>CM060182.1:19288157-20493657 GCA_030549775.1 Tamarix chinensis
GGAAGAGGCATGGTTGGGATAGTGAAGAAATCATACACAAGCATAAAAGGAAGCTAGAGAAGGAAAAAGAAACAATACAAGAGGAAAAGAAAAGGAAAAATAAAAGAAAGAGGAGAAAAAGGAAAAAATGAAAAGGATGAAGAGAAAAATAAGTTTAGGTTTATAATTATAATTAGATTGAAATAATTTTAGGTTAGGGTATTGGTATAATTTAATTGGAAACTTTTTGGTGTTAGGATTAGATTAAAATATTAATAACTTGGGATAGAGATTAGGGTTAAGTTAAAATTTAGGATTAAGAGTTTATATAAGGTAGAAATATTAATATCTTGGGATTGGAATTAAGTTACAATATTAGTCACTCAGAATTAGGTTTAGCTAAAATTTTGGGTATTACAATGAAACCACTAGTTCTATATGCCTAACAAAAAATTGATTCTAAATCTAAGTATGTTGAGATCAAAGGTTGTTAGAATAAAGATTCTACCAAGAATCAATTTGAAAGCTCATGATTAGATCGTCGGTGAAATGCCCCGAAAATTTCTAATTTTATAAACTACATTTAAAGGATATTTATTATAAGAATTATTTACATAAATTATTTTTAAATTGAATTAATTAGGACAAATCAAGAAGAAATTTATAAGTATTTTTATTAGAAAAGAATTTGGGTATTTTAGCTAATTAAGCATTTTATTTTGAAAATAAATTAAATAAATTATTTAAAATAAGGAGAAAATATTTTTGAATTAATATTAATTTTATAAATAATTTAATTAGAGAAAATTAGGATGTTTTGCTAATTAAAAAGGAATTTATGGAAAATCTTTTAAAAATCCTAATTTAGCCTAAAAAAGGATTTAAATATTATTTTATTTAAATATCATCATTTTTAACTATCCCAAATATTCTAATTAATTCAATTAAGCCAACCCACTATTTTTATTTTTCCCCTTTTCCTTTTTCCTTTTCTTTTTCTTCTTCTTCCTCTTTTCTTTTTCTTTTTCTTCTTCTCCTGAACTGGGCCAGTCGCGACCCATTTCCCTTCTTCTTTCCTTCGGCCCAGCCCGCACTGCGCACCTTTCTTCTGCCATCCCCCTCTATGTCGCGTTTTGACTCTTTTAACACTGAAACCCGTCGTTTCATTAAACCTCCTCCTCTGTCGCGCCCAGACCGGCCCGGTCTTCCCTCTTTTCTTTTCTCTTCTTTCCTCCGCGAACCGCCCGGTCCGGCCCTTTCTTCTTCTTCCTCCTACGCGCCTGCCAGCCCGTCGACCAGCACCTGCACCGCCGCTCACCCCCTGGTTTTCGCTGCCGGTTACGGTCGTTTTCACCGGCGATTTTTATTCCTATCCCTTCCCCCTGAATCGCCGAACCTCTTGACCCAACCAAATCTCCCTCTTCTCATGCCATCCTCTCTCTCTTTCTCCTGCGCACACCCCTGCCCGTTTTGCTACCGCCGGCCAACCCTCGCCTCCGGTAAGCCCGAACCCTACTTCCTTATCCCCTCACCGACCTAAATAACCCTAACCTCTCCTCTAACTCTATAAATACCCTCACAATATACCTTGGTTCGAGTTTGGATTTCCTAACCCAGAAATCCTTCCTTGTCACCGCCACTCCTTTAGATGTCTCGTCCTCCGCCTACGGCCAACTTCGCCGCCCGTTCTGGGCATCCGTGTCATCCTTACACTGCCCTCTAGCTAACCAAATCTACCTCACCCTTCGATTCTTCCTGAACAATCCGTCCCAGCTGTACGAAGTTCCCTTCCCGATCAACCCTGTTTTCTGCCCCGCCACCCTTCGCGCCGCCCTTAGCCACCTCCTCCTCCTCTAAGGCCGCTTCTTTCACCTCCCAAACTGTGCTTCAGACCATGCCCTACCTTCCCATACCTTTAGTTTCCTTTTTCTCCCTCTCCTCCTCTCTCTTTCTTCTTCTCCTCCATTCGGCCACCACCACCGCCACCACCACCGCCACCATGCGCCGCCACCTTTGGCTCCGCCACCACCCTCATTGTGTTCCTCTCCTTCTGGGGAACTCAAAACACCCTAGCTCCCATTTTAATTCTTCCTATCTTATTCCTAGCATGCAACTTTCCCCTCTTTCTTTCCTCTTTCCGGCCACCGCCGCCACCGCCGTGCTCCACCGCCGGTGCCGCCTATCCCCACCAACATTTGGTTGAACCCTAGACCCTCTCAGCTATTTTCCCTATTTTTATAACCCTTAAATTATTTTATTTCAATTATTAACATATAAATAATAATATTATTATTCTTAATATTTATATTTTAATATGCATTATTATTATTATTATTATTATTATTATTATTATTTTTTATTATTATTTATGTAGAGGGCTGAAGCCTAATATATTTTAATTTAATTTTATTATTATTCTTCTTATTAATTCTATATTTACTATTATTAATATTAAAATGTTATAAGCATAATAATAATTATTATTTTCTATTTCGAATTTCCCTTATTCTTATTCCATCATTATTAATACAAATATTTTAACATTAGTGTTGCTATTAATTTTACTATTATTATTATTATTATTATTATTATTATTATTATTATTATTATTATTACTATTATTATTTCTTAATTTGGTTATGTAATTTACAAATAATCTTTTTAGTATTATTTTGGTAAAGGGTCTGAAGCCCTTATTTCACTTTATTTTTGATTAATGCCTTTTTATTATTATTTCTACTATTTTTATTATTCTTATTAATATTAATATTGATATTATTTTGGTATTTTTGTTATTATTATTTTATCAAAAAACTAGTCTTATATTAAATTAGTGTTTAATATTATTTTGATAGGAGAGAGTCTAATTTTAGCTTTTCTCTCATAATAGGTAAAACCAGTCAAAACCCTAAGGAGGCGTAGGAGCGTGCTCTAAGACCGGTGTCGTTTTAGGTAAGGGGTGCTAAGGCCTTTTATGTGCATTATGTGCTTCGCGTGTTATGTAACCTGTGTTTATTATTATTAATTATTTTATATGTGGTATGACTTGGAGTTAAAGTATGTTTTTGTATGGCATGTGTGCTATATGTATGTGACGATATGTGTTGTGACCCTGTAAGACATGCATGTGAGGATGTTGATGTGGTTGTGTGGGGGAAAAGATGAAAAAGGAGAATGGGGAAAGAAGTTGACTAATGGAAGTGAGTTGACCTAATTTTATGGTTTTATAAGGAATAATCTAATGTATGGTTTTAGATGGAAGAATATAATTTATGGTTTTATGCGGAGAATATAATATATGATTTTATTTGGGAGAATGTAATTTATGATGTTATGTGGGAGAATCTAATTTATGATGTTATATGGGAGAATCAAATTTATGGTTTGTTTGGGAGAATCTAATTTATGATGTTATTTGGGAGAATGTAATTTATGATATTATATGGGAGAATCTAATTTATGATTTATTTGGGAAAATCTAATTTATGATGTTATTTAGGAGAATGTAATTTATGATATTATATGGGAGAATCTAATTTTATGATTTGTTTGGGGGAATCCAATTTATGGCTTTGCTTGGGAGGTTCTAATTTGTGATTTTATGTGGGAGAATCTAACTTGTGGTCTTGTATGGGAAAATCTAATTTGTGGTTATGAATGGGAGAATTTAATCAATTGTATGGTAAGGATGAATCTTCGGTTTTATGTGATTTGAATCTAGGGTTTGGTAAGGATGAATATTTGGTTTGGTATGGACGAATCTTTGAGTTTTATATGGTTTGAATTTAGGGTTTAGTATGGGTAAATCTTTGGTTTTGTGTGGATTGAATTTAGGGTTTTGCATGGTGGTAATTATGGTTTATATGGTGGTATTAGGGTTATATGGTGGTATTTATAATTGTATGGTGGTATTAGGGTTTACATGGCGGCATTGATGGTTGAATGGTGGTATTAGGGTTTGCACGAAAAGTTCGAATGGTCGCATGGGATGTGTAAGGTCTGCATGGGAGTAAAATTTACGTATGAAAAGTTAATTTGGGATGTAAGGAAGGTAATATAAGCGTTGTTTGGGTAGTTAAACAGCTTGGATGGAAAATAATACGTGGAACATTATTTGGGTACGTAGGAGACGAAGCTAGGGTTTGGAGTGGCTAATTGTGAATTGTCATGGTTAATTAAGGTTTGGAATGGCTAATTATGTTTGTTATGATTAAATGAGGTTTGGAGTGGTTAATTATGGTTTGTGGTGGTTGATTAGGGTTTGGTGTGGCTACTTAAGGTTTTTGTTGTATCATGTGTTTTTGGTGATTAAGGTGTAATTATGAGAATGGAATCGATGATTTGTGATATGTGGAGTGTTAAAATGATTTGGGTGATGTGAGGTGGAGTAAGAGGGGATGTTAAGGCCTAAATTAGGGTTTCAGGATAAAACCCTAGAGTGAGATGTGAAGTAGAATTGGAGGATAAGTGTAAAGGGAGCGAATCATGCATGTTTAGGGTTTGGTGGTAGCATATGTGTAATTGGTGAATAAAGTATGATGATGAATATGGAATTTATGATTTATGATTCGTGCATGTCCATGGTGAAAGCTTTGAATAAGATACTTAAGACATTAATCACGTAAAGTGGAAGATATTGAGACGGGACCAGCCGATCCACCGGTCAGGAATATTGGTTAGGGTTTCTAACCTATTGTGACCGATCCACCGGTAATAATAGTGGTTAGGGCATGATGCTCTATTGTGACCGGCCCACTGGTTATAATAGTGGGGGTGTTCCTATGCTCGCATGGATTTGATAAAAAGTATGGTGTGAATTGACTCTTGATCAGAGATTAATTAAGTAGTTGAATTGGATTATTCATGGGCCTTTGTACTTTTACCTGGTTGATCATATGCATTTATGAGTATGCCCTTTTATGTTATACATGATTTACGTGTTTATGTGTGAGCCTTAGTGCTCGGTTACCTTACTCAGTACGTAGCGTACTGATCACCCTTTTCATGGGTGCTGCTCATTCCCACGAGTAGTATGCCCTTCTGACTTTGTGCAGGTGGGCAAGACATCAATTGGGGCTGTGTGTTGAGTTTGTGGTTGGCTCAAGTTCGAGAGAGTTGTGGCCATATTTCAGTCTCTATGTAATTCTAATTATTTTTGTTAATCTTTTATCGGTTGTAAGCTATTTCTCTTTTTAATATGAATAATAATTCTTTATGCGTACTTTGACTTTTGTTTTACAACCGTTAATGCGTATTTGGAATTTGGAATGTATTGAATTTATAATTGAGTATTTCTTTCCTTTAGCCTTAGCACTTGGTACTGGAACGGTCGGAGAGAACCGGTCTGGTACTAAGTGTGGCGGTAACATTCTCAAAATTCACAGGTTTTAAGTATTTATAATTTAATTGCTTCCGCTTTAAAAAAAAGTAGTGAATTTTGGGGTGTTACAGTAGGATAGTAATATCCTCCAAACAATATAAAAGTATAATTTTTTTATAGTTATATGCTATTAAATAATATATTTCAAGTTAAAAGAATAGATGATTACACTCTTAACCTCTCATATAATCATTGATTGAGTTCTAGCACCTTACAAGTATCATAAATTGTTTTTTTACATATTAGGAACTATATTAAGTCAACAATATTTGAAATAATTTTTCCAAATGAAATGTAAAAATTACAATGTAATTATGGGTATAGGAAATGTAAAACTTATTGTTTTCAAAATATACAATACTGTTAGCCTTAAGAAAAATACACAAAGATTAAAGAAAGTTGATTTTAGTGAAGACACTAATGAGAGAACAATATTTTATATCATTTATGAGAATAAGACCCAAAAGAATTTTTTATGTTGGTTTTTAAAATTTGATGAATCAAGATAAAAAATGCCTTTTTTCGGCCATAAACATGCTTGTTAAGTTACTATATGAACTATGTGCATAGCATAAACTAACTCTTGCTTGTATTATAAAGCTAACAAAACAAAAAAAAAAGAAAATAAAAAAAATATTAATTTTGAATTGAATAAAACTTAACAATTAATAATATTATAAAATTTAATATATCCATTTTATGTTTTATATGGATATTATATTCTTTTGTCAGCATTTTACATCAACAATCAACACCATTATTTTAGTAACAACTCAACCATACTTCTTTGCATCAACACATTTTTAAGACATGTTGTAAAATAATTTAGGGTCAAAAATTAGAATATTAAGGACAAAATATAGTTAGAATAAGATGGGGAATATATTTGGAAATAAATTGATAAAAAAATATAGTTATTATGTAGAATCGTAGAATTTTACCTAGGACTATAAGACTCTAACCTAGGATCATAATATTCCATTTTTGGATTGTAAGATTCTATCATTATTCAAATAATTTAAGATTCTACCTAGAATCATGGATTGTTCTGTGATTTTTCAATAATGAGATCGGATCAAAATTTTAATAACTATGTTAGGACTACGAGTTTGAAAGCTTTAGTTAACTTAATATACGAAAAAAGCTTCTTCTCAAGCTGAGCCAATGTTTGTATACTAGGCGCTACGACACTGAAGATAAGCTGAAAATGGTGATATTACTGTGGAAGTTGTGAGAACCTATATTTTTGGGTTGGGAAAAATTTGATAATAAAATTTTGTTATATACAAGAATATAGGAGAAGATACAAATTAGAACTTCGGATGCTAAGTGAGAAAGATTATATCCTAATATTAATGATATTTATTAAATTGAATCTCGTTATATTTTCTAAGTTAGAAGATTTGGGTATTGAATCTAACAACTATCTATAAAAAATGGGTAATTTATATATCTTAAATGAAGATACAAGTTGTTATAAGTTATTAGGTGTATCTGGAGAATGGTCCGATAGACATGAATTATGTCAATCATATAGACTTTAATATGAAGATTTAATGTGATTATATGATTATTTTTTTCATGATTTAGTCCACTTGTTCTTGTTTACTATTCTCGATCATATTTTTTAGGTATTTCAAGAATATGGGATCAAAAGAATTTAAAACGCAATAGTTGGAACAAAACAGAAGCAAACGCGAGTGCTCAAAGTATAAAAAGGAATAAAGACTGGAAAATCCAAACATGATACAATCTGAATTTGGAAAAGTGTTGAACATTAAATTTGTACATATTTTTGTTATCTTTATAATGCATAAAAAATTAGTTCAATCCAAATTCAAATGAAGAAGTTATGGCTGAAATAAAAAATGTGCAAAAAGCTAAAGCGTCGAAATGACACTGCCGTGTTGATTTTACACGGCCGTATTGATGGACAGTTACATCTATATAAACTTATTTTTTGTTCAGTTCAGGAGAGAAGTGACTAGGATGAAAAGACAGTGGCTTTAAGAGCACTAAAGAGAGATATAGGGTTACTTGTTTTGGCATCACCCAATGCAATCCCACCTCCAATTTATCCACACTCTTCCATCTCTTGATCTCAATTTCGTGTTCTCGGTCGGACGGATAGAACAGTGAATTTATCATCTTGAATAAAGAGGTTATTGTATTTTTTTCTTTGGATTTTTTTCAATTGATGCAATTCTCTATGTTTAAGATGTTGAGCTTAATGAAAGCCATGATTGGCTAATTGATCTATGCCGAGGTGAAGGGAAGTCCCTTGATCCATATGTGTTGAAATGTAAACCCTGCCCAATCTAATTCCTCGTCATATGTGTTGTGATAATGATTTAGTTAGAATAATAGAGAAATTTATCACTTTTCTATTATTATTTAGAGAAGCCCAACGATATTCGAGAGATGAGTCCGAGTAGGCTCCATTAGCATAACTAGAAATCAAACCAAATTGTCGAGAGACGTTGGTTGGCTTCTAGAACTGAAAAAAGGGAACATGATACATATTAATGCATTGCCTATTTTTGCATTCATACTAGAGATAGATGATTCTTAATAGACAATAGGGTGTAATGGCTTGAGAGAGCATTACACTACATACTTTGGTTGAAATTCATGACAAAATATTTTGATTTAGAATTTGGGGTTAATATTCAATCATATTGGGGGACCTTATCATTTTCTCTAAGTTAATTTCACTTGTTCTTATATTATAGTTGGATTTAGTTTGCACATTTTATTTTCATTTAGAGTTAGACATCATCTGCCCCTATCATTAGTCTAGACATAGAAGATATTTTCACTATCTCATTACTCACTTCCTAGTCTTTGTGGGATCGACCTTGCATGCTACTTCAACACTGTGCACTTATGGTTAGAAGTCATCATGGTCCATTAATAAATAGAAAACAATTGGCCTTATTGTTACACACTAACCTCACATTGGTTGTCGGTAGTTACCTAAATCACTTTCAAGATTGATAACTTACCCTAAAGATAAGCATGAGCCCTTTCCTACATGATTTTTCCTCATTCACATGCTTTTTGAAAACCTTTTCAGGAGGCCACCCATTGTAACACCCCAAAATTTACTAATTTTTTTTTAAAACAACACCTCTAAATTTAAAATCCGTAAATTCTGGGGATGCTGCCGCCACACTTAGTACTAGACCGATTCACTCCTACCGTTCCAATACAAGTGCTAAGGTTAAGAAAACATTATCATCAACTCATATCAATATATAAATCGAGGTTAGCAATATAAAATAAGAGTACACATGAATTATTACATAATCGAATTATAAGAGAAAGTTTCTTAAAGTAGAAAGATGTCCATGACATTAAATTGTTTCTAGAATCCATAACATAGTAAAAGAGTAATAAGAATAATAATAACATAAGAAGGGAAAACAGGCAACGCCACTCTAAAGATTAATTCAACCCATAATCAGCTCTCGCCCATCCTTGATGCCCCATAAACATCAATATCGTCAAAGAGGGCATCTCCTACCTGCAACACGTCAGATGGGCCTTCTACTCATGGGAATGAGCAACACCCATGAAAAGGGTGATTAGTACGCTACGTACTGAGTAAGGTAACCGAGCACTAAGGCCAACACCTAAAATACATGAAATCATGCAGGATATTATACAGTTTACAAACATTCAAACCCACACATATTGTAATACCCCAAAATTCACTAATTTTTTTTATTTTTAAAATATAAATACTTAAATTAAAACCCGTGAATTTCGGGAATGTTACCGCCACACTTAGTACCAAACTGGTTCTCGCTGATTGCTTCGATACCAAGTGCTAAGACTAAGAGAAGTTTTTGCTAAACTTTAATATTAAAACTTAAACCAAGAGTTTATAAAAGAACTAGAAAGATCATTACATACAAAATCAGAGTCTGCGTAAAGAATTGCAATTCATATCCAAAAGAGAAATAAGCTTACAACCGATAAAAAGGTTCATTTAAAATACTAAATACAAGTAATGAATCATAAAAGGGTAAATCTGATACAAAAGAAATAATAGGAGCAGATAAAATAACAAGAAGAGTGTGGCCACACTACTCTTGAACTTGGAGGCAAATATATGCTCAACATTTACCTCCGCTTGATGTCTCACCCACATGCACAAAATCAGAAGGGCCTACTACTCGTAGGAATGAGCAGCACCTATGAAAAGAGTGATCAGTACGCTATGTACTGAGAAAGGTAACCGTGCATTAAGGCCAACACATAAAATCACATAAATAATGCAGAAGAAATAAAGAAGCATATAGTCCAACATGATAACATAATATCGTACAATCATCTGAGTAAGTACATAAGGGCTCATTTATAGTCCGAATTAATTACTTAATTAATCTCTGATCGGAAATTGATTCACACCATGCTTTTTATCAAATCCATGCGAGTACAGGAACCCCACTATTATAGCCGATGGACCGGATACATACAGGGCAAATAACTCCTGACCACTATTATTGCCGGTGGACCGGAAACACACAGGGCATAAAGCTCCTGACCACTATTATAGCCGGTAGACCGGAAACATATAGGGCATAAAGCTCTTGACCACTATTATTCGCCGGTGGACCGGTCTGACCCCGACTCTCATGATGTTCCATTGTAAGTACTTAGTGTCTTTCCCGTGTCTTAGCACAAATATGTTCGGTTTTGTTGAGTACGGAATCCCCCACTATTATAACCGGTGGACCAAACACGCACATGTATAAAGTTTGACCACTATTATTACTGGTGAATCGGTCACATATAGGGTATCATGCCCACTATTATTCGCCGGTGATCGGTCTAGGCTCGGCTCAACAATCTTCCACTTTAAATGATTAATGTATTATGATGTCTTATTCGGAAACATTACCCTAGACATGCATGAATCACTCCCTTTACACTTATCCTCCAACTGACCCGTACCACATCATGATAACCCTACACCTCCTATCTTGCCCAACAACCTTTTCTCTACACTCAAACTTATACTAGAACTCCAACACCGAAATATGTGGGTCAAGGCCCACTACTACACACCTCTAAGTCCACTCTATATCTCACTCTAGGGTTTTATCCTGAAACCCTAATTTAGACCTATAGGGTCCATCCTACACCACTTCACATGACCCAAATTATTTTAACACTCCACACAACACAATCCCATAGATTCCGCCCCTGATCATCACATTTTAATAACCAAATACACATGATACCACAAATACCCTAAGCAGCAACACCAAACCCTAGCTCGGTCTCCTATGTTCCCTTATATTACTCCACGTACTATTTTTCATCCAAAGTGTTCAAATACCCAAACAACACTTACATTACCTTCCTCACACCCCAAATCAACTTTTCATACGTAAACTTTACTCCCATGCAGATGCTAACCTTCCCATGCAAACCCTAAAATTCCCACGTGAAACTCTAGATTCAACCATACAAACCCTAGATCCATCCATGAAAAACCCTAGATTCCACAATACAAAACCCTAGATTCCTCCATGCAAACCCTAAAATCAATCCATATAAAATCCTAGATTGGATTCCCCCATATAACACCTTAAAATCTGCCATGCAAAACCCTAAGTCCATTCATATCAAACCCTAATTTAGATTCTCCCATGTAACACCATAAAATCAGCCATGCAAAGCCCTAAATCCATCCATATCAAACCCTAGTTTAGAGTTTCCCATACAAAACTATAGATTAGATTCTCCCATATAAACCATAAATTAGATTCTTTCCCATTTTCCATTTCAACCTTTTTTCCACATAAGACCACTTTTATACATCCTCATATGTATGTCTGAAGGGTCACAAACCGATCATCATGTACCACAATATTTCATTACATACACATAGTACACATGTCATATAATAACACAGAAACATACTTCAACTCCACATCATACCATATACGAAATAGTTATAATGATAAACATATAACACATAGAACACGAAGCATATACTGCACATAAACACACATAAGGCCTTAGTAACACCCTTACTAAAGCGACATCGGTCTTGGAGCATGCTTCTCCGCCTCCTTAGGGCTTTGACTAGTCTCACCTATATGAGGGAAAAGCTAAAATTATATTTCCTCCTATCAAAAATACCATTAATTACTAACTTATTCTAAGATTAGGCTTTTGATAAAATAATAAAATATTAATAATAATAACCATTAACTAATTATTAAATTTGGCTAAAAATATAAGAATTAATAGTAATATTATAAAAGTTGATAATATAAGGTTGAAGACTTTACCCTAATAATAATAATAATGATACCAAAATAATAATAGCAAAGATACTAAAAATAATATCAATGATAATATTAATAAGAATAATAATAGTAATAGTAATAATGATCATACTTAAAAATACTACTACTACTACTACTACTAATAATAATAACAATGATAACAATAACAATAGTAATAATATTATAATAATAATAATAACAATAATAATAAAAAGGGCATTACTCAAAAATATAGTGAAATAAGGGCTTCAGCCCCTTTACCAAAATAATACTAATAATAACATTAGTAAAATAAATAAAAAATTTAGTAATAATAATAATAATGAAATAGTAATAATAATAATGATAAACTGTAATAATATTGCAAAAATGATAATAATCATTATGGTAATAATAGTAATGATAATAATCAAAGATAAAATAAAGTAGGGTTTCGACCCTACATTGAATAATAATAAACTTATTAAATAATAATAATAATAATAATAATAATAATAATAATAATAATAACACTAATAATAATAATAATAAATGCTAAAGATAAAAATAATGATAATATTAATAATAATAAGACTTGAGATTTATAATACCACTACACCCCAAAATTCACTACTTTTTTTTTGAAAAGCGGAAGCAATTAAAATAGAAATACTTAAAACCTGTGAATTCTGGGAATGTTACCGCCACACTTAGTACCAGAGCGGTTCTCTCAAACCGTTCCAGTACCAAGTGCTAAGGCTAAAGAAAATATTTACGTTAAATTCAAATTAACAATTCATAAAAGGATTCGAAGATCATACACAAAATCAGAGTACGAGAAATTAAGAGTTAATTACAATACCCTTGAAGTTTCAAATAACACTTGTAACTTCCAAATAGAAATACATTTAAACAAGATAAAACCCGATGGGTCAAATTCCGGATTGCCTACTCACTCGAGTCAGGCCTGCCACCCCAAAACAGTATCTGATCTTAAACATGCACAAGAGGTCTGCTCCCCACCATCAGTGGATCATCACAGGACCCATCAACCAAGTTAGTATCAGTACGGGTCCAGTACTGAGTAAGGTGACTTGATCACTAAGGCCAACACATAAATCATGCAGAACATAAAATAGCATATTCATAAATGCATATGATCAACCGGGTAAAAGTACAAAGGCCCAATTGTAGTTCAGATTAATCGTTTCATTAATCTATTATTAGAGTCTCATTCACACCATGCCTTTTATCAAATCCATGCAAGTATGGAAGCCTCCACTATTATAGCCGGTGGATCGGAGGCACATAGGGTATCATACCCTAACCACTATTATAGCCGGTGGATCGGAAACACATAGGACTACGCGTCCTAACCACTATTCCTAATCGGTGGATCGGTTGGCTCCGGCTCGCATGGTGTTCCACTGTAAGTAATTAGTATCTTTTAAGCATTCTGGTTTGGGACTGTTGAGCTTGGGAACCCCCACTATTATAACCGGTGGATCGGTCACACATAGGACATCTTGTCCTAACCACTATTATAATCGGTGGATCGGTCGCACAGAGGGTAAAAACCCTAACCACTATTCCGAACCGGTGGATCGGTTGGTCCCGTCTCAACGATCTTCCTCTTTAGAGAATTAATGTTTTAAGTATCTTATCCAAAATCTTTCACCATAGACATGCATGAATCATAAATCATAAATTCCATATTCATCATCATACTTTATTCACCAATTACACATGTGCTACCACTAAACTCTAGACATGCACCATATACCTTAATTGACCCCCACAACCATAGTCAATCACTCCAAACCCTAATTCAGTCACCTCCATATCCTTATAATGTCTTACGTATTATTTTTCACCCAAAACATTCAAACACCCAAATAACTCTTCTATTTCCTCCCTTACATCCCAAATCAACTTTTCACACGTAAATTTCACTTCCATACAAACACTAATCTTTCCATGCAAACCTTCGAACCTTATTCATGTAAACCCTAAAATTCCACGTGAAGCCCTAAATTCAACCATGCAAACCCTAATACCACCATACAACCATCAATATCACCATGTAAATCCTAATACCACCATACAACTATAATTACCACCATACAAACCTTAATATCATCATACAAACCCTAATACCAACATACATCCATTAATACCACCAGATAAACCCTAGAGTCCGTTATACAAAACCCTAAATTCAAACCATATAAGATCCAAAGATTTGTCCATACCAACCCTAAATTCAAACCATAAAGATTCTTCCATGCCAAACCCTAAATTCAAACCATAAAGATTCTTCCACATAAAATCATAATTTAGAATCTCCCAAGGAAAACCATAAATTGAATTCCCCCAAGAAAATCATAAATTAGATTCCCCTATATAATATCATAAATTACATTTTCCCAAATAACATAAAAAAATTTTATTCTCCCAAACAACCATAAATTCGATTATTCCATATAACCTCATAAATTACCTTCTCCCAATTAACATCCTAATTTAAATTCTCCCAAATAAACCATAAATTCGAATCTCCCATATAACATCATAAATTACCGTCTCCCAAATAACATCCTAAATTAGATTCTCCCAAACAAACCATAAATTCTGCTCTTCCACACATAAAATCATACATTAGATTATTCCTTATAAAACCATAAAATTAGGTTAACTCACTTCCCTTAATCAAATTCTTTCCCCATCCTCCTTTTTCATCCTTCCTCTCACACAAACCACATCGACTTCCTCACATACACAACACATATCATCATACATAATTAATACACATACCATGCACAACATACTTCAACTCCAAGTCATACCACATATAAAATATTTAATAATAATAAACACTACATGCGAAACACATAATACACATAAGCACATAAAATGCCTTAGCACTCCTTACCTAAAACGACACCGGTCTTGGAGCACGCTCCTACGCCTCCTTAAGGTTTGGACTGGTTTTACCTATTATGAGATAAGAGCTAAAATTAGACTCTCTCCTATAAAAAATAATATTAAAAACTAACATAATATAAGACTAGGCTTTTGATAAACTAATAATAACAAAAGTACAAAAATAATATAAATATTAATATTAATATTAATAACAATAATAAAAATAGTAGAAATAATAATAAAAAGGCATTACTCAAAAATAAAGTGAAATAAGGGATTCAGACCCTTTACCAAAATAATACTAAAAAGATTATTTGTAAATTAAATAACCCAGTTCAAAATAATAATAATAATAATAATAATAATGATGATGATGATTAATAATAATAATAATAATAATAATAATAATAATAATAATAATAATAATAATAATAATAATAATAATAATAATAATAATAATAATAATAATAATGATGATGATGATGATGATAATAATAAAGATAATAATAGTAACATTATTAACAACACTAATGTTAAAATATTTGTATTAATAATAATAAATAAGAATAATGGAAATTCGAAATAGAAAATAATAATAATAATAATTGTTATACTTATAACATTTTAATATTAATAATAGTAAATATAGAAATAATAAGAAGAATAATAATAAAATCGAATTAAAATATATTAGGCTTCAGCCCTCAACATAAATAATAATAAAATAGTAATAGTAATAATAATAATAATAATAATAATAATAATAATGCATATTAAAATATAAATATTAAGAATAATAATAATAGTATTTATATGCAAATAATAGAAATAAAATAATTTAAGGGTTATAAAAATAGGGAAAAAGCTGAGAGGGTCTAGGGTTCAACCAAATGTTGGTGGGGATAGGCGGCACCGGCGGCGGTGGCCGGAAAAAGAGAGGAAAGAAGGGAAAGTTGCATGCTGGGAATAAGATAGGAAGAATGGGGTTGGAAGTTGGGCTATTTAAGAATGCCCAGAGGGAGAGGGACAGAATGAAGGTGGTGGCACAACCAAAGGTGGCGGCGCACGGTGGCGATGGTGGTGGCCGAATGGAGGAGAAGGGGAAAGAAAGAGGAGGAGAGAGAGAAAAAGGAAATTAAAGGTATGGGGAGATAGAGGAGGTTCTGAAGAAGAGAATGGGAGGAGAAATAGGCGGCAGAAGCGGCGGAAGAGGTGGTTAATGGTGGTTCGAAGGGCGGCGGAAGTGGAAGAAAGGGTTCATCGGGAAGGGAAGTTTGCACAGTCGGGGAGACTTGTTCAGAAAGAATCGAGGGATGAGGGAGGTTTGGTTAGCTAGAGGGCGGTGCAAGGAGTGCACGGGTTGCTAGAGAAGGCGGCGTAGTTGGTCGTAGGCGGAGGACGAGGCGTCTAAAGGAGTGGCGGCGACAAGGAAGGATTTCTGGCTTAGGAAATCCAAACTCGAACCAGGGTATATTGTGAGGGTATTTATAGAGTTAGAGGAGAGGTTAGGGTTATTTAGGTTGGTGAGGGGATAAGGAAGTAGGGTTCGGGCTTACCGGAGGCGAGGGTTGGCCGGCGGTAGCAAAACGGGCATGGGTGTGCGCAGGAGAGAGAGAGAGAGGATGGCGCGAGAAAAGGGAGATTTGGTTGGGTCAAGAGGGTCGGCGATTCAGGGGAAGAGATAGGAATAAAAATCGCTGGTCAAAACGACCGTAAACGGCGGCGAAAAACCAGGGGGTGAGCGGCGGTGCAGGTGCTGGTTGACGTCGGGGCTGGCTGGCGCGAAGGAGGAAGAAGACAAGGTTGGGCCGGGCGGTCGGCGAAGGAAAAGAAAGAAAAGAAGGGAGGACCAGGCGGTTCGGCATGACGAGGGTATGTTAAATGAAACGCAAAGCGTAGGGCGGAATAAATGATAAAATGCACCGTTGAGAAGCGAGCCAGAACGGGGCAGCTGCGCGGCTGGGCCGAAGGAAAGGAAGAAGAAAATGGGCCGCGACTGGCCCAGTTTGGGAGAAGGAGGAAAAAAAAAAGAAAAGAGGAAGAAGAAGAAAAAGAAAAGGAAAAAGGAAAAAGGGAAAAATAAAAATAGTGGGTTGGCTTAATTAAATTAATTAGAATATTTGGGATATTTAAAAATGATAATATTTAAATAAAATAATATTTAAATCCTTTTTTTTAGGCTAAATTAGGATTTTTAAAAGATTTTCCATAAATTCCTTTTTAATTAGTAAAACACACTAAATTTCTCCAATTAATTTATTTATAAAATTATTATTAATTTCAAACTATTTTCTCCTTCTTATTTTAAATCAAATAATTTATTTAGTTAATTCCCAAATTAAAATATTTAACTAGTTAAAATACCCAAATTCCTCCTAATTAAAATACTTATAAATTTATTCTTGATTTGCCCTAATTAATTCAATTTAAAAATAATTTATTTAAATAATTCTTATAATAAATATCCTTTAAATGTAGTTTATAAAGTTAGAAATTTTCGGGGCATTTCATTTGGGTTCAACCTTAGGCTGGTGGTGACAGGTAGCACTGGCGGTGGTGCACGACGGTGGTGGCGGTGGCCGAAAAAAGAAAAGAAAAGGGAAAAAGTTGAAAGCTGGGAACAAGATAGGGAGAATGAAGGTGGGGGTTGGGGTGTTTAAGACTGCCTAGAGGGAGAGAAGTTAAATGAGGGTGGCGGAACACGGCGGCAGCTGCGGGGGCCAAATGGAGAAGAAGAAGAGAAAGAGAGGAGGAGAGGGAGGGAGAGGAAAAGAAAGGTAGGGAAAGGTAAAGGAGAGTTTGCAGTACAGATTGGGAGGTGTAGGGAGCGGCGGTGACAGTGGAAGTGGTGGCGAACAACGGTGCGAAGGGTGGCAGGGGAAGAAAATATGTTGATTAAGAAGGGAAATTTGCACGGCCGGGGTGGCTCGTGCAAGAAGAATCGAGGGAGAAGGGAGGCTTAGTTAGTTATAGGGCGTGAAAGGATGAGTTTGGTAGGTAGAGAGGGCAGTGGAAACGATGTATAAAGTGGCGGCGGTGGCAAGGTCTGGATATTCTAGGTAAGAATCAAAAGTTCGACCCTTGTTGATTATGGGGGGTATTTATAGAGAAAATGAAGAGAGGGTAGGGTTCTGTGGGTCAGCATGGGAATAGGGAAGGTTGGTTCAGGCTCACCGGTGGCGAGGTTGGCCGGCAGAATTTCAAGGACGTGGCAGGGAAGTGGCGCAGAAAAGAGAGGATCATGCGTGATAAAAAAGGGGATGTGGCTGGTCAAAATGGTCGGCGATTAAGCGGGGAAGAGGGAGAAGCGAAACGGCCAGTCAACGGGGCATGATCGACGACGAAAAACTAGGGAGTTGGGGGCGGTGGAGTTGCAGGTAGTCGATAAGAAGGAGGAAGAAGAAGGGAGGAAGAAAGGGAGGGCTGGATTGGCAGTTTGGGGGATAAAGAAAGAAAAGACAAAGAGAGGAGCTAGCCGGTTGGGCGCTGAGGGGGAAATTTTAAATGAAATGCGGCGCTCTAGAGGTAAAATAAGCAAAACACAGTTTTCTGGCTGCCAAAGGAAAAAGAAAGAAAGACAAGAAGTTTGGGCCGCGGGAGAAGGAAAAGAAAGAAGGAGGGGGCGACATGTGGGGAGGAGAAAAAGGAAGAAGGGGATTGGGCTGCTGACAGGCCGAATCGGGAAGGAGAAGAAAAAAGAAAATAAGGAGAAAGAAAAAGAAAAGAAAAGGAAGAAAGAAAAGAAGAAAGGAAAAAAGAAAAAATAGGTGGGTTAGGGTCAATTAAATTAATTAAGATATTTGGGGATATTTAAAAATAATAATATTTAAATAAAATAATATTTAAATCCCTTTTTAGTTTAATTTATGGTTTTTGAAAGATTTTTCATAAATTTCATTTTAATTAGCAAATCACTCTAATTTTCTCCAATTAAATTATTTATAAAATTCCTATTAATTTGGACTTACTTTATCCTTTTTATTTAAAACAAAATAATTTATTTAATTAATTCCTAAAATAAAATCCTTAATTAGTTAAATTACCCAAATTTTTCTAATAAAAATATTTATTATTTTCTTCTAGAATAGCCCTAATAAATTCCCTTTTATTTTCATAAAAATATTTTATTTCATAAATTTCTAAATAAATCCTAATTTAGCTATAATTCTTAAAATTATGTTTTGGGGTATTTCACATATAATGAGTAAAATCATGCATGATAAATAAGGGATCATAAAGTCCAACATAAGAACATAAAGGTATATGATCAATCAGCTAAATATACAAAGGTCCATTCATAAATATGGATTAATACTTAATTAGTCTCTTACGGGTACTCATTCCACACCATACTCTTTATCAAGCCCATGCGAGTACGGAAGCCCCCACTATTATAGCCAGTGGAGCAGAGACAAGTAGGGCACAATGCACCTGCCCACTATTATTAGCCAGTGGATCGGTCACATATAGGGTATCATACCCTAACCACTATTTCTTACTGGTGGATCAGTTGGCTCCGACACGCATGGTGTTCCACTGTAAGTACTTAGTGTCTTTTAAGTATCTTAACAACTTTGGTATTTGGTTTATTAAGCTCGAAATCCACCACTATTATAGCCGGTGGATCAGACACGCTTAGGGTAACATACCCTAACCACTATTATAGTCAGTGGATTAAACACACATAGGACAAAGCGTCCTAACCACTATTTCTAACCGGTGGATCGGTGGGACCCGACTTAATACTCTTTCACTTTACATGATCAATTTCTTAAATGTATTATTCAGAAATTTTAACCCTAGACATGCATGGATGACTTCTACTATTCTTATCCTCCAACCCTAGTTAACCACGCCAACCCTAGTTAACCACCACAACCATAGTAACCATAACAAACCCTAACTCAGTCTCCTCCATACCCTTACAATATCCCAGATACTATTTTCCACCCAATATTTTCAAAACCCCATACGACTCTTCTAATACCTTCCTTACACCCCATATCAACTTTCTACACGTAAATTTTTCTCTCATGTACACTTTATGTCCCCCATGAAAATGTGCGAACTTCTCATGCAAAATATTATGCTCACACGTGAAACCCTAAATTCCCATGCAAACCCTAACTCCCATGCAAACCCTAGCTCCTATGTAATGTAACACCCCCAAAATTCACTCCTTAAATTTTTTTTGAAAGAATAAAGTGGAAGCTAAAATAGAATTTGGGGGATGTTACTGCTACATCTAACATAAGATAAATGTCCACCATCTATCTCATGTTAGATGCAAGGCTAAAACCTGTCAAACAAAATTTCAAACATCTATGCCATAAGGATAAACTCCCACAAGGAGATATCCACAGGTAGATGGCAAGTGAATAAATTCATTGAATAAAATCATTGCTGAATGAATCAGCGGAACCTGTGAAATAAACCCGAATTTTAAAAGCTTATCAGAGTATGAGGAATTAAAAGTCAATTACAAAGCCCTTGGAAATTTAAATACAACACTTAAAACTTCCAAAAATAAATACAGTCAAACAAGACAAATCCCAACGAATCAAATTCTAGATTGCCTACTCTCTCAAGCCAAGCCTTCCACCCAAATATAATACCTGATCTCAAACCTGCACAAGAGGTCTGCTCCCCACCATCGGTGGATCATCACATGACCCATTCAACCAAGGTAGCATTAGTATAGGTCCGGTACTGAGTAAATCAAGACTACCCAACTCATGGAAAGAAACATGAAACACATAAGATATGAAAGATTCTAGCTTACCATTCTCATGCTCAATTATAAATGTATTACATACAATAAAACATAGGGTCACATATTCATACTTATAAGTACATTACTATACATGACAAAACATAAGATACAAGTGTACAAGAAATCATGATCGCATGCTAAGTAACACCAATCCAACAATCCAATAATAATCATTATTACATCCGATTTTATTTATTTACGATGAGTTCAGGGACCCCACTATTCTTAAACCGGTAGAACGGTCTAAAGCACCTCTCGGGGACAACACACCCAAGCCACTATTATCATCTTATGGAACGGATCCTACACCTTTCAAGGCAAAGCGCTCCTGAGCCACTATTATGAACCAGTGGAACAACTTGAATCACCTCTCAGGGACAGGACACCTGAGCCACTATTATCGTCCGGTGGAACGGACCCTACACCTGGTCCCGACTCACGTAATCTTCCACTTTAAATAATTAGTGTCTTATTCATTACTTAACTCATATCATATTTTTATTCACATCGATTATAGGGCCCCACTATTCTTAAACCGGTGGAATAGACTGAAGCACCTCTCAAGGACAAGTTACCTGGGCCACTATTATCGTCCGGTGGAATGGACTCTATACCTCTCAGGGCAAAATGCTCCTGAGCCACTATTATGAACCAGTGGAACAACTTGAATCACCTCTCAGGGACAGGACACCTGAGCCACTATTATTGTCCGGTGAAACGGACCCTACACCTCGGCCCAACTCACGTGATGTTCCACTTTAAATTATTAGTATCTTATTCAAGGATTTTAATCGACCATAAATCAGGCCCACATGAATAATTCCATGACATAAGGATACATCATAAGGTATCAAATAGTTTCAAATCTATACTCAACCCTTCACATACTCAAACATATACCATATTCAACATCATACTAACATGCATTAGCATTGAGGCTATGAATTCCTACATACATAAAATTACCACACAGAATACAACATACGCTGGACAGGATTAAATGATCAATGATTCAATATGCATAGTCCTCACCTTCCACTCGGAACAGAAATACATCCAGATTCCATCATAATTAAAGGTAAGTAGTGACGTACCTAAATCTGAAGCTAGCTAAGCAAATTGAGAAAGAGAGAGAGAGAGTTATCGAGAGCTCGATAATCCACGATAAAGTTTTCCTAGATCGCCAATAGAAATCGAAAACTAGGTTTGAAGCTATTTTATAGATTAATAATTCACATATTCTAATTAAATAAACTCAAACGGACAAAAAATGATCTTTCTTGAAATACGTGTCCAAAACTTGGTACTCAAGAGCATAGCTCTATTAAGATTTAATATTACATATAAATCAAATCGGATTTAACACACATATCACTTGGGACATTTCAAATTAATTTGGAAAGTCAGGGAAAGAATAATAGATTATAAACTATTTATCGAAAATGACTTATTCATTAGGTTTTACAACTAAATAGGTAAACCAACCATTTGCATAGAACCAAATCCAAACCGATTAGATTAAAATATAATTCAAATGATTTAAAACCCAAAGCCAGAAATCGATTAGATAAAAGACAAATAGCACAATCAATTTTATAAAACCATATCCGGTAAATCAGGGTTTTTAATGCTCGAGCTACGAACCGGCTAATTAACTTTTATTATCTCAAATTGATAGCTTAAGGGTACGATTAAACTAATTTTAAATAAATCTATATAATCAATTTTAACAAAAACAATCTTCCGAGTAGCCAATTTAAGACTATCGGTTTCCGAAATTAGGGTTTCACAACCCAAGACACAAACTCAAAAAATTCAAATCAATTAATTCCAATTAAAAGTGTCAAAATGAAATTATGACCATTTCAACTATTTCTATAAATTTAATTTTAGAAAAACAATTATACATATGATCAATTTCATAATTTCACTTGAAATCTAGGATTTTAGGCCCGAAAATACAATTTGGTTGAATTCTATTAATTTATTTAAATTAAATGTTTAGAAATGCAATTAGACATATTTTATACATATCGTATAATCAATTGCCCAAAACCAATAAAAGAAATATCCAATTCAGCATAATTAGGGTTTTTGAGCCCGGAATACAAATAAAAGAAATATCAATTCTTGCTAAAATATATAAATTGATTGTTCAAAAATATAATTAAATATATTCTAATATAAATTATATAGTCGAATGAATAAAATGGCCCGATTACACAATCCAATTTAGTCCTGCAAGAGTTTTGATCTAAAAATCCAATTCTGATCAATTACGCACAATTTTCCCAAATCAACACTTCCGATATGAAATTAAATATATTTCAAACGATATTATAAAATCAATTGAGCGAAACGACTCAATTATATGACCCAATTTCATTACACACGAATTTTGACTTAGGAATCAAATTCAGATTAATTCTGCATACATTTCTCAAATTGACGGTTCCAACATGAAATTACATACATTTTAAAACATATTGTATAATCAATTTACCCAAAATAGCTATATCGGACGAATCCAAAAAATTCGGGCATAACCCGGCTAAAAATCCAATTTTCCAAAATTCCAACATAAACCATACAATTAACATATCCAAATCAATCTTACAACACATATATACATAAACAAACAATCAATTTAGCTTTTCATAAGCTAATTCATACTCAATTAATCAAATCAATGTTAGGGTTTTTCAGAAATTTATACCAAACGAAAATCAACAAATCGGAGCAAAGGAAGGCCGGAGAAGATTCGTTGGAGGCCGGGGGTTGCTCGCCGGCATTCAGCGAGGCTCGCCGGTGACCAGGCGGCAACGCGAGGTGCGCGGCTCATTGTGCTATGGTCGTCTGCTGCTGCTCCTGCGCTGCTTTGGTGGCTGTTGCTACGGTGCTTCGGTGGATGTTGCTATTGCGTCTCCGGTGAGGTGGCTGGAGCAAGGAGGAGCTAGGCAGGCTGGGGTTTGGGGTTGTGAACAGGGAGCAAGGGTCGGTAGCAGGGAAAGAGAAGAGAAGGGAGAGAAGAGAGAAAAGGAAAAGAAAGGGGGGCACCAGTTGGGGGCACCGGTTGAGTGTTATTGGAAGATTTTTTTTTTTTTTTTTATTTTTTTATATACAAATATAAGTATAAAATAAAATACTAAATATTTAAAATTGTTATTGGAAGATTTTATCTAAATTTTATTCAACAAAAATCATTTTGTAAGGTTCCCAAAGCTTAAAATCGATAAAAGAGCTATATAAAGAATTTGAGAAATATTTTCGGAAGAATTTACCAACAAACGTAAAAATATATATTATTTATGAACATATATTATAATACCCCGAAATAATATTTAAAAACATATAATAAAATATTTAAGTCAAATTCTAATAAACCAAGACTAATTTTTATAATTTTTGAAACCGGTTTTCCACAAACTAAAAAGCGTAAAATGGCGAAAATTAATTTTGGAAAGAAATTCATAAATAAGCTCTGAAAATATTTTTAATTTAAAACTTCCAAAAAATATTAACAATTTCCGGAAACGAATAAATTTCAAGTCGGAAATATTTTCTATGGATAGAATCATTAAAATAAATTTAACTATTTAAACAGAAATTCTATAATTTAAATAATATATTTCGTTAACGAAATATAATTCCAAAATAAAGTCGTAATTACATGACGAAGTTATAATCGAAAACGGATCTAAAATATTAAAAATCAAAATACGAGAAAGACCAGGATTATATATTTTTAACCGAAAATTAAAATCATGTGAATATAATAAAATCATGGTCATGAACGAATTTATCTAGAATGGTCCGCAATGACAACGATTAATTAAATTCAAATATGAAGTCGAAATCGTCGATAAATCCATAAAACGAATCGAAATTAAAATAATTAAATATTTACATCAAATTACGTTAATAAAATCATTAAACTTAATAAAATTAGATTTCAAAAATACGGGGTATTACATGTAAACCCTAGCCTCCATATAAACCCTAGCTCCCATGCAGACCCTAAACTCTACCATTCATCTTTCGATGCCACCATGCATGGTCACACAAATTGACCCCACATTATTACACTCTCTATCATCATATTACAAAACCTATCATGAATGTCTTATGGGTCACACCATAAAAATACAACTTTACAAACTTTACACATGCCATAAAATATTGCAGAAACATACCTCAACTCCACATCATACTACATATATAATAGTTATAAAAATACGCATAAAATACATCATATTTCATATCACATGGCAAGCAAGGCATGTAAAACACATTACACACAAACGACTTTAGTTACACCCTTACCTAAAACGTCGCGGGTCTTGGAGCACACTCTTACGCCTCTTTAGGGTTTTGACTTGTTTCACCTATTATGAGGAAAAAACTAGAATTAGATTCCCTCCTTCTAAAAATACCATTATTTACTAACTTATCCTAAGACTAGGATTTTTAATAAAATAATACTATACTATAATAACTATAGAAAATAATATTAAAAATACTAGTAATAATATTAATATGACTCAAAACGGATGGGGAGATAAGGGCTTCAGCCCTTCACCAAAATATTGTTAATAATATCATTAGGGGATTATTAATTAAAAAAATAATAATTGTGATGGCATAATAATCGAATTATAAAATAATAATAATAATAGCAATAATAATAATAAAATGACTTAAACCGAAAGTAATATAAGGTAGGGTTTTCAACTCTACCCTTAAATAATAAAAGTACCATTAGTAATGATAATAATATTATTAACACATATTACTTATAATAACATTAATAATAATAATGATAATAATAATAATAATAATAATAATAAGTAGTAGTAGTAGTAGTAGTAGTAGTAGTAGTAGTAGTAGTAGTAGTAGTAGTAGTAGTAGTAGTAGTAGTAGTAGTATTAATAATAAAAATAATAGTAATCGAACTATTTAAATAAAACAAGGCTTCGGCTTTCTAAATAAATAATAATAATAGTAATAGTAAGAATAATAATAATAATAATAATAAATAATAATAATAATAATAATAATGATAATAATAATAATAATTCAAAACTAATAACCCAAATAATTCATATAAACTCTCGACCCTACTAAGAAATAATAACATTAATATTGAACCAAATAATAATAATAATCATCGAATAAAGGTTAAAAATTGAAATAAAATAGAATACGCTTAAATAAATAGGGGAGAAGGGCTGAGAGGGTTTAGGGTTTCACCTTGGGTTGGCGAAGATGGGTGGCACTGGCGGTGGTGCACGGTGGTGGCGGCGGCGGTGGTGGTAGGAAAAGAGGAAAGAAAAGGAAAAAGTTGAGGTTTGAGAAGAAGAGGTGGAGAATGAGGGTGGTGGTTGAGGTGTTGGTGGTAGCCTAAACTGAGAGGAGTAAAGTGAGGGTCGTGGTGCAGCAAGTGGCGGTGGCACACGACGGCAGTGGTGGTGGCCAAAACGAAGAGAAAGAGAAAAAGAGAGGAGGAGAAGGAGAAAGGAGAAACGAAAGGTAGGGGAAGGTAGAGGAGGGTTGGTAGCTATTTTTGGGAGGTACAGAAGACAGTTATAGCGGCGAATGTGGTGGCGGACGGTGGTGCGAAGGGTGGCAGGTGTAAAAGTTTGGCTGGTTGAGCAAGGAACTTTGCAAGGCTGTGGTGGCTTATGCAAGAATAATCGAGGAGAAAAGGTCTTTCAGTTAGTTAGAGGGCGGTGCAGGGAAGACTTAGGTAGGTAGAGCTGGTGGCGTAGTTGGCTGATGGCGGAGGAAATGGCATATGTAGTTGCGGTGGTGCGTAGGGTAGGTTCTTAGGGTTTCAGGGAAAAAGTTTCAAGATCAATCAATAGGGGGTATTTATAGAGTTTGGAGGGGAAAGTAGGGTTCTGAGGGTCGGTAGGAAGGTAATACAGGTAGGGTTTGTGGTAGCCGGCGGCGTTAATTGGCCAGTGCAAATTCAAGTCGTGGTTGACTTTTCACGTAGAAAAAGAAGGGTTTTGAGCAGAAGAAAAGGAAAGTGGGTTAGGTTAGGTTGAACTGCGATTCAAAGGGAAGAGAAAGAGGGGAGAAATGGCCGGTCAAGTCAAGCGTAGCCGGTGGCACCATTTTTAGAGGCGATGGAGCTGCAGGTCGACGGTGGAGGAGGAAGGAGGAAGAAGAAGGTGAACCGGTCGGCTTGGGAAAAAGAAAGAAAAGAAAAAGATGGGAGAACCGAGGTGGTTGGTGTCGATTATAAAATTTTAAATGGAACGCGGTGTTCTAGGGGAAAGGAAGCAATATGCAACCCTCTGGCTGTCGAAGGAAGAGAAGAAAAGAAACGGGAGGATGGGCCGTGGAAAAGAAGAAAGAAAAAGAAGAGATTGGGCCACAGATAAACCTAAGCAGGAGAGAAAGAAGAGAAAAAGGAAGAAGGAGAGAAAAGATAGAAAAAGAAAAGAAAAAGGAAGAAAGAAAAAGAAAGAGGAATAAGGGAAAAAGAAAAATAAGTAAGTTAGGGTCAATTAAATTAATTATAATATTTTGGGTATTTAAAATAAATATATTTAAATAAAATAATATTAAATTTCCTTTTTAGGATAATATAGGAATTTTAAAAGATTTTTCTTAACTTCCTTTTTAATTAGCAAAAATGCCCAATTTTCCCTTATAAAAATATTTATGAATTTCCTCTTAATATGCCCTAAATAATTTCTTCTTATTCCAATAAAAATAATTAATTAAATTAATTCCTTAATAATCCTTATTTAATTACACTTCTTAAAATAATATTTTTGGGGCTTTTCACCCATCCTTGGACTAGCGTTGTTGATGAGCCAATCTAGCTCATAAGCTGTCTCGGCTTTGGTTGTTAAAGGCTTTACTTGGTTTTTTTTGCTAAAGTAAATAAATTAATTTTAAGCCTTACTTTTAGGCTTATCTATTAAATGAGTTGAGCTCGACCCATGATAGGTTTAACTTGTTTGTATACAAGTTGACTCTAATTATGCTTATTTGCTACCTTTTTTATATGCTTGGCTTGTTTATATATAATTTACTTAATAAACTAGCCAACTACTTAAATGAGCCATTAATCAAGACAAATACTTAAATAAATTAATTTAGTTTAACAATAAAATGAGATGAAGAGTTAAATAGGGTGAATAGTGTAACAAATTAATTCATTGATGTTAAATAAGCCAAACTGAATAGCTCATGAGCCTTTTTAATGCGAGCTTAAGCCTGACTCATTTCAAATTCGAGCCTGAAAAAAACTCAACCAACCAAGCTTGAGCCAAAGGGGGTTTAGCTTGATTAGGCTTATAAAAAACCTAACATTGGAATACTCCAAGCCAAACACACTTAATTGTGGAGTTATGCTGTGATGGATTTCCTAAGAGGAAGGTGTACCTTGTTAACATATGTAGTCTTAAAAATTCTTTTCAAGGTGCTACAATCCGCCACTAATTTGGGATGATACACATACTTCTACTTAAATAAAGTAATTTCCTTATTGGGACTCAAGCATTAATTGTCTTATTAAATTCTATCCCAAGAATTGTTCCTGCTAGAAACCTGATTGATTCATCCAATTTTAGCTCAGTTTTGCTATTCTGCTTTGACACTAACTAGTAACACCCCTATGACAACCAACTTTTAAAAAAATATTTGTGGAAGCAAAACATGAAGAAAATCTTATGAAAAATAGGGTGTTATCACCGTATCTAGCATAAGATGGATGTTCCAATAGCTATTCATTACTAGACACAAGGTTAAGTATCCAGACAAGTGAAACTCAAGATAACATGGTGTAGGTGGAAGATAGAAAATTTCTATAGTTGAGGGAAACAAAAGAACATATGAGTCTAAAGTTGAATATATGACAATGATTTGGTGAAAAATGAAGGTGGAAGGGAATATAATTCAAAAACCTTAGCCTCATCTCAAAATTGGGCCAAGTGAGGCATATTTCAGATGTTTCCAGATAATTTTTCCCCTAAACTCCAAATGTTGGTGGAATCAAAAGTTAGCTAACCGATGACTCACAAAAACCAATTCTGCCACCTTTTCCCAAACATTTACAAATCCTTTGCAAATCAAACCCAAAGTAAACTTAAAAAATAAGATAAAATACAATCAAATCATCATGGTCCACATAAATTAATACACTTTAAAACAAAATCCAACCCCCAATTAAACAACCAAACCTTGGCATACTCCGATGATTACGTTCTCACATAAAACCAAGACTAATAAATTTGAACACATTTGTATCACATAACCGAACATGGAAGCTTAGTAAAAATTCATCATCATGATAGAAAAACACTCAAGAGGCCAACTCTTGATAATCTAGGTACACGTATAACATATCCAAATACCTAAACATACTTTCAACATAATATAACTCATAAGTCAAAGTGAGAATGGCAAAAAAAAAATAAATGGTTAGCATGCCTTCCTACATCTATAAGGCTTAGTTCAAGACCATCACAACAATATAAACAAATCAACTCTAAAACTCTCAACAATAGGGAAGGTCTTATAAAATCTCCTCCAACATTATGCCTTGATCACGAAGGTCAGAGAGGATAAGAAACTCCTAAAAATTATTTTCAAATTAAATAGAGAGGAAGAGGAAATACAAGACAAGGGTGATTTGGGTTTTACCTCCAAAAGTGATCTTTAAGAAAATGTAATTGGATTAACTTACCACAATTAAAAATATTACTTCTACTTCCCAAAAGTATGTTGGAGCCATAATCTTTAAATTTTAAGGTTTAATGATCACATGATCAAGTTTCAACAAATAATTTGAAGAAGTTTTTCCACTACAACCAGTCGATTAGTTTTGGCATGACAATCAATTAGCTTCTAAGAGCCAAAAACATAGGCAATTCGATCGATTTTCTAAGCTAATCGACTGGTCTCCCTATTTAAAAACATTTTGTTACTTTATTTAAATTCATTATCATTTGAAATATTTTAAAAAATAGGCTCTAAAATTTTAGGGTATTATAATTTAAACCAATTTATCATAGTTTTCATTAACAAAATCCTCATCGACTTTGGTAGTAGTAAGGAGCACTCATGTTATATTTGGTAGACATTGGATTTTTTTTTAAGAGTACATCGGTAGTATGTCAAGTTCTAAAAGTATGAGTTTTAGCTAGAATAATTAGCATTACTTGGTTATGTGATCAAAAGATGGTGTTTTAGTGGTTCCTTTGAAGATTATAACTATTCTAGATTGATCATCACTGACATATGTTAGGGAGGTGCACATATGTTTGGATTTTGCTAGATATTAATGTATATTCATTCAAGACTTCTACAAGATTTCTTATTCATTGTTGAAATTGTTGAATCAGTCTACATGTTGTTAGTAGAATGAAAAGTGTAGTGATGCTTTTGAGGAATTTAAGAGGTGGTTGAATAAAGCTCTAGTTCTTAAATTTTTTGTATGATTCAAAGGGTTTTGAGGTATATAATAATGCTTCTAAGCATGTCTTAAGGTGTGTTTTGATACATCATGGGAGTATAGTGGCTTATGCTTCGTACCAGTTAAAGAAACATAAGCAGAACTATCTAATCCATCATTTGGAGCTTCTTATTGTCATGTTAATATTAATGATCTAAAGGCATTATCCTTTTAATGTCCACTGTAAGTTTTTTTTTTACTTATAACAAGAGCCTTAAATATATTTTCATCTAACAAGAGCTAAATTTGAGATAATAAATATGTCTATAGCTAGTCAAGGATTATAACCAAGAGTTAACTTACCATAAAGGTAAGGCCATTATAATTGTATATGGTCTTATCCAAAAAGTGCCTCATTCCTTAATTACAATTGTGTTCTTAGATCTATTATGTGTGGAGCTTTAGAAGATGGGCATTAAGCAGATTATGGTTGTTAGTCTACAGGAGGGGATGGGTACCTTTATGATCACACTTTCTATCTTTAATGAGATCTAAGCTAATCAGTATAGTGACATCAAGTTTGAGAGTTAGGTGATAAATTCCATTTGAGCATCTCTCCCATAAAGTGAGTGATGAGGTTTGTTAAAAAAAACGGTAAGCTAAGTCTGTGTTATAATGACCCTTATGAGTTCTTAGAGTGAGTCAATATGGTTACTTATCAACGAGCATTTCTCATAGAGTTATTGTTTGTGCACAATGTATTCCATATATCTCATTATATTTCCTTCCTACACCATTTATCTAAAGATGATTGAGCTTGGTGAGACTTTAATTTATGAGGAACTATTAGTGAATATCCCTTGTACTAAGAGCTAAGAGACACATGTAAATATTGTTTCATTGTTTGAGGTTCTTTGGTCATTACATGGATTTGAGGAGCCCACTTGGGGGGAAAAGCAGGAGATGCAAGCAAAGTATACTATCTTTTTTGCATAAGTGTGTGATTTGATTAGTTTGCCTTTTTTTAAGGGGATAGTGCCCCTTTGTTGGTTAGATGCTTATGTGTGTGTGTGTGCACGCGCACTCATGTGTGTGTGCATTGTGATTGCTAGATAGTTAGGGATTTGTTGGCTTGCATGAGCCCTTACCTCTTTGAAATATTTTCCATTTGTTTTTTCTATGAGTAAGAAGCCTCATTTAAGGGGATGGTTTTGTAATACCACACCTTATAGGCCCTTATATTGTGCTTAATTTTAGTTTACTCACGTGTTTAAAGTTTAGTTTAAAAAGGATTTGGAAAAGATTTAAAAGTGGGGAAGACTTGGTTTGCTTTAAGAAACCAATCGACTAGTCGTAGGGAGTATTAATTGCCGAGTTCATGTTTTTACTATAATATTCAAACCTAAGGAATCAATTGACTAGGAACTAAGAGTCCAATCAACTTGTTATATCAAACCAATCCACTAGTTCATCAGTGGTGTGTGTTTTCAAACTTGATTTAATTTAAATATTTTTTTTCCAATGGTTATATAGCCTTTACATGCTTATATAATATCTTGATAAATCATTTATAAAGGGATTTTTGAACTATTATGACATGGTTGTGGCATTTATCAATTTTGGATAATATATCTTCATAAAGTAACTTTTTGGTGATTTTACCTTTATATTCTTCTTATTTATCTCTCTTCTCTAGCCTCATGTTATAGGTCTATGTACGTATTCCCAATACATATCCTACGTGTTGAACATCGTATCCTTCTCCCTATTTTGTCACTTTCCCCCTTCCATGTTGTTGCATTTGAATTTTGCCACCCAAAACATTTTCCCTTTCACTCTTTCAATGTAACACATATTTTAGAGCTCTATTTTTCCATCCAATCTCTACTAATTGGTTTGGTTTAGGGTTGGAAAGTATGGCTCTGTGATATATATACCCCTTTATCCTTCATTCCACCCATAAATCTACTTAAGTGTTATGGCATATGATTTTCCCCCCTTGGCTCGTCTATCATCCAAGCTCTCTTCTTGTCCTTCTTATATACTTCCTTTCCCTTATTCAAATATTCTACCTAATTCTCTTTTGTTTTATATAATAAAGCGTGAGTAGGATAAGGATAAAGTTGAAGATTTGGTTATTTCTCCTCTTGGCACCTTTAATTTTGGGAGGAGGATATTATATCTTAGCATTCCCTATTTTTTTTCCTAAGTTTTGACTAGATAGTTTGGTTTTGATGCAATTTTCTATTTTTTTAATCTTGTGGTTTTTGAAATGTGAAAAATAAGGGTAAGAGCATGGGACTTCAAGCTAGAGTATTCTCTTCTTTTCTCTTATTTATTTTCCTAGCTTGGACATTAGGTAAATCATTACCTATTGACATGGCCATGAGTGGATGATTGAGTGTTTTAACTGTTAGTATTTATTTTCATGGAATATAAAGAAAATTATGAGTTTTAGGAGCATATTGGTATGTGAGCATAATCTACGAGGTATTTTGCTAGTTCGAGTGGATTGGCATAAACACAAGGATTGGATGTATGCATGTGAGGTTTGTCATCTTAGATTTCTTGAGTTTTTTGGTGTTAGTAATGAACATTCTTATGTTTTATTATAGATCACACTCACACTCCCACACACACACACTCACACCCACACACACCCCCACACAACATATTGTTTAATATGTGCTTGAAGTGTAAGAAGCATGTTCTAGCCTAGTCATGTCTATTCATGTTTTACAAGTTTGAAGCATGTTATATATATAAAGGTTAAATCAAAGGCATGATTAAGTGGTTGATTATGTTGGCTAGTGTTTTTATATGATTAAATAATATGTATATGTAGTTGTCAGTGTTTGGTATGAATTAGAATGTTTGTGGGTTGCTTCTAGTAGTGAAAACTTGATTTAGATTTATAGAGAAACTATTCAACTGGTCACCAATCAAATAGTTAGACCAATCAGTCAATTTTATGACTTTATTTCTATGGTTTTCCCTTGACTATCAACCGATCAACTAATTATGGGTCTTGAGTAGTCCATTGGTTGTACCAGTCAGTTGGTTAACACAAACACTAATAACTAGTTTCCTATGGTTTATTGTTTTGCTTGATTTCCAATTCCCAAATTAGTCCACTAGTTTTTTGGAACTTTTTGTGAGATTTCGGTATATTTCCTTTGTTTGGTTTGACTTTGACCTATAACTATGATCTTTCATTTTACCATGGAATAAATGGATAAGTAATTGGTTAAAAATGGAATTTTAATATCTTAAAACCTAAGTAGTAAACCTTAATAGTAGTTGATGCAGGAGAATCTAATGATTCTCATATTTCTATTGATTCTAAAGGTAAGGAAGAATGAGATTTCTTAATATTGGAGCCAATCAGTTTAAATAGTATTGATAATGTGCCTATACTTGATATTGAAAACGATTCAAGAGATTCTTGTGGGTATATTACATATTTGCAAGGAGAATATGTTAACACACCAAACGAGACTTAATTGTGTACAAGCATTCAAAGCATGCAAGGCTATGGTATACATGGGATGACTCTACAACAAGATATAGTGATGTTATCATTAGTTATATTCAACTTGTTGTAAACCCTAAGTGTATTTTATGTATGCTAGGGTTTTGTTGTAATTTCATGTATGTACCATAGTTGGCTGTGTGGCTTTGTAATGTTAGTCATCAATATCATTTAAATGATGATATTATGAGTAATATTAAGTATTATATAGTCTTAATTTAAGTAAGTTAAATCTAGATTGAGTTAAGAAGGATAACCGGCCAGATTAGGTCATTTTAGCTAATGGCTACTCTTTCTATATATACCTCTTTGTACACGCCATTCATAATAGAAGATTATAGAATGAAATTTGAATAAAATCTCAAGTTAACACTTGATTTGTCTTTCCCTTTGGAGTAGTAGCTATTCAGGAAGTGCCCTGGGCATTCCTTTCTGCATCTTTTTCCTCATTCAAAGTTGAATGCAGCTTCAACATTCGAACATCACAACACTCCATCTTGAACATTCATTGGTTTTAATCTCCCTAAACCGAGTGATTCTTGCAAATTCAACCCACCAACATAGATATCAATAGATGATAGATCCTGCTCATTTCCCTTCCCTTTGATTCACATCAAATTTTGGTATCAAAGCTCTCAAATCCATTGAATACTGTGTCGGTGTAAGTTCTTGCAACTTCTTGCTGCTGTATGCGAGGAAACCAACCTGCAAGAAAACCACCGCCCAACAATATTCAACCCTTTCTTGAATCTTGATGTCATTATTGAATATTCAATGAGTTCTTGATTGAAGGTTTTAAATCTTGCAAAAATCTTGTTGAAGATACATGCACCCTCATCTAGTAAATCATCATCTCTTTGACATCTTCTTCCCTTTCAGTTTGCTGAGCTTCGACCAGTTTTTTTTTTATTTTATTTTTATTTTTTTATAACTTATAACCATTACTTCAACTCCACTAGCACTTATCCTTTTTCTTTCCTTTTCCTTTCTTCATTTTTCTAGTAGATTATCTTCCCATTTCTGTTTCCCCACGTACCATATCAACCGAGAAAAGAAAAGAGAGACCCCCGACCTCCCTGGTATAATAGAACCTGGTTTGAAGGTTTGAAATTTTTTTTGTACCCTCGGTTCTTATCTTTTTTTCTCTCCAACTTCCATCCATACTCTTCTCCTTTTCTTCTTCACGTCTTCTATGGTGTATGGGAATAACGTCTTCAACTTGAAGATCTCATTTCATTGAAGAAAAACCGACAGCCTTCTTGTTATTTTATGTGGCTTGATTGAGGGTCACAAAGGGGGGCACATTCGGCCACTTTCCATTCCAGCATGCATGCAGTGTCATTCTGCCACCTTTTTTTTCATTTGGAACTTCCAGCCCTACACATTTTGTGGCATTCTTTTGGTGAAAAGAAGAAGTGCGTTTCTACCTTCACCATGGAAAATGAAGAGGTTCATACTTTGGTAGAGTTTATCAAGAGTCTAACCACACGAATGGTTGCTCAACTCTATAATCAAACAACACTTCAACAACAATTACAAAGTGTGGAAGCCAAGCTAGCCGATCAAGAGAAGTATCGACCATGGCCAAACTGAATAGAAACCACACAAGATAGTGTGGAAGGAAAAATGAGGCATACATTCCATGCAAGAGGAGGACGTGGATACTCAAACGTGCATCAAAATGAAGATGGAGAATAAGAGATGAGTTCGTTTGGCTCAAGCAATCAAAGAAGACCACATCCATTCCAAGTAAGACATGCGTACAATGAGGACCAAGGTATCAAACTTGACCTTCTTGAATTTTATGGTGAATTGAATGTGGAATTATTCTTTGAGTGGTTGCATGAAATTGAAGCTATATTTGAATTTAAGGAGTATGATGATGAGAGAAAATGTAAGCTTGCTACTCTTAAGTTCAAAATATTTGCTAGGATTTGGTATGACAACTTAAAAAAGACAAGAGAAATCCAAAATAAAATCTTGGGAAAAGCTTAAGAAACACCTAAGAAAAATATTTGTGCCTAGAGAATATGAACAAGATATTTATGTGAAAATGACAACTCTAAGGCAAGGTTTATTTAGTGTACAAGAATACACTAAAGAATTTGAAAAACTATCACTTTTTTGTGATGTCCAAGAAAGAAAAGAACAAAAATGTGCTAGATACTTAGGTGGTTTGAATAAATTGATAAGAGATAAAGTTGATATGTATTCCTATGATTCTCTTGATGACTTGATTAAGTTGGCTTTAAAATTTGAAAGAAAAACTAAATAAACCAAAGCCTATGTTAAGTCTAATGTTTCAACTTCAACTAAACCCTATTCTAATACCTTTACACCTAAATCAACATCTTCGTATGATAAAAAGAATAATCGAGATGATGAAGGTAAAAATAAGGTAGTTGAAATGTCTAATAGAAAATGTTTCAATTGTAAAGGATATGGACACTTTTCTAGAGAATTTCCTAACCAAAGAGCCTTAACCTTGAATGAAATAGAAAACACGGAACCATGTTGTGATGATGAGAATCTTGAAATTGAATCTCCTAATGAAATCTTAACCATGGGTGAAGAAGAAGGAGATCCCTGTTTTGTAATTCAAAGAGTGTTACAAATCCAACCTACTATAACACCTACTCAAAGAGAGAAAAGTTTTAAGACTAAGTATAAAATAGGTGACATGGTTTGTGGACTCATTATTGATAGTGGTTCATGTACAAATGTTTCTAGTGAAGTAATGGTTAAGAAACTTGGTTTAGAGACTACTAGTCATCCTAGACCCTATTCTTTACAATGGCTAAATAAATACAAAGGAGCTAAAGTCCACAAAAGAACCCCAATCATATTTTGCATTAGAGACTACCATGATGAAGTTCTATGTGATGTTTTGCCTATGGATGCTTGTGCATTACTTTTAGGAAGACCATGGCAATATGATAGAAAAACAACTCATGAAGGAGTAACTAATGGATATGTGGTGAAAAAAGAAAAGAAATTGTATAGATTGACACCTTCTTTATGTGATCATATGCCTTTGAGTGAGGACAAAAAGAGATTATTTTTACATAAAAAGACTATGGAAAAATGCATAGAAGAAGAAGAAGGATTTGCTATGCTTAGTTGCTAAAGAATATAAACTTGGGGAGTAACAAATTGGAAATCCTAATCTAGTTAAGCTTCTTGACGAATATCATGATGTATTTCCTAATGATTTACCTCCTAGATTACCACCTAAAAGAGGTATAGAACATGCCATTGATCTTATTCTTGGATTACCTATTCCAAATAAACCAGCTTATAGATGTAACCTAGAGGAAGCTAAGGAATTATAAAATCCCAGAGCTTATGGATAAAGGATTTGTGAAAGAAAGTATGAGTCCTTGTAGTATTTCTGCTTTACTAGTGCCTAAAAAAGATGGTACTTGGCATATGTGTATCGATTCAAGGGCTGTGAATAACATTACTATCAAATATCGTTTTCCTATGCCTAGGTTAGATGATATGCTATATGAACTTTTTGGTGCACAAGTATTTTCCAAAATTGATTTAAGAAGTGGTTATCATCAACTAAGGATTAGAGATGGAGATGAGTGGAAAACTACTTTTAAAACTATATATGGTCTCTATGAGTGGATGGTTATGTATTTTGGTTTATGTAATGCACCTAGCTCATTTATGAGACTTATGAATGAAGTTCTCTGACCTTTCCTTGGTGATTTCATTGTTGTATATTTGGATGATATTCTTGTGTATAGCAAAAATGGTTATGATCACCTAGTGTATTTGAAGAAATTGTTTGATAAGCTAAGGAAAGCTAAACTTTATGGAAAACTTGAGAAATATGACTTCATGCTTCCAAGAGTAGTTTGCCTAGGTTATATTATTAGTGGAGAGGGTATTAAAGTAGATCCTAATAATATTAGAGCTATACAAGAATGCCCTATCCTTAAAAATGTTCATGATGTGAGAATTTTTCTTGGGTAAGCTAGTTTTTATAGGAGATTCATTAAGGAATTTTCTACTATAGCTACACCTATTACACAACTCATGAAAAAGGGTAAATTTTATTGGGGATAAGAATCTACTCAAGCCTTTGAAACCCTCAAAACTAAACTTTGTAATGCCTCTGTATTATCTCTATCCAACTTTAATCTTCTTTTTGAAGTAACTTCTGATGCTAGTGGAGTTGGAATAGGAGGTGTACTCTCATAGGAAAAGAAACCTATATCATTCTTCTCTGAAAAGTTGAATGGAGCCAAACTTAACTATTCAACTTATGATAAGGAACTCTTTGCCATTATACGGAGTCTAAATAAACTTGTTATGATAGATGCAAAAATTTTAGGTTTCGAAATGTTAAAAGAATTGTATCCTAAAGATGAAGATTTTAATGATATATTTAGTGCATGTAAAGAAAATGGATACCATGGTAATTATTTCATACAAGATGGATTTTTATTTAGACTAAATAAACTTTGTATTCCTAGATCTAGTATTCAAGACTTACTGATTAAAAAATTCATGAAGGTAGCACTACGGGACAATTTAGAATACATAAGACTATGGAATTGTTACAGGAAAATTTCTATTGGCCACAAATGGTTAAACATGTATAAGCTATGATAAGTAGATGTTCTACATGTTAAAAATGTAAGAGTTACTTTCATAAAGGCTTATACACACCTTTACCAGTTCCTAGTAAACCATGGGAAGAAGTTAGTATGGACTTTATCCTAGGGTTACCAAGAAAAAAACATGGTAAAGATTCTATTCTTGTAGTGGTAGATAGATTTTATAAAATAGCTCATTTTATTCCATGCAATAAAACCGATGATGCCATGCATGTTGCCGACTTGTATTTTAGAGAGATTGTTAAACTTCATGATGTGCCTAAAGGCATAGTCTCAGATCGGGATGTCAAGTTTATGAGTTATTTTTGGAAAACTTTATGGCATATTCTTGGTACTAAATTGTTATTTAGCACTTCATATTATCCACAAACTGATGGTCAATTTGAGGTAACTAATTGGACTCTTGGTACATTATTAAGGGGTTTAGTTAATAAAAGTACTAAGGATTGGGATGTTAAGTTAGCTTATGCAGAGTTTGCTTATGATCGAAGTCCATCAAGTACTACTCAAACTAGTCTATTTTAGGTGGTGTATGGAGTGAATCCACACATGCCTATTAATATAATTCCTTTGAAAAAAGGTGAATTACAAAATTATGAAGCTGAGGATAGAGTTAAAAATTTTCAACAGCTTCATCAGAAAATAAAAATAAAAATTGAAAAAACTAATGCAAAGTATAAAGCTCAAGCGAATAAGCATAGAAACCCATATGTGTTTTCTCCTGGTGACTTAGTTTGGTTACATTTGCGTAAAGAAAGATTTCCTAATTTACGTACAAATAAACTAATTCCAAGAGCTGATGGATCTTTTAAAATACTGAGAAAGCTTGGGGATAATGCTCATGAACTTGAACTACCAGATCATTATGGTAGAATTTCAAGAACTTTTAATATTGGTGATTTGTCTCCTTATTATAGTGATGAAAATTTGAGGGAAAATTCTTCTCAACTTGGGGAGAATGATGCAAGAGCATCTAATGATTCTCATATTTCTACTAATTCTAAAGGTAAGGAAGAATTAGCTTTCTTGATATTGGAGCCGATTATTTTAATTATTCTTGATAATGTGTCTATGCCTGGTATTAAAAACGATTCAAGATATTCTTGCAGGTATATTAGATATTTGCAAGGAGAATATATTAACATACCAAACGAGACTTAATTGTGTACAAGCATTCAAAGCATGCAAGGCTATGAAATACATAGGATGACTCTACAACAAGATATAGTGATGTTATCATTAGTTATATTCAACTTTTTGTAAACCCTAAGTGTATTTTATGTAAGCTAGGGTTTTGTTGTAATTTCATGTATGTACCATAGTTGATTTTGTGGCTTTGTAATGTTAGTCATTAATATCATTTAAATGATGATATTATGAGTAAGATTAATTATTATATAGGCTTAATTCAAGTAAGTTAAATCTAGCTTGAGTTAAGAAGGATAACCGGCTGAATTAAGTCATTTTTTCCACTGGCTACTCTTCCTATATATACCTCCTTGTACACGCCATTCATAATAGAAGAATATAGAATGAAATTTGAATAAAATCTCAAGTTAACACTTGATTTTTCTCTCCCTTTAGGGTAGTAGCTATCCAGGAAGTGCTCGGGGCATTCCTTTTTGCATCTTTTCCCCCATTCGAAGTTGAATGCAGCTTCAACATTCAAACATCACAACATTCCATCTTGAACATTCATTGGTTTTAATCTCCCTAAACCAAGTGATTCTTGAAAATTCAACCCACCAACACAGATATCAATAGATGATAGATCCTGCTTGTTTCCCTTCCCTTTGATTCACATCAATAGTTGATGGATTTTTTTCTTAATACTTTTGGTCTTGATTTAGAAAGTAATGAATATATGGTTGGTATAAGTTCTATTATGATTGAGTATGGTGTGAGTATTACAGTATGGTTTATGCGTGGATTTTTATGTTGTTATCCTAGTAAGATATTAATCACTTAGAGTGGAAAAGAATACAAAGGAACTTATATTCTTTGGCTCTTAGAGTAGCTAACCATAGGCTAGCAAAGTGGGAGCCCTTGGATTATATTTTGCCTTTGAGTGGGACGCAAGTTTGTCTCATTGCATTTCCTACTTTAATACACTAATAATGTGCTAGGGGTATGGATACTTAATGCTCTGGTCACCTAGATTGGTATGTACTACCATGGATTATGATCATGTGTAGAGGATGCGTTATGCCTTACTATTACTAGTTTGGATATTGCTACCATAACTTTGTCTTCTTGGTAGAGAATCGTTGTAGTTGCTCGTAATTCTAATAATAGATATATGAATTATATTATTATATTTTATAAAGATGAATATAATGAACTAGTTTAGCTTCCTAATTATGATATGTACCTTACTCCATGTGGTTGTCTCATAATGGGGGACATGTTAATACATAGTAAGCATAGGATAAGCTAATTAGCCATTAGAGTTTCATGAATGTATCTCTTTATAGCATGAAGATGAGTTAAACCGTATTTACTCCTCTTAGATATCTATGAGTATCAATAATATTAGAGTGAATGTAATGCCTATGATTTCATAATCTTATCCCTTCATGGTATGAGAATGATATGTACATGTATAGATGTGAATCCATGCATAACACGATCATATATGATAATGTGGTTTTAATTTACTTAGTACATTAGATACTAAATGTGTACCATTGATGGTCATTTGCTTATTTAACAAGAAATGGTCATTGTGCAAGTTGATGTGGTTGGCCAGTAGATGGTATTTATTTTTAGGAGATAGGTTTAGGGACTTAAGCTTTACAACTAAGGAATTTCTTATATTTTTGGTTTCCTATGGTATATTTAAACTCTCTATCATGTTTCCCTATTGTTGATGAATTTAATTCCCTTGGTTATGTTTATGGATTATAAAGCTTAAAATTTTCTACATGTATGTTGTAATACTTCATTTTAAAATAGTTTAAAATGTACTTAAAGTTATGTCAATACACAATAAATTAGTGTTGGTTTGGAAAAGAGCTTGAAATTCTGATAAAAATATGAACTCTAGGCATACTAATTGATTGGTTTTCCTAATCCATCAATCGATATGCTCAGAGATTGTCAGTTCCCCCCAATAAACTAGTTAACTGGTTTACCCAAACAGATCAACTAGTTATCCTACGATTTTATATGCTTTTTTGAGTTTTTCTTCAAATCTCTTTCCAATGTTTATGAAAAAATTATAATTAGAATGCATTTGTGCTAATATTCGTATTTTGATGGCATGGGATTACTTTTACATATTTAGACCATTCAATGAATTTATTTAGCTATTTTTTTCAACAATACTTTTGAGGTATGTCTCACCATCTCTCACTCTCCTTCAACTTCCTCTCTCATCTGGAATCCATGGATATGTTTTTGACTTTCTACACCCCCTTACTTGACTTACCAACCCTCTAACATGTCCCCATGACTACACTATACCTCCCTCACCCTCATCATGCATTTATCTTACACTTGGTTCTCGATAGTTAGCCAAGTCAGCATTTTTGCTCTCTCTCTCCCCCCTTGTGGATGTCTACCCAACTCCTCATTTCACTCCATTATTGATTCATTTTCACTCTTTACCTTATGCGCTTTCTCATTGTCTAGCTTTCCTTGGTGAAAAACTATCAAGTGTTGGGTATTTCCCCACTTTTCTCCCTTTTGTTCTTTGTTAAAAAAAAGAGGCTTGCCTCTTTTATTCTTATTTTTTTTGAACCCTTATCTCTATTTTATTTGCCTAATCTTAGGCTTAGCTTTTCCTTATTTCTCTCAATCAAGTAGTGATTGAGGTTTTAATAAATATTAAAGACCTTAGCTTCATTTTCTTTGAAATTTTATTTTAAGAGAATGTAATACTCTAAAAATTTTTAAAATCTAAAAAATTTAATTATCAACGAATTTATTTAACCTAATTTTGATATTTTTATTTTATTTAATGAACCTAAAATAAATATAGGTAATTTATATTACTTTTTTATTATTGGTACTAAACCAAAATTTACTCTTAATTCTAACCTAAATCCCACAAATTTTCCTTTTTCCTTTTTTTCTTCTTCATCTTATTATTCTTTTTTCCTTCTTTTCCTTTTTTTATCTTCTTCTTCTTCCCTAGGTTACGCCATTTCCCCCCGACCCAAGCCTTTTTTTCTTTCCTTTCTTCCCCAAGCAATCTAGGCCCTTCTTCTTATTTCCTTCTCTCGGGTGGCTCGTCCCGTTCCTTTCCCCTATCTTTTTCTTTCCTTTTCCCCCTTTTATTATTTTCTTTTTATTCTTTCCTTTTTTCTCCCTTTCTTCACCTCGCGCCTGTCCCCTTCCTCATGTCACTATCCTCCTTCCATTTCCCCTACACCTACACCATTGCACATTGCATGTCTTCCCCACCTTTCCCTTCTTAGCCATGCATTTCCATGCACGTTGGCATGCACACCTGCTCCCCTAGACCCCCTGCCCTTCACACATGCTCCTTTGCTCCCCTACTTTGACATGCCACCTGCAATCACCTCCTCCCCCTCCCTGCAACCATGCACGCAAAGCTTTTGTTGTCTTTCCCACTCCCTTAGCTCTTCCCCGCCTATAAATACCCCTTTAAGCTCCTCCTCTCCTCTCCTCTCCACCTACCCTCCTCCTTTTCCCTACCCACTCTAGCGCTATGCCACCACCACCGATGCCCATCCGCCCTCCTATTCTACCTCTCTTCCCTACCTATGCCCTACCCATGCCTATAGAGCCACCCCTTCCCCCTCTTCTTCCTTTTCTCCTCTTCTCCCAAGATAACAGTTGCTATAGGATGCACTCTTCCAGCCTCTGTTGCCAACCAAAATCCCCCCTCCTTGCCACCATCACGCCGTAATCACCCTACATAGGTGCCCTAGCCTGTGCAACCACCCCGACAACCCCCTTTCTCTCTTCCTCTTTTTCCTTCTCCTCTCGGCCGTATGCCATCTTGCATCACTATTGGCCACTAGCTCCACCACCACTAACTACCACCTACTCCAAACTATCTTAGTGCTAATACCACCCCTCGACCTTGTGCTGCTAACCCTCACCCCTCTCCACTAAAATCAACCACCGTCGTTGCACCGCCACCTCACCCCATTATTCTAGAGTCACTAGACACCACCCTTCACTCTATACTAATGAGGAGGATCTAGTTATTCTAGAGTGGTAGATCTGGGATATGGACCGCACTTTTGAGGTAATAGATTTCCCATTTGATTAAGAGTTGACCATCGCAACATTCTTTCTCTAAGGAGTCGCAAAAGCTTGGTGGGTAGGTTGCCATACCCAGAATGAGTAGTAGATGTCTAGGGAGGGTTTTAAAACGGAGATGCATGCCAACTTCTATCTAGAGAGCCTCAAGATAGAAAATCTTAAGGAGTTCATGCAATTCACCCAGTGAGGCATGACATTGAGGTAACAATATGCTTGATTCACTGAGATTTTAAGGTTCACACCTAGTATAGAGGCTAACAAGGCAACAATGGTTTATCAGTTCGAGCAAGTGATCCATTTTAGTATCCACCAAATGATGGGTGTGGTGGCTTTCTCTAATTTGGCCACCTTGTACAAATGGGCATGTATTGCAACCACCATGGTTTAGGAGTAGACGTTTATTTTGAGAAAGAGAAGGCCAAAAACACGTGGTTCTAGGGGTAAGACCCAACCTAGAGGGGGAAGATTTTTAGGATTTTATTAGAGGGGTCCCACCAAGAAGTAGAGTTGCTAAAGGGTTTTGCCTACGAACGGTGTGGAAGGAGCCATCTAGGATATGATTGTGGGGGCAGACCTATGCGCTACAAACTCTATGGTAGGCCAGGACATAAAATTTTGAGTGTCAATATTAGAGGAACTTTCACCAGCCATAAGGAGGAAAATTCCAATAGAGTGGGCCTGTAGTGTCATAGTAGTAGGCTTACCAGAAGCAAGTCTACCATACATCGCCTCAATAATTTTATTAGAGGGCGTCTACTCCAGTCAGTACATAAAACATAGAGATTAAGGGGAGACTGCATGGGTACCTCCCTTTTCATCAGAGGGGTGGATAGGCTTAGGGTACCAGAGGATACCAAGGAGTTTATTAGGGAGGTCAATCAAGTGAGTGCCTAAACATTATCAGCTAGGCAGATGCTGATCGACAACTGGACGTAGTCACGGGTATGTCTACCATTCTTTCTTTATAAGTGCATGTACTATTTGATTTGGGTGCTTCCTTATCGTTTATGTCTATCACTTTGGTTGCTAGAGTTGCCCTACCACCATTTTCTAGTGTAGCCATATCTGTGATGTTGCCCTTAGGGGATATACTTGATTGTACTAGGCTCTACTTACAGGTGACCTTATTGATAGGCCGGGTAGACTTCCTAGTGGACTTTCTCGAGATGGAATTTTGGTATTTCTATGTCATACTAAGGATGGATATATTAGGGAGATACTAGATAGTGATAAACTACATGCAGGAATGCATGGTATTACAAGGCCCACAAGGTGTTAGGGTTTATTACAAGAAATGTGAACCCAAGCCCATAACTAAGGTCATATCTACACTCACATTGCACACAATGATGCAGAAGGGGTATTCGATGTATGTGTGTAGTGTCCAAGAGTTGAAAAAGGATTTGGTAGCCCTAAAGGACATTCTTGTGGTCTGGAACTTTCTTGATGTGTTCCCAAAGGAGATCCTAGGTATGCCTCTAGTGCAGGAGATCAACTTCACCATTGACCTAGTGCCAAGGGCTAAAATAGTGTCAAGGGCCCCTTATAGGATGACACCAATAGATATAAGGGAGATGAAGGCTCAGCTACAGGAGTTATTGATCCATGGGTACATCCACCCAATTGTGTCTCCACAAGGAGTACCAATTCTTTTTGCAAACAAGAAACATAGGAGCCTCTGTTTATCCATTGACTATCAGAGGCTAAATCAGTTGACAATAAAGAACTGGTATCTACTTCCTTGAATTGATGACCTTTTTAACCAACTTTGGGGTGCTACTATCTTCTCAAAGATTGACTTGAGGTCAAGCTACCACTAGTTTCTCATTGTTGATGCTAATATCATGAATATAGCCTTTCAAAAATGATGTGGGCATTATGAATTTACAACAATGCCTTTTAGGCTCTCTAATGCACCTTTTTTGGGCTCTCTAATGCACCTTTTCATGTTTATAGATTTGATGATGAGGATTTTTAGGCCATTCCTCAACTAGTTTGTAGTGGTTTTTATTGATGGCATCTTGTGTACTCTCGAGGTAAGGAGGAGTATGTGCAACACCTTTGTGCTATCTTTTCTCTCCTTCAGGAGCATCGCTTGTACTCTAAACTCTTCAAGTGTGGATTTTGGATTTCTGAGGTTGCCTTTCTAGGACATGTAGTGTCAGTAGGAGGAGTTGTTGTAGATCCGGTGAAGATTGTAGTAGTCATAGAGTGGAGGACACCCACAAATGTATCATATGTTTGTAGCTTCTTACGTCTGGTCATGTAATATTGGTGCTTTGTTTAGAATTTCTCAAGGATTATACACTCTTTGACAAACCTATTAAAGAAGACTACTAGGTTTCAATGGGTTGATACTTGTGGGGGGGGGGAATTCTAGGAGTTAAAGAAGTGCCTTATTACAACACTAATTCTGACTTTGCCATTGGGATTAGATGGTTTTGAGGTCTACAACATAGGTTGGGGTGTGTATTGATTTGTAGTTGGTCGTGGTTGTCTTAACACTAAAAATCTTGAGACACTACCTATATGGAACACGATGTAAAATTTTCACCAACCATAAGAGTATCAAATATGCATTCACTTAGAAGGAGTTGAATATGAGGGATAGAAGATGGTTATAATTGGTAAAGGAATACAACATCGAGTTGACATACCATGAGGATAAGGCCAACGTGATTATAGATGTCTAAAGTAGGAAAACATCTCACTCTGAATTATTTTTTGGTGGCTAATTGATTACTGGAGGAATTTAGTGAAATGGGAGTGGATCTAATCCAACGTGGTGATCTAGAGGTTTGCAGAAAGCCAAAATCAACTGATGCAAATAAATGATCATTATTCAGTGCCATATCAAGACCCTTACATATGTGATTATGAAGCTTCAAAATATTATCAATATCCTCAACAAGAATCTTCTCCAGTTTCAGAACCCTCAAGTTCAGAAAAAATGGATAAGCTTCTTGAAGCATTGACAAATGGTCAAAACTAGTTGGTAGATTTCCAAAATCAACTGGTGCAAAGTCAGATTATGCAAAATGAAAGGATGTCAGTGCTAGAGGAGAAAATGGGTTATATGGTCAACCTGATGAATCAATTACAAGCACAAGAAGAACTCTCTAGTACTTCAATTTCAAATTCAAGTGAGAGTTATGAGGGTGATGATGCCATATCCAAATGTAAGGATGAGCTAGTTGAGGAGGTTCCCATGGAGAACATTGAAAAGTAAGATCAAGTGGAAGAAGAGCTTGTAAAAGTAGAAGAAGAATCTCATCAAAATGAGGATCAAGTGAAAAAAGAGAAGTATATGGATGACAAGACTATCACTTTCACCTACCATATACCATCTTTGAACATTTATTCCCCACTTTTGCTTGGAGATGACCATGAGACACAAGGTAAGCCTTCGAACCACATTGATTTTATTTATGCTAACCACACTCCTTGTTTCCCCTCTTTTAGCAGGTTGTATGGATCCAAGACCGAAGAGAGTAATCAAATCACCTTGAATACATTTAATAAGAAGCATGATGCTCCAAAGGAGAGGTTATGTTGGAAGGATGTGTTTGAAGATTTTAATATGGGAAAATATGTTTCTTCGATAGAGAGATTACCGTACATGGACATTGGGCAAAAAATTCTCTCTTTACACATGAGCTTAAACTCCATGCTAGGTAAGTTACGTTCTTTCTGGATCAAATCTTTCATTAAATCTAACATATTGTCTTTTTCTTCCTTGCAGGATAAAGATGATCATCACGAGGAAGGATTTGGTGAAGTAGCTCTGAAGTGGACGTATCCACCTTGAACGATAAAAACCGAGATCATGTCAGGCTGAAGACATAAAAACAAGCGCTGTTTGGGAGGCAACCCAATGTCATAAGGGAGTTTTCTATCCTTTAGTTATTTATTTATTTATTTATTTTTCTCCATACATTAAATTTCATGTTTCCTTAGTTGTTACACATTGAGGACAATGTGTGATTTAAGTGTGGGGGTGCGTGTGTTTTATGTATGAAAAAAAAATTTTGAAAAAAAAATATTTTTAGAGTGTTTAGTATTTTTAGAGTCGTAGAACCCTTAATTAGTCAATGAGGAATATATCTTTGAAATCTAACGAAAAGATGATCATGAAATTGAGATAAAGCAAGTAGAGATTTTTTGTGTTAATTTCGATATAGGGAACACATATCTACATGTCTAAATGTGAATGGAGAAAGAACATGTATGATTTTCTAATCACCGACATGGCATGTTGAGATTCGTCACATTCCTTAGTGAGCTTTTGAACTATACGTACTTTTTTTTTTGTGAGCGAATTTATACAAAATCATCTACTTTTTCTTGGCTTCAAAAATTTCTTTGTAAACCTCATATATGTTTAATTGCTTTGATCAAATTATTTGCCATAGATCTTGTAATTAACTATAGAGATTACTAGAACTTACTCTTGTGCTAGTTGAAGCTTATAGTCAAAACATGCTCTGATTGAGAAAATGATAAAGGCAGCTTAGAAAATTTTCCATCATATGACCAAATAGCTTAACCTGATTTGTGTATACATGGTGTACACCCGATAGAAACCCTTTTGAGCCTATACATGGAACATATATATATATATATATATATATATATATATATATATATATATATGTATATGTATATTTTTTTTTCATTACCCACATTGAATAACCTTCGGGCCTTAATGTCCTTACCTTTGCTTAAAGCTAGTGGAGGGAAATCAAATTTTTATAAAGAGTTAATGTGTATGTGTGTGTGTGAAAGAAATATATGTATTTATGCTAAGAAAGGGGATTGGTTATGTTTGGTGGAGAAAAGCAAAAAAAAAAATGAAAATTGTCAAAAAAAAAATGAGAAGAAAAAATGTTAGGATATAAGGAAGAGAGGGAGTTATGGATATTATGTTGAGAAAGTTCTATTCATGTTCTATTTTGGTGTTAAGTTGGAGATATGTATCAATGATCGTTGATGTGGAATTAAGCTTATATTTCATCTACCTATTAGATTCCACTAGCTCTTGACCTTTTTAGCACCACACACCTAAAATACTCCATACCCTTCTTTACCTTAAACCCCGTTAACCAATAAGTAAGTCCTAATTGATTCTTGAGATGAGCAGCCTTTGATCTGTTGGAGATTAGTCACAAGAGTTAAGCATATGGTTTGGTCCATTTGGCAAGTATTTGATATCTTTCATGAGGTTTTATCCACAAGAACATGAGCCTTCTTTGTTTATATATGTGAGTCGTTTGTTATCTTTATCATCTTATCTCACATACATGAGTGTTTTTATACATTTGTAGCCATGAATCTAAGAGAGAAAAAAAATAGAGGGTATCCATAGTGAGGATGGATCTTGATGTGACTAAGGCGTGGTAGATTTTCATCCATAATATTGATCTGTTCATACCTATCATGTTTATGTGTGAACCATATGTTGAAATTGATTCTTTAAATCTCCCAATACTGAATCTTAATTGATTGCTAATCTTGACGTTTGAAAGTAAAAGATTCTGAGACAAATATGGTTAAGGGTATTAGGTGTAGTTTGATTGTGTTTTTATTTTATTTTATTTTGTGTGTGATTTTGTGGGTATATCATCTGCGAAACCCTCACGAGACCTTACTCGTCCTCCATGGGTGACCTAGGGGTTTAAAGGGCTTTTTACACATGCTAAGTGTAATCGTGAGACCTACGAAAGTGGCTAGTTAATTTAATTTTATTTTGTTTAGAGTAATAACTTACTTGAGGACAAGCAAGAAGCTAAGTGTGGGGGTGTGATGAGTTCATATTTTGACACATTTTATACCCTTATAATCTTAGTTTTTGGTAGTTTATATAACTAATATAGGGGAATAATTATTGTTTTATGCTTAAGTGGTAAAAATTGTATAAATTTTATTAATTGAGCTAAAATGATATAATTTAAGTAAATTTAGAATTAAATATGATTTATTAATATTTATTGAATTTTATTTACAAGTTTTGTATTGTTAAAAAAAACCTTTGGACCAACGGCCGAAGGCTGAAGGCCCAAAGGCCTGGAGCAAACAAAATGCAGCCAAACGAGAGCACAAATAGTTAGCCGAAGAAAAGTCAAAGAAGAAAAAGAAAAGAGGCCGGGCGAGGGCTGACGTGGCGTGGGGAGAGAGACGGCACAAACTACAATAAAAAGAAAGGTTGTGCGGCATTAATTGAAGAGCGCGCGTCTGGAGGGGACGGTAGAAGGCAGAGCCTTCCGAGGCTCTGTGGTGTGCGACAGAGAAGAACGACCCGTTAGGCTCTGACGCGAAGTAGTGTGCGGCGCAGAGAGTAGGACGACGCACGGAAACAGACGACGCGCAGAGGACAGCGCCGCACGGAGTTTGAGGCACAGAACATCTTCCGCCGTCAGCCATCAGCCGAAGAAAAAAAGAAAAGAAAAGAATTTTTACACGGAAATTGAGGTGCCAAGAGGAAGAAAAATTAGAGGAAGCATTTATACCGGTAGAATTTATTTAAGATAAAATTAATTTTTATCTGAATAAATTCTTGAACTTTTATCCAAAATTAATTCCGGTTATTTCTTTCTCTTATTTTTAATTTATATTTTAGATATATATTTCTGTGTAATTAATTCTTTAATTATGGTTGGCTGAATATTTATTGTTAGGGAATAATTTGAAACTCTGGATTAGGATTTGAATTATAATTTTATTTTCTTTGCTTCGTGAGATTGTTTCTTGACTCTATGTTAATTGCTATCGTTTATATGTATGATTTTGTCCAGTATAGTTTATTTGGTGCATGCCTTGTTATGGTTCCTCATAAGTGACAGTATGTAGGATTATTTGCCTCCGAGGTGGCCATCTAAATATACTAGAATTTATGTGTATAAATTGCAGCTAGGTTAGATAATAATTCACCTAATCGTTTTGTGATTCTAACCGAAGTGGTAAAACGTTTCGATACGTGTGGGTCAAGGATAGGAAATACAGCTAGACATACGTTTTGTACTATTCTGGGTACTTAGATTGACAGCCTTCCACTTACACTTAATGCATTAAATCTAGTTAAATATAGGAGCCGCATGTTGCTGCTATATTGATAGTATTTAATAGGGTTAATATAGGCACGTGGTCGTATTAATTAATTAAGGGAAGTAATATAAGGTGTATGGACCTGTGTTTGGTGTGCAACTTGGTCGATCTCCTTCTCACGATTAAAGGATGACTTAGAGATAAATATTATATTTTGACCTAATCTAGTGGTGGATTTTTATTTCCCTAACATATTTCTCATATCTGCGGTTTCCCATTATTTTCATTATTTTTATTCTTATTAGTTTGTTTTATTTTATTCCTTTTATTATTTTATTATTTTATTATTATTTTTACAACCCGCATTAGTATTTTTCTTATTTATTTATTCTGTGTTATTTAGGATTTTTAGTTTTAGTTTTAGTTTTATTTTCAAGCTAGTTAATTAGAGGTGAGCCCTCTTAATCCCCGACTAGAACGATACCCTATTTACCAGTGCTACAATTGACAACAAGAGGGTTTAAATTGCGTGCCGGCTACGGTCACACCAATATGAGGGATAGAAGATGGTTAGAATTGGTAAAGGAATACAACATCGAGTTGACATACCATGAGGATAAGGCCAACGTGATTATAGATGTCTAAAGTAGGAAAACATCTCACTCTGAATTATTTTTTGGTGGCTAATTGATTACTGGAGGAATTTAGTGAAATGGGAGTGGATCTAATCCAACATGGTGATCTAGAGGTCTGCATAAGTTCCTTGTCGATTTTCCCAATAGTTTGTGACAAAATTTGAGCCAGGAAGCCTGGAGACATTGAGCTCAAGAGGACCTGGAAAAAGATACAAGAGGATTGGACTGAAGGATTTCAAATACATGAAGATGGGGATATTACCTACAAGGGACTTTGGTTTTTACTGTAGATTTGTGTTAATCTAAAGCATTAACTTTTGGAAGAAGGACATTATACCCCTTACTCCATCAACACAAAAGGGGGCAAGTTATACAAGGACCTTAAGAGAATATACTGGTGGCCTCATATGAAGTGAGAGGCAGCGTAGTTTGTATCACGATGCTTACAAGAAGGTTAAGTTTGAGTACTGCAGACCTGTAGGGTTAGTACGGTCTCTAGATGTGCCAGGATGGGAATGGGACTCCATCTCCATAGATTATGTGAATGGATTAATAAGGACTTGTAGCGGGTGTGACACCATTTGGGTCATTGTCGACAGACTGACTAAGTTGGTAGTTTTGTACCAATGAAATTGACCTAGAACATGGATCAATTGGACAACTCATACATGAAGTTTGTGGTTAGTAGGCATGGTACACATACTAACATCCTCTCTAATAGGGACTCAAGATTTCTCTGCCACTTCTAAGAGAAGTTTTAGGAGGTTCTGTGAATAAAGTTGAAAAAAAGAGTAATTTCTTTCACCTGACTATGGATGGATAGATTGAGAGGACAATATAGACACTTAAAGACATGTTGTGGGCTTGTGCTATGGATTTTCAAGGTTGTTGGGAGGAATGACTTTGGTAGAGTTTTCATATAACAACAGCTACTATGCCTGCATAGGGATGACACCCTTTGAGGCACTATATGGACGTATGGGCCAGATACTATTGTGTTAGAATGGCATTAGTGAGAGTGTTGTGTTGGGACTTAAGATGATAGAGGAGATGACCCCATAGGTCTAATTGATCTAAGACAGAATGAGAGCATTTCAAAGTCATCAGAAGAATTATGCTGATTAGAGGTGCTATAGTGACGATTTTGAGTCTGGGGATAAGGTTCTATTGAGGGCTTCCCCACTAAGAAAATTTAGAGGTTTGCTAGGAAGGGTAAGTTGAGCCGGACATATGTTGGCCCCCATGAGATTCTTGACATAGTTGGTGAGGTTGCCTACCATTAGACGCACCTGCTAGAGCTAACACGAGTCCATAAAGTCTTTGACGTCTCAAAACTACAAATGTATGCTGCAAATTCTTCCCACATGATCCGGCCTGATGAAGTTAAGCTCGATGACTCTCTAACCTATGAGGAGAGGCCCTTGTGAGTTCTCAATACCAAGGTATGACACACCTCAACGAGCTCAATTCCACCCGAAGCCACCACGGAGTAGAAGAAGCCACCTATGAATTCGAGAAGGACATATATGAGGACCCTAAACTCTTTATTTTTGGTGAGTTAGATTTCAGGATCGCTTTCCCTTAAGAGGGTAGTATCTAGTAGCAAAATATCTTTGCCATTAGGGCTAACCACTAGAATAATCATTACCCTTATTCTCTTCTCTTCTTCCAAGCATTGACTTGTGACTCCGAGGTTGAAGTCTTCTTTTAAGAGGGTAGTGATGCAATACTCTTAAATTTAAAATTTTAAAAATTTAATTATCAAAAAATTAATTTAAACTAATTTTAAGATTTCTATTTTATTTAATGAACATAAAATAATTATAGGTAATTTATATTAATTTTATTATTGGTAATAAAAAAATTACTCTAAAATCTAACCTAAATTCCACAAATTTTCCTTTTTACCTTCTTCCTCTTCCCCAAGCTATGCTATTTCCCTCAGCCTAAGCCTTTTTTTTTATTTCCTTTCTCTCCCCTGGCAGCCTAGAAGCTTCTCCTCCTTTCCTTCTTCGAGGTAGCCAGGCCTATTGCTTCCCCCTTCTTTTTATTTCCTTTTCTTTTTTTTTATTCTTTTCTTTCCTTCTTTCCTTTTTTATCCCTTTCTTCTTCCTCGCACCCATCCCCTTCCTTGCATCCCAATCCTCCTTCCATTTTTTTCCACTACACTTACACTACTACACACTACTCATCCTCCCTACATTTTCTTTTTTCAACCATGTAGGGCCATGCACGCTAGCATGCACACCTGCTCCCCTATACCCCTGCCTTGCCATAACACTTGCAACTACCTCCTCTGCCTCCCTATATCCATGCACGCTGAGCCCCTGTTGTTTTCCCTATTTCCTTAGCTTTTCCCTGCCTATAATTACCCCCTTGAGCTCCTTCTTTCCTCTCCTATCTACCTATCATTCTCCCCTATTTTTTCTTACCTCCCCATACCTACCCACTCTAGCACTTCTCCACCACCATCGATGCCCAACCACCCTCTTGTGCCACCTCTCTTCCCTACTTATGCCCTACCCATGCTTGTAGAGCTACCCCTTCCCCCTCCTTCTTCCTTTTCCCCTCTTTTCCTAAGCCCATAGTCATTGCAAGTTGCATTCTTCCATCCACCGCTGTCGGCCACTCTCCCCCCTCTTTGCCACCACCACCCCACAACTACCCTACACAGGTGCCCCTGCCTATGAAACTACCCCAACGACCCCTATCTCTCCTCCTCTTTATCCTTCTGCCTCTTAGCCATGTTCCACCGTACATTACCTACAACCACTACCTCCACCACACTTAACTACCACCCACTCCAATCTGTCCTAGTGCCACTACCACACCTCAATCCTGTGTTGCCAACCTTTGCCCCCCTCCACCAAAATCAACCACCGCCACTGTTGCTGCCACCACCACCACCATTTTTCTCTCCCATCTTGGTCACCTCCACTTCCTTTATTCTCCTTAAGATTTCTTTAGGCTAGGTTCCCTTTCATTCCTTTTAAAAAAATAAAGAAAAGAAAAGTAAATATAAATTGTATATATTCCCATTTTCTAGGTATTATTCATGTGATAGTGGAAGAAAAGGTGTAGGTCATATGTGATTAGAGACCATAGCTGCTCCAGTAAGGATATGGTCATAGCTAGGATTTTATTATGTTAATATATGTCCTTCTTGTGTCATGACATACATACAATAATTAATAACTCTAGTGTTGTATGTGCAATTTGGCTTGTCAATATCTAAGAGTAAGAATTGGTGTAGCTATGATGATATTGATTTCCAGTGTTGATGTATATCCATAATATATGATCCTGCATGTGTGTATATTTGGAGAGTCCTTGTGTTGGATAACTTACGACTTAGGTAGCGTTTGGAGACTTAGGGGCATTTTGGTTAATATTGTGAAAAGTAACATGTAGGGAACCTTATGGTGTAAAATGGCCTAAAATAGTTTAGAGATACTACACAAAATAACAATGACAAAAATAAAGACGTTTACGGTAAATATAGTATGTGGGTAAATAACCATGCATGAGGGAGTAAAACCTATGGCGAGCTTTGACCATATATAATTAGAGTGGGGGTTTGTTACAAAAAATGGATATGGGTTTAAATATGGAATTTTTGGCAGCCATGCAAATTTGGCATGTCCTTTGAGCACTAGGGGAAGAGACATGACCAAAAGGTGAAACTAGGGTTTTGGGAGACTAAGGCACAACAACCAAGGGATAAGTTATTATCATAAGTACAAAATAGGAGATTTAGACTTTAACCTTGAAATATGATGTTAGCTATGTAATTTTGGGAATATGTACTAAATTTAGTATTTATGCAGGATAAAGGGAAGTAGTTATAACCAAAACGAGGAATTAGGGTTTTAGAGTGGGCTTGAATAGGAAGGGTATTATCCCATGTGTAAAAAGGGAGATTTAGGCTACAATATTTTGACATAATGGTTAATTATATGCATGGGTATGGAAAATTAGGGCAATATAAGTGGTATAGGAGGGCCTATGTGAACTAGGAAAAATTAGGGTTTTGAGGAGTAGCCTTAGAGGCTAGTTATTATCATATATGAGAAATGGGGGTAATAGGAAATGACCGTTGAGTAGGGGCTCCCAATGACATGTTAGGGTTTGTTTATTTGACAAGTTTGACAAGGTACTCTAAGGGACACTAGAGGTGAGGATATATCAGAGTTGTGAAATTAGGGTTTCCAAGGGAATAGGGTTATATTAGGTTAGTATAAGGGAAGGTTTCATGCATGGGGTAGGTGTAAATGTTTGTGTGTTGAATATGGAATAAATAAGACATGAATAATACACTAATCACTTAAACTAGAATATATTGGGCCCATTTGTACCTGGAAATCTATTGGCAAGAATAGTGACCAAGAGCGTCTTACCTTAGAAGTTGTACCCTATACCATTCCATTAGTGAGAATATTAGGATCCCAAACTTAAGTAAATTGAATCATTGGATGATAATAACCCTTGGTAAGACATTAATTACTCACAATGGAATACCATATGGGTCAAGATCTGTTGTATCTTGATTACCAATCCATCGGTGAGAATAGGGGCCAAAAGTATTTTACCCTAGGGCTTTACCTCGATTATCAATTCCCCAGTGGTAATAGTGTTCAGTAGCATCTTACCCTAAAAGTTGTACTTATTTACCATTACATCAGTTGAGAATAGTGGGGTCCCTCAACCTAACATGGATAAAATTATGAGTTGATTATTTATTACATTAATACCTTGAGTTTAGATAATAATGAATGCGTGGGTATAACCTACTTATGCACGTGTCATTCCTTATTATGGTGTTATTGATATCTATGGCCTACTTGATTATATTATTACCTTCCTTAGTACATAGCATATTTATCACCCGCTACTCATTTCCATGAGTAGAGACCCCTTCTGAGTTTGTGGAGGTGAATGAGGACTTGCTAGATAACTTTGCTGCATACGATATTATGATCGTGGTAGAGTGATTCTATCGTGACTAGGGTTTGGGACCTAATAATGTGGTATCTGATTGTTATTTAAACCAATTTTCTTCTTATTAATGTTTCAATTGAACATTTATTTATGTATTTTACTAATCCTTTTTGGAACCAACACCTAACTCTTATTTTTGATATGGATTGCTCTTATGCTACACTTATCATGGTTTACGTATTGTTTTATCTTGCCTTGTAGTTCGTATAAGGATGGTCTAAGATCATGCTTATACTGATTACAACGGTAACACCCATATTATGTTGGAATGCTTTTACACTTAAAACAAAATTTTTCGGTAGTGAATTTTGGGGGTATTACAGAGAAAGGTTTTGTTATGCCATTTTCTTCTTCTTCTTTTGAGTTCATTTTACGAAGTTTTGGAAATGAGTTTTATTTTTTTAATTCTCTTAGGAAATCAATATCTTGGTATGAACCATGAAGTTAGGAGTATTTTTGTACTAGAAAATTTACTTGGAGGTAAGGCAACCTTATCTCTAATATGAATAAGGTATTGTGTTAGTTGTTTTGAGTTCTTAGTATGATTTTGTGATAGGTATGTATAATTTTGATTTTTTGGATTCAAGCATGTGGTAATGCTTCATTATTTGAGATTTTAGAGCATGTTTCAAGTATTTTGATATCATATATGTGTTTGGTGGAATCTAAGTAGGATATTGTTGATTATCAATTCCTATCATGTTCCTTTGTGATTCTATGTATATTTTATGCCTTTTTGTTTGTTTTATGACCTAGAATCATGATAGGATTAAAATGAGAAAATTTGGTTAATTTCTGTGAAGTATAGATCGAGGATTTAGGTGTTGTTTCACTGAAACCATTTAATTAGTTTAATAAATTGACCGAAATGGTTGTGCAGAGAGTGACCTAGTTTGGATAATTTATTTAACTAATTTCATTAACAATCGATAGGTTGATAAACCAGTCATTTGATTAGCATGGATAATTAATCAGTTTCCTGAACATGTCAAATGGTTATTTTAGGACTAGAGTGGTTTGCTCTCAACTTAGACACATCAAATCATCTACCCAAATTATTAACTATTTTCTATGAACATTCAATGGTCAAACCAACCCATATATTGGTTTTGGTATGTGTTGTTTTTCTCAGGTCTGGTGCAACCAAACTAGTTAATCGATTCTAGTGACTGATCGACTAGTTCACCTAACTTCTCCATGTTTATTTTTTATTTTATGATCTTTTTTTATGATTCCTATCTTGAATTTTTCATGTGATTACAATATTTTAATTATGATTTCAACCATGTTTAACCTAAAATGAATATGAATTAAAATGATAGTATTGTGGTGCTTGTATGGTTATGTTTGGTGTTATCTTAAACACCCATTTTGGTGGCCTATATGCATTGGTTGGTGTTTGATGTCGTACTTAAAACACCCAATATGGTTTGATCCTTGGGTTTGAATTATGGAATATTAGAGGCCTTTACTATATGCATATATAGGGTTTTAGCTATCTAGTTGGTTCCCTCTAAACTAGAGGACCAACTATAGGGGATGAGGAAGATTTGTAAGAAAATTCCTTTGGCACTATTGTTAGTGTAGTTGATGAGGTATATCCAAAATTGAATGTATGCCCCCATGCTTAGGAGAACAAGTGTGGTGGATATCGAGGATCCCTAAGAAAAGCCCCTTGGTCCTAGTGAGTGGTGGTGGTGGAAGTTGTAGTCGTACATTCGTCCTAGCCTTGGATATAGATATTTGTTTTATTGATGAATACTTTAAATGAGTCAGACTCAAAATTTAGCATACACCCCTGTGCTAGGAGACCAAGTATGGTTAATGTGGAAGGTCCATGAGAAAAGCCCCTTGGCACTAGTGTGATTCGTGGTAAGAGTTGTAGTCCTATGTTAGTCTTATCATGGATACTGATATTATATGAGTTTACCTTTATATATCTTGTTATGGAGACTCATGAATGTATGGATATGTGAGCCCTAAGTTCCTTACCATATCATATATGTTTTCCATGATCTTATGTATCATTTTTCCTAAACATGTCACATACCATGCTATTGTGTGACCTCAGTCTGCAGCATAAACCCTTACCATATTTTAGATAGTTTGTTTTACCAGTAGTTCACCATACTAAGAATGTTGATGATGATTTTGTGAGCTAGTAGCCGAACATTATTGTGATTGAGACATACAATTTTGATTAGTTAAAAGTTAAACTTACCTACTTATATGCATTTTTTCCACTATGTTGAGATGTTTTTGTTATTTTTGTTATTTACATTCTTAGCTTTGATCCATGTATTTGGATTTCGTGACCCTCATCCTTATTTATATTATTTACATCTCTATTATTATTGTTGTTGTCTTGAGCATGCATTATTCATTCTTTATTCCATTTTTCCTTGCATTAAATATGTGTTAGGTGATAATCACACCTCTCCTATAGTTGATGTAGTGGTAATATTTTCTATTTTAGTTTTTAATACTATAATATCCAAAAATGTTACTAAACCTTGTCCCGTATCATTAGTACCTTAATCTGATTCTAATCTCAAAAGTATTTTATTTTAAACTTATCTAAATTTCTTAATCCCAAAGTCTTAACCTAATCCAAATCTTTGACATAGATAAATTATTTCTCGTAATTCGATATTAATTCTAATAAAATTTTATCACTAATCCACTATGTCGACCGCAACCATTTTTTCCTCTTCTATCCTCACGTTTATCGCATTTTTATGAGGTGTAAGGTCTCTTGCATGGTTGTACACCTATGTAGACCAACACAGTTTACCCGTGTGCCCTCACACGACTCGTGCATAGCCTCCGCATGTCCATGTGCACCTATTTGTTATTACCTGGGTAACTCATTTCTCAAGCACAACCGTACCTCTTCACGCAACCTACTTATACAAGATCTTAGCTCAAGGCCTCGGTGTGCCCCCATCTACCACATTCCTGTGCAACCCCCTCTTTTTAGCCATGCACCCTCTTTTTCAACCCCAAACCTCACCCAAACACCATCAAAATTTTACTATAGCGCCACCATACATTCCACCACACTTCCATGCAACTCAAGCTTCCCTTTGACTCTGGTTATTTTCATTTTTACCCTCCTTTACCTTAACTTTTTCCTTGATTATAATCTTCAAGCCTAATCGTGTATTATATTATTTTTTGTTGGTTATTTTCTAACAATCTTGGAGGAGAAGGCATAAGATTTACGTGCATAGAGACAGGTGTCTTTGTTAGTAAAGATATATGTCGTAGCTAGGACTATGTATGAACTTGTATGTGTATGTGTATGTGCTTTTATTGGATGTGTGATATGATTGATGTTATTCTATGATATGATATCTTGAGCAATGAGATTTTGAAAGTTTTCTTATGATATTGGATTTGGTATCTCTACAAGTAATTGTGGATTTATGTTCCAAATGGATATTGAGATTTATCAGGCCTTAGGAGAAAATGAGTATTTTAATTACCTATGTGTTATATAATCATTCGAGGATAACTACGTGATCATAATTATATTCTTAAATTTTAGGTCTTATATACTTATATGGGCCCCGTATGATAATCTTGAATATATAATAAGCATTAATAAGATATTAATCATTTGAAGTGAAAGATCATGTGAGTTGGGCCATGGTGTTTATATGGGTCAATTCCACCAGATAATAATAATGGCTTAGATGTCTTATCCCTAAGAGGTGTATCTGTTCGGTCCACCGGTTAAGGATAGTGGGGTCCCATACTCATTGTGAACAAATATACAATTAAGAGATAAAGTATTAATAGAAAGATAATAATCATTTAAAGTGAAAAACTACGTGAGCCAGGATCGAGGGGTTGAGTCCTTTCCACCAGATGATAATAGTAGCTCAGGTGTATTACCCTTAAGAGGTGCTTCAGACCGTTCCCTCGAGTTAAGAATAGTGGCTCATGAGTATTTTTGCTATAAGAGGTGTTGAGTATGTTCCACCAGATAATAATAGTGGCTCAAGTGTTTTATCCCTAAGAGGTGTTTCAAATCGTTCCCCCGGTTTAAGAATAGTGGAGTCCTTGAACTCAACATAAATAAAAGATTGGAATATGATATACTTATATAGCAAGACTTGAAATCATTATTTACCTGGCATTGTTTATAATATCTATGTATGCTTACTTTATGATGTGAATTCATGTATTATGTGGTGTGCTACTTTGACTATATTGTTTTCTTACTCATTACGTAGCATACTGACCATCCATTTTATGGATTCTACTCATTCTTATGAGTAGATGAACCAAATGTTTTTGTATAGGTCGAGGCTAACTTATTGGATGAGTTTGCATGAGTTATATGTGGAGGAGTCACTTAGGTATCAGGGTTATAAGCATAGATTCATGTTAACTGGACATTTTTTCTCACCGAAAACCTTTTTATACTCTTAGATCCATAATATCCTTTTTTTATTTTAAATTATTCTATTCTAAGTAAATCTCCAAACTTTTATCTAATGTTAATGAAAGTTCCCTAAATTCCTATTTATCATGTTGTACTTTCTTATTATTTTACCTTATGATTGATGTAAGGATGGTATGGTAAGACAGACTAATGTCAATTCCGATGGTAACACTTAAATATTTGATAATATGCTTCCACATAAAATAAAAATTTTTGGTTTGCAAAAATAAGGGTGTTACAAGTTGGTGTCAAAAATTCAGTTTTGATTACCATGTTTTATTTTCTAAATCCCTCTTCTAATTTTAATTGTTTATTTTACATTTTAGAAAAAATTCTTAACATGTTTTTTGTCTTATAGTTAGCTAGCTATGGCATTTAACGGCCATGTGGGTTGTCTGGAGGAGACTTTTGAGGTTTTCATTGAGTTTGTTAGATGTCTACCTCAGCCTTAGCTCCCACCTCCACCTCTGCATTACCTAGAGGAGAGTATTAGAGAAGACTAGCTTAGGAGGTTTACAGGGCATCACGTACCACTCTATGCTAGAGAAGAGGACCCGATTATCCTAGAGAAATAGATTTGGGATATAGATAAGACATACGAGGCAAGTGATTGCCCACCTAGTAGGAAGGAGGGCATTGTTGCTTTCTTCCTTTGAGGAGATGTCGACATATGGTGGATAAGTCGTTGTACGTAGGGAGGACCTTTAATGTCTTGGGAGGAATTCAATATAATGATTCAGAATAAGTTTTACCTTGAGAGCCTTAAAAAGGATAAGATGAAGGAGTTCATATAACTTACTCAGGGAGGCATGATAGTGAGGTATTACCACGCTCGGTTCATAGAGCTTTTGATGTTTGCACCGGGGATCGCAGCTAGCAAGTCTATGGTTGTCTATTAGTTTGAGTAGGGGCTCCACTTGAGCATTCGCAGGATGATGGGTGATATAGCTTTCTAGGACTTAGCCACGTTGTACGAGCAGGCATGAAATGCCCCGAAAATTTCTAATTTTATAAACTATATTTAAATGATTTTTTATTAGAAAAATTATTTAAATAAATTAATTTTATTAAAATAAAAACGAATTCATTGGAAAAAATTAAGAAGAATTTTTTAAGTATTTTTATTAGAGAAATTTTCGTATTTTGGATAATTAAATATGTTATTTTGGAAATTAATTAAATAAATTATTTTATTTAAAATAAGAATGAGAAAATAGTTTTAATTTAATAATAATTTTATAAATAATTTAATTGGAGGAATTTAGGGTGTTTTGATAATTAAAATGGAATTTATGGAAAATATTTTAAATATCCTAATTTATCCTAAAAAGGGATTTAAATATTATTTTATTTAAATATTATCATTTTTAAATATCCTAAATTTTCAGATTAATTTAATTGGCCCTAATCTAATTATTTTTCTCCTTTCCTTTTTCCCTTTTTCTTTTTCTTTCTTTTTCTTCTTTTTCTTTTTTCTCTTTTTCTCGCCGAACTGGGCCAGCTCGCGGCCCAGTTTCCCTTTCCTCTTCCCTTTCTTCGGCACGGCCCAGCCCGCGCCCGCGCGACGTCTTCCGTCCGCCCCGTGCCGCGCCGCGTTTTTTCCTTATTTTCCACTTAAACTCGCCGTTCCATTTAAACACCTTCGACTAGATTCTTCCCTTTTTCTTTTCTTTCCCGGCCGACCGGACCGCCTCCCTTCCTCCTTCCTTCTTCCTCCCTTCTCCTCCGTCGACACTGCTGCACCTTCGACCCCATCAATGGTGTCTCTGGCTGCAGCGGCTTTAATCAACTGTTACTTGTCTCTTTGAATTCCCCTTGACCCGAGGAATCAATTGGCCTAATTTTTGTGCGTTAACTCTCGCCCGTCTCTTCTCCCTAGCCTTGCGAAACCTCGAAGCAAACCAAACGTCGGCCGATCAATTACTGCCACCGGCCACCCAAATTCTTGCATTTAAAACTTCCATGTCGACCTCCAGCTCCCCATTATCCATTCCAACATCTATAAATAGCCTTGTTATAGGAGTTTTTAGAGTTTTTCTTCCCTGAAAACCCTCGGCCCGAGCTGCCGCCACCCCAACTTCAGACGCCTTTTCCGCCGCTGTCAGCCAACCTCAGCGCCACCGAAACATTCCATTCTCTTCCCTGAAAGTTCATCTAATTAACTAAACCATTTTCACCTCTCGATTCTTCTTGTACGAACCTCAATAATCATGCAAAGTTAGATGCTCGTTTCACCGGAATTTTGACCCCGAAGCCTTAAACCGTCTTCCACCGCCGTGCGCCGCCACCTTTGGCTGCACCACCACCATCATTTTGTCCCTCTCCTCCTGGGAAACAATAAACACCTCTTATCTCACCTCAATTCTCCCTATCTTTTTCCCAACATTCATCTTTCCCTCTTTTCTTCTATTTTTCCGGCCACCGCCGCCGCCGCCGTGAACCACCGCCGGTGCCGCCTATCCCCACCAGCTTAAGGTTGAACCCTAAACCCTCTCAACCATTTTTCATATTATTATAAGCCTTGATTTAATTTATTTCAATTATTTGCATATAAATACCATTATTATTATTCTTAATATGTTTTATTATATTTTGATATAAAATTTATGCTGAATTGTACTTGCAGGATGGAGAGTGATAATAAAATAATTTTATTGTTAGTTTCGAATTTTAAGTTATTAATTGAATTATTATAGGATTATTATCATTCTTCTTCTTACTATTATTATTAATATTATAAGTATTAGAATAATTATTATTAACGTTTTATTATTTATTCTGGAAAATCTTAGGCCCTAATTTTGTATTAACATTTGCACTTATTTATTTTAGTATTATTGTTTCTACTGTTCTTATAACCATTAATAATAATATTATTATTATCTTTATTATTTTAATGTTATTATATATGTTAGTAATTTTATTATTAATATTAAATAAATGGTAAGTCATTAGTTATTTTAAAAACTTATATGTTATTGTTATTGTTATTATTATTATTACTATTATTATTGTTATTATTATTTATATGCTCATTGATATTAGTTTTATTATCCTTGATATTATTATATTAGTATCATTATTATCATTAGGGTAAAATCTTTAACACTATATTATCAAGGTTTATAATATCTCTATTATTTTTATGTCTTTAGCAAAGTTAGAATTTTGTTAAGGTTATTATTTGGTCAAAGCTCTAAGGAGGCGTAGGAACGTGCTCCAAGACCGGTGTCGTTTCAGGTAAGAGGTGCTAAGGCCTTTTATGTGCTAATGTGCATTGTGTGCCTCGTATGCTATGCATTCTATGTTTTTGATTATTAATTATGTCGTATATGATATGACGTGGAGTTGAAGTATGTTTTCGCATGGCATGTGTATTATTTGTGTATGACCTTGTAAGACATGCATGTGAGGATGTTGATATGATTTTATGTGGGAGAAAGGATGAAAAAGGAGGATGGGGAAAGAAGTTGACTAAGGGAAGTGAGTTGACCTAATATTATGGTTTTATAAGGAATAATCTAATGTATGGTTTTATGTGGAAGAGTATAATTTAGGGTTTTATGCGGAGAATATAATTTATGATGATAAATGGGAGAATAAAATTTATGGTTTGTTTGGGAGAATCTAGTTTATGATGTTTTTTTTGGGAGAATGTAATTTATGATATTATATGGGAGAACCTAATTTGTGGTTATGAAAGGGGAGAATCTAATCAATTGTATTATGTGGACAAATCTTTGGGTTTTATATGATTTGAATCTTTGTGTTGGTATGGATTGAATTTAGGGTTTTGTGTGAATGAATCTTTGGGTTTAATATGGTTGAATTTAGGGTTTTGTAAGAATGAATCTTCGGGTTTATGTGAATTGAATCTAGGGTTTGGTAATGATGAATATTTGGTTGGTATGGATTAAATTTAGGGTATTATATGACGGAATCTTGGGCTTTGTGTGGTGGTATTAGGGTTGTGTGGTGGAGTTAGGGTTTTGTATGGGAGTTAATGATTGCATGGAATTTAGGGTTTACATGAAAAGTTCGAATGGTTGCATGGGATGTGTAAAGTCTGCATGGGAGTAAAATTTACGTATGAAAAGTTAATTTGGGATGTAAGGAAGGTAATGTAAGCATTGTCTGGGTAGTTAAACACTTTGGATGGGAAATAATACGTGGAACATTATCTGGGTACGTAGGAGACGAAGCTAGGGTTGGAGTGGTTAATTATGGTTTATGGTGGTTGATTAAGGTTTAGTGTGGGTGCTTAAGGTTTTTGTTGTATCATGTGTTTTTGGTGATTAAGGTGTAATTATGAGAATGGAATCGATGATTTGTGATGAGTGGAGGGTTAAAATAATTTGGGTGATGTGAGGTGGAGTAAGAAGAGATGTTAAGGCCTAAATTAGGGTTTCAGGATAAAACCCTAGCGTGAGATGTGAAGTAGAATTGGAGGATAAGTGTAAAGGGAGTGATTCATGCATGTCTGGGGTTTGGTGGTAGCACGTGTGTAATTGGTGAATAAAGTATGATGATGAATATGGGATTTATGATTTATGATTCGTGCATGGCGAAAGCCTTTGAATAAAATATTTAAGACACTAATCTTTTGAAGTGTAATATTATTGAGCCGAGTCCAAACCGATCCACCGGTCAGGAATAGTGGTTAGGACGCGTAGTCCTATGTGCGACCTATCTACCGGTTATAATAGTGGTTAGGACATGATGTCCTATGTGTGACCGGCCCACCGGTAATAATAGTGGGGTGACTCGAGCTCAATAAACACAAACCATAATCGTTAAAGCTCTTAAAAGATACTAATTACTTACAGTGGAACACCATGCGAGCAGGAACCAAACCGATCCACCGGTTAGGAATAGTGGTTAGGGTTTCTACCCTATATGTGACCGATCCACCAGTAATAATAGTGGTTATGGCATGATGCTCTATTGTGACCGGCCCACCGGTTATAATAGTGGGGTGTTCCTATGCTTGCATGGATTGATAAAAAGGCATGGTGTGAATCGGATTCTGTTAAGAGATTAATTAAACAATTAATCTGGATTATATGGGCCTTTGTACTTTTACCTGAATAGTTCATATACCTTTATGTTGTTATGTTGGATTATGCCCTGTTATTAATCTGCATGGATTATGTGCTTATGTGTCGGCCTTAGTGCTTGGTTACCTTACTCAGTACGTAGCGTACTGATCACCCCTTTTATGGGTACTGCTCATTCCCACGAGTAGTATGCCCTTCTGAATTTGTGCAGGTGGGCAAGACATCAATCGGGGTTGTGTGTTGAGCTTGTGTTTGGCTCAAGTTCGAGAGAGTTGTGGCTATATTTCAGTCTCTATGTAGTTCTAATTATTTTTGTTAATATTTTATCGGTTGTAAGCTATTTCTCTTTTTAATTTGAATAATAATTCTCTATGCGTACCCTGATTTTGTTTTACAACCGTTTAATGCTTTTCGGAGTTTAGTTGTTTTGGTTTATAATTGATGGATTACTATTTTCTTTAGCCTTAGCACTTGGTACTGAAACGGTCGAAGAAAACCGGTTTGGTACTAAGTGTGGCGGTAACATTCCCAGAATTCACAGGTTTTAAGTATTTCTATTTTATTTGCTTCCGCTTAAAAAAAATATTTAGTGAATTTTGGGGTGTTACAAGGCGTGTGTTGCCACTACCATGGTACAAGAGTAGGCTTCTATTCTAAGAAAGAGGAAGCTTGTGTCATAGGGATTTAGGGGTTAGATTTAGTTCTGAGGGGGTGGGTGGGGACCTCAAAGTTATCAGCTCAAGGGTTAGACTGGTGGGTAGAGTAAACCTGCCGGACTTAAGAGACGCTTCTTATGTCATTTCTATAACTGGGATCATTTGGGGTGAGACTATAGGGGTACTTCTGTTAAGTATAGGACATGTGGTTAGTTGGGCCATTGATCTATTGAGTGTTAGCATCAGCTAGGTTAGTTCTAGCAATGGTGACCACTTGCACCTCAGCAACAAGCATATTAACAACGAAATTACCAGCAGCCACAACAACATTTTTAGCAAAGAGAACTTTTCTCATTATGTGGACAACCTAAAGAGATTCAGGGGATACCATAGGGGCCTCATCCTTTCCCTTAGAAGGGAGGAGGTCAAACTTAGGGTTTAGGAGGGTACCGTGGAGGATATCATAAGCTAGGTACATGCTACCTGCATATGTGTTGTTTGACTTAAGGGCATCCCTGTCTTTTGTGTCTAATACTTTTTTCACTAGAGATACCTTATATCCATCTTCTTGTGCATCTATTTCTGTAATGTTGCTTTCTAAGAATAGATTTTATTACACAAGGGTCTACTCGGATGTGGCCTTAGAGATAGGCGGGGTAGAATTTCTAGTCGGTTTGGTTGAGTTGGACTTACAACACTTTGAAGCTATCCTAGGAATGGATATGCTAGAAAGATATTAGGCTGTGATAGACTACACAAAAGAGTGACTTGTGTTGTGGGGGCCTTATGGCACTAGGGTCTCTTATAGGATATACATGTCTAAGCTCATGACGAAGGTCATATCTACCCACATGCTATGTTCGTTGGTGCAGAGGGGTTACCCTATGTTTTTATGTGGAGTTTAGGAGTTGAACAAAGATGTATCGGCATTAGATGACATCTCAGTGGCTCAAGAGTTTCCTGATGTATTTTTTGAGGAGATACTAGGTATGCCACCGGTAAAAGAGATAGATTTTTCCATTGAGTTGGTATCGAGGGTTGAGATCAAAGACACCTAACCATATGGAACTGGTAAAGTAATGAGTTGAAGTCTTAGCTAGAAGATTTAGTGGAGCACGAGTATGTATGGTCAAGTGTGTCTTTGTGGGAAGCACTAGTTTTGTATATGAAGAAGAAGGACTAAAGCCTTCTTCTGTGCATAGATTATCGAGGTCTGAACCAGTTAACGGTGAAGAACTACTATCCACTACCGAGGATTGACGACTTGTTTGGCCAGCTTCGGGGTGCTTTGATCTTATTGAAGATCGACTTAAGGTCAGGTTATCATTAGTTATGCATCACCGAGGTAGACATCGTGAAGACAACCATTAGGATACAGTATAGGCACTAAGAGTTTAAAATGATGCCTTTTGGGCTCACCAATGTACCTACCATATTTATGGATTTGATAACAATGATTTTTTGGCCGTTCCTTGATTAGTTTGTGGTGGTTTTCATTGACAATATTTTGATATACTCTCATAGTGGAGAGGAGTAAGAACAACAACTTCATTCAATTCTGTCACTCCTTAGAGAGCATAGGTTGTATGCTAAACTCTCTAAGTGCAAGTTATGGTTTTAGAAGGTTGCATTTTTGGGTCATGTGGTGTCAGTAGGAGGAGTAGCCATGGATCCTGCGAAGATTTTGTAGTCACTGAGTGGATGGCACCCACTAGCATTCCTGAGGTTCACATCTTCCTAAGCTTGGATGCGTACTACAAGAATTTTATGTAGGACTTCTCAAAGGTAGCTCGTCCCTTGATGAAAATTATAAAGAAGATGACCAACTTTTAGTGAGATGACACATGTGAGAAAGAATTTTAGGAGTTAAAGCAGTGGTTGACTACGACACTAGTTTTGGCTTTGTCTTCGGGGATAGATAGATTTGAGGTCTACAATGATGTGTCGAAGCACGGACTGGGTTGTGTTTTGATGCAGCATGGTAAGGTAGTAGTTTACACTTCTCATCAGTTGAAGTAGCATGAACATACGTATTTGACACATGATTTAGAGTTGGCAGCCATCATTTTTGCATTGAATATTTGGAGGCATTATTTGTATGAGATTTGGTGCAGATTTTACACTGACCATAAGAGCCTTAAGTATACATTCACTTAGAAGGAGCTAAATATGAGGCAGAGGAGATGACTAGAGTTGGTGAAGGACTATGATATAGAATTGACCTACAGTGAGGGTAAGGCAAACGTTGTTGCAGATGCCTTAAGTAGAAAGAAATCAAAATCTTTGATTTTTATTGTGGCGCCTAGTTGGTTGTTGCAGGAGTTTGGTGAGACGAGGATAAAGATGATATACCATGGTGACTTGGGGTCTTCATTTGTGTATTGATGATTATGCCAACAATTTTTGATGATTTCTGAGCATAATAACCTGGGGATTTTAAGCTTGAGAGGATTCAACAGAAGCTATAGGATGAACAAGCTGAGGGATTTTAGACCAATGTGGATTGTAGCATTCACTACAAAGGTCGTTGGTGAGTACCTCAAAGTTACGTTGATATGAAGTACCATTTTTTGAGGAATATCACTTTATTTTGTACTCTATCTGTCCAGGAGGGGGATAAGTTGTACAAAGACTTAAGAGGATCTACCGATGTCCTCATATGAAGTGAGAGGTAGCAAAGTTTGTGTTAAGATGTTTGGCTTGCCAGAAGGTCAAGATCGAGAATCATTGGCCTATGGGGTTGGTTTAGCCTTTAGATGTTCCAAGGTGGAAATGGGATTCCATATCGATGAACTTTGTGAGTGGGCTATCGAGGACTCGTATTGGGTGCGACATGATCTGTGCTATTAACACATTGCTAAGTTAGTGGTTTTTGTTCCGATGAAGTCGACTTGGAGTATGGATCGACTGGCCTATGCGTACATGAGGTTTGTGGTGAGTAGGCGTGGTATACCTATTGACGTAGTCTCTAATCAGGATTCAAGATTCCTTTTGCACTTCTGAAAAAAAGTTGTAGGAGGTTATGGGCATGATATTAAGGATGAGTACCACCTTCCATCTAGCTACAAATGGGTAGACAAAGAGGAGAGGATGATTCAGACTCTGAAGGATATACTACCGGCTTGCATGTTGGACTTTTAAGGCAGTTGGGAAGATCGTTCACATTTGGTTGAGTTCCCATACAACAACAGTTATTATGATAGCATAGGGATGACACCCTTTGAAGCATTATATGGACATAAATGTCAGACACCCTTGTGTTAGAGCTACATCAATGAGACTATAGTGCTTGGACTAGAGATGAATGAGGTGATGAGTTAGTAGGTTTGGTTTATTAAGGATAAGATGAGGGAAGCACAGAGTTGTTAGAAGAGATTCGCAGATTAGAGAGATCTCAGTGATGGATTTGAACCCTGGGATAGAGTTTTGCTAAAAGTTTCACCTACCAATGGAGTGTAGAGATTTGGTCGGAAGGGTAAGCTAAGCCTAAGATATATTGGTCCATATGAGATTCTTGATAGGTTTGGAGAAGTTCATCTTTCACATTTCTTATCTGAGAAAGTATGTTGTATACATGCCCCATGTGATCAGGCAATCTAAGATCGAGCTCAACGATTATTTATCCTATGAGGAGATACCTTTGCGGATTCTCGGCACCAATTTATGACGGATATGTATGAGTTCATTATCACTCATGAATATTCTTTGGAGATGCTATGGAACAGAAGAAGCGACTTGGAAGATTGAGAAGGATACGCATGATTCACATCCTCAGCTTTTTAGTTTAGACGTGCTCGGTTTCAAGTTTCTCTTTCTTTTAAGGGGGTAGTAACCAGTAGCATAGTTTAATAGTTAGAATTTACCACCGATATAACTTTTATTCCATCTTGATTTCTCTTCTTGCCTAACCTTAACTTTTGACTTTGAGGACGAAGTCTCTTTTAAGAGGGTAGTGATGTATGCTAAACCTTAATTCGGTTCTAATCCGGAGAAAATTTTATTTTATTATTATCCAAATTTCTTAATTCTAAAATCTTAACCTAATCCAAATATTTGACTCGAATAAATTATTTTTCGTAATCCGATCTTACTTTTAGTAAAATATAATCACTAATCTTACTTATTGTAGCTAATCAAAAATTGATCTAAAACTAACCCCAAAATTTTCCCCTTTTCATTTTCTTTTTCCTTTTTCCATTCTCTTGCCTCCTTCCTGTCGTAAGACTTGACTTATTTCTTCTTACCCCTGCAACACAAAACCATCACTCTCATGCTCCCCCTGCTGTTGCCATGATCTTCACAACCATCCCCTTCCTCGTGTCGTTACAACCATTACCATCCCCTGTTGTTGCTTCTATCTTCGACTGCATATCCCCTGCCATTTTTCATGCAACACACAACATCAATCTAAACCATTCTCTCCCATCTCCTTGTTGATTTTTTCTCCACCCTCTACTGCCATTGTCAACTGTCTCCATCTGTTGTCATCACCCTCTACCTCCCCTTACATCCATCCTATTCACTTGCCACCATGCACACCCATATATATATATATACTCCTCTCATCTCTCTTTCTCCCTTAATTTATTGGTCAATTATTGCCAAAATTGTGTCAAGCAACCCACTACCCCGAGCTACCCTTTCTTTCTTTCTTTCTTTATTTCTTTATTCTTCTTCTCCCTTAGCTACGACCCTATTTTCTATCACATGCTACCTCCATCACCACCACCACCATATCCACCAAGCACTATCCAATTCTTGGTGGATCAACCACCAAGATCACCGCATCATTCGCCTTCATCGTTGCCGACTGTAGCCATTGACCGCCATCGTTTTTCCTCTTCTTTCCTTGCATCTATCACATTTTTGTAAGGCATACAATCTCTCGCACAACCTTGCACATCTATTTTTCCTTATCACACACTTGTGTAGACCAGTACGGTTTACCTATGCACCCTCATATGGCTCGCAAATAGCCTCTGCACACCCATGCGCACCTGTTCATTATTACCTGGGGAATTTATTGCTCGAGCATTACCGTGCCTCTTCACATAAATTTCCTATGTAGGATCTCAGTTCACAACCTAGGTGTGTACCATCTGTCACATGCCTTTATAACACCCTCCTTTTCACCCCCAAACCTCACCCAAACACCACCAAAATTTCACCATAGCACCGCCATATATTCCACCACCCTTCTGATCAACTCAAGCTTCCCTTTGACTCTGGTTATTTCCATTGTTACCCTCCTTTACATTAAATTTTTCCTTCATTATAATATCTGAGCCTAATTATGTATTATCTTATTTTTTGTAGGTGATTTTTCAATAATCTTGGAGGAGGAGGTATAGGATTTATGTGTATAGAGCCCAATGTCTTTGTTAGTAAGGGTATATGTCATAGCTAGGAATTTATATGCATTTGTATGTGATTTTATTGGACATGTGATGATTACTGTTTTTCTATGACATGATATCTTGAGTAATGGGATTTCAGAAGTTTGCTTTTGGTATAATTTTGGATTTGGTATTCATGCAAGTAATTGAGTATTTATGTTCCAAATGGATATTGGAGATTTATATGTATTGATATTGAGATTTACCAAGCCTTAAGAGAATATGATCATTTTAATAACCTATGTGTTATATGGTCATTCGAGGATAATTATGTTATTATAATTATATTATTAAATTTTAGGTCTTGTATACTGATATGGGTTCTGCATGATAATCTTGAATATTAATGTTAATAAGCTAGATAATGGAATATACATCAAATTTGACTGCTAGAGGACATAACCTGATGTATCCACTAGTATTAAATCATCTCTTACTTTCTAGAGTTCTACCATTAAGTTGGTTATAATCATAATGTTTCTTACTAACTCAACAACCCATTTCTATGAATGATCCCTAATAACTTCTCTCATGCCTATTTTTCCATTATTATGGATGATAAATCCATATGTATTGAACTTTAATGTATATGTAGCACTTTTGAGTTACCATTCCTACAATAACCATTAAATTCTTTCGTTCTATCAAAGATAACCCTTTTTTGGTTTGAGAATCACCCAGAAAATGTTTATGTTATTAATATACTATAATGTCCCAAAATTTTCCTTGGTTTAGCTATTTTAATTTATCAATTTTAAATGTAGCAATGTGGAAAAAACTATAATATCCATATGAGTTTCCATCATTTGTCCAATTTTCATTATTTTTCTATTAATTAGGTAGTTTTTGGATGAAATATATAAAAGACTCTTCTTCCCAAATTGAATTGTTTTATATTTCCAAAATATGGCATATATGGATTAAGGTTGAACAATATGGCATATTGATACTTAAACCAACCAAAGATGGTTTTAGCATCTTCATGTGATTAACACTTGAATAAGAAATAGATACCAAAGTGACAACATAATATATAAAGCATCCATATATGTACATTGTAAACTAAAACAATACAACCACAAATCTAATTGTAAAAAGGAAAATTTCCTTTCATACTCCCCACCAAGAAATATTCTCAATATTTTACCTCACTAACAACTCTTCCTTTATTGAAAGTTTTACTGTATCATTAGTTACACCATCCTCATGGTGTAACCGATTACCCCAAATTGAAAAAAAAAATTAAGTGCGATGACATACATATATATATAAATAAGTAAAAAAAATACATTTTTTTTATTTCTTTTCGAAATATACCATCTTTAATTTTACTTAATAAAAAAATAGAATAATTATATCAAAATGTCCCTTAAAATGTTTTCTATAAATGGGCACCTATATTGTTATACTTTTGATATAACGATATTTAAGGTGAAACTAAGTATAAAAATGGAAAAGCATTAGCACAAATTTCACTAAATAATAATTTAAACAACTATAAAGAAATATAATGGAAACTATGGTGGAACATAAGAGAAACTATGGTAAAATATGAAGACAATTATGGTGAAAAATAACAAGTTAGTTCTCTCAAAAGTCATATTAGTGAAATATAATAAAAAAAATTGGTGAAACATAAAGGCAGTTATGGTGAAATATAAAGCCAACTATAGTAAAATATCACAACATTGGTGAAGTATGACTAGATGTCTATTTACAAATGATGTAACATTAGTAGAAATGATGGTGAAATGTAATAATGGTGAACATTAGTAATAGTATGGATATAAGGGTGAAATATAATAGGAATTATGGTAAAACATGAAGATGACTATAGTAAAATATCACAAGTTAGCTTTCTTAAGAAACATCCCAACTAACATTAGTGAAATATAATTGAAACAATAGTGAAATATGAAAGGAATTATGGTAAAATATGAAAACAATTGTGTCAAAACATTACAAGTTAGTTTTCTTATGAATCACAACAAATATTTGTAAAATATAACAGCTATAGTGAAACATCACAACTAACATTGGTAAAATATAACTAAATATTTCTTGATAGATGGTGAAACATAAGTTTCAATAATAGTGAAACATTAGTAGTAATAATGATAAAACATAATTTTGATGGTGAAATAAATTATACAATAATATAAAGTCATAATAACAATGGTGAAAGATAACTACAACTTTATGTGTATTGTTGTAGGGGATTCGTTAATTATGTATATTCAAGGACGAATGAACAAAAATGTACTAACAATGAATGAAAGAAATTGGATATAGATGAAAGAAACAACAAATAAACCCTCCAAGGATTTACAATGATTACCTTAGATGGGATTTCTAATGAATAAAACATAAATTAGACTCCAATAAGGAACTTTGAAGAGGAACATAAAGTAGATATTCAAAGATACAAACTCAAATTCAAAAAGATGGATGAATTCATACACTCACAAATGATTACTTTTGTTAGTTTTTTCTCAACAGATACACTATCTGCCACTATTTGCATACTGTTCCTTCTATAGGTAATTAAAAGGATTGAAAACATCTTAACGACCATAACAAACTCCCTAGGTAGTTAATATATGATAACACCCTTTAATAAATTCTTTACTTAACTTGTTTGACAACCAACAAGTTGTACACTATTTATAGTACTATTTATTTATGAAAAGTATAATCTAACTAAAACTAATCTTGACTCCTATTACATGAAACAAAAAATCCTAGTTAACATATTAGGTTTATTACAACACTTTAAACAATTTATGAATCTTATCTTTCAATAACATCACATAATCTTATGATAATTTCAAGAAAGTGCCTACAATATATTTAACACTTTCAAGAACTCCAAGAATCAATGAATAATAATTAAAGACTTTTCATGAGGAATCCCAAGGTTCTCCTACATCAATTGTACATAATAATTATTTAAGTTAGAAATGTACCAATATAAGTCTATATTTGTAGATTGTTTTAATTTCAAAAAAAATATGATGATATAATTTATTCATTTTTATTAACCCTAACTAAAGATAAATTATTTTAACAAAAAAGAGGGGGGTAACTTGTGTAATACCGATTACATGACATACCAATTGTGCCATGGGTGTTCATTGTGTATTACCATAATGAGGAGAAATGAGAGATAAATAAATTTATATGAATCTAATAATTGCAAAACAATAAATTTTAGTTAATATAATAACCAAATTTAGATTAAATCATCTTGTTAAACTTAAATAAGGCATCAATCATTTTTCTCTTCAATTTTATATATAACTAACAGAACTTCTGTCAACACAACTTATGTGTGTAAAGGCAAATGTTAAATGTTGCACAACACACTCTAACTTTTTTTTTTCTTGTGTAAGGTGTTTATTATGGTAAAGATCAATCCTCCAACAAATATTTAATATATAAATAAAAACCATGCAATAAAATTATATTGATTATCTTCTTGGAAAATCATAATAAATTTATTACATTATTCAACTAATCGGTCACATAAATACATGAATATGAAATCAAATCTATAAAAATGAAGATGACACCTTACTCAGGTAGATATTTGTAGTCAACTACAAGTTGCAGAAGTAGGTTTAGCAACATATAATAGACAAATTTAGGGATGTGAATGCAACACCCATCAATTTTAGGACTTAAAAATGTTGTTTTAAAGGGTTGATTGCGGAAGCTAAAATACAAAATGCAGCGGTGCTATGGCGCATACAACATATAAGAGGTAATCTTTATGTCTAGCCTATGTTAAGTGCAAGAAAAAATTAGCATCATACCTAGGAATTAGGTGTGGGAAGAACTTGATTCCACCATGATAAGAGACATGAAATAGGGAGAAAGGACATGTATAATAAATATGGAGAACTAAGAATCCAAAGAGAAATAAAGATATCTAGATAATCATATCCTATACCATTTTGATTTAACACTCACAAAAAGAAATCACATATATAGTAGCAATCAAAAATCACCCATAAAACAAGGTGGTATATGTTCGTGGGATTGGGCAGCACCCATGAAAAGGATGATCACTATAGTACATATTGAGTAAGGTAATAATATAGTCTTAATAAGTTTACTCAATGTCATAATGTCACATTAATGAATAAAAATGTATGTGGGTTAACATAATATGTGTAAGATATAACTAATTTTAGAATCCCATTATTAGATACTGTTATAATCCATATTCTTATTAATGTTGGATTTAGGGAACCAACTATTATTTATCATGTAGAAAGAATTAAAGCATCTCTCAAGGTAGAACACTCTTAAGCCACTATTATTGTCTAGTGGAATGGACCCAACATATATCAAGGTAATATAATCATGAATACCATTCTTAAATTGATGGAATGGTTTGAAACACCTCTCAGGGAAAAATGCTTATAAGCCACTATTATTATGCGGTAGAATTGACATAATACCTCGATCATGACTCACTTAATCTTTCACTTTAAGTTATTAAGTTCTTATTCATTAATTATTTATCTCAATATCATATTATCATTGAAGTTAAGTTCAATCCCTTACTATTCTAGTGTAATAGTCTGATACACCTCCTAGGAAAAAATGCTCTCGAGATATTATTATCGTCCAGTGAAATGGACACAAAATATCCTAGTTGTAACACATGTGATTTTACTTTAAGTGATTATTGTATTAGGCATAGGGGTTTTATTTATCTCAATATCATCATGTAGGTCGCGTGTTGATATGTAAAACACATAATTGAAATGAACACAATACTTCGGCCATGACTCATGTAATCTTTCACTTTAAATGATTAATATCTTATTCATTAATTATTTATCTCAAGATCATATTATCATTAACATTGAGTTCATAGGCTCAACTATTAGTAATTCAGTGGAAAAAACTGATGCACCTCTTAGGGCAAAACCCTTGTGAGTTACTATTATCATCTAGTGGAATGGACACACAATATCTCAGCCTTGATTCACGTGATCTTTCATTTTAAGTGAGTAGTGCTTATCTATAGTGTTTGTATCTCAATATAATCATGAATATCACATGTATATATGAAAGAAACATAATTGAAATATGAATATTGGGGCATCCCCCAAGGGAAAATGCCCATATTTCTCCTAAAAAAAACTTAATTTCATTAGATAAGCATAACATCTCCCATAATACTCATTTTATCACCAAATTTACATCATTAATATATTATTATTGAAAAGATATCTAAACATAATGTTCTAAATTCAATATCTTACACATGTGATAATAACATACTTTTAGGGTTATTATTCACAATTCCTACAAAATATTTAGTTCATAATTTAGGCATATCTTGTCCCATAATACTCATACAAACACAAAATTTAGTAAATGTTCTTAAAATGATAATATTAATATCATATCTTAAAATCAAGGTCTAACTTTAATGATTTACACATGTGATAATGACTTTGCCTCTAAGATTATTAATCCTAATCTAAGATATTTTCTCATTTTATTTAACTTAGTCCATTCTTAATTACTTCAAATATTCTAAATAATATATATTATCATGTTTTGAACAAATAAACACATTAAAATACCAAGTATTTCACAATTTACCCATACTGACCAATTTACCCTCGAAATAACCCAAAATGCCCATATTAGGAAAACCTAACGAGACTTGATATGAATGATTTTTAAATTCTAAAATATATCCTCATTACAATAATTGAATACATTAATCAACCAATTTCCATACCTGTTCAATCCACATTAAAATACCATAGTTCATACTACACACTTAGGGTTACAAAATGAGATTGATCGCAACCACAACATATGAACTCATATTATTCACATATTCTTACTTTCCATATATTTGATGTCACATTATCATACCATAACATTATCAACATAAAATTATAATCATAATAATATCAAAAATGATTTTTCATACACATGAATACACATTTCACACAAAACCCTAATTATGATATATATATATATATATATATATATACTTACCAAAAGAGTCTTTGATCTCTAAGTACGTATAGCCTAAGACTCATCCTTTGAGACCACCAGAAAACCACCTAAGAATAAATAATAATACATTATTAGAAGATAAGAAAATAATCAATGAAAAGGGTAGGCAAATGAGGGTGGAAATGGGAGTAAAACCAAAGTAAACTAAGTTGTGTTAGGCTTGAGCTAGGTAAGATTGAAATTAGCTTAGCAAGGAGGTTGCAACGTGAGTGAATCCTATATCAAAAGGATTGTGTGAGATACTCATGTTGAGGGGGTAGAGGAATCATGAATAGGACACGTTGGTGGGGTAGATTAACATAAGGTGGTAGTGGCTTTAGGATAGTTACAGCAAGAGGTTGGGGTGGTTTAGTGGGGGTGTAACATGAGGTTGAGTTCATTTGGGGGGCTATTGGCATGAGTAATTCACATAGTTGAAGATTAGAAACTTGGGAAGATCACATTAAGGCTACTTCTTAGTGGGATGTGAGGGAAATTTTTATGGTTTTGTTGAAGGAAATATGGTGATATATAGTCAAATGATTGACAAGGGATCCAACGGAAGGGATATGGGATATAGGGAAGTTTATAGGAGTGATGAAAATGAATTAAGATCAGAGAAGAGGGGTATTTATATAGTGAGAGGGGGTGAGTAATCCAAGTATGGAACAATAGAATGGTACAATGGTAAGGAGAGTTTGGTGTGGGTTTGGCTCAACTAAGGTTTGGGGAAGAAGGAATAAGGTGTGCTTTCTAGTAGTGTAAGATGGGGTATAGGGAAGTGTAGTGCAGTGCAAGGGTAGTGTAGTGTAGGGGTTGGGAAGGGAAAGAAGGAACCATTTAGGGGAAGGGGATTGCATAGCCAAAAGGGAAAGAAGGTTGATTGGGATAATGGAGAAGGAAGGAAAATAAAAGAGGAAAAGAAGAAGGAATAAGGGAAAATAAAACAAAAGAGATTAGGGTTATTATTAGAATTAGGTTAAGCTTATATTAAGAAATTATGGTAAAATTAAGCTATTAACCATTGAGGGTTAGTTTTAGGTTAAAATACTAATGGCTCATAATTAAAATTAGGATTAGGTTTAGATTTAGGATTAAGGAATTAGGGTAAAATAAAAATATCAATTATCTAAGATTAGGAGTATATTAATTAAAGTTAGATAAACTTATAGGTATTACATTGCAAATAATTTCACCTTAACATTAATACTTACTTATGGTTCTTGCTATAATATGATTCATTCCACCAATTTAATGGCTCGAAGTTCTTTAAGATTCACTCTAACTAAAAATTTGGATTCCATGATTAAGTCTAGCTCATTTATTACATAACCAAGTTTTTTCTCATGCAACACATACAAGGATTAATATATAAGTAGAATTTAGTAATTGAGAAGAAAATATTTATAATTATAATCTGAATATAAAATAATCAAATTTATGAAATTTTAAGTGATATATAAATATATTTTCAATACAATTACAATGATTAATTATTAGTTTTGAAACAATTCCTTAAATACAAAATTTGTTGTTGAATCACTCTAATAAATGTTTGCAAGTGATAGATCTTGACTTTTGTTAAATGTCATTGCATATGAAACAATAAATGGGAATTGTCTTTGATTGATTTTGAAAGACATTCTTGGTAGCATACCTTTATAACCAACAAGTTCTCTCCCATATTCAAGAATTCAATTCATTGTAAAGCTTCCCCTCTAGTGAAGGCCGAGAAGGTAACTATATAAGATTCGCCAACCACATATGTGCGCGATGAGGAACCAACCATAATGAATGTGGATTCAATCGAATCTCTGTTTGAAGATCATGGATATCCCCATGAAGAGGATGTATCATAGATGTATATGGGGGCCAGGTTGAAGGAGATAACTCTTAATCCCCCATCGGAAAAAAGATCCATTAACATAAATCAATAATTAACAAAAACACCCCCTTGTGATATAGCAGTGTAATACCCCACTTATTAGAGTACTTAGTGTGTGCTGATCTAGGTTTTTAATGGTTATCTAAGTATATTTGATCATATTTTAGAAGTTTGTTTAAAATAGGTAAGGTTCTTGGATAAGCTTGATATAAATTAGGGGGAAAAATAGTTGGTTTAATTGAGAAACCAGCTGACCGAGTTGAAGTATTGATTGATTGGTATGTCCATTAAATTTGATTTTTAAAACCTAATAAACTGATCATCTAGTTTGATTAGTTTGATTGTCTGGTTGTTCTTTGAACTCAATTCTCCCTGTGAATCTTTTCCCAAAACTTTTCTAGCATCATAACTACGGTTTAAATAGTTTGTTTTAAATTTTTACAAAACTCCGAGTCTAATTAACTTGTATTACTTATTTTCAATGGATTCATGAGGAGGGAATTTATGAGAAGTCACTTTCATGCCCTCAGCTAATTTATCCTCTTCTTCCCCATTTTCTCTCTCTTCTACAATATTCCTTAATGGATTATATGTGTTTGCAACCTTAGTATATTTGCTGAACTTTGATTCTTGTCCATTATTGTCATCATTCCCTTCTGATGTTCAAAATTTCTAAGGCATATTACCTATAATCCTATTGTTTCACCAAACTAGCTCAAGGTAGAAATGTCAGCTTTGAAACTTCAAAAATCTACACTTTAAATCTTTAATTCAGACTAGGGTTTAAGGGTCTCAATTTATACACTCCCTTACCCTTCTTTTTTTTTTTACAGAAACCCTCAATCAATAGAACTCAAAGTATCCATTTTCTCTCTTATTTGCTAACCTATGAACTACCCTGTTTTCCTTCACACTTGCATTACCATTTTTTGCTTCTTGTGGTTGCATTTTGATCTTCTTTTTCTCTTCTAATACTCTTTCTAGATCCTTCTTGTTTTGATTTTAACCAAGATAGGGTTATATTGGGGAAAAGAGTGAGGATTAAATTATGTCCCTAGTGCTCTATTTTTCCCATTTAGAAGATGGTTTTTTCTTTAATTTTCTCTACTAGGTCTCTGATTTCATTAAATCCCCTTTGTAAAATTTCAAAAAGGTTTTTACTAAGTTTTAATTAGGATTTTCTTGAGAGGTGTTTTAGTGTAGGAAAAGGGTTTGGAATTTTAGAGACTTGTGCTCCTTTTGTAATACCTCACCTTTTAGAGCCCTTAATATGTGCTAATTTAGGTATTTAATGGTGATCTAATTATGTTTGATCTTGTTTTAGAAGTGTGTTTAAGATTGGTATGGTTCTTGGATAAACTTAATTTGAATTAGGGAAAATATTTGGTTTTATTGTGAAACTAGTCAACTGGTTTGCGATACTAATCAACTAGTTTGTTCATTAAATTTGATTTCTAAAATCCGATGAACCGATCGACTGGTTTGGGGTATCAATGAATTGGTTTGATTAATTTGGTTGCTCTTATTTCCCAAAAACTTTTCCAATGTTATAAGTACATTTTCAATTGTTTGCTTTCAATTTTTATGAAACTTCTAAGCCTGATTAACCTATTTCACTTATTTTAAAAGGGTTCACGAGGAGAAAATTCATGATAATTCACTTTCATGTCCTCAGCTCATTTATCTTCTTCTTCATTATTTTCTCTCTCTTCTATGATATTTATAAATGAATTATCTGTTATTATAACCTTAGTAAATTTGCTGAAATTTGATTCTCATTCATTGTTTTCATCATAACCTTATTATGTTTGAAATTTCTGAGGTACATTACCCAGAATCTTGCTATTTCACCAAACTAGCCTAAGGTAAAAAAATATCGTCTTTGAAACTCTACACTTCAAATATTTAATGTAAACTAGGGATTTGGGGTCTCGATTTATACACTCCTTCACCCTTCTCCTTTTAGTAGAAGCCTTAGTCATTCGAACTCAAGGTCTTCATTTTTCTCTCTTCTTCCCTGACATCTAAACTGTCTTATCTTCCTTCACACTTTCTTTACCATTATCCCCTCTTTATGGTTGCATTATCATATTCTTTTCCTCTTCTAAACATATTCCTAGCTCCTTGTTTTGATTTTAGGCAAAACAAAGTTAGATTAGGGAAAAGAATGAGGGTCAAATTTTCATCCCTCGTGCTCTCTACTTTCCCCATTTCGAAGGTGGGTTTTTTCTCTAATTTTCTCTCCTAGGTCTCTAATTTTATTAAATCTTCATTTCACAATTTTGGAAAGGTTTTCACTAATTTAAGCTTCTCTTAAAAGGTGTTTCCATGTAGGAAATAGGATTTGAAAATTTAGAGACTTGTGCTCTTTTGGTGTGTTGCTTAGCTTTTGAGGTAAATCATTATTTTCTCCTATTATTTTAGAAATATTATGGGTGAGTATGGTATATATGCTATAATTTTATGATATCTTGATTAGTAGGGATGAATATGTGAATGCATTAGTTGTATAGAATGAATGAATTAACTGATAGGAAACTTGGTTTAAAGCTTCGTATACCTGAATCTTAAGAGTATGAATCTAGTTTAGAAACTTCTTGATATTCTAGATGTCTTAATTGATAATGATATATGTGACATGTGGAGTAGATTATTTCATAATGGACTAGTAAGAAGAGAATGTTATACATGATTTCCTAATTGAAGTTCATAATAGACTAGCATGATTAGCTATGATTCCAACCATGATTTTTGGCATTTTTCCTATCAATTCATGAATATTACTTGTTAAATACCTTGAATAACCTAAGATTAATGTTTGGATTCGAATGGGAAAATTTATGGAATTTAATCATATGTAATTTGTTTTTTATGGAGCTACTTTTTCCCTAGACTGATCAACTGGTCTCCAAGATCCATCGAATGGTGTGATACACCAATCGAATGGTTGGTCTGTGACTTCTGTGGTTTTGGTCATGGATTAAACCCATCAACTATTTTAACCAAATCTATTGACTAGTTCCTAAAACAGTCGACTAGTTGGGTACACTGATTAATTGGTTGGTCTTTAACTTTGGTGGTTTTGGACTCAGATTAAATCAATCAACTGGTTCGACTAAACCGATTGACAGATTCCTAGAATAGTCGACTAGTTGGGTCAACTGATCAATTGGTTGGTCTGTAACTCCACTATTATTAGCCTCAGGTTAGACCCATCGACCGGTATCGCCAAACTAATCAAATAGTTCTTTAACCACCAGTGAGGTTGATCGACCAACTAGTTAACCACCAGTGGAAGGCCGGTAGCACCCTGACCGATTGATTTCTCCATGAAATTGATTTACAGGTCAGCGACACCTATCAATTGGTTTGAAACTGATCGACTAGTCTTGCACAATTTTGTTTTTCTCGCCTATTTTCTTCTCAAATGTGATGTTTGAATTTTCTTATGCATAGATAATGACCTAGTATGCTATTAGCTATGAAATTATCTAAATTTTTGAAGTTAAATAATATATTAAAGGTAATAAAAAGAAATTATTCTAATTAACCAATGTTTGACCTTAGTGTAGCATTTAGCCCTATTCATAACATGAATAAATAATCAAATGACTAGAAATGGATTCTTATGGTTAATATTGATGTAATGGATCAACATGATGGATAATATACCTCTAGTTATTTATATCATGGCCTTAAAATGATAAAGCCATAAGTGAAATGACTTAGCAAAGATGAAAGAAGATAACATAAACATATAGGATGGCCTTGAGTTAACATTACCTTCAATTAGTGATTTTCACTTAACTAATGAAATAAATAAATAAATAGTGGTAGGCTAGGATTGGACTCTAGTGGACCTATAATTGAACCTTCACCTTTGGCCTTTGGAATTTAATTGGAACATCCTTTAATAAATAGGTAAGTCTATGATTGAGAAATAAACTATGACTTTGAACTTGGCATGATCTAGAGATGAATTGTGAACAAGGGAATAAATGGAAATTTAATGGTTGGCTTAGATTATTATAAGTGATGTTCACATTAGATAATTTCACCCTTTGGCATAATGGATTATGTATTGGAATAATCTCTTGAAGAGACCCTTATGGAAACCTAGATGATGTGAGAAACTTATATAGGTGTGTCAAATTGAAAATTCTTGTTGCTTGGTGTGATATTGCTCTGGGAATTTTATGTGAAATAACATTTTCGAGCTCATAAGACACTATCACTTAATGTGGAATGAACACTATAAAAGGTATAGATTATTCGATCCTTAATTAGCTACCGAAGGCTAGTTTGTATTCGGATAGGATCCTAATAGATCCTAGTGCCCTTCGTACTCTAGACATTGATGATGTACTGATTGTATCGATACTAAAGGGTGTGGTCACCATAAAATGGTTATTTGGCATAAGCTAGGACTTATGTCCATGTAACTTTGGCAGGAACCTGAGCTTATGCCTATCAGGTTTCCTTAGCATAAGCCAAGAATTTTGTCCATGTTACTTGGGTAGGAACCCGGAATTATATCCACTAGTTTTCCTTGGCATGAACCAATACTTTATGTCCACTATTTGGATGGCTTCCATGGTATTGAGAGAACATGGGGAATAATCCCACCTATTGCTCAAGAGCTTGGGGTAAAATAACTGTGTACTCATTTGTTACTCAAGGAATTTGGTAAATAAATTATATGTTTACCTAAAGTAAAAATAATAACTAGAATGATATCTAAGGAGGAAGTAACCGGTCAGCTCTTGCTAAATGATTATGGTCATTTTATTTAATATGGCATTCACTTTTCTTTATGAATACATAAGATCTCACACCTTATTTAAGCTTTGAATATGTGGTATACTTCATGCTCATCTACTTGGAATTTGATGCAAATCATATGTTCCTTTGGAACTCCTACTGTAGTACATGCTTGTATTCTTGAATGTTTCCATAAGTTATCACATAATATATTATTATTATGCTCATGATCCATCCATGTTTAGGAAGTCGTATATGTATCCATGATTTCTCATTAAGATGCAAGTGATACTCTACTTATTGTCAAATGGATAACCTAAGTAATTCATGTTCCATGAGTAGACAGTATGTATGTTAGAAGTTGTATACCCCAGTATACAGACATGATTATAACTTTGCTTGACTAAATGGATCCACTCATATCATGTATGACCTATGTGATTGTACATGAATAATATAATAGGATAGTCACATGCACATTTTGTTACACCATGAGCACGTCGTGTGTATCTTACTTGTATTAGGATCCACATGATGGTGGTAGATTGGTCTACTCAGTATATATGCATACTGATAGGGTTGATATTGCAATCCCCTATTCAATCCCACGAGTAGGAGGTTGGTTATAGGTTTCCTGAAGACGACCATTGAGTGGTCCATCCTACTCTCACAAATGTTGGGTTATTGAATGCAGGTATTCCTACAGTTTTTTTTTCTATGGTCCTTGAGTGACCATAGTGTATTTCACTGAAATCGATTGCTTTAGTTATGTATTTTATAATCTTTAAACGTATATGTACAGATTTGGGCCTATGTAGCCTTGGGTTGTAAACAATGATTTTTCTTATCTTGTACACTCAATTTTTCCTTATGTTTTGATTGGTCGGATACTTAGCCTTGTGTCTAGTATAAGGTAGGTGGTGAAGCACCTATTTTGCATTAGATATGGCAGCAGTAGCCCTTTTTCATAGTTTAGATATGTATTTCTACTTCTGTAATATTTTTTAAATAAAATTTTTTAGCAGTGAAAAATGAGGGTGTTACACTTTTGGTGTCTTGCTCAGCTCTTTTAATGTAAATCATTGTCTTCCATATTATTGTAGAAATGATATGGGTAAGCATACTATATGCTCTATAGGTCTGTGATATCCTACGGAGTAGAGATAACAATATGCCTGCACTAGTTTGTATAGAATGAATGAATGGATAGATAGGAAACTTGGTTTAAAGCTTCATATGCCTGAATCTCATGTCTATGATTCTAGATTCAAAATTTTCTTGATATTCTGGGTGTCTTATATGAAAATGCTATATGTGACATATGGAGTAGATTATTGCATGAAGGCCTAGTAAGAAGAGAATGTGATGCATGATTTTCTAATTTAAGTTCATAATATGTAAGCATGAGTTACTAATATTCTAAGCATAATTATGGGACTTCACATGTCGATTCATGAATATTTCTTGTTGAGAACTTTAAATAACCTAAAATTAATTTTTGGATTTAATTGGAAAACTTATTTAATTCAATCATGTGTGAATTATGTTTTGTGGCGCTGCTTTCACCCCAGACTGATTGATTGGTCTATGGCTTTGGTGGTTTTGAGCTTGGATTAAACCCATTGACTAGTTTGACCAAACCGATCAACTAGGTCCTAGAATAGCCGATTGGTTGGTTCAATAGATTGACTAGTTCATTTGTGACTTCGGTGGTTTTGGTCTTAAATTAAACCATCGACTGGTTCGACCAAACCAATCGACTAATTACGAGAATAGTCAACTTGTTGGGTCAATCGATTAATTGGTTGGTTTGCACCTTCAGTAGTCTTAATCTCAAATTAGACTTATTGACCAATATAAAAAAACCAATTGACTTGTTCTTAGAATAGACAACTAGTGAGGTTGACCGAGCGACTGGTTGACTACCACTAGAAGGCTGGTAGTGCCCTGACCGATCGACTACTCTCGGCTAGTTTTGCTTTTCTTACTTATTTTCTTTGTGAATATGATGTTTGAATATCTTATGCTTGGATAATGGCCTAATATTCTGATAGCTATGAAATTATATGGATTAATGAAATTAAATAATGGATTAAAAGAAATAAAAAGAAATTATCCTAATTGACTAATGTTTGACCTTAGTGTAGCATTTGGCCTTCTTCTTGAACATAACATAAACAAATGATCAAACGAATAAAAATGAATTCTCCTTATGGTTAGTATTGATGTAATGGATGAGCATGATGGATAATATACCTCTAATAACTTATGTCGTGGACTTAGAATGAGAATTCTATAAGTGCAATCACTTAGCAAAGATAAAAGAAGACAACATGAACATATAGGATGGCCTTGATTTAACCTTACCCACAATTAGTGATTTTCACTTACCTAATGAAATAAATAAATAAATAGTTTTGGGTTAGGATTAGACTATTTGACCTATAATTAGACCATCACCATTATCCTTATGAATTTAATTAAAAAATATTATAATAAATGGATAAGACTAGGATTGAGTAATAATCTATGTCTTTGACCTTGGCATGATCTAGAGTTGAATTATGAACAAGGAAATAAATGTAAATTCAATTTTTGGCTTGTACTGATATGGGTAATATTAAAATTAAATAATTCCACCCTTTGGCATAATAGATCATGTAGTGGAATAATCTCTTGAAGAGATCTTAATGGGAATACAGGATGATATGAGAACCCTATATAGGCGTATTAAATTCAATAGGCTTGTTTCTTAGTGTGATATTGTTGTGGGACTTTATGTGAAATGAAATTCTTGAGCTAATAACACATTAATCACTTAAAGTGGCATGAGCACAATGAAAAGTTTGGATTATTTAATCTTCCATTACCTACCGAGGGTTAATCTACCTTTGGGTGCCTTCGAGCTTTGCCTTCGGGCGGGATTGTAATACCCAAAATTTTTGCTAAACTTAATCCTATATCATTAAGTAAATTTTATTATAGCCTTATCCAAATTTCTTAATCCCAAAATCTTAACCTAATCAAAATCTTTGACTCGAATAATTCTGACAAATTTATATCACAAATCCCACATATTTTACCTAATCAAAAATTTATCTAAAACTACCCCTACTTTTTTTCCTTTTTCCTTTTCTTTCTCCTTTCTCCCTTTTCCTTTCTCCTATTTGTTTCCTATCATAAGACTTGACTTATATTCTTTTTCCTTATGCAGCTACAACCATTAACCTCACCCTCTATTGTTTCCATCATCACCATGTCATGGTGTTGTTGCCACCGACTCCTGCTACCCTACCATTTTTCATGCAACACACACAACCATCACTCTCAACCATCTCTTCCATTGAAAAATTTGCTCCACTCCCTTATGCCATTGCCACCCTTTATGCCTTGCTACTATTGCTTTATGTCTTCTCCTTACATCTTCCCCATTCACATGCCACCATGCCACACACACACACAACTCTTATCCCTCTCTTTCTCCCTCATTCTTCTTCTTCTTCTTCAAGAACCACCTAAAGCTTCGTAGATCAACCACGAAGGCCATGCACACCTATTCATTATTTCCTCGATAATTTGTTACCTGAATATAGTCGTGCCTCTTTGCATAGCTTACCCATGTAGGATCCCAACTCATAGCCTAGGTGTGCACCGTCTGCTGCACACCCATGTAATCCCCTAATTTTGGCCATATACCCTCTTTTTACCCCCAAAACTTACCCAAACACCACCAAAATTTCACCATAGCAACACCATACATTCCACCACACTTCCATGAAACTCAAACTTTCCTTTGATTGTAGTTATTTCCACTTTTATCCTCCTTTTCTGAACTTCTCCCTTAATTATAATCTTTGAGCCTAATTATGTATTATCTTATTTTTATAGGTGATTTTCCAACGATCTCTGAGGAGGAGGTATAGTATTTTGGTGTATAGATCCAGGTGTTTTTGTTGGTAAGGATACATGTTGTAGCTAGGACTTTATGTGCATGTATATGTTTATGTACTTTTATTGGACTTGTGATACAATTGATGTTATGATAAGATATGATATCTTGAGTAATGAGATTTCAGATGTGTTCTTTTGGTATATTGTTGGATATGGTATCTATGTAAATAATTGAGGATTTATGTTCCAAATGGATATTGGAGATTTATATGTGTTGGTATTGAGAATTAATAAGCCTTGGGAGAATATGAGCAATTTTAATCACCTAAGGGTATTATGGTCATTTGAGGATAATTATATGGTCCTAATTATGTTATTAAATTTATATCTTGTATATTTATAGGGGTTTAGCATGATAATCTTGAATACGCAATCAATCTAAATAAGATATTAATCATTTAAAGTGAAATATCACGTGAGTTGGGCGAGGTGTTTATATGGGTCTGTTCCGCTAGATAATAATAGTGGATTAGGTGAGGTGCATCAGTCTGTTCCGTCAGATTAAGAATAGAGGTGCCCCATATTCAACGTATATAAATATATAATTAATAATGGAAAGATACTAATAATTTAAAGTGAAAGACTATCACCCTCACCCTTGTTGCTGCCATCGTCACCATCTCATGTTGTTGCCACCATCGACTGCTACTACATTGCCATTTTTCATGCAACACACACAACCATCACTCTCAATCATCTCTTCTATTGACATTTTTCCCCACTCCCTTAAGCCACTACCACCCCTCATGCCATGTTACTGTTGTTCTACATTTTCTTCTTCTTTTATTACTTTATGCGTTGTGATACTCTATTTCACATGCACGCCACCACCATCACCACCATACACCACTACAGCCACCAAGCACTGCCCAAAGCTTGGTGGTTCAACCACCAAAGACATACCCTTACTACCCTCATCGTCACCAACTATCACCATCAATTAATGTCATTTTCTCCTCTTCTTTTATCACGTCCTTCACATTTTTATGAATTGCATGGTTCACATATGGCTTCTTGCACAATCATACACCTCTATTTGTCCTTATTGAATGCCTATTTAGACTAGCAAGGTTTGCTCATGCACCCTCTCACAGCTTGTGCACTAGCTTTGCATGCGCATGCACACTTATTCTTTATTTCTTGGGTAATTCGTTGGGCAAGCAAGATCGTGCCTCTTCGCATAGCCTACGCATGTAGGATCCTAGCTCATAGTTTGTGTGTGCACCGCCTACCGCATGCCCATGCAACCCCCTAATTTCAATCGTGCACCCTCTTTGTCACTCTCAAACCTTAAACACCACCAAAATTTCACCATAGCACTACCATACATTCCACCACACTTCCACACAACTCAAGCTTTCCTTTAACTCTGATTATTTTCATTTTTACCCTCCTTTACCTTAACTTCTCCCTCAATTATAATCTTTGAGCCTAATCATGTATTATCTAACTTTTTTTAGGTTATTTTTTTACGATCTCAGAGGAGGAGGTACATGATTTACGTGCATAAAGTCAAGTGTCTTTGTTGGTAAAGATACATATTATAGATAGGAATTTATCTGCATGTGTATTTATGAGTGCTTTTATTGGACATGTAAGTATATGCTTCCGCCGGAAAAAAAATCAGTAGTAAATTTGGGGTGTTATAGGATCCTAGAGATTCCAATACCTTACCTACTCTAGAAACTGCTAATGTACTAGGGGTATCTATACAAAAGGTTTTGATTACCTATGGGGTTGTCTTTGGTTGAGACTTATGTCCATGTTACTTTGGCAGGAACCCGAACTTATGTCCACCAGGTTCCTTGGCATAAGTCAGGACTTATGTCCATGTTACTTTGGTAGGAACCCAAACTTATGTCTACTAGGTTCCTTAGCATGAGTGAGGACTTCATGATCACTTTCATGGATGAATTTCATGGTATTGGGAGACCATGTGTAATATAATCCCACCTATTTCTCAATAACTTGAGGTAGAGTAACTAGATACTCACTTATTGCTCAAGGATTTTGTAAAGGAATTCTATTTTTACCTAAAGTAAATTATAACATAAATGAGATATAAGGAGGAAATAATTAGCTAGCTCTTGTTCCTGACAATGGTTATTTTACTGGCATGATACTCACTTTGCTTTATGAATACTTAAGAGTTCATACCTCATTTAAGCTATGAGTATGTGGTATAATTCATTCTCAACTATTTGGAGTTTGATGTTAATCATTTGTTTCTCTAGAAAGGTTATTGTGGTATATACCCATGTTTTGGAATTCTTCCATGAGTTATCTCATGATCTATTATTCTTATGTTCATGATCCATACATGGTTAGGAAGCCATATATGTAATCCTTGGTTCCTCATTTCTATGCAAGTTATACTCTAACTACTACCGAATAGATAATCTAAGTCATTCATGTTCCATTAGTATACAATTTTCTTATTAAAATTTATATACCCTGGTATGTTAGCATGATTAGAACTACACATGATCAAAATTTATCCACTCATATCTTGTATTACATACGCTATTGTACATGAATGACATAATAGGAAAGTCGTAAGCACATTTTGGTAAGTTGTACCATGAGTATGTCGTGTGGGTCTTGCTTGTACCAAGATCTACATGATGTTGGTAGATTAGTTTATTTATTATGTATGCATACTGATGGGGTTTTTGTTTCAATCCCCTACTTAATCCCATAAGCAAGAGGTTTGTTGCAGGTTTTCTAAGGATAACTAATGGTAGTCCATCCTCCTTTTAGAAATGTTGGGTTGTAAAATGTAGGCTTTCCCAAATACATTTTTTATGTTACTTGAGTGATCATGGTGTGTTTTGTTAAAATCAATTTGTTTCAATTAAGCATTTTATTTATACATATCTTGTACTGATTTGGGCTTATGTAGCCTTGGGTTGTAAACAATGAATTTTTTTTCTTGCACACTTTAGTGTCTATTTTGTTTTGATTAGTTGGATACTTAGCCTTGTGTCTATCTGGTGTTAGATACAGTGGTAGCACCTTATTTTTCACAAGTTGGATTTGTATTTCCACTTCCACAATGTTTTGAAAATAAAAATGTTTAGTAGTGAAAAATAGGGTTATTACAATTAGGGTATAAATTTGTCATAAAGAGATAAGGTGATGCAACATCGTAGCCCTAACAATCTCATTCAATTGAGATATGAGGTCGCTGATGTGCAAGATGGTATAATTTTTACTTCCATAGAGAAACAATATTCCCTTACGGATGCTAGGGTATGGCAATACACTCTCATTGCCTATGTTTGAGGATGGACTAGGGTATGGCCAAAACTAGCAGTTTGTGAAATTGTAATGGAACCGCATCTCCATGCACAAGATTTTCACCCATAAGAAAGGCTATTATGTTTTTCAATTTTAAAACGAGGATAATTGCCAACATATTTTAGATAAAACTTATTGGTCTCTATTTGGATGTCCCCTGATTCTAAAGAAATGATATAAAGGATTCAACTTTGACCTTATTGAGTTCTAGCATGTTCAAACCTGGCTACATCTCCTAGGTTTACCATTGCAATTATGGTCTATTGATTCCTTGAGTAGAATTTCTAGTGTTTTTGGTAAACTTGTGGGGATGGATGGCATTACAACAAGAAAATACAGGCTTTCTTATGCAAGGGCAATGGTGGAGATTGACATCCATAGAAACCCCCTAATTTTTTTATGGTTAAGACTCCTTTGGGGATAGTTATTCAAAAAACTGGTGACATATGAATGGAGGCATAATGTATGCTTACTATGCCATAAAGTGGTTCATTTGGCTCAACATTGCAATGACTTTACTAACTATACAGGAAAGAAATGGGGGTTTAAGTATGATGGAAGAAAACAATGTAGGTGAGAAGAACTTGACTCTACACCCACATCTAATAAAAACCCAGTAACTTCCCCCGGCAAGGTTGTGACTCTTGATCTCTCAGCTAGAGGGAATGATAAAGATGGTGGTGGTGTGCATGATCTAGCAATTCCCTTTTAGCTTTATGAACATGAGTTAGATAAGATCCTTGATCTAGATAATAACCCATATGCTTGTAGGATATTACTTCATGGTCGATTAGTGTTGGAGGATACTTTCCACCGCAAAGTTGGCATATGGTTGTTATGATCTTAGGATCGCGGAACATTGGAGGATAAATAACTCACAAAAGTAGAAGGAGGTAAGGACCTGGGTTATAAATAATAAGGTAACATTGGTAGGCTTGCTAGAAACTTGAATAAAAACCTAAAATTCTAATAAAATATAGCACACACTTTTGCAAGGTTGGTAGTGGGCAATTAATTATCAATATCACCATAATAGGATAATCTGGTTCAGCTAAAACCCTCTCATCTGGAAGGCATGCACTATTGATACATGCGGACAAGGCACTATGATTATAATAAGGTATAGTAGAGAGTATCAATTCTTTCTTAGTGTAGTTTTTCCAACAACATAGGTTTGCAAAGGTAGGAGCCTCAAAAGTGGTTTGAGAATCAATAGATTACTGATTATACGCGGGTAATTGTGGGGGAATTTAATAGTGTCCTAGACCATATAGAGAATTGGAATGATCAATTTTTCAGATGACTTCCAACAATATCTCCATAAGCTATAAGTTGAGAAAATGAGGTACACTAGAGAGCAATTTACATGGAGAAGTAGAAAAGAAGCTAGTTATAGGATTTCTTACAAGCTAGACAAATCCTTATGTAACTAATACTGGTTCACCAAGTATGGTGCCTCTCATAATATATTCTTACCACCATTCATCTCAGATCATGCTTCACTAGTTATACAAATGAAAGAGGAGCTAAGGTAAAGACCCAAGCCTTTTTTTTTATAACATGTTGATGGAAGATCCTTCCTTTCTCACCATCATTGAGGAGAACTAGGGACGTAGGAGGAGAGGCTCTCTTTTAGAAGGAGTTTGGTAGCATTGCATTGCACTAAAAAACTTGAAAGGCCCTCTCAAGAAACTAGATGAGGTTAAGTTTGGTAGCAATCCATTACAAGTTCATAATGTAAGAAAGGATTTAGAGGAAATCCAGCAACACCTTGATGATTCTCTTACTAAACAAAAGGTTATCCTACAAGAAGTTGGTCTTTGTAGAAGACTAGTACACCTCATAAAGCGTGAAGATAGTTTTTACTAGCATAAATCAAGGGTTAGTTGGCTCACAAATGTTGTAGAACAACTCAAAATTTGTCTATGTCATGATGAATAAGAGACTCACTGCTATTATGATTATCACTATAATAAATCATAGGGACATCCTAAGGAAGGAACCAAATGATATTTTTCAAGTATTTTCAATGTTCTATAAGAAGGTTTATGGTACCATGCTCCATCAGTTGGATCTTTATCTTATGAAGTGATGCATAAGGGGCCCTAACTTGATAAAAGAATCTTAGAGATACCTACTACTCCTAATCACAGAGGGAGAAGTTAAGCAAGTCTTTTTCTCCTTGGATAATGATAAAGCAACATGCCCTGATAGGTTTTATGCTTTCTTTATCAAGAAAGCTTTGCCCATTGTAGGAGACTCCATCTACCAAATCATCAAGTAGTTCTTTTTTATAGGTGTTATACCTCCAATACTTTATGTTACTACTCTCAATGTTATCCCTAAAATTCCTAATGATAAGAGGCCAAGGTATTTTAGGCCAATAGCTTATTGTAACACCATTTACAATATCATTGCAATGGTTATAACTAGCAAGATGCATTCATGGCTTTCTGGTGTGATTAGGATATCCAAGGAGATTTTTCAAAAGGTAGAAAAATTGGGGATAAAATCTTGATATCATTAAATTTAGTTAATGGTTATAAAAATAAGAAATTTTCATCAAGATTTATAATCAAACTTGAAATAATAAAAGGCCTATGATTCAGTTAGTTGGCTTTTTTCCCCAGAAAAGATGCTTCTTGCTCTGAACTTCTCTCTTCTTTTTGTGCATTTGACGAATTTTGTGACCATGGTGAGTTATATGCTATAGCTTAATGAAGTCGTGCGTCCTCCTTTTAGACCTTACAAAGGACTCAGAGAAGGTTACCCTATTTCACTTATCTTTTTGTCTTATTATAGAGTATCTCAATAGGTTATTAAGTATTCTTTAGTAGAACCTTATTTTTGTACCTTGTCCTAAATTTAAAAAGGTTAAGTTGATCTTTTTGTTGTTTATTGTTGATATACTTCTATGTTATAAAGGAAATTGTATTTCTATAACCACCCTCATTATAACTTTTAAGGTGTTCTTAGACATTTTAGGATTGTAGCTCTACACATCTAAAAGTGCTATCTATTATGGTGGAAAGGCATATGATGGCATCAAGGAATAGTTGCACAATTTTCTTCAGATAACAGAAGGTTAACTCCCTCGGTGATACCTTGGTCTACCACTCATTGGTAGGGCACTTAAAGTGATTTAATACCAAAATTTAATTGATAAACGCATAACAATACTCACCCATTAGTAGAACAGATTCCTAAGCCAATCAAGGAGGCTACAGTTGGTTAAGTTGGTGTTGTTTGGTATCCAACAATACTAGAGTTTAACGTACATGTTGCCAAAGAAGGTCATGAAAGAAATTAATGCTAGTTGTAGGCCTCTTTTGTGTTCAAGATCCCACATTATCACAAGAAAGAGTCTACCATCCTAGGAAAAGGTTTGCAATCCAAAGAAAGAAGAAGGGATGGGTTAATATAACATTGAGTGGTAATAATGTTGTAGCCCTCGGGAGGAATTTGTTGAACATTAAGGAGAAAAAGGATATCATGTGGGTGGGATGGACACATTCTTGTTAACTCGGGAGGTACAACTTGTGGTAGGCTCCTACTCATTAGAAAACTTCATGGTGTTTGAGAAGCTTGATGAAGTTGAGGTCCATGTTCCATTCTCTTTTTGATGATATGATATATGTAAATGGTTGTTATAACATGAGTAATACCTATGACTAATAAGGCCTAAGGTCTCAAAAAGAGGGTGGAATTGAGTGACCTAGAACCCTCTTCCTTTGCTAAGGTATAAACAGCACTCGTGGCTAGTAGTTCACCTAAGGTTGTTCACTAAAGATAAAATGCAAATAATGGGAGTTGAAATGAATGCTGAATGTGTACTTTACAAAACTCAGAAGGAATCGATTGAGCCCCTATATTTTCCATTGTAGCTACTCACACGATCTTTGTTCTTCCCTTATATATTGCCTAGAATACACACACCATGATCATTCCTACCCTACTGTACTAGACTAGATGCAAAGAGGTAAAGGTCCAAAAAATAAGAGACTCATTATATGATATTTGTTTGCTACTGCAACTTATCACGTTTGGAAAGAAAGGAATACATGGTAAGATTTTGACTGCTATTGTTAGAGAGCTGGCTACAAAGATTATTAGTAGCCATGGATGTAAATCTTATAATGCTTTGGTTGTTTATGTTAATGCCTTGAGATAGGGTGCATTTTTTGTGTGTCTTATTGGTGGTTGTAATTCTTGATTTTATTATATAAAATTTCTCTCATTTATCAAAAAAAGATTATAACCAATATTTCTTCCACCTATGATTTTTGCTTCTAAGACATAATATCCCATCTTTGTAACTAGTCAAAACCATTTGAGTACCACTACATAGACCATATGAATCATTTATATTCCTTACTAACATCACAAGCGTGCCAATCTTCGAGTTCAATACTTGATTTGGCATACCAAAGTATTTTATTGAATTTAATAATTTTAGAGTGTGTAGGTCTTGTAAAAAATTATTATTTGAATCTAATATGTGCATTTTATGTGAATTAAGATACGTCTTTCCTTTTGTTAAGTTAACTTACAATATGTACTTATTTATAAACTCAACAATGTTAAAAGCCAGTGCTAATATGGATCTTCCTTCATAATAAGTATCATCAATAATATTTCTCGTGAATTTTAGATACGTGCATTTTATAATAGTTGTAATTTGACCATATAAATACTTTAATAAAATATCATATGAAATTTCAATTGATGCATGATCATCATTGAGAACTCCAATTATTCCTCCAATGCTCACAATCTAATCTAAAAATTATTTCAATTGAATATGTTCATCATTATTACCTCCATTATATAAAGAGTTGATAGTTGTATGAACAGCTTATAAACATCCTTTTAGAATAATTGGTAAAAATTGCTTAAAATCTCCACAAAGAACAACATATTTTATTCTAAATGGTTTTTTCAAAAATTAATTCATTAGTGAACTATAAAATATTTTTCATAGTTTTATTTAATGCATCACAATAAAATATGTGCATCATTGGAGATTCATCTAAAATTATGATTTTATACCTAATAATCAACTCAGCTAATGAATTACCTTGTTTGATGTTACATGTTAAATCTTCATAAGGATTTATAAGAATCTTGAAGTGAGAACGATTTATTCTTCTACCTATTAATAAAAGAGTTTAATAAACCTCTTGTACCTATTAATTGAGCTCTCTACTCTCTACTCTCTGCGACCGACCCCGACGCCCTGGTTCCACACGGTGGAATTCACGATGAAAATGGCCAAGAACAAGAAATCATTGTCTGTAGTTGGTTCATCTTGTCAGCGTCGTGTATTGAGAAGCTCTAATTCTATGTGGATGCTGTTGTGGGGAAGATGGGACTTATATCGGATCCTGTTGTGGGGGATGATAATTCTTTGTCTTTACCATCGTTGGGACATAATTCCGTTATTCATGGTGACCAAAATGATGGTGTTTCTATCCCTGTTGCAAATTTGAATGGAAATTCGAAGGATATAATTGAATTGCTGGAAACCTTCCCAAACCCTAATGCGCCTCTTCAGAATTTAACTCCTGCAAATATGGTATTACCTGAAGTGGGTGATGATTGTATCAACCCCAATAGTTTATCTAACCCACATTATTTGCCTACGAATTAGGATACTTTGAATGCTACGGGTGAGACTGAGACTGATACAATTCATACATCTGTTAAACCTGGGATTGACATAGGTGTCTCAGAGGGATAAAATTACTCTTAATCGTAACCCCCATCAATGTATGCCCTTAAATTATATGCCTCCTTAGATTGAATAGGGGAACATTGTGGTTAATTTGATTAAAGAAGAGGTAGAGAAGGAGGTAGATGAATGGCAGCATACTTTGATAGGATATGTATATTATCAAAATTTATCTTTTAACCAAATGACGGGGTTTGTTAAATCACAGTGGCAGTGTGTGGCTCCTCAGATTTAACAATTTTTGGGCTGATGATTCTCAATTTTTGGATATTTTTACAGCTCACTAGCCTGGTCTTTCAAGAGATAAACCCCTGTTCCATATTTTCAAAACTCTCCAAATGTTGAAACCAGTTCTGAAAAAATTCAACAAGATCAAATATAGCTCACTGGAATACAAAGTAGAAACAACACGAAAGAACCTAGTAGAGATTCAACAGAAGATACTACTGGATATTCATGATACAAATCTCAGAACTGAACTCCAAAAATGTGAAGACCATTTCAGCAGACTTTCCAGAAACTATGAGTGTTTCCTCAAGCAGAAATCAAAAATTCATTGGCTGAATGTGGGAGATTCTAACCATAAATATTTCTTTGCTCGAATGAAGGGGAATAAAAATATGAACTCTATACAACAAATTGAACTACAGCCTGGGATATATACCTCTAAACCAGTTTATATTACAGAGGCTTTTCTTACCTTTTACAAAGGTTTGCTTGGATCTAGAGGTGATAGTACAGGAATGGTAAACAATGTTGTTATGGATCAGGGCCCTAAGCTCCTTGGTACTCACAAATATCAATTACTTTCTCCTATTACTCCTCAAGAGGTAAAGGATGTTGTTTTTGCTATTGGAGACTATAAAGCCCCTGGTATTGGTGGTTATACTGATGTTTTCTTTAAGAAATCATGGGACATTATTGGAAATGATATCACAGCTGCAATTCATAACTTCTTCACTTATAGGAATCTCCCCCCCCCCAACTTAATATCACTTCTCTCACCCTTATACCCAAAACCAGCAATGCTACTAGGGTGAGTGATTACCGTCCTATTGCCTATTGTGGTGTTTTATAAAAAATCATTTCCAAAGGCTTAACTGCCAGATTGCAAACCTTAATGCCTTACCTAATCAACCAAGCTCAATCAGGTTTTGTTAAAGGCAGACACATTGGTGAAAATGTCCTGCTTGCTGCTAAATTGGTTAGAAAATATTCCCAAGAACATATTTCCCCTAGATATATGATCAAAATTGATATTAAAAAGGCCTATGATTCTATCCACTGGGATTTCTTGCAGCAATTACTTCATGCATATGGCTTCCCTCTTCAAGTTGTTAGATGGATTATGGAGTGTGTCACCACTGTTTCATATTCCCTTTATATCAATGGTGAGCTTACTAAACCTTTCAAAGCTCAGAGAGGTTTAAGGCAAGGAGACCCCCTCTCACCATATTTATTTGTATTGGTGGCAGAATATCTTACAAGGTCCCTCAGACTTCTGTGGCAGGATAAGGATTTTCATGGTCACCCCAAATGCAAAGATTTGAAGATTATTAACCTTGCTTTTGCAGATGACATGCTTCTCTTTTGTAGGGGAGATTTGAAATCAATTAATTGTCTCATCAAGGTGATCCAAGACTTCTCTGAGAGATTTGGACTTCTTATACACCCTCAAAAAAGCAACATATATTTTGAGGGTGTGAATGCCAATACTAGATCTCACATCTTGCACCACACAAATTTCTCAGAGGGTACTTTCCCATTCTCATATTTAGGGGTGCCCCTTTCTTCTACAAGACTCACAACAGGGCAGTTACAAGGGCTGATTCAAAAAATAGCAAAGAAAATCACTGGCTGGCATTCCCACCTATTATCTTATGCTAGTAGAGCACAACTACTAAAATCTGTTATATCCAGCTTCCAACTCTACTAATCTCAGATTTTTATTCTACCAAGAAAGCTGATTATACAAATTGAAAGTATGTGTAGGCAATTCTTATGGACTGGAAAAATAAATTCATGAAGGAAAGCTCTAGTGGCTTGGAAACATGTCTGCTTACCCAAGAAGGAAGGAGGGCTTGGCTTTATAGATATTTATCAATGGAATAGAGTAGCTGTGGGGAAAATCCTCTGGAACCTTTTCTTCAAGGACACCCTATGGATCAAATGGGTTCATACCATCTACCTAGGCTCCCAATCTGTGTGGTTATTCAATTCAGCTCATAAATGCTCTTGGCACCTGTAGCAAATCCTTAAGTTAAGAACTCACTTTCAGGCATTCTTTTCTAACTCTCAGATTATGGATAAACTCATAAAGGATGGATCCTATAGTATCAAGCAAATGTATGACTTCACTAGGCCTCATGGGGATAAAGCTTGGTGGTGGACTATTCCTTGGTGTGGACTGGCAGCCCCTAAACACCAATTTATTACCTAGCTAGCTATTCAGAACAGGTTGATGACCAAAGAAAGATTGAAACAACTAGACCTTATTGAACATACTGAGGGCACTCTTTGCAGGACAGGGCAGGTGGAGGATGTTGAACATCTAATGTTTAAATGCCCATATAGCCAAGGTATTTGGATGAAAATTAGGAACTCATTTCATAGAAGGGACCATGCTCAATCATGGGAATCAGAACTGAAAGTTTCAGCTAAAAATGCAAAATAGTGCAAAAGGAAGAAGGATGTACTTAAAGATTTATTTGTCACTTTTACAAGCTTAGTTTGGTGTGAGAGGAATACTAGAATTTTTAGGAACATTTCTAGACAACCTCATGAACTTCTTAAGACCATTTGTTTTGAGGCTTCTAGTAGAATTTTTGCTGCTCATTGTGGCAACAAGTACGACCCATGGAAAAATTGTATAGATTCCTTGGTGGTCTAGTCTATGTTGTACATATTTCCATTTTGGTAGTAATAAAATTACTTACTTACCAAAAAAAATTAAAAAAGTATTATAGAGCTGAATATCCTATTATTATTTGAGTTATTATTTTGTGTTTGCGATATAGATTACTCGATTAAAATTTTTAAGATGTATTAATTGGGTACAATTTTTATAGCTATTAATCTCTTAATTTATTTTTTAGCACATAATTATTTCCATTTAGCCCTTAACCCCAACGCCCTAAACTCACCACCCACTCTTGCCCGTGTATCACTCCTCCCTCACTCTTGTTTCGCTCCAACCAGTTAGACCCAACCAAAATAAACCCAAGTAAATTTTAGCATAGAATTACACCAAATAACGCCCCTATACAACCTATACTTTTTTTAATTTTCCTTTCCTTCCCCAAGAGTCGTACCCCTTGCTAAACAATCATTTACACTTAGTCCTTTTCTCGCCTAACTTCTTTACTTTCCAATGCAACACCAGTCTACCCATTGCCTTCACTTAGCTCTTGTTCATCCATTTGCATGCAACCTACCCCATCATCAAACATATCTCCCGTCACTCCTCTTGGTTCTTTTTTTCACACACCATATACCTCCATAAACTCCTTCCTCATTTGTTTTCTTTTGTCTTTAACCTAATAACTTCCTCTACCTAGTTTCCTTTCTCATGAATCAAATCCCTTTGCCCCTTTATTTGTGTTAGATTTCACACTACCAATGCTTCCTCATTCTCCTTCATTTTTCTTTCTTAGTCTTAAAACATACCATCCTAGACTCCTTCATTCTCCTCCCTATTAATCACCATTATTTTCCCTTTTCCATTCTTTGTGTTTCCTTCGTAGAAACCTTCCTAGTGTATGTTTGTATGTGTTTAGTACCCCTTTGCCCCAAGATTTGTTGGCAACAACCACCACCATCATAGCCTTCCAATGCATCAACCGACTAGCAAGAAATTTCCCTACACAAGCAACTTGACTAGCCTAGACCTTCTTGGTGGAGCAGCCACCTTGCCTAACCTACATCATGTAGCCAATCTTTAGTGTGAGATATCAATGTTGGACCCTCTCTTCTAATTGATGCTTCACATTGTGAGCCTTCTATATCATGAACAAGTGGCAACCCTATCCCCTTTATAGCATGGAGTTTGGATAGAACCAATCTATGGCAACTTGACCCTTGGTCATTTGTTAGCTCCCCTACATGAGTTGGTGCCTTTATCCATGCATGAAGGATTGATTCAACCCGTTCATCTCTGTGTGAAATCCTCACATTGAGGAGCTTAAATACCATGAATCATTCAAGTTGATAGCCCTTGTATGTTCCAACTTTAGTTTTGGTTGTCCCCTTATCATTTGGTATGAAATCTTTGATTTATGTGAGCTATTAATTATGTCATATTAGTGATAATATGTGTATTTTTAGATGTTGTTTGCTTAGGTGATTCTTGAGGCACCTTGGAGAAGAATATTTGGTTTTACTTTTATGTAATATCTTAGAGGTAAATTCAACCACCCATGAGATGGTAGAAATCATGTAATCGTGATATATTTTATTAGGGTAGGGAGAATGCTAGCTTTTTATTATTGCATACTTTGTGATTTTTTTTAAAAAAATGTAAAGCATGATAATATGAAATCTCTATGTGTAAGTTGCAAATATTAAAAATTAGGATAACATATTGTTGATTAAATAACATGAATGTATCTTTACATATATTTAAATACGAAAATCCATACATGTAAGAATATGAATATGTGAATGTTGCTAGAATAATATGCATGGCTAGGGTTTTGGTTTTGGTTAGGGTTTTCCCTTCCAATTCATTTCATTAAATATTGAGTGCCCTATTACATCCCTTGCATGTAAAGATTACATTGATATATAACATGTTAGCACTTGAGCATGATTAAAGGTATTTTTAGAAGATTCTTTATTTGTGTGTTCTTAGGGTAGAAAAGTAAATTTTACTTATATCATGAATTATTTAAGCCATGATTTCTAACCATGCCTTTAAATTATTATGTATATTTAGCATGAAATGAATGATGTGGTAATGCTTAGGATTTTATATGGTTATCAAGCTTAATGTATGCCTAGGGGTAAAATAGTCAATTTTTATGCTTAGGATTTACATGCACGCCTAAACTCCTTAGCGAGCATGCATACTTAAGGATTAGGAGACCGAGGAGGTATAAAGGTATTGTGTTGCCTTTTTTTGGTAGTATGACTGGGTGTATATCAATGTCCCTATGTCCTCTAGTATAAGGGTATTGTGTTACCATAGTACACTAGTATGACCGGGTATATATCAATATCCTTGGGTTGAGATTATCTCCCTTTGATTAAACTAAATTACTTTTTTATGGTATTTGGAAATGTTAGGGTTGGCCGGTAGAGCCTTAATGTACTACCTTGCTGGTTACAAATTTTGCTATGGTTAAGTGTGTTGGTAATATGAGCATGAGGCATTAGTGATGCATATTTTATACCATATTTATTATATCTTGTTCTTAGACGTATTTTTGTGCATTAAGCATGTTTTTGGTTATCATATGATTATGTGCAGCGTGAGCATGATACTTTTATGGAGGTGTTGTGATTTACTCAGTATGAGAAAATCTTATAGATACTATCACTTTTTTGATGATTATGTCACCTGTATGCAATGGGTGAAGGATTATGAGGAGCATCGTCCTATGGGATTAGGAAGACTCAGAAAGTGAGGGTCCCTGCTTCTATAATTCTTATAGTTGTACTATGGCTTATAGATGGGTTAAGAGTAAAGGCAAAGTGGTATCACACTATTATGTGCTCTTTTGTTATTAATTTTTTTTTTTGGTCTCTTATGCCTTTAATGTATTTAGGTTACCATTATTGTATGGATGTTGCATTATCTGTAAACCTTTAACTATTTTATTATATCTTCCTTTCACTACTTCATTTTAATCTGACTTGTTTTGAGCCTTAACATTTGGCATGAGGAATGTAAGGAAACTAGAACTAGTTTACATGTGGTGGTAACACCTAATATTTTGATATTACACTTCCACAAAAATAAAAAATTCTTGTAGTAAATTTTGAGTTATTACAAAGAGAGGCTATTTAGCTTGATGCAACTATTAACACGATATCGTCACTATATCTCACTATGACAAAAAGGATTGACATTGTTGATATTAATACGAATGATTATATATCCTTGGAGTTAAGACTTAACCCTAACGATTATGTATCGGTATTGAATCGGAGCATGAATCTATTTTGTTTGGACAAATGGTAAGAAATATGTAATACTGATGATAAATATCATTGGTGTTAAGTGGCAACAAAATTTCCCTCCAAACATATTTAATAAAATCTCAAAAAAAAATATTCCAAAGAGTTATTTTTAATACCGACGATATAATCCTTGGTAATAAAGAATATATTTGTTCAAAATGCCATAGAGGGAAAACTAGCGCTAACGAATGGTGCTAAATAATGACAATTCATCGTCAGTAATAAATGAGTGTGTGTTTTATAAGCAACACTAAAACAACATTGTGTAATTTTATTCCCCTTAATACCTAAGATTTGGGCCTTAACGTCGACAATTATGATTGTCGATACTAAGGGTAGGTTATATTCCACTCACGAACCCTAGCTGCTCATTTGTCTTGCTTATTTTCACCATATTCTCTCTCTTTTATTCCTAAGTATTTTCACAATTTTTAATTCTTCTTCATCAACTTTCTCCTCCATTATTTTTCCTTTCCACAATTTTAAGGTTTTTTTAATCTAATTTCTATTTTTTATTTGTTTTTGGTATAAAATTATCTAATTATAAATTTGTAGGTGTAACCACAAGTGGTCAAAAACTACCACTGCATTGTTGTTTGAGAACCATAGTTTGAGGGGCCCCACTACCACCGCCATCCAAGCACCATCTATGTTATTAATTTGGTATAATTATTATGCATTTGTTTTTTTATGTTAGTTGTTGTGTATTATATAAATGGAAATAGTTTTCTGAATTAGATTATTGTAGTTAGGTTTTGTATAATTAGTTGGTTAGATTATTTTAATTATATTGTGTATAATTGGGTTCTTAGATTATTGTATTTAGGTTTTGTATAATTGGTTAATTAGGTTATTCTAATTAGATTTTATATAAGGTGTCATTTGGTATTACTTATTTTTAATAACTACTTTTAGATAAAAACTACTTTTATAAATTTACTTTTAAAAAAGTACTTTTATAAGTAATATGTATGTTTGTTTTTACTTTTATTATATAAGTGATTAATACTAAAAAAACTACTTATTGTACCTTATTAGTGTTTGGTTTTTATTTTTTTATAAAACTACTTTTTCTTTTCCATCTTTAGTTTTTATCTTCCTATATATATCTTTTAGTAATAATTACTATATAAATTATGTAATATTAAATATTAAAAAGCATATGAAACGTTAACAAGTATAAAAAAAATATAAAGATATTATAAAGTACTAAAAATTATAAAATAAAAATTATAAACTTATTAAAAAAATTTATGAACAACCAACCACTAAACAAACTTTACAAAATTCACAAACATGTAAAACTTAAATAGTGACAATGATCAAAGTTTATATTAGGCAATAAAAATTCTTAAATTTATAATAAACATCATAAAATCAAATAGTTCAATGACGTGCATGGTAAATATCATATATATCCAATATATATGCATAACATTATATACAACAAACAATACTTATGTTTTCCATCAAAGAAAATGAATATTTCAAAGCTAATTCAAGAAAATATGATATGCATATGATTGATCATCTACGGTCTATCAAAGGTATACTATTCTAAAATACTAAAAGTCACAAGTCCAAACAGTTACATAAGTTCAACATAAACAACATAATTCATACTTCATAGTTTTACAAATAAAAAATAAAAAACTCTCAATGAAATTAGTCTTTTACAAAATACCATAACAACCTAACGTCCTTGATTAACTCTTAGATGAATCTCTTAAAGATTCCAACCAAACATTATGCTTTTGGGGAGCCATATACATCCATATGTCTCTGTTATCAGGATCCCTAAAAGCATTAGTACCGAAAATGGGCAATTGACTTGTTGCGAAAGTGTTTACAACTTGAGTTTTGCTACAAAAAAAATTAAAATTGTTACAACTTACATATAATAATAAAAGAATAAGTGAAAAAAATATAATTATAATTTACCTAAATAAACATCTTCCACCTATCATTCCCAAAAGTGATTGCACCTGTTATAGGGTCTCTCCCAAGTCCGGTTTCACTTTTAAGTTTTAACCATGCTAAGTAATCTTTTTTGTTGAGGTAAAATGATTTTTCACTTAAATTTTTTGGTATCGCACGTTCTCAAGCCTATTAAGACCATCAAAAACATTGGACCATCCAATCTTGTTGAAACTTGAAGTAGGCCTATTGCCTTTCTTAACCTCCTCAACACATAATTGAACAAAGGTTTGATGTCTTGATTCGGTCCAATATGCATTATCTGATGAAGATGCCATAGATCCTACAAAAAAAAAACTTTTCTAAACAATATACTGAAAAGAAAGTGTTTTTCATTGATTATACATACCCTGGCACGACTCATTTGCCCAAGATTCAAGGTCCTGGGCTCCATTTCCATGGTGCAGTTGATACAAGCTGCCATGATTGCTCAAAATACTTACTCTCAGATGTATACGACAAGTTACATGCAGGGTCCCTACCCATAACCTTCAAACATAGAGTGAAGGTTTTGCTGAGAATGTCTTAAATATGCAGCCTTCCTGCTTATCCTTCAGCAGTATGAATGAGTTGTTCGTGTCTCCCTTGCATGACTATTTATAGATGTAATGCTAATTAATGGATTATTTATTTTATTTTATTTTCAGTTTGGGATGCAGACTGCAGAGTGCAGACATCCCAGAAAAGTCATCATATACATCCCATGCATTGTTTTAGAAAAAAAAAATCAGAGCTGCTTTACCGTTTTGTTAACTTTGCATGCATCGAAAAATTGATGAGACGCTTTGTGTTAAAATCTTTATTCATGAGTATGCACGACTCTAGCCACCTAGCTAGCTCTGTCACTTTACAACTGTACTAATTAATGGCCAATGGGCTGTGTTTGTATAATATGAGGGCCGACTTATGTTATGTCTCCTCCTAACCGAAGATTATTGGATATGAAGATATCGTTAACTGTTGAAAGCTACAGAGAGGTTAAAGTAACTATCAATGTGTTTGCTGTGCGGTGAATATATCACTACCTGAAGCAAAAAATTCAGTCGGATCATGTCGCAAAATTTGCTCTGTTTTACTCACAAACTTAATATAATGAATCTCCTTGGAGATGCAAAAACGAAAGATAAAAGCCCAATATTTTTTGTTTGGATGTTGAAAATGAATATCGACGACCTCTTAAAGAAAGGAAAAATAGAAAAGCCACCCAACAGTGCAATTGAGATGGTCTGAATAGGATTGATTTATAATACTTACCAGTGAGGAAGAAGATGAAAGGGTAGGAGGAATACGCTGAGATCAAAGAGGAAAGCAGTCTAATCATTTGGAGGAAGATTAGAAACAGTTTGTTTGGTTTCGGATAAAACAATTGGATATGAGCACCCAGGGATTGGTATTATTTAACTATAAATATTCTGTTCCTTCAACCATGAGTTTAGAGTCGGCTAACAGTGAGAGAGGAAGAGGATGGTGGCATACAAGAATCTAGAGCCGAGCAGACAGTGTTTAAAGAAATTGATCGTCCAGCTCAGGCCAGCAGCACCGCCTCAAAAGAGAAAGGCTCCGAACTCACAATATTCACACTTCACGATTAATTTGGGCCAGGGTGTTCCTATCGTCGACTACGGACGAGGAACAAATTACAAAATAAGTACTAATAGCTCTCTGTAAAGGCGTTAAAACAGCTCTCCGTAAGGGTGAGGCTCTGGACTATTGGAAACGAAACGTCTCAGATCTGAATATCTATTTTTCTTTCATTTTTGGCTAACAAGAAAGAAGCCAAGTGATTGCAACAACACGAGAGTGAATGAAAATCTACCAAAACATAAAAAACGAATCACCCGAATTACTGGATATCCAAAGCAAGATCGTCGTCCCAGAAAAAAAACAAACAAAAATCAAAGATGACGATGGAAGTGGAGAGAATAACGAACCTGGAATTTGAAGAGAAAACAGAATCAAAGTCCAACAATTATAGATCTAAATCTTTGAAGATCGAGTCACTAGTAGTAATGGAGGACGTGAGCAGCAAAAATTGTGGTGGAGACCACGAGAAACAAAAATGGAGGACGTGAGCTGCAGAGATAGAGAATGGGAGCAGCAAAAATGGTGGTGGGACAGCTTGGGAGCAACAGATATGGGAGAGAAGAAGGTTACTCTGTTATGAACGATTTTTTTTAAACTGTACCATACCGCGTATATAGATAATTAGTTATCAAGAGTAAGTAAAACCAAACATTCATAGTAATCTATAATTACTTTTATTAAAAACTACTTACCATAAGTTAAACCAAACAACCTCTTAGTTATTAGATTATTATAGTTAGTTGTATTATAATTGGTTCATTAGATTTTGTATAATTGGATTATTAGACTATGATAGTTAGGTTGTGTGGAAAATTACATTATTTTATGTAGTTGTTACTATACATGTTAGATTAGAATAAATATTAGCATGTTAGAGTACAATAAATATTCTAGTTAAATTTGTTATAAATATGTATATGAGGTGGTATCTTAGTATGTGTGTACGCTTTTAAGGTAGCGTGTTAGTGCACATAAAATTTGGTGATATGTAATTTTAATTTTTTATGGTGAGCATGCTAGAGTGTAATTAACTTTTGTTATATTATATGTTTAATTCATATATTACTATATACACATGTTATATTATGTAATTAGCATTTTAATTAGGAAGGTGAATGATTTAAATATACAATGTTTATCCACAAAGTTTGGAAAAGAAAATAAAAAAAATAAGATAAATATGTTTAAGATAAGAGGTAAATTTTTAGACAATTTTATTTTAATTTATTATTGTAAAATAATAAAAATTAATGGTGTCAATACATCAAAAAAATATGAAAATATAGAAACATTCACCTTTGAGAGTAATTGATGAATATAAATGAAATTATTTTTACTTTTTAATATTATTTAAATATATATAGTTAGAACCTTGTGAAATTATATAACTAATATATTTGTAGTTATAGGATATAAAAAAATTTATTTAGGATTTCTTGACCATAAAGAATAATTAATAGGTTTATATGAACCTAGGTATTAAAAATTCAAGGTAAAAAATTTGCTATTCATAAATTTTCCATAGTTAGATCATTTAATGATTAATATGAAGTACCTATTTATTTTAAGTAAAAAAATAATGTATAAACTTATATAATAATTAATGAACATCACATAACAATAATAAAAAATCTTAAAGATTTAATATTGTTTTATTTTACATACGTAGACCCTTATGCCATAACAGAACTAAAATATTTGTTCAGTTTTAAGAAAATATTATATATAGAAAATATTAGAGTGGTTAATGAAATAAAAAGAAAAAAAATCTCACTCATTCAGTATGCATTATTTTTATTTTCTAATAATCTAAATAATTAATATAGTAATAATAGTAGTAATAAATAAAATCCCTTATTACTGACATTTAATATAAATATATATAGCATAGAATTATGACTAGGAAACATACCGTTGGTTGTAATAATAACTTAAGTTATAAAAACAAAAGATTTCTATATTAAATTGTTAAAGGATTTAACATTAATTAGTAAAAGAAAATAAATGAAATCAAGTAGATGATAAATTAAAAATAAGTCCTCATATTAAGGTATGTGATTTTGTGCCTTTTATGTAGGTGGTAGGATGCTACTTGATGTACACTCTTTGTCTTACTTTAAGATGTAGCTGGATGGAGATATTAAACATCATGTGAGAGGGGTTTGTGATGGTTAGGGGAGAGGACAAGATATCCAATTTTTTATCACTACTATTCCACACTCTAGATTTATTGAGGTGAATATTTTATGAGACACTATGATTAGATTGTTAGAGAGTTGATAGTGATTGATGATGATTGGAGGTATGCCTCTGCATAGGATGCCAGCAAGTGTATAACTTAATTATTCAAGTGACTCATTCAAGATATATTGGCCTTCTCTAAATAAGTGAGAAAGCAAATGATACCATGATAATTGTGGACTCATTAGATAATTGAGAGTTTGTCATCAGATGTTACCATGGAATTTGATAGGTGGATGAGAGCATTAAAAGTGTATAACCTAAAGGTCTTACTAGCCTTAAAAAATTTTATTTATTTATTTTGCTTTTAAGGTTCCTTACTAGATGCTAGACCCATGTTTTTTTTTGCTGTACATTGTATTTAGAATTTTGTTAAACTTTGTTTAAAGTATCCATTTCATTAATATTCTAGTATTATTGTTTGCTAAATTTCATTATCAATAAAATAGGTGAAAATCATTTACTTGAAAAAAATTTAGCAAACAATATGAACATCAATAAAAGTTAATCAAGGTTACAAAATCATAGTTTTGATGAGTTTTAGAATGGGTAGCATGGTTTTATTAAAATGGAAAAATTATGCCTAAATTTGGATGGTTGTATTTGTTTATCCTTATAATAATTATATTTGGCACTCTCCTAGTGTAATTGAAAGTCACATACTATGTTGTGGATTCATGCCAACTTATGAGAAATGGATGCACCATGGTGAAATAGAGTTAGTGTCAATTGAGGAGAAGAGAGGATATAAGATGACACATATTTTGGTTGATTTTTTAGGTGGTACTTAAGAGCCTCATGGAAATGACTTGGTTGATGATGAAGTCTCAGGCAGCAAAAATTTTACTTATAGATATGATAAAGGGACTTTAGGTGGTTAATTGGTAAATGATAGAGATTAATATTATGAAGAATTATTTTAGGAGATGGAGACTGAGTTATATCCCGAATGTAAGAATTTCTCATCTTTAAAATTTTTAGTAAAGTTGATTCATTATAAGGTGTTGAACAAGTAGAATAATAAATCATTTTATGGACTATTAAATTTGTTGAAAGAGGCTCTTTTGGATGGAAATAAGTTGACCCGATCACATTATAATGCTAAAAAGATGATGAGCAAGTTAGGTTTAAGGTACAAATTGATTTACCTGTACAAGTTTGATTGTGAAATTTTTTGGAAGGAAAATGTTGAAAGAAATTGTTTTTTAGTACGTGGCATCCCTTGATGGGTTGATGAAGGTACAGAGGAAAATAAAGTACCTCATAAAGTGTTGTGATACTTTGCTTTGACACTATGATTAAATAGGTTGTATGCTAGCAAACATACTATTAAATACATGAGATGGAATTTGACTGGGCGCTCTAGGGAGCCACGGGTGCTACGAAATTCTATTGATGAACAAGCACGGAAGGATTTTGATTTGAAGTATTCAAATATTGTTGTTGATCCTTGGAATGCTCGTTTAGGGTTAGCATTTTACTGGTCTAATACAGTTGGCATGGGTATCAACTATAACATGTGGTAGGTAATTACAACTGCTTATAACATTCCCCCATGGCGATATATAAAAGACCCATTTTTATATTGACTTTATGTAATACCTCAAAATTTTTCTTCGCCTAATCCCATATTATTAACACCCTAGTTGGATTCTAATATCGAGAAAATCTTATCTTAGCCTTAACCCAATTTCTTAATCTTGAAACTTTAACCTAATCTGCATCTTTGATCTAGATAAACCATATTCCATAACTCGATCTCAAATACACTAAAATTTACCACTAATCCTATCTATTTTGGCAATCCAAAATCATATAAAAAAATCCCCAACCTTTCTTCCTTTTTTCCTTTTCATTCTCCTTTTCTTTTCTTCCTTTCTCTTTTCTCTCTTCAACCTAGCAGCAATATTTTACTTTTTTTTTTTGCAACTTGCACCCGCCTCAACCATCACACCTCTATAGCCACCATCATCCATCATCCATCACCCATCTTCTTCCTCCTCATGCTACCCGACCTTCACATGCACAACATCACCTTCATTGCCTTCATCACCCGCAATCTTCCCAACACTCAACCATCATCTCCCTGCCATCCCCCATGCGCACACGCCTTTTGTCCCTATTTTCCCTTTCACCATTTGTGCCCATATATATATATATATATATATATATATATATATATATATATATTTCACACTATCCTTCTCCCTCATTTATTTGTGCCATTTCTTGCTTAAACCTATCTAAAAAGCCCTACACGAGCTTCCTTTTCCTTTATTCTTCTTCTTCCCTTCTTCTTTTCTTATTCTCGTGCAATCATGCCCTCTTTTCATGATCAAGCCACCTCGATCACCACCATGTGCCACCACATACCACCTAATACTAGTGGGCTGATCACTTAAGGTCGCCCCATCCTTCCCCAACACTACCGCTAGCCATTGCCACCTACCAATGCCCTTTTTTCCTCTTCTTCCTCACTTTGATCATGTTTTTATAAAATACACTACCTGTGCACGATTGTACAACACAAAAATTTCTTATCGCACGCATATGCAACCCAACACAGCTTACTCCTGCACCCTCGCATGGCATATGCATGGCCCTATGGTATGTATGTGCACATCTATTCAACTTAAGTTTGTTTGCCTAGGGATCGAGCGCGACCGTGCCATTTTGGACCACTTGGCCATGCACGATTCTAACTCTCAACCTGGGTGCATTACCTGCAACACGCTCATGTAGCCATCCATTTAGGTAGTGCACCCCTATTTTTACCCCTAAACATTATCCAAACACCACCACATTTTCACCATAGCTCCACCATACATTGCACCGCACATCCGCACAACTCAAGCTTCCATTTGAGTCTGGTTATTTTCATTTTTACCCTCTTTACCTTAATTTCTCCTTCAGTTATACACTTCAATCCTAACTGTGTATTTTTTTTTATTTTTTGTAGGTGGTATTCTGGTGATCTTGGAGGATGAGGTATAGGAGTTACATGCTTAGAGCCCAATGTACTAGTTTGTAAGGATATTAATCAATGTTTTAGGGTTTTTGTTTTAATTACTTGTATGGATATGTGTATTTTTTATGATATTGTTGCTATATGATTTGATGTATGTTTTTGATGATATGTGGTGATAATATAGATTATATGTTTGAAAGAAAGTGAAAATGGGTAAGAGGTATGGATATGATTTTTTTATGATAATGTTATATTTGTGGAATATGCATATTTAAGAAATATGATGATAAATGGTGGATTTTGGAAAAATAATACTTTTGGAAGGTGCAATATTCTATAAAATTAAGGCTCTTGCTTAACCTTAAGGGCATTTTGCTCATAATGGTTTATTAGGAAATTTTTTCTATTGTAATGTGATAGGTGGATTAGAATATGGTAATAATATCCTGGTAAGTGTTTGGAAGTATTATTGTTTGTCTTGGGTTCTTTGAAATCAAAAAATTATGGTCTAATTAGGGCTTAATAACTTAAAATGATAATATTACTATTCCATGTATAAAACCTTAGATTTAATCCAAAATTCTAGATATATTGCTAATGATTGGCCTTATGAGGATGATTATTGAACTTGGTAATCATGTGAGCCTTAGAAGAAGAATTATGACTACTAATGAAATTAGGGTTTTAGTAATTTTATGAATAGTACCTTAGTTAATATTATTAATGTATGTAGATGATGTGGGAGTTCAAATGTGAATTACAGGTATAATAATAATGATGATATCTGAGGATGATATATTATAATTTGTGGTTGAATAATCAATTTGGGAGAATGAATAGTAGGAGTGGGTTATTAGAGTTTGAAGAGATTAAAGACTTTGACCTGTGTTATATGTTTATCTACTTTAATGTGTTCAATGCCTGTGAATCAATCATGCATAAGATACGAACCACCTAGAGTGAAATAGTATGTAAGCAGGGCCAAGGTGATAAATTCTTGGGAGCATATTGCCTAAGAAGATGGTATTTTTAACATTTGTTCATCAGATTAAGAATAGTAGGGCTCCTACTCATTGTAAAATAAAAATATAACACTATAACCTATAGAAAAGACACTAATGATTTAAAGGGGAATAATACATGAGTTAGGATGAAGAAGTTGTTTTCATATATGTTCCACTAGTAAGAATAGTAGCTCAGGAGTATTCTGTCCCAAGATGGTGATGCTTTCAAATCCATTTCACTGGATAATAATAGTGGCTCAAGTTTGTTATCCCTGATAAAGTGCTTCAGATCATTCCACCGATTTAAGAATAGTGGGGTTCCTATACTCAACGTATATAAACGAATAAAAATGATTATATCTAATAAAGAGGCCTAGATCAGTATTTATCCCATGAGTTTTTGCATGTATTTGAATGTGTACTTATCACATACTGTGAATGTATGTGTTATTTGTAACCTTGATTTGTTAGTATTGTTTCTTTACTCATTAAGTAGTGTACTAACCACCCCTTTTATGGATGCTGCTCATTCCCATGATCAAGAGACCCTAATTCTTGTGTGTAGGTCTCAAAAGATCCTCTATATGATTGTCCTGCCTATGATGCACTATGTGGGGATGATTGATCTTATTTGTACTGGGTGTATGGGTGAAGAATAAGGTTATCCGGTAGATATATTTGACCAAATATCTTATTGGAATCTTGATCCATGGTATCCCTACTTTGTATTTTGTTTACTATATCTCATAGTTAATCTCCAAACTCATATTTTATTATAAATTTTTCTTTTATTTCTAATTTCCTTGTGTTACTATAAATGATTTTAGCCTTGTGATTAATTTAAGGATGATTGCATAAACCAGAATTATATCAATTGCAGTGGTAACTCCCAATATTTTACTTATATAATTCCACTGTAAAATAAAAAAATTCAATAGTAAAAAGTAGGGTGCTACACTTTGTTAATTTTCGGTCTTCATGGGATTAAGATAAATATTGATGTGTTTCTCAAACTATTGGTTGATGAACCGAAAGATTTATGGATGGTAGGAGTTAAGACATGAGATGTTTTTGAGAATAAAGTGTTCAAAATATGTGTAGTATTGCTATGGAGTATTAATAATTTTCCTACTCAATGATATATCTTAGTATGGACAAAGTAAGGATATCTTATATACCCTAGTCGCAATAAAGACACTCCATTTTTCTGATTGAAAGGTAAAGTAGGATATATTTAACACAAATAATTTCTTCTAACTACTCAGTCATGTGACAAAGTAAATTATTTAATGGTAAGGGTTAGAAAATAAGTCCTCCTCAAAAGTTTTCGACTATTGATTTTTTAATGTAGTTGTTTCACATACAATATCACCCATTTAGGAAATATACGGCAAGAAAGAGAGGTGTTAATGAGTTGAATTAGAAAAAGAAAAAGCATTTTTATGAGCTACCATATTGGTCTATGTTTATGCTAAAGCGCACTTTATAAGTCATGCATATTGAGAGGAATGTTTCTTCTAATATGATCTAAAAGGTACTTGGTCTTATTAATTCAAAGGAAATTAATAATGTGAGACCTGACTTAGTAGATATGAACATTAGACACGAGGTGCATTTTTATTATGATGGGAATAAGCTAATGAAGTCTGCCATTAAATATGTGCTTTACCACATGATAAAGCAAAATTCCTTAACTTCTTAAAGGATGTGAAGTTTCCTGGTAGTTTTGCTCGTAATTTGAGGAATAATGTTTTTGATGCTCAATTGAGCACATTGATGTCACATGACCATCATGTCATAATGCAACATATGTTACCAATGGGTGTGTGTTCTTTTTTAAATAAGCATATAAGCAGCATCATTATTGAACCGAGTAACTTCTTTAGTCAAATATGTGTAAGGAAACATTAAATGGATGATTTTGTGAGAAAGCATATGAAACATCCCAAAATTTAATACTAAAAAATATTATTGTTGTGATATTGTAATAACAGCATAAATGAATGTTACTACCACAATTGACATAAGTTTAATTTAGCATACCGACCTTATATCAATTATAAGATAAAAATAATCAAACTTAAAACATGATAAATAAAGAATAAGATAACTTTCATAAATTTAGACAAGAGTTTTGAGATTAAATCTAATTATACTATCAAAATATACTAAAAGCTAAAAGGGATCCCGTGGAACTAAAAGTCTAAAAAGGTTTCCAGATAACATGACTCTACTTCCATCCCAAGGACTATAATACCTCAATTTTTACTACTGAAAAATTTTGTTTTACAGAAGAAGTATATAAGTAAAATATTGGGGGGTTTTCACCGTAATTGACACAAGTCTGGTTTATTCAGCTATCCTTACATCAATCATAAGGATAAAATCATTTAAAGTAACACAAGGAGATTAGAAACGAAAGGGAGATTTATAACACAATATGAGTTTGGAGCTTACTCCGAGTTACAATAAACAAAATGCAAAATAAGGGATACCATAGATCAAGGTTCCAAAAAGGGTATCTAAGTAAATACAACTACCAAATAACATCACTCTTAACCCAAAAACCTTGTAAAGATATAGTCACTCACCCCCCCCCACATAGTGCATCATAGGCAGCATAGTAATCTAGAGGATCTTCGGAGACATGTACATAAGAATCAAGGTCTCTTGCTCGTGGGAATGAGTAGCACCCATAAAACGGGTGGTAGTAGGCTACGTACTGAGTAAGGAAAAAATACTACTGAATCAGGGGTATGAATAACACATGAATTCACAATAGGTGATAGTATACAATTAAGTAAATGAAACATCTCATAAGGTAAAAAATGGTCTAGGTCTTTTTATTAGGTATAATCTATTTTCATTCTTTTATATACGTTGAGTGCAAGAACCCCACTATTCTTAAACAGGTTGAATGGTTTGATACACCTTCTTAGGCAAATCATACTTGAGCCACTATTATAATTTGGTAGAACTGATATAAAAATATGACCTTCTCGAGGTGGAACGATCCTGAGCCACTATTCTCACTAGTGGAACAGATATAAAAACAACACCTTGGTTCAGATTACGTTCTCTTCCACTTTAAATCATTAGTGCCTTTTCCATAGGTTATACTATTATATTTTAATTTCACAATGAGTAGGGGGCCACTATTTTTAATCTAGTGGAATGGACTAAAACACCTTTTTAGGGTAAAACGCTCCCAATCCACTATTCTCTCCAATGGAATGGATATTAAAAACATCATCTTCTTGGGGAAGAAGACTCCTGGGCCACTATTCTCTATGATGGAATGGATATATAAAAGTATCACCTTAGCCCTACTCATGTGTTCTTTCACTTTAAGTGGTTACTATCTTATTCATGATTGATTCCCAAGCATCAAAAATATTGAAGCAGATAAACACATCATGCCGGTCAAAGTCCTTAAATCTCTTCAAACTCTAATTACACAATCTTAGCATTCATTCTCCCATATTTATTATTTGACCACAGATTATAATATATCATTCTCAAATATCATCATCATTATTATACCCATAATTCATGGTCTAACTCTTATGTCGCACACATATAATGATAATCTTATCCTAAGGTACTATTTATTGAATTACCAAAACCCTAATTTCATAAGTAGTCATAATTATTCCCATAAGACTCACATGATTACCAAGTCCAACAGAAATCCTCATAAGGCTAATCATTAGCAATATATCTAGAATCTGAATAACCTCTAGATTTTATACATGGAAAGATAACATTATCGTTTTAAGTTATTATGCCCTAGTTATATCACTATTTCATTTTGAAGGACCCAAAAACAAATAATAATACTTTCAAACATTTTTTAGGATATCATTATCATATTTTTAATCCACCTAACATATAAAATATAAAAATTTCCTTAGTAGCCTATAATGACCAAAATACCCTTAAGGACAACCAATAACATTTATTTTCTAAATTCTTATATCTTCCACAGTCATTATTTTCCAAATCCACCATTTATCATCAAAACTTGTAAATATTCTTATGTCCAATTATCATAACTTATTTGGCCCATATTTCATGCCATAACATATATTTCCCAAAAATATGTCATTAATATAACAAAATCATATCCATACCTCTTACTTATTCTTACTTTCTTTCAAACGTATACTCCATATAATCACAACATACATCAAATCATATAGCAACAATATCATGAAAAATACACATATTCCATTCAATTAATTAACATAAAATCCTAAAACTTTAAATGGTATCTTTACCAACTAGGATACTGGGTTCTAAGCATGTAAATCATAGACCTCCTCCTTTAATATCGCGGGAATATCACCTACGAAAAATAACAAAATCCATTGTTAGAATCAAAGAGATTAAATAAAGGAGAAATTAATTTAAAGAGGATATAAATGGAAATAATTGTATTCAAATGGAAGCTTGTGATGTGTGGATGTGTGGTGGAGTTATGGTGAAAATTTGGTAGTGTTTGGATAAAGATAGGGGTCAAAATAGGGGTGCACGACTGAAAATGGGTGGATGCATGGGTGTGTTGCATATAGTGCATCTTAGGTCGAGAGTTAAGATCATGCACGACTAGGTAGTGCAAAGTTTCACGGTTGTGCTCAATCACTAGAAAATAGGCATAAATCAAATAGGTGCACACGAGCTTACAACATAGCCGTGTAGAGGTTGTGTGAGGGTACACGGGTAGACTGTGCTAGGTTATACAGACGTGCGATAGAAAATTTTAGTGTTGCACGATATTACTTGAGGCTATACGTAGGCCATGCATTTTGTAAAAGTGAAATGGAGAGGAAGAAGAGGGAAAAAGAAGTGATGGTCTGTAGCGATGGTCGGCGACAGTGTTGAGGAAGGATAGGTCTACCTTAGGTGGCTTGCCCACAAGCTTTGGGCGGTGTGTGGCGGTGCACGGTGGTGTTAGTGGTGATGGAGGTTGATAGGTCATGGTAGGGAACAACCACCTCAAGAAGAAGAAAAGTAGAAGGGAAGAAGAAGAAGAAAGGGAAGGAAAGCTTGTGTTGTGGCTCTTTAACACATAATGGCATAATGGAGCCCAAACAAAGAGGAAGGAATGAGAGTGTGGTATATATATATATATAGGCATGGGCATGTATAGTAAAAGAAAAAAGGGGGAAAAACGTGCAAACAGGAGATGTAGGGGGGATGGTGTAGGTCATGAGGGGTGGTAGTGAAGATGATGGTTGCGTATTGTGGTGAAATTATAGAGGGTGCAGCAAGGATGGTGATGGCTTGAGAGTAGGTTGCATGAGCATGAGAATGCAAAAGAATAAGGCATCGAGATAGGGTGGTTTAAGTGTGTGTGCGGGTTGGGCAACAAAGAATAAGAGGAGAAGATTGGTGATGGATGATGGATGAGGGTGGCTATAGAGGAGATGATGGGAGATAGTGTAAGTGGGAGGATGCAAGTTGCAAAAGAAATCAAATATTACAGCTAGGTTGATGGTAGAAAGGAGAAGAAGGAAAATAAAAGGATAAAGATAAGGAAAAGGGGTAAAAGGTTGGGTATTAGTTTAGATGATTTTAGATTAGTCAAAATAGATAGGATTAGTGATCATTTTTAACAGATTTGAGATTGGGTTACAAAAATACGGTTTATTCGAATCAAATATTTAGATTTGATTTCGATTTTGGGATTAAAAAATTGGGTTAGGATAAAAATAAGATTTTATTGAAATTAGAATCAAATTAGGGTGTTAATGATGATGTATTAGGCTAAGAAAAATTTTAGGATATTACAAGGATAGAGTGATCACTCCTCCCTAAGTAAAGCAACAAAGTTATTCAATGAGTTCTCATCAACCTGCACATAAACATATGGTTTTTTTGCTCATGGGAATGATAAGTACCCATGAAAATGATGATCAGCATGCTATATACTAAGTAAGGTGATGATCCAATCGAGAAAGGGTACAAATACATATGATCACATAAAAAAAATCATTAGGCAAAAAGCTTAGACATGATATGATGCAAGAGAATAACTGAATTTAGATTTCCATCATTAGATAATATCACCATCCATTTTCCTATTTATTTCAAGATTAAGACCCTACTATTCTTAATCCGGTGGAATAGGCTGAAACACCTCACAAGGTACAATGCACTTGGCTACTATTATTAAGTTAGTAGAACGAACTCTACAACTCCTAGGAAAAAATTCTCTTGGAAATTATTTTTAAAGCAGTGGAACAGTATAAAAAACCTCCCAAGGTAAAAATTTTCTAACCGCTATTATCAAGTCGGTGGAACAGACTCTACACATCGATCCTGGCTCATGTTATCTTTCACTTTAAGTAATTAACATCTTATTCACCACTGCTAATTTGAAGAACATCATGTTGGCGTAGGTATAGATATTAAAGGTTCATAATTTAACTTAACATAATTATCCAAAACACTAAATACATCCATATGAAGATCGGAGCATTCTCCAAGGAAAAGGCCGGATTTTTTTCTAAGAACCCTAATTTCATAATATAAGAATAACTTCTTCCATAATTCTCATTTATCAACCACTTTTAGAAAAAATTACTAAAAGATATTAATTTTCAGCATATCATAAAATCAATATCTAACTCCAACATCTTATACATGCAATAACAACCCTCTATATAGAGTTACTATTTACAACCCCTATGAAACCCTAATTTCACAAGTTAGGTATAACTTTTACTATAAGGCTCATATAATAACCAAATTTAATTCACATTCCTAAAATACCATTATTAAAAACATATCTAAAAATCAATTTGTTACACATTTGATAATAACACCACCTCTCAGATCATTATTCTTAATTTAAGTTATTTTCTTATTTTATGAGAATTATTTCATTCATAATTACTCACAATATTTCAAAAAATATAATTAAAATTTTTTTAAATTATTTAATACATTTAAATATTATGGATTCCACATTTAACTCATATTGACCAAAATACCCTTAAAGATGCCAAAACGCCTATCTTTTCACCAAAAAAAAACCTTATAAGTCTGATATCATTATTTTTGACCCTCATTTTATTACATCACCATAGATATTAAACATAATCATTCTACAATTACTAAACATTATCAAACCCACATTATAATACCATATAGTATACTAATTCACTTAGGGTTTACAAGATAAGACTTCTCCTAACAATATCATTCTCATCTTGCTCACTTTCTATCATATGATACTATATTATCAAATAATAAAATTAAAAACATGGAATTACCAACATAATCATAACAATATGACAATACATATACAATCATATATAACATTTAGAATAAATCCTTAATAATGACTTATATCCTTACCAAAAGACACTAGTATGTAAGCACGTATAAGCCTAACCCACCTCCTTTGATACATCAAAACAATTGCCTAAGAAAAAAGAATAATACACAATTAAAACTTAAGAATACAAAAAGGATAGGATAAGGTAAAGGAGGGTAGAAATGGAGCAAAAATCAAAGCAAATCGAGGAGTGAAAAGCTTAAGATGGGTGTGATGCAACAAAGAGGGAGCAATGACACTCCTTGCCGCAACCAAATAAGGTGCAACAACACTCCTTGATTAAGCCAAGGGGGTGAAATGGCTAGAGTTGACTTATCTTAGATAAGGGTAATGTCAAGGGTTGATGCAACTTTGAGGGGGAAATGGTGGGGGATTGATGGGGAGGTAGTGGTGGTTGGTTGCTGGGAAAAATGGTGGTGTTTGGCAGTAAGTGGTGGAGAGTGTTGTTTGTCATAAAGGATCCCAACGAACATGGTATGAAGGAGGGAGAAGAAGGGATGATTTGCTTGTGGTTCTCGACGATAATAGTGGAAGGAGTAAGTTAGGTGAGAAATAAATGAGGCAGAGAGAGATTTTGGAGGGGATATGTAAACATGCAAGGTGGTGTGCATGAGGTGAACAGTGGAGGGGGACATACACTGGCTATAGGGTGAGGCACAATTAAAGGAAATGTATGGAGAAATTTTTAATGAGGTATGTCCTAAGATTTTGTGGAAGGTGATGGTTGATATGGGTTAGGCTTGGGGAAGCTTGACAAAGGGAGTTTTGTCGAGTCAAAGAAGAAAAACATGCAAGGCAGTGAAGAAGAAAAGGAGAAAGAAAAGGAGAAAGAAAAGGAGAAGGAAAAGGGAAAGGGTAAAAAGAAAAGAAAAAGAGGTGTGTGATTATGGTTAAGGTTAGGTTTAAAATTTTTATTTAAAGAATTAAGTTAAGGTTAAACTATTAACCCACCAAAATTAAGGTTAGATAAAAATTTGGGATATTACAGCATAGGAGCATATCGTTCTTGTCCTATATAAGATGGAACACATATATCCTCCATCCTTTTTTAAGTTTTATGGCTCACGTACTGATTCACTTACCAAAATAAGAAAGACTCGGTGGACTAGTTCATGGGAGATAGATGTATCCAATTGAGAGGAAGTTGAAGGACTTGAAGGAGTATATACATAATCATACTTATCCAAAAGGTTCTATTGCTAAAGGTTTTGTAGTAGATGAATCATTGAGTTTTTTTTCTATGTACTTGAAAGGTTTTAAGATTAAGTTCAACAAGCTAGATAGAAATGCAGATGTGGTTGTGGAGAAGTATCAGCTATTAGCTTTCTAATCTTAGGCTTGCTCTATTAGTAAGAAGACGAGTGTGAGTATAATAGATAAAGTTAAGAATGATGCTTAGTAGTATGTTTTGAGCAATTGTCTAGAAATACAGAATTATTTGGAGTAAGTGCATTATAATATTCTCTATATATATCATAGTATTATATATAAGTAGTGAAAATGCATTATTTGTATAGTGTACACATGGATGATATTCAATGACATGAAAGTGGTGGTAATGTGAAAAAGTAAAAATAAATAAAGAATTACCTTCTTGGTATTATTTAAAGGTAATTTTTTAGTAATAACAATCAAAAAATATAATAATTCATCATTTAGGTTTATGGTACCATTGCTTATTTTAAATATACAAACATTACAAAAGTACAAGTTGTGTAAAATGAGACCACCTGAATGCACCAATGAGTTTTACGCCTTGGCATTTAAAGTATTTGATTTGAAACTTTCTTCTTCAAGCTGTGTAATTAATGGAGTTAAATTCTCAACGCATGATACATATCTAAAGAAAAAAGAAACACAAAAATAGTGGCATATGTCTATTAGGCAAGGGAGGTGATAATTTCTATGGACAATTAACAAAGATTATAGAATTATCTTTCATGTCCAGATGTTCTGTAGTTTTATTTAAATACAAGTGTTTTGATAACAATCCAAAAAAGAAGATAATTGTGCTAATGAACTATATTACAAGTGTTTATACTATGGATGAGTGGTATAAGGATGAACAATATATTATTAGAAGTCAGGCAAACCAAGTCTGGTATGTGGATGATTTGTACCACAGCTTGAATTGAAAATTTTTATGAGAAGTTAATCATCGCAACATTTAGGATTTAGATGATGGCAATATTGACAACATAAAAGTGGTAGGTGATGTTTACTCGAGTGTCATTAACTTCAATGTTGACATCACAAGCCTTGAAAGCTTTAAATATTATAGATACTAGTAGTGTTGCTATCCAAAGTGGAGATTAATATGACTTGAGAGACTTCATTGTTGAAGATGGCAATGTGGAAAAATAATTTTTGGATGAGGATAGTGAAGAAGAGATTAAAATTTATGATTCTGATTACTAATTGTTTAATAGGTTGAATTTTTGTATTAAATCTAAACCTACTCATAATTTTATTGTTGGAGATAATCTTATCTTATTTCCTACGAGTTTGACATATTCTTCACTTTTTTAATTTATATTTATCATCATAATATATAGTTTATATATCTCAAAATGTTTAATAGTTTCTATAATTTCTATATGGATGATGTTGTCAATCAAGGTTATTGCGGCGATGGAGATGGACATTCCCTATCGCATTCTCATAGATTATACTCTGGGTGTAAAAACTTGGAAGGTATAAAAATTAGTCTATTACATTTATTTCATCACTATTACTTTTATAAATTTATTATCTTAATGGTCAAATTTGTATATGCATTTTTTAGGTCCTATGAGTATGGCTAAAGAAAGATATGGGGGTAGGATGATATTAGAGGAGTTTGAAATAAGAGAAAGAACAAAGTTGGATGTGGACTTCAATTTTTAAGCAAATGCTTTAAATGATATCAAGTCATATGGTGAATGGTTTACTATGGTTGTAGGAAATAAGATTAGGACAGAGATATCATCGTGTTATAAAATATGGTTACACATCCCTTCTTAAGATAAGATGAAGATTCTCCCTAAAGTTGAGGTAAAATTCATTCATTGTCTTTTATAATTAAGTAATAAAATAATTATTATATAATTTCTAACATATGCTTGTGTATATATGTAGGCATATTTTGATTTAACTCCACGGAGGAAAACTTTTGCATGGCCTAAGATTCAATTAGGTCTTGATCAAATGATGGATGATTGATACAAAGATTGTGATCATAACAAAGATTAGCAAGAAGACAATAATTATATGCCTTTTATTATTATTATTATTATTATTATTATTATTATTATTATTATTATTATTATTATTATTTTGAGCCAGATAACAGGTAAAGATGCATCAATCTATAGAATTTAGAGGATACAAAGGTAATATTAAATTTTAATATACAAATTGAATAAAATTACATATAAAGAGTATGGACAAACTAAGTTTTTGTTAGTGAAGGTTTTGGCAGACAAAAATCCTAGAAATAAAATAAAAACAAAACAAACCACTCTCTCTTGTCATAGCCCATAGTCATTATCACAATATTGCTATAAGAAAGTATTTTTGAATTTTTTATTCTTTTTTTTCATTAGTAATGTATTATAATATATTAACTTTTCTCTTAAATATAGGTCAATCTAGAAATTTAAAAAAATATTACCTATAGAGAAATGTATTCTAAGAATAATAAATGAATCACTCCTCAAGCCGAAGAGACTTATATAAGTTATATATATATATATATATATATATATATATATATATATATATATAATTAATTATAATATTGATAACATTCATTATAATATATCTAACTTTTACTTATACGTATATAACAAAATGTTAAGGAAATAAGAGGAAACATTGTTGCGTATGGCTTCTAGTAGTACTAATGCAAATGATCCTACACCTTCAGATGTTAACAAAGAACCAATACTCAAGAACGTCTTAAGTAGTCTTCTATGGAATAGAAAGGTGTGGGATGAAGGCTTGTAGGTGAAGGCTCAATTCGTGCCACTTCTCACATGAGTTGGATATGCACTAATCTACTACAAGAACAATAATAAAAATCTCAAGTAAATGTAAAATCAAAAATAAATGAGCGAGATTATAGCCCAACAACAAGCAACATTTGAGCATTGGGAAGAAGAATTAAGACAAATGATAGCTTTTATGACTACATGGGCTAAATATCCTCTACCTCCGCCATCTAGTCAGGATGAAGATGATAAAAATAATTTTTAGGTTTTATACTAGTATTGACAAGTTAGATGTAAAAATATTATGTTTGTTTTGTAAATTATATTTTTATAAAAATGTTCATCTTTAAAATATTACTTATATTAGATAATATTTTCATAGCCTTATTTTTTATTTATATAAAATATTTTGATTATAATATATTTTGATTTTATTTGATATTTTAAAAATATTATTAATATGGATAAATTGTCGATAATAAAGTTTACCAGAATTTTTGTTCCCTGAAAAATTATCGGTATTCAAGTTTTCTAGAATTTTTGCTCCATAAAAAATCGTCGGTAATAATTCAAAATATTTCAAATTTTAAATTTTAATTGTTAGCTATTACCGCTGATTTATCACCAGTAATAAGAGTACTCAAAATTATTATTTTTTCAACTGACATTTTTGTATTGTTGGTAATAAACTTAATTTTAGCAATCATAAAATCGTCAGCAATAAAATCGTTACCAACCCACTTATTGAAACGATTCAATACCGACAAAATATCTTCGGTAATATTTATTACCATCCAACTTTACATTATAACCACTAATCTTTATCTTCACTTTTTTCCCTTATTTCTGTAGTGTCTAAAAGTTGTGGACAATTGTACTTCTTGTGCCTCCATAACCATATACAAACCGCCTGACTTCGGTTCAACTACATCAACTATAGTGTCATATACATTTTGTTGCTCATTTGTAAGATTATCAACTATAGTGTCATATACATTTTGTTGCTCATTTGTAAGATTAGATACATATCTATCATGTTCTTCAAGTAATGTAGTATGATCATAATATATTGCCTTATGTATCAATCTTTTATGACCTATTAAAAAAATACTAAAGGGGTAGAAATGACTGTTGACTCCAACTCTTGATCAATCCTACCGTAATTGGCCATAATTTTTTATTCCATTGTCATCTAAATAAAGTTCTAAAAATTAATAAATTTTAATTTCAAAAGTTAATTGCATAAGTAACTCTTATATTTTAAAATAAAAAAATAAATATTAAATATGCCTCAAAATTACCTTTGTGATGTAAGCTTATTCTATCAGATAAACCCAACACTTGTCCCAAAGGGCTTAAAGTATGATAAGAGAATCTGATGACAATACTTGCAAACAACTTTCTCAAAGGAAGATGCAAACAACCAATGACTTGCAATTGGTTGCACAGCATTATCTTTTAGTTAATCTAAATAACCTAACCTGTATTCAACTATGTCGTCAAAGTTAACTCAGACATCAATCATCCCACCCTTCAATTTGATACATAAACAGTAGAAGCTCCGTCAACCCGACATCTCCGGGGCTCCCTTTTTTTTCTCTTTTTTTCCTTGTGTAATGTGTCTACTATGGTAAAGATCAACCCACCAACCAAATTATAATAGTTAAAAAAGACAGAAAAAGAAGCAAGAGCATTATATTGATCATCCTCTTGGACATCTTAATAAAATTAACATTATTCATCTAATGGGTCACATAAATACATGACTAGGAAATAAAATCTACAAAATCGAACACAAAACTTTACTCAGGTAGAGATCTGCCGTCGAGAGCAAGCTGTAAAAGTAGATTTGGCCGCACATAACAAACAAATTTGGGGTCGTGGAATTCGCACATAATTTCACCCTGCCATTAATGCTTAGGGTGCTGGCCATAATATGATTCATGCCACCAATGCAATGGTTCGAAGGACTTGGAGATACATCCTGCCTGAAATGCAGAGTCCATGATCGAGTCCAGCTCCTTGATTACACAGCAACCAGGTAATTAACTAGAGCGCAAAGCTATTGGTTACCAGTGGAGGGATGAAACGAGAGTCTGTAAGTGTTTGCTCAAATATATGCCCCACCTTGAGTAACGTTTCCTGCATTAATATCAAACCACATCAATGGCATAGCTAATTTGCATATTTCAAACAATTATGGGTAAAACGATACATTATGCCGAGGTTCTTCCAGATGTTTCAAGTCATAATCCTCAGGTTGATCGTGGTCACCAGGTTACATGGCATTTGGCATTCATATGTTACTAAACTAGTGGTTACCCCGATAAAAGATGATTGCTAGTCATTACATGTAATCTATGCTATCTTATTGGGTAAATAGCCATCTTACACCTAAGACATCGATAAACTATGGCATAAATAAATGATAATTGTTAGTCATTACATAAGCAATCTATGCCATCATATCGGGTAAAAATCCATGTTACACCTAACTTTCCTATCTTCATATTTCACTGTCGAGGAGCTGGGGAGTGGAAGCAAAGAGGGTAAGCACTTCATCTCAAGCAACAGAAAAGACTGAAAGGAGGTCTACCTTGATGTAAATTTATGAAATAAAAGTACCTCATCAAAGGCAGAACCAATCATCTGAAGACCAACTGGAAGGCCTGCAGGTCCACCTTCAGCAAACCCACATGGCACAACCAATGAAGGCAAACCAGCCAAGTTGACATTAACCTGACATATAATAACTAGTTAAGAAAAGTTCGAAAAAGAAAAGAAAAGAAAAATTTATACTAGTGCTCAATGCAACTCCACCAAATTCAACTGAAGCAACTGAACCTAGAGAAAGCTGATAAAGGAAAGATCTTAAATAACTCCAAGGACGAATGTTATAATTGATTGGAATCCAAAAATGGCTTCTAAGATCACTAAAACACCAACAATTTCTTAAGGTCATATTGCTGCAAATCCCTAATTATAACACTGCGCTGTTCCCAACCTCCACAATTAATACAAGTGACAGCAAATATAAGAGAAAAAATAAAAGCCTAAGGAACATGGAACTCACAGTCATGATGTCACCTGCATACATTGACAGTGGATCATTTCTCCTTTCATCTGTAAAAGTAAAGGTGGAGCACATGCCATGTTCATTTACAACATTGAACTTCCAGTCAAAGAGTGTCCCATAAAAGAAGGCATGACATACCAATTTTGTAGGCAGCTGATGGGGCAGCAGGTGAGATCAAGATTTCATTCTCCTTCAAGGCTGCCTTGAAACTTTTCCTTACCAAGGTCCTTACCTGCATTCTATAATTATTATACACTTGGCGTGCAAGCAAGCCCTTCTAGCTGACTAAATTATAGCCAAGACCATACAAGCCAATGGAAGATCTCTTGGATGAAAGGGGAAAAAGATGTCCCGGTATCTAAAGATGTCATGACGGGAGGAATCATAAGTTGGATGCTTTCTCCAACATCCTAGCACTAGAACCATGATTGATCCTTTTCTTACCTTCTTTTTTTTGTCCCCCAAATAACCACAAAATGGTGCTTAATTGAGAAGACAGATGCCAAACGGAAGCACATTGATCCATATACCTGCTGAGCACGCTTGTAATATGCATCATAGTATCCAGCTGAAAGAGCATAAGTTCCCATTAATATCCTCATTTTGACCTGCATGATATGAGCTCATACTTGTCAAAAATTAATATAAGGGTTGAAGACTTGAAGATGTCCAAATCATGTTACATTATAGATCATAAATGACAAGTAAACAAATGAAACAGATTCCAGAAACTCTTGCATACCTCGCTACCAAATCCTCTAGCTCGGGAATCCCCATACAGGGAAGCAAGCTCATCAGTAAGAACATGGTTTCCATATCTACATATCAGGAGTAAAGCAACTCAGATGTCATGACGTGTTTTAATATGCAAAGAAATAAATATTGGCCAAAGGAAACTAAGAAGAACTGTTGATTTGCAAGCAGCAAGAGACGTATATAAACAAAGTATCATTCAAGTTAAACCATAGTGTTGATTGTTGAACATCAACTACAATCCTCACTACAGTTGGAACTTTTTCTTTCAAGCAGCTAGTTTTGGTAGAAGAGGAGTCAACTGCTTTCCCTTGATACAAATTGAAACAACTGAATTTTTCTCGACATCCCCACAAGAACTTAGTCAACCAAACTTCCTTCATCCATCATTTACAGATCCTAATATAACGTGGTGATATAAACAGCATAAAATTTCCAGACTTTTTTTAGCTTAATGAGTACAACAACCACCCAGTAAATCCTGCCAGTAGCAATATGGAGAGTCTAGTGTACACAGCCTCACCTCCAATTATTAGTGGGCTAGCAAGGGATTACTTCCAAAACAACCTAAAAACCTTTTTGAAGAGAAAAAAAAATAGGGCATAAAAAGATGTGTAGTGTAAAAGTATTTGCAACAGTAGTAATAGTACTTGCACATTTATGTTGCTCACCCAAGCATATAATGCATGCAACTTCACCAGGTAAATGAGTATTACAGCCACTGTCGATGGCTGATAGTGATGCTTCATGCTGAAATATAGCAATTCTCAAACTTAAACTTAGGGACACTACACTAAATTGGCCTTTCCTCTCTCTCCCAAAAAGGGAAATGCTGTCCTGTTTAAGACATTTGCAATAACATAAAACTAGAATTCCATCAAAATGAAAGGACAGATATTTGTTTCAAATATGGTCCATTGAAGGCTCACCTCACACCATCATAACGTGCTAAGTTGGATGATGATTCCGAAGAAGCAAGAATGTAGTAGGCAGGAAGACCAAGTGAAAATGAGGGCAGTGAGACCTATAAGTTAAATTGGGGAAAAGAATAAAAAAGGTTGAAAACAAATCAAGACACGGTAGATATTTCAAGCTTTTCAATTCATTAAGTTGAGAAAGAAATTTCGAAGGAAATAGACACAACCCTAATGCAAAAAGAACTACCTCAGTCACAGAGCATCCCAGGTCTTCCAAATGCAAAGCAGCTTTATGAATTGAAGATATTACTCCCATATCAATGCCATCATTAACAGTTTCACGAATCAAACCTACCCTGAGGCCCTTCAGGGGCTTAGACTCAAAGGAACTAGGGGAAAGTAGTTGAGATGTGAAATCATGAACTTCCTGGGAAATCAAGTTCAAGGAAATTCAACAGTCACAAAGAAAGGGAGTATGCATTATACAGTCATACATGGTGCTCTTTATCCAGTGTGAATCAGCATAACTTGCTCACTCCAAAGGATCAATAGAAATTGTTTACAACTTTGTTTGCAGACTAAAAGGAATCAAAGCCATAGAAGCCAATACCAGACTTTTCCCCACATTGTAGCGTACCAACCAGATTTTAAAAAGTTGAAACAGGAAATCTATTTGTCTCAGATTATATTAAGAAATGAGTATAGAAACCATTACTTGCTCACTGCTGGTAGCATCAAGTGTATCATGACCTGAAATTGCATGCAGAAGAATTCCAGCATCAACAACTGATGATCCAAAGCACCCGATAACATCAAGTGATGAAGCATATGCCATAAGTCCGTATCTTGAAACACGCCCATAAGTTGGCTTCAATCCAACAACACCACAAAATGATGCTGGCTGCCTCACACTTCCACCAGTATCACTTCCCAATGATACCATGCATTGCCTTGCAGAAACAGCTGCCGCTGAGCCTCCAGATGATCCTCCAGGTACACAGGACTCATCCCAAGGATTTGCAGTCACCTATTGACAACAGATGGATCAACCAAGTAAACCAAAGCCAAACATCATAGAGAGAATTCACAACCAAGAAGACCTTCAAAACACAGGAAGTGCTGAAATTTACTTTGAATCTTAAAGCTTAACAATACCAAGCCCAACAACAAATTCTGGCACTTAGATCTGGATTACAGTACAACAGACGGCCCTGATATGGTGACATTAGAAAATCAGGCTCATTATCTATTGAAAGCTAATGCATTACATGTGATTAAAACCAACACTCATTGAAGGTAAATGAACCATAAATTTTAACACCTTCCACGATAATCAATAAATAACATTTCCACAGACCCACTTTTACTGCAAAATGTTGCAACAAAACTGAGATAGAGTAAGTGAATAGCTGGGGATAGTAACAGTATATAGAAGCCATTTTGGTCGTGATATTTCTTCAAGCTTGCTAAGTGTCAATTCAAAAGAAGTGAATATTGACCTTGTTTTCTTTCCAAATAAATGAAAAAAGGATATAAAGATGCCAGAGAAGAAGCAGACCACGTTCCAGTAGATGGCAAAATACCATAACCTTGCTGAATTTCCGTTTTCCCATATAAAAAATTCCGGCTGAACTGAAGTAAGGTTCCAGCATAGCGATGTGTAATCGTCAGAAATAGGAGGGTTTTCAACTATTATCTTTGCTTTACGCAACAATGTGGATGGCAGCCCATCTTTTCACCTCAAACATCAGCACGTAACATACTTATCTATACTTAAAACATTCATACCGTCATCCATCAAGTAACAACAGATGGAAAAAAAGCAAAAACACAGGACTTCTTGTTCCTGCTAAGAGCTCGTTTCAAATAGACAGTACAAGATAGATTACCCCGTACAAAAAAAAAAACTGCACTACTAGGTAAAGCAACGATCATATAAAACAGATTATGAAAACAAAATGTCGGGAAAAAAGTAAAGGAAAATATGAACCTGAAAACCAGAGGCCTCAGTAGTACTACCCATTCCAAACTCATCCAAATTGGTCTTCCCAACAACGACCCCACCACATTGCTTCAATCTCCTGACTGCCGTAGCATCAAAAGGCGGCTGATATCCCTGCAAAATCCGCGAACCCGCCGTTGAAGGCATATCAATCGTACAAATATTATCCTTAACCCCAACTAAAATCCCAACCAAAGGACCCAAATCCTCATTCCTTTCAATCTTCCTATCCAACTCTTCAGCTTTCCTCAAACAGTCCTCTTCCGCTACATGCAAGAAACTCTTGATTCGGGGCTCAGTAAGTCGAATCCAGTTGAGGTAAGACTCGGCCATTTCAACCGCCGTGAACTGGCGGGAGAGGAGGGCATGGCGAATTGAACGGATTTGGGAAGTGGGCGGCGAGGAAGTGAGAATGGGTTTGATAGATGGTGGTAGTTGGGTGGAAGAAGGCGGCGGGGGTTGATGAGAAACGGATTGGGAGGTGTGAAAGGATTTGGGAGTTGGGAGAGGGCAAAACGGTTTCTTGGGAGAGAAGAATTGTGGGTGGCGTGGGAGGAGGACGCGATGGTGCTGCAGAGACGAGAGCATTTTGATTAAGACGAAGGGAGAGGGAGCAAAGTGAACAGTGGAGACTGGAGATGAAGTTGGCCTTCGTGCCTCGCAGGCAAGGATTGTGAATTTACGGTATTATATGTGACATGCAAACAAATTTTTGTGCCAGTTTATTTTGGTTTGGGTTGAAACTCTTTATTTTGGTTTTGGGGTAAAACGGAATAAATATTTTATTTATCTTAGTTTATTTTATTTAAAAACTTATTTATAAATATTAATTTGGGTTAATGGAGATTAAAAGTGTATCCTAATTTAACTTAAATTATACTATTTTTATTAACCTTATTTTTTGAGTAATTGAAATTAAGAGTAAAACTTAATTGATATGACTTTCATTTACTTCAATTAATTCTAATCCAAATATAATTAAAAAAAATCAAGTAACGTTAATATTATCTAAATAAAATGCTTAAATATTTATCGCAATACACTTTTATTTCCCTCACCTAGATAAATTTTTTATATTTACCTTTATCTCAATTTACCTCAATCAAAATAAACCATTAGTCCCATGTGGTTTGGGGGTAAATCAAGGTCTAGGAAATATCCATTTATCTTATTTAAAAACTTATTTACGATTATATTAATGGAGGCTAAAAGTTTATCCCAATTCACTCTAAATCATATATTAGGGTGAAGGATACAACTTAATTGATATAATATTTATTCATCTTGATTTACGTCAATCTAAATATAATTAAAATAATTTTCACCTAGATTTAGTTAATATTATTCAAAAAATATTTTAAAATATTCACCCTAATTTACCTTTATTTTCCTCCCTTAGATAAATTTTTAATCTTTATCATTATCTCAATTCACATCAATCCAAATAAACTTTTAGTAAATGGTTCTATTATAGAAAGTAATAGGTTTGCTCGATGGAAAACAATGGTCGTGGAGTACTTGTATTACTCTTCATTTGCTCCATCAACTAAAACCTAGTTACTAAATGTGTGACATGCTTGCATTCTTCTTACCCCCAACTAGTTGCCTTATCTCTATTGACCTTCAACTTTGATACTTCAGATAGCGCTATTGAAGAAGGCATCGATCTAGACCTTTAATTTCACTACTCTTGAAAAAGGCCAGTGAAGAAGTCATCAATTTAGACCTTCAACTTCATCTTTAATTTCTCACCCTTATGAAAGGAATATAGATATGGAAGTCTTCACTCTCTAATTAATTCCAAGTTGCTTAATTTTGGTCAGAATTGATTCCTCCTCCAACCTTAGGGAATCTAATTGACACCAATATGTTTGATTTTAGTCTAAATGGATGCCAATTAGTAGCTCAACCAAATGGGGGACCAATGATGATGCGCCCTCGACCCAAGGAGAATGGCACCATCGCATGCTCAATCTAGAAATGGTCATAACTTGTGTATGTTGCACTTGTTGAGGAGTGTCAATGTTGCATGATGCCCCACCATGGAGCCTATCGCACAATAACCCTAGAAGGGAGGGACAAACCTCGATGATGCATTTTTCCTAAGTGATTTCTAACTAGTAAGTTTTATTTACTTATGTAACATCCCAAAATTTACTATTGAAAAATTTTGTTTTAGTGGAAATGTAATCATAATATAGTTGGATATTACTGTTGTACTCGAACCAAATTTGGCTTACCATATCATCTTTACATCAAATACAAGATAAAATAGTTAATACCTAAAACATGATAAAGCAGAGAATAATAGGGAGTCATAAACTTAGACAAGAGCTTAGAGATTAACTCCAAGTATAATATCAAAAATACATAAAAACGGATATATTAGATCTAAGAATCCCAAAAGAAATCTGAGTCAAAACTATAAATCAGCTACTATGACTTTACATCCAATACCCCAAAAATAACATGGTTAATCTTAAGCAACAAAGTCACTAGAGGGTCCTAATTGACCTACACAAAATCACCTAGATCTTCTACTCGTGGAAATAAGTAACACCTATGAAAAGGATTATCAATACACTATGTATTGGGTAAGGAAATAATACTTTTATCGCATGATTACATAGGGTACATAAGGTCATATACAAGAATAAGCATGCATAATAATTAAACATGATATGTTGTGAGAGGAAAAGTGAATCAGAGTCCTATTATTAGGTATATCCATGATCCATTTCTTATTTATGTTAAGTATAGGATCCCACTATTCTTAATTTGGTGGGACGAACTATAACACCTCTCATGGTAAAATGCGCTTGGCCACTATTATTAAGCCTATGGAACAGACTCAACATTTCCAATGACAAAACGCTCCTAGTCGTAATTCTTAATTTAGTGGAGCAGTCTGAAGCACCTCCTATGACATAATGCACCTAGCCACTATTATTAAGCTAGTGAAATGGACTCAATACCCCAGTCCTAACTTACATTATCTTTTACTTTAAGTGATTAATATCTTATTCATTATTATTTATGTAACACCGCCAAAATTCACTACTAAAAAGTTTCATTTAATTAAAAGAAAATTAGCGGAAGCAATTAATAAACCATGAACTTTGGGGATATTACCGCTACACTTAGTACCAGACCGGTTCACTTCTAACGTTCCAGTACCAAGTGCTAAGGCTAAAAGAGAAAATTACGACTTACAAGAAATTCAAACCAATGATTAAATTAGAGTAGCGCATTAAAACATTTTATGAAAGTATAATACACCACTGGTGGTTACAAATCAACAAATACGTTGAAACCATAAATTTTAAAGGTGAAAGGAATACAAACCTAGAATTTACCGGATAGTACCTTACGTTCTTTCTCGAGAGCCCACTTGAATAGCACCTGAAACGACCTGTAAGGGACACTGCCCATTGAATAGGCAGGGGGCCCACAAATGGAACCCTTCAGTACTACGGTACTGAGTAACCCTTTAAATCACACTTAACAGCAGGCCCGTAATGTAACACATGATACTAAATACACACATAATGAATAGTAAATACCGAATGTCCACGTTTATACAACCACATACTTAACAAAGCAACCGAATATTAATAGATCATAAATCGATATGTCGAGGCCTTAAGCCCTTAATCCATCATTATCAATCATATCGGATTATAATTATTCGTGTGAGAGCGGGAACCCCACTATTATAGCCGGTGGAACGGTTATGCAGGGCAAAATGCTCCTGGCCACTATTATTCGCCGGTGGATCGGTCATGCAGGGCAAAATGCTCCTGGCCACTATTATTTGTCGGTGGATCGGTCTGGCCCCGACTCACATCATATTCCACTATAAGTGATTAGTATTTTCCATAATTTATTCACAACCAAATCAAATTTATTTAGCTCGGGACCCCCACTATTCTGGCCGGTGGATCGGAATACAAATATACATCATCTAGGATAAAACATCCTAGGCCACTATTATATCTGGTGGATTGATACTCATAAACATCATTCAGGGAAAAACCTCCTGGGCCACTATTATATCCGGTGGATCGGTACTCATAATATATAATTCCACTGGGCCCGACTCATTAATCTTTCACTTTAACGATTAGTGTTTTCCCTTTTTAATCAGCACAACAATTCCATTTATTTGCCTCGATAGGGAGATCAAGATCTCGGGACACAAAGGTACACCGATCGCACTAGTACATAAAAGCTACTCTGTACCCTTCAACTATCAACCCAGGGACGCAAAGGTACCCTGGTCGTACTGGTGCGTAAAGCTAACTCAGTACCCTACCGACAAGGACACCTAATCCTTAAGTATGCATACCCCCTACCTAGGTCCGTAAAGCTAGATAGAGTAGATATAGGGCCTGGCTGGGGCACAAAGTTACTCTAGCAAATACCAAATAATCGTGGGTTAAACCACATCTTTAGGGTAGCGACCCCTAAAGAGCCGCCATTCCCGATCTCGAGGTCTTTCACTTTAAGTATTAGTGTCTTAATTAAGGGTGATCATAGAAGCACAACAATCATATAATTATTCACTTTTAATCGTTCGGATTTCATCAGACATTTCTTATTCAAATGGTTGTCCAAGGTAACACATAAGAATCATTAAGGCCATCTTAATCTCATATAATTTTGAATTAGAATATGTTCTCATGATACCTACTAATCATCAAATACTCTTACCTCGCTAATTAGCGTTATTTAAGTCATATTACGAAATTCCACAATCACAACGACATATTAGGTACAAACTACTCATTTGCCTCTTACTTATATAATTGCTAAGGCATCCCTTCCTTACTTGACAAATTACCATGTTACCCTCCTTGTTACATAATTACCAAATTACCCCTTACTCAATTTAAGTTACTAAGTTATTTCTCATACTTATTGGGTCACTAATCCCCCTTCATAATTATTACCCTTAGTATACTTTCCATTTAGTTAGTTAAATGACCACTTTGCCCTTTCTCCTTTATTATAATTAATAAATTATCCTTGAGTTGGTCAAATTACCAAATTACCCTTCCTCATTATCCTAATTACCAAATTAACCCTTTATTTAGTTAATTACCAAATTTCCGTCCTCTATTATCAATTACCAAACTACCCTTCTTCATTATCAAAATTACCAAATTACCCTTTGGTTGGTTAAATTACCATATTACCCTTTTATATAATCATAATTACCATTTTACCCTTCTCCATTATTAAATTTACCAAATTACCCTTTGGTTATCTAAATTACCAAATTGTCCTTCTTAATTGTCATAATTACCAAACTACCCTACTCCATTATCAAAATTATGAAAATACCCTCTAGTCGGTTAAATTACCAAATTACCCCTCACAATTATCATATTTACCATTTTACTATTCTCCATTATTACATTATCAAATTACCCTTTAGTTATTTAAATTATTATTTTAGCCTTCTCAATTATTATAATTACCAAGTTACTCCTTTTCAATTTTCACTTTTACCCCTTTTATCTACAAAATTACCATCTTACCCCTTTACTTTCAAATTTACCATTTTACCCCTTAACTTCCAAAAATTACCATAACACCCTTTCACTTATAAAGGTTACCATTTTATCCTTAATTACGAAATTACTATTTTACCTCTTTTAATTTTCAAATTACCATTTTGCCCTTGAATCACAAAATTAATATTTTCCCTTTAATTACAAATTTACAAATTTACCCTTTTATTATAAAATTACCATTTTACCCTCTTCTTACAAAATTACCAATTTACCATTTAATCACAAATTACTATTTTACCATTTATTCAATAAATTACCATTTTGCCCCTTTAATTACGAAATTATCATTTTACTCTCTTACTTCCAAAATGACCAATTTATCCCTTACTTCCAAAATTACCATTTTATCCTTTTATTGACAAATTTACTATTTTACCCTTGCCTCCAAAATTACCATAATACCCTTTTTAATTAAGAATTACCTTTTTACCCTTAGTACACCACTTATATTAAATTATTATTATTATTACTACATAAAATATTAATATTAACTCCTCATCCACGACTCTTATAATTAATATAACATTATTCGCACACATATATATATTAGGCTATATTCTTGTACAAGATACCTTACTAAAATCCCCTAAGGCTTCCAAAATATTAATCATGCATTAAGAATCACAATAGCATAATATAACATGGTTAATACTTAACATTTTCATTAACAACCAAACTCTTATCCTAAATAATATTTCCATACATAGCAATAATCTATCATGCATGCTTCCTTTTCGTCAATCAACACAAGAACCACATATATCATATTAATAAACATAAACCAAGCATAATAATATATTAAAAATCCTAATGTGCTAACATACATTAATCCATGCGTTTAAGTGGGATTTAATGATTACCTCAATTCCCGCAAAAACGAACCTTACAGGTATTTCGGTTAAAGGTTCAAGCTTTGATTATCAAAACCAATACTTAAAAATAATATCAGGATTTCTTACATTAGAAATAATAAAATTAAAGCATAAAACTTTATAATGCTTAATTAATCAAATACTTAAATTAAAATATTATTATACCTTAAAATTATTAAACAACTAGATCAAGAAATGCAGAAACTCATGCTGCTAATGCAGCATGAGCTGCATGCAAAGAAATGAGGAGGAAGGGGCTCGAAGGTGGTGAAAAGAGGAAAAATGGATAATTGCGGGTTAGGGTTTTTAGGCTAGGAAAAGAGGCATATGGGGGAGGATTTAAGGCAAGGGAATGGTGCAGAGGTGGAGAGGGGGTGTAAGTGGTGGTCGGGGAAGGGTTGACGGCCGCTAAAGGTGGTGGAGGCGGCGGCAGCAAAGCTGCGAAGGTGGCGGCCGAGGAGGGAGGTCGAGATGGAGGCTGGTGAGGAAGGAAAATGGGGAGGGAAAATGAGGGCCTGTGGGTGGTGTTTTCGGTCAAATGAGGATTGGGGTGGTAGAGGGGGTCATAGGGATTATTTTGGTGGCTCAAGTGGCGACATAGGCAGTGGAACGGTGGCGGATAGGGGCTGCACAGGGTGGTTGCCAAGAAGGGATGGAAGGGAGAGAAAAAGAAGAGAGGAGGAAGAGGAAGGCTGCGGGGTGGCTCGAGGGGTGAGGTAGAGGGTGGCAGGAGGTGATGCAGGTGGTGGTTGAGGCGGTAGAAGCGGCGGAGATGGGCGGTGAAACAAAAATAGGGGGAGAGAGGGGAGGAGAAGAAAGAGAGAAAAGGAGGGTCGGGAGCATGTGAGGGTCGAGAAAAAATGGCCGAATGGGATAGGAAAGGAAGAAGAAAAAGAAGAAGGAGAGAGAGGATGGGATAGGTAGGCTCAAGGGTGGCGGTAGGTGGTGGGGAGATGGGAGTTGCAGGGAGAGGGAGAAGGAAGGTGTGGTAATGGCAGGGAGAGGGAGAGGGAGAGATGGTGGGGTCAGTATGGCAAGAAAATGATGAGAAGGAGAGGGAGGGAGATAGGGGAGGTCAACAGGGGAGAGGGAGCTGCAGGCAGGATGGTGAGGGTCGGGATTCTTGCCAGTGATAGAGGAAGAAGAAGGAAAGGAAGAAGAAAGAAGAGTCGGGGGAGGGGGCTGGGTGCATTGGGCGACCGGAGGAAAAAAAATAAACGGGTCGTCCCGATTGGGGAAGAAAGGAAGGAGAGAAGGGACGACCGGCTCACGCGTGAAGGAGAAGGAGAGGGGGAGAGGAGAGAATAACTTCAACATTATACGTGTACGATAATGACCCCCGCCTCTAGGGTTATTCCCAACTTAAGTCATTTTCTCATTTTATTGGACTTACGTCGCTTATGATTACTCTAAGTACCACACATAATACATTTATCTTACTTTGAACCCGTTAACATATTAAAGTACCATAGATTTTAGATTTCAAATTTTACCCATATTAACCCAAATACCCTTAAGATAGCTAATATGGCCATATTCTCACCAAAAAGTACCCTACAATTATAATATCATCAATTCCAAAATTTCTACATATAACCTCATGATAAAACTTGACCACATTAATTTACCACCATCTATACTCCGCCAAACCACATTAAAATGACATAGGTTATACTAACACACTTACGATTTCGAACTGAGACTTATTGCAACAATAACATATAAACTCATATTCTTCACATATTATCAAATTTCATAGATTAGATACCACATCATCATATAACAACATTATCAACTTGAAATTATCAATATAATAATACCAACCATGTAGTTTCAGGTAAACTACACCTAACATTAAATAGCCATATATATGACATGTATCCTTACCAAAGTCATCTTCGATCTCTAAGTATGTATAATCTTAAGATGCCTCATATGAGACCACAACAAAATCACCTAATAATCAATAATAGTACATCATTATAAATTCGGGAAAAAATAAGGAAAAGCTAAGGTAAAGGAAGGTGGGAAAGAGAGCAAATTAAAGCAAACAACTCATAGAAGAACTTAAACTAGCTACATTAGAATTAGGTGTAACAAGATGGGATGCATTGTCAAAGTGTGATGAAACTAGGGTAGTGTTGGTGTGGAGAATTGATGCTTCTAGGAGGGGGTAAGTGTAGATTTCTGATGCAGCTAGGGTAGGTTGGGTGAGGTGAGGGTTGTTGCGTGAGGTGATTCCATGGATGTTGTGGGTTTGCATGAGAAGTTGATGTAACTAAGGGGTGATTTATGTGGGTTTTTGATGTGCCAAAAGTTGAGTTATGTGAGGCTTTAACACTACAAGGGTAGGGTTACATGATGTTTTTTATGTTATGCAACTCTTTACTGGAAGAAAAATGGTAGCTAACTACTAAAAAAATAGAGGAGCTGAGGGAATGAAGAGGCTATAACACCCCAAAATTTTATAACCTAAAATTTGAATATTTAACCTTTCATCCAAAAAAGTTAATCTTTAAATTATTGATTTAATTATTTTTTGTGAACCTTCAGCTTACAAAAATAGATAAAATTATTAATATAACTATTTTTTATCATTTTATCTTACTATTTTTATTTTAATAAACTTTAAACCCATAATTTTACGAAAATTATTTTATTAAATTAATACCCTAATTTTTGGATACATTGATATAATATTTTTCTAATAGCCCAATTTTAATCTAATTTCTAAACCTAACCCTAAATATATTTTCCTGATTCTTTTTCTTCTTTTTCTTTTCCCTTTTTCCTCCTTTTCTTTCTTTTTTTTCCTTCTTCCATCTTCCTTCAAGCTAGCCCAAAACACCCCCTTCCTTTTTCTTTTTCCCTTGGGCTAGCCCAGGCGTCATCCTCCTTCTTCTTTTTTCTTTTCTCCCCCAAGTCGCACCAACCCCTCTCTTCCTCCTTCTCTCATTCTCTTCCATGTAGGCTAGCCTTTCCTCTCCTTTCTTCTTTCTCTATGCATCCTAGCTTCCACCTCTCCTTCTTTCCCTGTTTGCACTAGCCAAACATGCACTAGACTTTCCCCCTATGCACGCCTCCTCCTTCTCCTACACGCCTCTAACGCTACCCCACTCTTCGTGACTAGACACCATACACCACCATCTTACCGTCCCTTTCTTTTCCTTTTATGGCCCTACAGTCCCCTGACCTTCCTTCCATATGTGCCCCTTTCATTCCATTTTTGTCCCCTACCATATCTACCCTTCCTAGCCTACCACTCCCTACACCGCCACTTACTTCGCATGTCGAACCCCTCTCTCCTCCTCCTCCCCCTCCTTCCCCTCCTCCTCCTCTTCTTATTCTCTTCTTCCCTTCCTCTCTTCTCCCATATGGTCTACCCTCTCCCCTGACCTTATCTTCTCCTTTCTTTCTTCTTCTCCAAGCCCCTATTTTTCAACATCGCCTTATCTACTACCACCTCCCGTGCTTCCACCACTAACCTAGCCTCCTTCGTCAACCACTACCCTTTCTCCTCCCTTCCCACCTTCTTTATCCTCCTCTACCACCATACCTCTCCTTCTTTCTCCCCTGCATCAATTCCTGCTGATTCCTCCTTCCACCATCCATTCTCCCTACACAACCCCCTCCTCCACTACAATTGCCGCCAGCACCTCCACCTCGTAGCTCCCTACATGACCCCAAGTAGTCAACGTCCAGCCTCCCGTATAACCCAACCTCCTGTTCTTCACTCCCCTTCGACACCCCTGTAGCCACCACCTTTCCTTCAACCACCTCTCTCCTCCCCCCTTTCTTTCCCACCATAACTCCTCCCATCTGCCTATTACCACCCCTAGCCACCCAACACCAATTGCACCTTCCCTTCTCTCCTTCCTCTTCTTCTCCTTTTCTTCCTCTTCTTTCTTCTCTACACCTTTCTCCCTACATCTTGCGCCACTGCCTCTGCCAACTTTGAGCCACCTGCACCATACCCTCCAATCACCAGCCATCTCCTCCCCCACCTTCAACAACCAAAAACCAAAACCAAAACCGAAACCCACACCTCTCACCATTAACCACAACCCCTACCCAAGCCACCATTTTCTCCCTTCTAGTTTATTCGTTCAGCATAGCTCACACTGCACAAGTAGCGTGAGTTATGATGTGTAATTTTTGTATATTTTTTATAATATTTGAGGTATAAAATTAGTTTAGTAATTTTATATTTAATGAATATTTTTAATAAAAAATATTATTTCATTTATCTAATATTAATATGGTATTTATGATATTATTTTTAGGTACAAAATTTTATTAAATAGAGCCTAAGCATTATTAGACGAATATCAATAATGTTTATTTTTGTTGGAAATCAGGTAACATTTATACCCCACTAAAATATTTGGATATCATATGTTAGCACATTAGGTTTTTGACATGTGATTTGTGTAGATATGATGTGTCACAAATAATCTCATGATTTTTAATGTTATCTTGGAAAATGAAAAAAGAATGTGTGTTATCTTATGTAAGATGTTATGTGTGTGAAAGGGTGATTGAGAAGAGGTCTAATATTAGGAAGTGATGATGTATGCTATGTGTATATAAAATCTTAGGTTAAGGATGTATGGAAACTTGTAGTAAAAATATTATAACTATAAGCCCTAGGGGAAATTTGGTCATTTAGACACATCATGATATTTAACCCTAACCAAAATGCCTAATTATTATAAATCTTGCTAAGAATGGATATAGGATTTTAGTGTATTATAAACACATATTTGGGCATGAATATTAATATTATATGACCTAGGGGCATTTTGGTAATTTTAAATGTGTAGTGGTGGTCATCCTAATAAATATGCATACTAAGTGTTATGTGATGTTAGGAATAATAATAGGGTTTTGTGGTGTTAATAACACATGTATGACCTAGGGGTATTTTGATAATTTTAAATTTACAGTGGTAGTTATCCTAATAAATATGCATGATAAATAATAATTGATGCTAAGTATGAGAATAGGGGTGTGTGGCATTAGTAACTCATATTTGAGCATGTCCATCAATATTACATGGTATAGGGGCATTTTGGTCATTTTGCATGTACTATAGTGATTTACCTAATAAATATGCATGATAAGTATTAATTAATGTTAAATATGAGAATAGGGGTTTATTATCTTAGTATCACTTATTTCGGCATGATAATCACTATTACATAGTCCAAGGGCATTTTGGTCATTTTGCATGTACTATGGTGATTAGCCTAATAAACATACATGATAAGTATTAACTGATGTTAAATATGAAAATAGGGGTTTATTGTCTTAGTATCTCTTATTTTAGCATGATAATCACTATTATATAGTCTAGGAGCATTTTGGTAATTTGGAGTATATCATGATGAATATGCTAATTAATATGCATGATATGTGATGTTCGTTATCAAACATGAGTATAGGATTCTTTTTATATTAGATATGCATGTTTTAGCATAATTATTACTATTGTATGGTTTAGGGGTATTTTAGTAAATTAGGGTATGCTATGAAGTTTATTCCAATAAATATGCTAGAAGTGCATTAATTGTTAATTAAGTATAAGAATATGTGTTTGATTGTTCTAGAGGCACATGTTAGGATTTCACGTGTAGAATGGTGTAAATGGAAAAATGGTGTTGGGTAACTTAACTTCATGATAAATGATTTAATTATGGTGTGTTATCCTTTTTTGTGGCAAGTTGATAAAATAAAATGGAATTTGCGATGGAAATGGATGGTAAAGAGGTAGCCTTTACCTCAGGGTTATTTTGATCATTTTGACCTAAAGTTCCTAAGGGTGAGTATTTGAGCCTAGGATAACCTTAGTGAACTACTTATGGTGACATTGACAATGATCTTGATTTTGGTTACCTCATAATGTTGGAAACAAATACAAATGGTTAAGTATGATGGATTGATTATATGTGATTAATGTGTGCTTGTCATGGCCATCATCATAAAATACTAATACTTAAAGTGAAAGACCTCAAAATGGGGAATGGTGGCTCTTTAGGGGTCGTTACTCTGAAGACATGGTTTAGCCTATGATTATTATGGATTTTTCCGGTGTGCCTTAATGTCCCAAATAGGTCTTATATCTTACTTTATTTAGCTTTAGAGACCTAAGTAGGGGGTATCCATACTTATAGATTAGGTGTCCTTATTTCCAAATGAAAGATTATTGGTCACATATGATCTTAAAGCGTGTAATTATATGAATGGTTATCGAATTTCAATTACTTTATGCATAACTCAATGTTCATATGATTGATGGGATACATCTGGTGTGTTGCATGTGGGCCTTACATATTAGTCTTATATAATGGGTTACTCAGTACCATTGTACTAAAGGGTTCATTTCTTGGCCCCGTACTTATTCAATGGGTAGTGATCTTTGCAAGTTAGCTTGCAAGCTCTATTCAAGGATTATTCATTGGGTTAAGAGTGTAGGGTTATCTAAGATTCTGTCTGCTAATTTGAATAAGAAGTTTCTATATTTTCCTTATAATCTTTTATATTTTCTTTCCACTAACCTTATTTTGTAACCATAATTAGTGAATTTTATTTGGAAGGTAAATTAACCTCCTTAACTATTGTGCTACTCTAATTTATTAATGTATTTTGAACTTAAGTAAAGTAACGTTTTAACCTTAGTACTTGATATCAAAATGGTGGGGGAAACTAGTTTGATATTATGTGTGGTAGTAGCATCTTGAAATTTATTATCTTGACTTCCCGCATGTAACTTTTGAAAGAAAAAATTTTTAGTAGTAAATTTTGAAGGTGTTACAGAGGGAGTATGGGAAAATTTTAAGCTAAGTTTCAAGTGAGGTAAGGAGTGAGGAGAATGGGTATTTATAGGTAGAATGGGGTAAGGATGTGAAATGAGAATAGGTCAAAGTGCAATAATTGGGGGGCATAGTCTGGGCAATCCATGCGATGCAGACTAAGGAAGAAAGGGACGAGGCATGCTAGGCTATTGCTGGGTTATACACTAGGTTGACAAGGTAGGTGCATAGGGCAAGTGTTGTGAAGGGGAAACCATGCTTGAGGAGGAGGCATGACTTGAAGATGAAGGAGGAGAAGGTCGGTCAAGATAAGAGGAGAAGGAAAAAGAAAAAAGATGAAGGAGAAAGAAAAAGGAAAAAGAAAAAGGAATTTGAATTAGGTTTAAATTTAATATTAAGGAATTATGGTAAAATTAATTTATCAATCATCAGGAGTTAGGGTTAGGTTAGAATATTAATTACCTAGGATTAAGATTATATTAAATTACTCAAGATTAGGATTAGGTCAAAATTTGGGGTATTGCAACTTAACTACATGACTTTTATTTGTTTTGGAATGATGTCACACATGGTAAATTTATCTAAATCTCATGACTTTTGTTTTTTTGTTAGATTTTGCAAGCCCATAAAATAAGAGTCATAACTTTTGTTCTTTAATTGTTTCTTATTTTTCCATTAGTTCCATTGCCCTTTTTTATTAACTCGATTTTTCATTCATTGTTCTTAATGTGCTCAATATCTTAGTGGATATATTTTCTATTAATGTGAACATGTGGTTTAATATGTATGACTTTGGGATTTTGTTTCATTTACTTCACTAGTTACCAGTTAGTTATTTACTAGTTTTAATACAAGTTTTTGGAAAAAAATTTCTTTACTAGGCTCCTTGTCCTGTAAACATGCTTAATTTTAGTAGCATTTACGAAGTAAGCTTTAGTCTTTGTCTAGGAGGGATTGTTAGCTTTATTGGCAAGGAAATTTTTAGATACTTTGAGTTAAATTAGAACTCATAAAAATTTGTGTAATAGTGTCTTGAAAGATTAAAGTTTGTATTTAATGGACTTGAAAATTTTGAGAAATATGCAATGAGATTTGGCATTTGAGATTCTTTATGTTTCTTAAGTACATAGATTTTTTTTCAAAAAAAATGTTTTGAGCTCCCCCTACCTATTTTTTCCTTTACCTATATGTTTCTTGCTTATTTACTTCTTGTTACTGTCATGGCTAATTAGTTGATATTCATGTACTTAATTGTAATTCAAGTATTTTTCTTATTAAATTTCAAATGAGCCACAAAAATGAGAAATTACCGAATAGGATAAAGGGTCATGGAGTTACCACCTCTATGTAGTGTAGAAATAATATAAAACTAGCTTTTTTATTGAATCTAGAAAATATAACAAAAGCTTATTTGTGAGGATTAAATCTAAGCAAAAAATCTACAACACAAGGACTAAATAAGCTCTTTTCATAAAAATCCTACCCTATTGACATTTTTGGACTATGTAGATGGTCCATCATTTATAGCCAATGTTGGGATTCCAAGCTATGTAGATCATCCATCCTTTATGCTCATGAATGTATTCCATCACCATCGACTCACATTAACCAATCGTCATTTTCATCTCATACAACTATTGAGGATGGTTTTAGACAAAATATTGTAAAGGGTTGATCATCCTTTAATTTTCCATCATGCTAAACCCACATGGCTTAGTCATCCTCATCGACTCATGAATAGTATCCATTGTCTACATATGGCGGTAATAACGATGGGGATGTTGATATTAGTGAACATGAATGAGGATTTTGGATAGGGATAAATGGTATTTGGTTGGAAAATATCCTAGAGGTCTAAGGATATTTGATTTGATTCCAAGCTTTACCAGTCATGTTATGTTAGATTTATGGTTCAGAAAGATAATTTTGGTAAGTTTTTTTTTTTAACTTTATTTCATTTATTAACTATCATGTATTGATTATATATGTTTCTTTTGTAATATAGGATTTTGGTGTTTTGAAAGTTCAAACTAGACTAGAGTAAATGAGTAATTGCATTAAAACCATTGATGCTTAGTGTTTCAATCTCATTTGTCACACTAGATTAGAATCCCAAGTTCCGTATTTTTATAAGACAAATGACCTCGTATATTTACCTTTCTTGAGAGATAGTAATTGAAAAATATTAGCTTTTATATATCGTGGGGTGAGATGACAACCATCATTTTAAATGTACATCATATACTAGGGCTAAGAGTTTGTGGTAATCCATTACATATGGAGATTATAATTAACTTTCATTTGCAATTGATATCTGTTTTAGTTTGCTTGTTTTGTATGGAAGAGGAGGATATATAGGCAATAACTAATGGAGATGGATTTATATATATATATATATCTTCAAGAAGTATGTGAATTGGATTGGTTAGGAAATGAGAGAAAAGTAATTGTACCTATTATAGTTTCTCATTTTGTGATTATTTGTCACTAAGTCATTTGTTAAGTTAGCTTATTTTATCTTCTATTTTTCCAAGATCTTAACATTGTTAAAGACTATGTATGGGAAATGGTTACACTTATTTTCTTATAAAGATAGTTCAATATGGTCATCTCGACCTGACATTGATGAAAAGGTTGGATGTGATACTCTAATACATGTAATTTTATGACTATCAAATATATGATACATACTTAGATAAATTATGAAAATAGCCTTCATTGATGAGATTGCACAAAGGAATATGTGTTATGCTTCTCATCTCAAACAAATTATTTCCTTTTATGCCTTCTTCATTTACAGGCTAAATGAAAGGAAAGACTAGAAAGAGCTCTAGCAAAGGTTGTGTGACCATAAGATTTATGAGAAACCTTTCCTAATTTTAGGTGATTTTAATATTATTTTAAGGCTAGAGGAAAAGCTCTGGTGTAACACTCGAAGAGGAAGTTCAAGATTTTAGATGTTGTGTCCAACATATAGGAGTGCATAACACCTGGCATATAGGCTTAATTCTTACTTAGCCAAATAGAAGAGATGTAGGAAATAGAATCTAGTGTAATCTAGATAGGATCATGGAAAATGATGCATGGTTAGACATCGTTGGAGGCTTTGAAGCCTATTTCACCTTTCCTCTCCTCTATAATTATTCACCCATGACTCTTTATTTTATCTCTTTTCTCGAATGGGGGAAAATCCTTTTAAATTCTATAACATGTGGCTAGAAGACCATGATTTTAACAAGATCATGAATGACCATTGGCACAAGCCTCTCACCTCCCTCTTATGTGTTTCATCATGCACTAGCTAAAAACTCTCAAAAAATCTTTAAAAATCTATAACCATAGAAAATTTTGAGGTATTCAAGATAGGGTGATGCAAGCTAAACGGCATCTAACCAATATCCAAAACCAAATGATAAATTATTCTTTAAATGAGCACTTCATAATATAGGAACAAAAAGCTTTAATTTCTCTAAAGCACATCAATAACTATGAGGAAAGCTTCTTTATGTAGAAATCACATATCAATTGGATTAAAGAAGGGATGACACCACTAAGTTCTTCCATGCACACATTATCAAAAGAAGGGGGTGATACCACTAAGTTCTTCATTACACACATTAAGGGTATAAATTATAAAAAAAGCATGCTTGATAGTTAAGAGAGTATAAGATAATTAATCAATAGCAATAAATGAGCTCATAATAAAATTTGTTGTAACACCCCCAAATTTACTACCGGAAAATTTCATTTAAGACAAAGGTTTTAGCGGAAGCGAAAGAATTAAAACCATAAACTTGGGGGTATTACTGCCACACTTAGTACCAGACCGGTTCACTCCTACCGTTCCAACACTAAGTGCTAAGGCTAAACTAAACAATCATTAAGTAAGAGTCACCAAAACATAGGTCCATAGCTAACATAGACCATTCACGAAAACCACGAGTCAACAACAGTTAAAATATCGTTCAGATTGCAACTTAAAAGTATGGTTTCAAAGCAAGAAGCATAGTACAAAATATGGTTAATAAGATCGGTCCCAAGGGACCAATATCCGGATCGCCTACTCACTCAAGCCAAGCCTTCCTCCCCAATTCAATAACCGATCAAACCTGCATAGGAGGTCTGCTCCCCACCATCGGTGGATCATCACAGGACCCAATCAATCAAGGTAGTATTAGTACGGGTCCAATACTGAGTAAGGGCGCTGGTGCGTTAAGGCCAAGCATACAATCGTACCACATAGCACACATAGCACAATCATATAGACAACATGCGATAACCCGCAAGATAAGGCTTGAGTACTTTCCGGTGACTTATTCTTTATCCTCGTTAATAATATGTCCATTTCACACATATTCTTTAATAATCCATGTAAGTGCGGGAACCCCACTATTATAGCCGGTGGACCAAAAATCAACACTCAGGGCAGAACGCCTCTGACCACTATTATAGCCGGTGGATCGGAATCAACACCCAGGGTAGATCGCCTCTGACCACTATTCTAACCGGTGGACCGGACTGGCCTTGATTTACATGGTGTTCCGCTGTAAGTACTTAGTATTTTTCCATGGATTACTTCATTCACATTCATTCAAAGCATTCTTCATTAATTCATGTGAGTGCGGGAGCCCCACTATTATAGCTGGTGGACCAGAAATAAACACACAAGGCAGAACGTCTCTGACCATTATTATAGTCGGTGGACCGGAATCAACACCCAGGGCAGAATGCCTCTGGCCACTATTCTAACTGGTGGACCGAACTGGCCCCGACTCACATAGTGTTTCACTGTAGGTACTTAGTATCTTTCCTGTGGATTAACTTATTCGTTTGGGTCTGTCGAGCCTGAATCCCCCACTATTATAGCTGGTGGACCGGAATAAACACTCAGGGCAGAATGCCTCTGACCACTATTATAGCCGGTGGACCGGAAATAAACACCCAAGGCAGAACGCCTCTGGCCACTATTCTAACCGGTGGACCGGACTGGGTCTAGCTCAACAGTCTTTCGCTTTACATAATTAATGTCTTATCCGTGTCTTATTGAATCACATCACACCCTTGACATGCATAAATCATTCTCTTTATATTGTACTCATCACAACTAATAAAATCCCACATTCATAACTACCCTTTAATCAAAAGATACACATGATAACACCAAACAACTCTAAGCAGCCATAACCAACCCTAATTGTCCACACCAACCGTGGTTAGCCACTCTTATCCCTATTTTACCATAACCCCCATACTTAGCCATCCCAAACCTTAATTATCCTCAACAATCACGATTAGTTACTCCAACCCTACTTAATCACAATGTCCTAGAGTTAATCACTCCAAACCCTAATCCCGTACAATCATTAACTCCCATGCAAAACCCTAACTCCACCATGCAAACCCTAATGCCACCATACCAACATTAATACCACCATACAAACCATAAACCACCATGAAAACCCTAATACCACCATGAAATCACTAATACCACCATACAAACCATAACACCACCATGCCAACCCTAATACCACCATAAGCCATTAATACCACTATGCAATCATTAATACCACCATACTAACATAAATACCACCATACAACATTAATACCTCCATAAAATCACAAATACCACCATACAATATTAATACCTCCATAACATCACAAATACCACCATACAACATTAATACCTCCATAAAATCACAAATACCACCATACAAACCCTAATACCACCATAAGCCATTAATACCACTATGCAATCATTAATACCACCATACGAACATTAACACTACCCTACAAACTCTAATACCACCATACAACATTAATACCTCCATAACATCACAAATACCACCATACAACATTAATACCTCCATAACATCACAAATACCACCATACAACATTAATACCTCCATAAAATCACAAATACTACCATATAAACCCTAATACCACCATAAGCCATTAATACCACTATGCAATCATTAATACCACCATACGAACCCTAATACCACCATACGAACCATTGGTACCGCCCTAGAACATTAATACCATCATACAAATTTCAAGACTCCCATGATGGTTCCCAACTCATATTACCATTTATCCTAATATGCATGTCCCAAAGGGCCATAACATAATACATCATAAACATCATACATATACGTGCCATACTCATATCATGGAAGCACATACAACATACCTCAATCTCCAAGCTGCACCACACATAAGACAAGTTATACACAAATCATATAATACATGGCATAGCATGGCATACACAAAATTCAACACATCCATGTCACACATAGCACAAGGCCATTAGCTTCATCCTTACCTAAGGCGACGTCGGGCTTGGAGCACGCTCCTCTAACTCCTTAGGGCTTTGGTCGGGATTACCTAAAAAAGGGGGGAAATACTAAGTATTAGTTTTCCTTGCAAGTACTATCAACCCTTATTCTAGTTTAGGATTAGGGTTTTTATTACTAAAGAGGATATTATACAAAAACTAGGGTTTTTACCTTAGAATTAGTATACTAAATATTAGTAGTCAAAATATAGTTATTTATGATACTTATTGTTACACTTATTTTATTAAGCCCATTAGTTCTAATGTAGTAATAGGATTTATGCTAGCTATAGGAAAATAGTGTTAGCATTAATAAAATAGTGACACTAATGTCTAGTGATAGAAACCCTAGCGTTTTACGGCCAAGTCTATTAATGGCGTTATGTTTGAAATAATAATATTATAAGGTCACAATATTACAAGTAAACTATTCCTAAGGGTGATAATGATAATAGTAATAATACTAATAATGAGGATAATAATAGTAATAATAACCATAATAACCCTAGCAATAATAATAACAATAACAATAACCCAATATGGTTAAGTATTAATAATAATAACCTTAGTAAGATAATAGAGATAATAATAATAATAATAGTAGGGTTGTTAATATTAACACTTATAAAAATAAACTAAAGTTGAGTATAATAGGAGTTAGGATTCCAAGAGATGTTAGTATGGTAAAAATGATGACTTTAATACCAGAAGTCACAATATTAGAAATGATAATAATAATAAAAGTAATAATAAAATCAATAATAATAATAATAATAAAAGAATAATAATATTATTATTAATAATAAGCATAATGGTATTAATATTAGTTAACTTAATAATAACTATATGGAAATAAAGTTTGAGGCTTGGGATGGGTGGAAGACCACCTAGGGTGGGTGGTGGTCGGCGGCGGTGCGTGGCGGCAGCGACGGCGGCGATGGAGGAGAAGAAGAGGGGAAAAATGGAGGTGGTGGTTAGATGGGAGGAGAAAAGAAGAGGTTTGAGGTGGGGGAAGAAACAGCAGATGGAGGGGAGTAGAATGGGGGTGGTGGCGTGGCAAGGGGTGGCGGCGCGCGGTGGTTGGCACGGCGGCCGAGGGTGGTGGAGAGAGGTGGAAGATGGGGGAAGAAGGAGGAGAGGGAGGCAGGGAAAGATGGAGGTAGGGGAAGGTAGAGGGAGGTCTGCTGGACATTTTGGAGGGTGGAGGAGGCGCTGGTGGCGGCTGGGTTGGCGGTGGAAGGCGGCGCAAGGGCGGCGAGGGGTTGGAAGGGGCTGCTCGGGGTGGCTATTTTGCACGGCCAGGGCGGCACATGCAGAGCAAATCGAGGGCTGAGGAGGGCTTAGTTAGGTGGAGGGTGGTGCAAGGTGGGGTTCTGGGCGGCGTTCGACCGACAGCGTTGGGGGACGGCGGCGGTCGACGCGTCTGATCGGGTGGTGGCGAGAGGGAGCAAACCCAGGATTTCGGGGTTCCAAATCCCGAACCCAGGTGATCAATGGGGGTATTTATAGACAGGGTGGTCGGGAAAGGCCAAGGGGAAGAAGACAAGGGGTTGCAGGCGCCAGGCTGGCCGGTAGGCGGTGCAAGTCCTGCCATGGCAGGTTGGGTCGGGGAAGGGGAGAGGAAAAGGGAAAGAGATGGCACACGGGAAAGGGAGAGAGGGACTTGGTCGGGGTCGAAAATAGAAAGACAACGACGGGGAGAGGGCAGAGAGGGGAGGTCGGACGGTGTGCTGTTATCGGCGGCAGGGCTGCAGGGTTGGCAGTTGCAGATTGGGGTTTGGGAGGGAGGAAGACGACGATTGGACCGGTTGGTCCATGGGGAAGGAAAAACGGAGGGGGAACCGGCCGGGAGGCAGCGGTTATTTCCCCCATTAATGAAACACAACATATTGGGGGTTGTGGTAGGAAGACGCAGCGTCGCGTCAAAGGCTAGCAACGATCGATATGGTACTTAACGCGGCGCGGCGTTTCGGCGACTTTAGCGTCCAAACGCGGCGCGACGTTTCGTTTTGTTCCACGGGCGGCTAGGCTCGCTCGGTCGCGGGCGAGGAGAAGGAAGGGAAGGCTGGGTTGGGCCGGGCGAGGCCCAATTTCGGCGGAGGAGGAAGAAAAGGAAAAAAGAGGGAAAAGAAAAGGGAAAAAAGGAAAAGAAAGAATTATTTTGGGTTTTGGATTTTGCATAAATTATTAGGATATTTTTCTGGCTATTTAAAATATTAATATTTATAAAATATTAAATAAATTTTCTTTTTGCTTTGTTTAGGCTATTTTAGATAAATTTCCTTAACCTCCATGCTAATTAGAAAAATACCTAAATTTTCTTCCAATTAAATTCTTTATTATTTTCCTCTTAATTTACCTTATTAATTCTCTAAATTTTAATAAATGAATTTATATAATTGATTTTCCTAATAATTGCTTATTTGGCCATAATTTTGGAAATTAGGATTTTGGGGTATCATATTTGTTCAAACCCTTTTTTATATGTATCTCATGTTCCTTGATTGATAGTTAGCATTTACTGTACTAAAAGACAGTTTAATGAGTTAAAATTAAAAATTGTATGTAGGACAATCAACTTATATGCAAAAATGAGTTGATTGGTTTCTTATTTTCCTTGATAGGAAAGAGTACCATTAAAAAAAATTAGTTGTTGTAAGGTAACTAGTGCACTAGTTAAGGAATTTAACCATTAATGCATAAGGTTAAGACCAAGATAAATTTGGACAAAAAATAATCATCCCACTAGTTTCATAAAGCTGGTTAACAAGTTATAATCAGTTAATTAGTTATAATCAACTTATATGCAAAAATGAGTTGATTGGTTTCTTATTTTCCTTGATAGGAAAGAGTACCATTAAAAAAAAAATTAGTTTTTGTAAGGTAACTAGTGCACTAGTTAAGGAATTTAACCATTAATGCATAAGGTTAAGACCAAGATAAATTTGGACAAAAAATAATCATCCCACTAGTTTCATAAAGCTGGTTAACAAGTTATAATCAGTTAATTAGTTATAAATAATTAACTAGTTAAGTAATAAATAAGTTAATGGGTCTAGGTTGAGATCAAGTGACATTTGGAAATAACAAACTAGTTGACCAGTTATCCAAAACTAGTTAGTTGGTTTGACTAGTTAACTAGTTTCCTAATCCATGAGGTCACTGTAACCTTAGTTCCCACCAAGAACCAATTGACTAGTTTCTCTCAACTTGTCTACTAGTACTGGTTGAACATGAGTACCAATTTCAAATACTCAAAATTCCTTTTTCAAATTAACCAAGTTAAAAGCCTTTTCTAAAATAATTTATAGGGAGGTTTTAAAGAACATTTTTTAAGAGAATTTATAAGTGCTCAAAGATCAAACAATCATACAATCTAACCTAAAATACTTATAAAAAATATACCATAAATCTCACATCTTGAAGATATTCTATTTCTTATTATTTTATTATTTTTTTGTGTTTGAAACATGATTGCATGTTAATCCTTAGAACTTGGAAGATTTGATTAAGTGTGTTGATCATTAATTCAAAGTATATATCACTCATATACTTAATCAAATAAGTTAAACCCTTAACCAAATTTGTTATCATCAAAATAAGGATTAATAACCTACAAGGTTAATAAATTTGTTGTAATTCTAACAAATTGGATATGCACAAACTTTTCTAAGTTTAAGATTATTTAAAGTGATTTAGAACCTACAAAAAAAATTATCAAAGGCAGTGTAGTGATCAATCTTTCAACAACAAATATTAGAGGCTCGAGTACTATTAAAGTTTGATTAAATGAATGATTATGCCAAAATATACTCAAATTATCACACTACTAATGTATGTTTACTGTAGATATATCCATATTTAGTTTAATTCTTTGGTTATAGGTTATATGGGATCCATATAGTATAGAATATCTAAATTATAATTTTCATATGTTATTATTTCATATTTATTTACATGATCGAGTGATGCATCAATTCAAATATACACATGTGATCTCTAAGGATCCTATCATGTTGTCTATGAGGAAACATAAATGAAATTCCTTCAAGAGATATAAAGTTCATTATTCATGCATGATTAGCTAATGGATGTTGAGGTGTTAATACCTTCTAGACCCACACTTAGACCACTGGTAGTGGACCCATGGAATATGATTCCTAGTTATATGGATTGGTATATCCATGGAACTCATAGGTATTTTTTCCAATGACAAAGTAAGCTTTAGCTTCACAAACCTAATAGTGAAACTAAAATTACAACCAAAAAAGATAATGATCTTATAAAGAAAGAATTTTGTTACATGTATTAAAAGGGTGATCCAACTCCAAATTACTAGTGAAAATAATTATGCATTGAAACAATTGCTAAGCATTTAGGAGTTAATATATGAAAGTGTGGGAGTAGGTGTTGGTGTGGGTATAACACTTGATTTGTCATATATTGTTATGTAACTTTATTCAAAATATGTATGATACTAGCATGCAAGGGTTACATTACTTTACTTTTGTTTTTATTTTTCCATATCAAAAGCTAATTTTCACCCATGCTGATCTCCTTAGGAAAAATAGTAAGATATTTTTAGAATCATAACTTGAAGGGTTGCACATTTTTATGAAAATTCTATAGTTTGAAGAAAAAAATATCAAAAAAAAAACTTGAGTAAAGTTTCATTACAAGAACTTTATAACATAATGATCAATAGAATTATATAACCCATTTATTTAAGGCATTTTATGATCTTTCTTGATTGGAAAATAAAGATATGTCCTAAGAAATTTATGGTAATTATAGGCCCTAAAGCATATATCCATGCATTTCAAATCCTGTAAAAGGGCTTAACAAAATATGAGGATGTAGGGTGTATCAAAGAAGTTGAAGCAAAGGGCTCGGGGTGCATCGCACAAAGGGTGTGACACATAATAACAATAATGTGCATGCCTTATGCTATAAAGGCCTAACAACGACCACAATTGACGCACTATAAGCTCACTAGTGGTAATTCGTGACACTATCTAAGTTGTGAAACATTTGAGCAATGTGCATACTTTACACTACACAAATCCCAATTCGCCACCTTTGCACATTCCTCTATTTAATGAAACAAAACCTCTCTTACCTCTTCATCTATGTTGATTTATGGTGAATGCATTTCTATTTTGTCTTCTCACCTTCTTAAGTCATTGTTCTCCATATCTCTTACCCATATGCTAAAAAATTGGGTTGTGATATGTGGGTATTTGTGAGGCATGCGAGGGATGTGATTTAACTAGACAAACTAAGGGTAACTTAGTTACTTCATGCTCAAATATTCTCCATGGAGTTAAAAGTTGTTTTCCAAATAACGAAACATTTTAGTTTTAAGAAAATGTAGTATATAAACCTTAAACACTTGAAATAGAAATATTTCATATTTAAAAACATCAAATAATATTAATAGTTGTGATAAATTTTAAAATTAACTTTAAATCATATATTTAATTTTTACAAATAAGGTAAATGTATCATGTCCGAAAATTTATCATGTTTAAAATTTTCGGTGTAAAAAAAGGGTAAACACACAAGATATCTATAGTAAACCTTACACACTTGAAATAGAGAAATTTAATATTCAAAAGCATTAAATAATGTGTGTAATTATCATACATTTTAAAATATGCTTAATGTTTATTAGTATATGTAATGGATATGGTTAATAGAATATTAGTAGTATAGGTTGTTGTTCAATTTTCTTATAAAGTTGAACAATAGTATTTTTTAGCTTTCCAATCAGAACAATGCAAAACAAAAGTTATGAACATATTTTATGAATTTTTGAAAAAGAAATTCAAAAAAATCTTATTTTCTAAAACTAAATGTGCCCTTATATCTTTATAAAAATATTCATCTCAATTCTCATATTTTAACATATTGTTAATTAATAATGTCATCATATTACTATTTACTACCTTCTCTAAGAAATTAGTACCTGTAATCAATCACTGTCTATATCTACAATGTATACATTCATAATTTATTATGATATTAATTAATTATTATACCACACAATTACTTAAACTTAAAATTTTATAATATATATAATTATTTAGGCATTACAATTTAAAATAACTTGATAAAGATAGCTCATGTTTCGCATGGGTTTACATACTAGTATTTTGTTATTACAATAGTCATCAAAATAAAATAATTAATAAATAATAAAAATGGATTAACTCCTTCTGATTAAGTATTATTATTTATACAAATGAAATATTAAAAAGTTAAATATATATTTCCATATATATATATATATATATATATATATAGTGAATATTATATACAATTAATTCAAATCTTTCATCATTTATTTGTATAATAATTTTATCATAGAAATGATTTTTCTTCAAACTATTTATCCTTTTTCCTCTTTTTAATTCCTTAACATATTTTTATAATTTTTTTGGGTCCATGTCTAACATACTTTTGGTATTTTATTTAGCTTTATAGTTGAGTATATATTTTACCTTTAAACTCATATTTTTATATATATTATTTATGCAAAAAATAATATGAAAATAAGTTGCATAAATATTTTATAATTATAATAATCATCAAAATCCAATAATTCATTTTTTGCTAAAAAAAACCCAATAATTCATTTAGGATTTGTTAAGATGATAAATTTTAGAAATAAATGGATTTAGAAAATGATGGGATTTTTAAAAGTAGCTCATTTTAAAATTTCTCAAAATTTATATTCATTTTTTTAGACAACACTAGAGATAGGAAATTTGATTAAAAAAATTCTATTTTTTTAAAAAAAAAGTTCTAATAAGTTTGTAAATTTTATTTGAAGTATCCTAATAAAATATTTAAACTAAAAAAATTTCTAAATTCTCTTTTAAAACAAAATCCTCTTCTAGGCACTCTATAAAACTTAAGCCTTAGAAAATATGGTTAAAATGATTCTAATTTTTTTTATAACTATTTGAATAAATACAACAATGTTCATCATTAAAAATATTATATATTATTGAGAATTTTCATATTCTTAAATAACTTATGTTTTTCCGCACACATTTCCTTTAATTTTAATTTGGTAACATTGATTTTAAAATTTGTTTGAGCTCCACAATTAGAAAATTTTATTAATTATATTATTATAATATTATATATATATATATATATATATTCATTATTATGCAATGAAGTAAAAAATTAAGGTATAAGACCTATGAATTTAACCTAAGAAACTGCGTGTGTGGCTATGCTAGATTAAGTAATCAAATTGTATATATTGTAGATCATGATGATCTAATCATTAGAAGTGGAAAATTTTGGAGATTTATGGCAGTAGCGAACAATTTACCAATGGAAAAGCCTAATCTTTCCAAAATTTGTAACTTCCCTAATCACTTTGATCATCTGGCGACTAACTAGACTCCCATCTCCCCACATGGTTTGATAAAATATTTTTGTGAGTTACATCATTCAATTTGAGCTTGCTTATAAAACTAAGTTTATTACATATAACATGAAACAAGTGACATCAAGAGTATCATCTACATGCTTCTTGTAAGCATATTTCTCAACATGAGGAGTAACTAGTCTCTCAATGACAATCTAACATCAAATCTTGAATCAAATTAAATATTAGTCTTGATTAGTAAAATAATTAAGATCAATGATGGTGAAATTCTATGATCAAATTAGGCAGTGTGTAATTATAAATTAAGCTTGTTGAAAACTTTAAGCATGCTTAATCTAGTTAGGCAGTCTATGATAGTCAATTAATTTACAGATTCTAAAGACATCTGAATCAAATACTTATAGATATTCATGCCAAACATATATATTGTTGGGTAATGATTATAAATCAAAGAAAGAGATTAATTTGATTTGAATTACATAATTCATGTGAAAAAAAATAAAAATAAAAGATACATCTCAATAGCAATATCAAGAAGTTGTATCGAGATGTGCACACTAGATGTCACACCACTCCTAATATCCACATGAACAATCTTGACCAAATACCAAGTGTATTAGCACCAAGAAAACAATCTTATCTTTCTCCCTAGGTTTATAATGGAAGAAAAATGACTCTATACATTCCTAGTGTTTCACTCTTTTATTAATAAGAAAGTGAGCCTTATAGAAAACCCCAATTGATCTAGTATTAGACAATTTTAAAGAACATGGATGAATTCATGTATCTTAGTCAATTTATATTAAATATTTATCATTATATTATGTGACCTTGTAAACTCATGCAAAATTAGTAGTAGGCCCAAAACACAATTTATCCATCAATTCATAAACAACCATCTCACAAGACATTATGAATACCCAAGTTGTGTAATGGTTAAATGTTCAGCATAATCTTAATTTTGACCGATAATATATAATTATTTTTATAATTAGTTCTTAGGGAATATCACTAGCAATATCCCATCCATGTTAGAACCAATTAATATAGTCCTTTAGGTATAAAATATCACAATTAAACATATGGTAAAAATTGCACCACCCTTACCTAGTTTAATTATATGTTTTCCAATTCCATTTTTAGATTAACTTTTAACTCATTTGAGCATGTCCATCCATTTTATAGTCGAACTAATCAAGATACCTAAATAAATTTAGGTCTCATTATATGAGAGGGCCTAATTCCATATTTTTCACTAATATTCCTAAACATGTTTCCTAATATGTCTAACAGTTACCTTTATAACATATTTATAAGGTAATGCTTAATAATGCAAAAACAAACTAACCTTCTTATAAGAAACTATGTTGAACTCAAGTCAAAGGATTATTATTTACCATTGATATGAGAACTACTAATAACACGTATATAACAATCCTTACAACATTATCATGGCGAGTAGATTGAATATAATATTCCCTAGCACAAATACATATGATTAACTCAATATTATTTATTCATGGGCTGTGAAACTTGATCATTAGTTAATATACATACTAGTCACAAATTTTTTATTATACCCATGATTAACAATGATAGACTAGGGACCATTCAACATAATTATTTCACATAGATAATAAAGTTTCATAATCAAATCACACAGTTGATGTTCTATTATAGGACATATATTATTCATAGTATAACAAATTGATTTAATCACAAATGTTGTAATACCCCTACACTTTTAGCCTATAAAATGTGCTTAATAATGGTTTAATTATGATTTTAAATTTTGGTTTAAAAAGAGTTAGAAACAAATTTAAAATAAGAAAATACTTAGTTATCCTATGACACCAATTGATTGGTTTGGGGGTATAATAGTTGAATGGTTCATGCTTTCACTCAGTTCTTCAAAACTAAATAATTATTCCATTGGCCATGGGTAGACTAGTCATATTTTTTGATTGGTTGTGCCAACCTAGCCAATGAGTTTGCTAATGTTGTTGTGTTTCAAGCTCAAACACATTTTAAAATTCTTTTAATTGTTAATTAACCTAAAGATTCCTATGTAACTTATTGATAAATACTTTTTAGAGGGATTTTCAAATTATTTTAACATGATATATGGGGTTGTATCATATTGAGGGAACAAATTTGTTGAACAACAGATGTGATGACTTAAGCACCCATATCTTCTTCTTCCTCCTTCTTCCTTCTTTCTTCTGTGTACACTAGAATGACAAGATTTTCTGTCAGGCTACCTTTGCATTTTCTAAAGCTTCTATACATCTTACCTTTTATCTCTTTCATCCTCCCATTCTACCACTTTTTAGATTGATCACCCTAAAACTCTTCCTCCTCCATTTTAGTTCACATGATACAATCAACTTTGCTTGCCCTCCAAAATCTATTGCAAACTAATCTAATCTTGGGCTGGCCAATATGATTTTGTTTTATATAGTCCCTCACCACTCATTTCACATAAAATTATTCCTAAGTTTTGAAATATAAGATCTCATTTCCCTTAGTTCTCCTATCCACCAAGCTCATTTTTTTCTCCATTTTTGCCTTTATATATTTTCTCCCTCTTTGATGTTAATCTTATATATAATTCTTTTTATATTATAAAACAAAGTAGTAATAAGTTAAAGATAAATTTGAAGATTTGGTCATTCTTAGTTTTGAGAGGAGCTTATTACTTCTTGGCTTCTTCTTTATTTTTAAGTTATGCTATAATTTTTATGTGGTTTTCTAAGTTTTATTTTGTGGTCATGGAAAGTTAACAAAAATGACAAGAGCTTGGGACTTAAAGTTAGGGCATTATCTCTCTCTCTCTCTCTATCTCTCTCTCTCTCTCACACACACACACAGACACAACCAACTTGGATCTTAGGTGAATCATTATACCTTTTAATGGATGTGAATGGACTTTTGTATATGTTAAGTGTTAGTTTTTTTTTTTGTAAATTTGAAGAAAAACATGAGTTTAAGTGTATATGGGTAAGTGAGCATGTTCTAAGTTGTATCTTTCTAATTTCAGTAAATGACCATGAAAATAAGGCTTAGGTATGAGCATGTTGGGCTTGATCTCTTAGATTCCTTAATTTTTGGGGTGTTAATAATGACCATGTTCATATGTTATGGAGATTTATTATTTTGATTTGTAACATGGGTGTAATATGTTTTTGAAATGTAAAAGGAATGTGATAGCTTAGTTATGCATTTTCATGGTTTAATGGTTTTAAGCATGTTTAGGTGTTGTAGTTAAATTTAAAGCATACTTAAATGATCAAGAATGTTGATTGGAATTTTTACATAATTTAATATCATGTAAATGTGATGGTTGTTGTTTACTATGGATTTTGAATAGTAATAGGTTGCTTCAAGTAATAAATGATGGATTTATGGGCAACCCATCAAGTAGTATAGTTAAAAACCAATTGACTAGTTGGCTTAGTGGTAAATTGGTCACACTATCATTCTAGGATTGATCTTGGTTAGCAACTAGTTGACTGGTTAGGTTAGCATAGGACTGGGGCATAATTAGTCAAATTATTACATTATTTGACTAGTTAAACTATAGACTAGTCAAATCATTTGATGTGTTGGATGTTTTTCTTGGTTTTCAGTTCCCAAACTAGTAAAATGGCTATGAGGGACCAATAAACTAGTTCCATTGGTTTATTCATGATATTTTAGTGAATCACTCTTGTTGGGATGACCTAGACCTTAGCTTTGACTTACCTTTGACAATGGAATATTTGGGTGAATAAGTGGTTGAAATTGGATTTTTAATGGCTTAATACCTATGTGGTGAACCTTAATAATGAATAATGGATTATATTTAACTTAATACCTTTGGTGTGTCATGTTTTTCTTATGAGATTAACCATTATTCTTTAAATTATGAAATATTGAATATATGCTTGATATGAGTTCCATGAGGGCTAAGTATGATGATTATATGGTTGTCATGATTTATATATTTGGAATTTTAGGTGTTATTTCCATAACAAGACACTAATTACTTGAATTGAAGAGAATACAAATGAGTCTAGATTCTCTAACCCTCTTAGTAGTTAAATCAAGGTTAGCAAGGTGGGATCCCTTGAATTATATATTCATTTACATGAGGTCCAAGTTGGTTTAGATTTACTCAATAAAAAATGGACTGACTATGCACCTTTAATAGTCACATGCCCATTCAAACGAGTAAAGGATATTATGCAAGAAGATGAGGTTGGCTAGTAGATGGCCTTACTTTGGGAATCGAGTTTAGTGAATTAGGCTTGCCGATGCAAGATTTATAATATTATATTTTTTATTCCTTATAGGATATTTAAACTCCCCATTTCATTATCTGATGTTTTGACATATGTTCCCTTGGCTATGTTAGTTTGTAAAACTTAATACTACTATCTTTATACCATTTGAGTATTGCTGGCTTTGTTATGTTTGGTTATAGTTGGTATCTTATCCTTGTATCTAGAATGAAATGAATGGTTGAATGCTTATCTTATGTTAGGTACAATGGTAGAATGCCATTTTTCATAGGGGTTTTGTATTTTGTGCCTATAAATCTTTTAATTAAAACATAATTTTTAGTAATGAAAAATGAAGATTTTACAAGTTGTATCAAAGTGTTTTTGGTTTTGAAAGTCAAGTTTTAAATTCCAAAATTCATTTTTAAGGGTTTTTGGGGGAAAATGATTTAATGGTTCTACAAACCTGGAATAGCATGTGAGATAGTGTGGGTTGAGAAATTATATTAACATTTTTCTTATGTGTTATCGTTGTTGTGTAGCCCTTATGAATGGTTATGGTTTCTTCTAATTGGCCGAAGTTTCTTAGAATATCCATGAATTTATGCTTCGTGAGAAATTCATGGAGTATAATTTGGCTTATGTGGATGGCCAGATTCAAGCATTGCAACCACAACCACTAGTTCTTGCACCGGCTTTAGAGAAGTGATATGAATCTTAAGAACTTATATTTAATTAATTTTGAAAATTGCTGTGAATTATTTACTTATAATTGTTTGTCTTATTTGGTGAATAAATAGGAGTATAATGCAGCATATGGACTCTGTGGATCTTTGGATGCAGTTGCTGGAATGTGCAGATTATGTATCTGAAGTGTGCAGATTATGTAATTTTTTGTTAATTAATTGTAATCCCATATGATGCATTCGCCGGTCGAAATTGGCTAATGGAAATTAGGTCGGTTGTATAATCCGCCACCTGGTCCTTAATTTTAGACTAGATGGATTGTGGATTAATCAATCCTTAATAGCCATGATTAGCTAAAGTGTTATTTTTAGCTGATGGGAATTAAGTCTTAAACTTAATTTGTATTTGGGGAATTTTATTTTGTGGATTAATTGGGTTGGTCGACTATTTATGTGGCCCAAAGTAATAAGCCCATTCGGCCATTCCGTTGTAAATCTGGCCGTGTATTCGTTGGTCTGTATTGTGTATTTGTACGTCATTATACGGTCTGTAATACGCATATAAATAGCCTGGTAAACGTGTAATAGTGGACGATTCTTTTTTACAGAATATTTTGGCCGAGTTCTTGATTCTTCTCGCGACTTGTCTCTCTCTCTCTCTCTCTCGGCGATTCTCTCGCTCGCTCATCTTCTCTGAATCTGCTCTCTTACTTTGATCGATCTTGATCATTCTTTCTTCAAATTTCAGTTGCCGTTGTACAAACTATGCCTCTGAATCTTTGGGTCTTCCTTTGGGAGTTATTCCTTATGCTGAACCGGCGAATCGAACGTTGCGCTCGATTAATCTTTCGATCCTTTCAAGAAACCCTAACAGGTTTCCATCATTTGATATCAGAACCTCGATTATTTGAGTGCTCGTAGTTCTTTGTTACTGATTAAGTTTTCCTCAATTTTTGAATCGATCTCTATATCTCGCTAACCCTATTTTGAGGTGTGAAATTTTAGGGTTTGCAGCGATGAGGACTGTTTCGATTTTCGTCGTTCTAAAACCGGCGATTAAAGTATTTTGGTCCACTGTTTCGAAAGTCCAAAGAGAAACCCTAATCGACCTAGGGTTTGGTCAAGAACTTGAATCTTGACTGACTATGCGACAAATTGTTGTTGGTAACCTCGATTCGTAAATTTTCTTGTTTAATACTACTATCTGCTATACTTAATTTCCAATTTCTTCGCAAATTACTTGTTTGTTAATAAGTACACAGGTGACATAACCGGCGAAGCATTTGGTTTTGAGAAAAGGGTTAGACCTCCAAGAAGAGAGGTACCCTAAATAAGTGGATTAATTGCTTAAGCAGACGTGGTAATATCGTCCCCTTTTACTTAGTCATTATTGTCGATTTATTATAGACTTGAATAAGTCTGAGTAAGCTTTACTATTGCTATTTCTGTTAATCATTGATACTATGATACTTCTTGTGACTGTACTGTGTGTTCTGTTTGTCTGAAATTCTTAAATAAATTGATTATGTTAATTAATTGCTGCTGTGTTAGTTGTTTAAGTCTAAAAATTTCATTATGTCTAACAATGGTCAGTCTGTTAATCAATCTGTTTCCAGTAATGATCTTTTAGAAACCCTTAGAACTTTTCAAGAATAAATGACTGCTCAATTTGCTATTTTATCTGCTAACCTAGAACAAAGACTAGGAGAACAGGAAATAAGAATCAATGAATTGCAACATAACAGAGTTGAAACTAATCAAGCAAGAGTTTTAGGAAGGGCTCCAATGGATCCTAGGATTAGAAATCCACCCATAGCTAATCTAGAAGAATTGGAAGATCAAGTATCTCACAATAGTGATAGGATGCCTAGACAGAACAATAGGCAAGATAGGGAATTAGAGTTCATTGATAGGAATTTGAATAACCTTAAGCTTAGTATACCAGGGTTTAATGGCAGGAATGACCCTGATTATTATTTTGAATGGGAAAGGAAAATAGAACTAGTATTTGAGTGTCATAATTACTCTGAAGAAAAGAAAATTAAGGTGGCTGTAGTAGAATTTACTGAGTATGTGTCCTCTTGGTATCATAATTTGGTGTTAACTAGACGAAGGTGTGGGGAACCACCTATACAGACTTGAGCAGAATTTAAAACTTTAATGAGAAAGAGGTTTGTGCCAAGTTACTATTATAGGGAATTGCATAAGAGGTTGCAAACTATTAGTCAAGGAGTGAGGACAGTGGATGATTATTATAAGGAATTAGAAGTTCTGATTATTAAGACAGGAGTTATTGAGGATGATGATGCTACCATGGCTAGGTTTCTGAGTGGATTAAATTCAGAGATAGCTGATAAATTAGAATTATATCCTTGTGGAACCTTGAATGAAATGGTAAATATAGCTACTAAGATAGAGATTCAATTAAGGAAATCTAGGCAATATAAACCCTTGGGATTGGGTTTAAGACTACAGTAAGGAGAAATTTTGGAGGAAATACTTCTCGAAACTGGAAGAATAATAGTAAGGTTGAATTTAAAGGTAGAAACAATGAAGTTAAGGTAGGACAGAAGTTTGAAAAGAGTAAGAATGTGATGACAAACCCTGTAAATGGATCAAACAGGACTAGGGATATTAAATGTTTTAGATGTGGAGGATTAGGACATATGGCTTCTGAATGTCCAAACAAGAGAAACATTTTAATTAGAGAGTTTGGAGATATAGAATCTTAATCTGAAGAAGAAGAGGAAGAGGTCAATATAATTAGAGAAGATGATAGTGATCTGGAGGAGGAAGTAGAATTGCCAGTGAGTAGGGATCTTTTTGTGGTTCGTAGGGCTTTAAACAGTAATAAATTACCTGATTCTAATGCTATACAGAGAGAAAATATATTCCATACCAGATGTTTAATTGATGATAAGTGCTTTAACATGGCCATAGATAGTGGTAGTTTTATTAATGCTGCTAGTACCCTGTTGGTGTCTAAATTAGGATTAACAACTACTAAACATCCAAAACCATATAGATTGCAATGGCTTAATGAATTGGGAGACGTCAAAGTTAGTCAACAAGTTTTAGTAAATTTAAAACTAGGAAAATATGAAGATTCTATTTTATGTGACATAGTTCTTATGCATGCTGCTCACCTGTTGTTAAGTAGACCTTGGCAATATGATAGGAAGGTAATAAATGATGGTTATAAAAATAGGTATACAGTATAGAAGGATGATAGGAAGATTGTCTTAGCACCTATGACTCCAAAAGAAATATTTGAGGATCAAACTAAAATTAAATCTGATTATAAGGAGTTATCTAAACCTAGTTTGGAGAATGATCTTAGTTCAAAGAACATGAAAGGAACTTATGGATTTTATGCTAAAGGTAAGGATGTAGGAAAGGCAATGAAAAGAAATGCTAATGTGTACTTGATGATTTATAAGGACTGTTATGAGTGTCAGAGAGGAATAAGTGAAGAAATACCTAGTACAGTGAAACAGTTATTGGAAGAATATAGTGAGTTGGACATTCCTAGTGGATTACCTCCATTAAGGGGAATAGAACATCAAATAGATTTTATTCCAGGAGCTGTTATACCAAACAGACCTGCTTATAGAGCTAATCCTGAAGAGGTTAAGGAATTAAAAAGACAGATCTCTGAACTGTTAAGTAAAGGATACATTAAAGAGTCTATGAGTCCTTTACCTCATGCTGAATTGCAAAATTTTGATGCTAAATCTAGAGCTGATAATATGAAAAGGTTACATGAGACTGTAAGCCAACATATTAATAAAAAGGTGCAACAGATGGATGAACATGCTAATAAAAGAAGGAGAAAAATGATTTTTAAATCTGGAGACTTAGTCTGGGTTCACCTTAGGAAAGAGAGGTTTCCAACTTTTAGAAAGTCAAAGTTGGACTCTAGAGGAGATGGACCGTTTACTGTGTTAGAGAAAATTAATGATAATGCTTATAAGATTGATTTATCTGTTAAATTTGGGAATGTGAGTAATACTTTTAATGTGGTTGATCTTAGTCCATTTCTAGGACTTATTCAGGTTTCAGAGGCGAAACCTTTCCAAGAATAGGGGAATGATATGAATCTTAAGAACTTATATTTAATTAATTTTGAAAATTGCTGTGAATTATTTACTTATAATTGTTTGTCTTATTCGGTGAATAAATAGGAGTGTAATGCAGCATATGGACTCTATGGATCTTTGGATGCAGTTGCTGGAATGTGTAGATTATGTATCTGAAGTGTGCAGATTATGTAATTTTTTGTTAATTAATTTTTAATCCCATATGATGCATTCGCAGGTCGAAATTGGCTAATGGAAATTAGGTCGGTTGTATAATCCGCCACCCGATCCTTAATTTTAGACTAGATGGGTTGTGGATTAATCAATCCTGAATAGCCATGATTAGCTAAAGTGTTATTTTTAGCTGATGGGAATTAAGTCTTAAACTTAATTTGTATTTGGGGCATTTTATTTTGTGGATTAATTGGGCTGGTCGACTATTTATGTGGCCCAAAGTAATAAGCCCGTTCGGCCTTTCCGTTGTAAATCTGGCCGTGTATTCGTTGGTATGTATTGTGTATTTGTACGTCGTTATACGGTCTGTAATACTCATATAAATAACTTGGTAAACGTGTAATAGTGGACGATTCTTTTTGACAGAATATTTTGGCCGAGTTCTTGACTCTTCTCGCGACTTGTCTCTCTCTCTCTCTCTCGGCGATTCTCTCGCTCGCTCATCTTCTCTGAATGTGCTCTCTTACTTTGATCGATCTTGATCATTCTTTCTTCAAATTTCAGTTGCCGTTGTACAAACTGTGCCTCTGAATCTTTGGGTCTTCCTTTGGGAGTTGTTCCTTAGGCTGAACCGGCGAATCGAACATTGCGCTCGATTAATCTTTCGATCCTTTCGAGAAACCCTAACAAGTTTCCATCAAGAAGTATCTTGGATTGAGGATAACCAATTGGAGGATTGGTGTTTCGTGTATTTCTTAAGGAAAAAGATGAAATGCCCCAAAAATTTCTAATTTTATAAACTACATTTAAAGGATATTTATTATAAGAATTATTTAAATAAATTATTTTTAATAAAATAAAAGGGATATTTAACTAGGGAAATTCAAGAAGAAATTTATAAGTATTTTTATTAGAAAAGAATTTGGGTATTTTAGCTAATTAAGCATTTTATTTTGAAAATAAATTAAATAAATCATTTTATTTAAAATAAGAAGGAGAAAATAGTTCCAAATTAATATTAATTTTACAAATAATTTAATTAGAGGAAATTAGGGTGTTGTGCTAATTAAAAAGGAATTTATGGAAAACCTTTTAAAAATCCTAATTTGGACTAAAATAGGATTTAAATATTATTTTATTCAAATATTATTATTTTTAAATATCCAAATTATTTTAATTAATTTAAATACCCAACATAATTATTTCTCTCTTTTTCTTTTTCCTTTTCTTTCCTTTTTCTTCTTTTTTCTTCTTCTTTTCTTTTTCTTTTCCTTCTCCCCGAACTGGGCCAGCTCGCGGCCCAGTTTCTCTTCTTCCTTCCCTCGGTCCAGCCCGCGCCCGCGCAGCGTCCTCCTTCCGCCCGTGCCACACCGCGTTTTGACCCATTTTTATCGGAAACTCTGTGTTACATTTAAACGCACCTCCCCACGCCCGAACCGCCGGTCTGCCCCTTTTTCTTTCTTTTCTTTTCTCGCGAACCGCCCGGCCCAGCCCTTTCTTCTTCCCCTTCCCATCTGCCAACCCCGACTCCGTCGACGCAGCCTGCAACTTCACCCCCGAAAATGGCGGCGCCGGCTACGAAGAATTTTATCGACCGATTCACCCCTATTTTTCTTCCTCTTGGCTCGCACATGAGCTTGGTTTAATCAATTACCCCTAACTCCCGCTCATTCTCTCTCTCTGGCTTCGCGAAGGTTCGACCCCGACCCAAGCTTAGGTCGGTCGATTTCTGTCACCGGCCGCCAAAACCATAGCAATAAATGTCATCCACGCGACCCCCAAAAACCTAATAACCCATCTAAAATCTATATATAGCCTGGTTGTGAGTGTGGTCGAGACTTCTTCCTTCCGAAACCCTAAGTCAGAATCGCCCAGCCACCGCCCCATTAGACGCCATTATCTCCTTCCCCGGCCAACTTCAACACCTTCTCTTGCTACTAATCTCTTCCCTGCAATTCCCTCTAGCTAACTAAGCCCTTCAAATCCTTCGATTCTTCTTAAATGAGCTGCCATAACCATACAAAGTTTGCTTCTCATCTCGCCCAAAATCTTGACTCCGAGACCTTAAACCACCGCTCGCCGCCACTTACGCCGCTTCTGCCACCCTATAAACCACTCAAAATCTTCTACTAAGTATCCTCCATCGAACCATAAGCTTAGTTTATTTTTTTCCTTACCCCTTCCCTCTTTTTCTTCATTTTTACCCCTCTTAGACCACTTTTCCGGCCACCTCCAGGAACCACCGCCGGTGCCACCAATACCCTCCAACTCAAGGTGAAACCCTAGAACTTTTAAATACTTACTTTCGATGTATTGATAATTATTATGCTTTTATTCTAATTTTTAATGCTAATTCGAGTTTAATTATTATTATTATAATTATTATTATTGTTGTTATCAACTGTATTTTAATTTCTAAATTTTATTGACAGGTCTGGGAGTATTATTGAGTAAGATAAATTATTATTCTCGAATTTTTCCTATTTAATGTAATTATTACATGTTTAATATTATTATTAATAATATAATTAATATTATTATTGTTAGTATACTTAGTTATTTGATACTGCAATTATTTCAGGAGAATTAGAAACCTAAAATTTTAATTAAGTCTCGCAGCTTTGCCTTTTATTATTATTTTTAGCATTTTTAACATTATTACTAATTATATTATTATTATTAACCATATTAACTTTATATAATAAGTATATGTATAATATTAATATCTTTTTACATTTCAAATAGTATTATCATTAAATGGGGAGGTTTCGAAATCCACTTTGTAAATTTAAGGCTTAGATTATTATTATTATTAAGTTTTCTATTAATATTACTACTATTAGTAATAATTTGTTATTGTTAAAATTATTATTATAATAAATATTAATATTATTATTACCTTTACTAACTTTATTTCGGTAAAGGGTAGAAACCCTTATATCACCTTTTTACTTTAAATTATAATAGTATGTATTAATGTTTTAGTGGTTTTGGGCATAATTAATTAAGAATCAAGACTTAAGATAAATTAGAAACTAATAGTAGTATAGGAAGGAAGCTAATACTAGTATTTTTTCCCCATAATAGGTGAGCCCAGTCAAATCCCTCAAGTGGAATAGGAGCGTGCACCAAGACCGGTGTCCTTTTAGGTAAGGAGTGCTAAGGCCTTTTATGTGCTTATGTGTATTATGTGTTTCGCATGTTATGTATCTAGTGTTTATTATTGTTAAATATTTTATATGTGGTATGACTTGGATTTGAAGTATGTTTTGTATGGCAATTGTATTATTTATGTATGATAATTTGTGTTGTGTCCCTATAAGACATGCATGAAAGGATGTCGATGTGGTTGTGTGAGAGAAAGGATGAAAAAGGAGGATGGGGAAAGAAGTTGACTAAGGGAAGTGAGTTGACCTAAATTTTATGGTTTTATAAGGAATAATCTAGTTTATGATGCTATTTGGGAGAATTTAATTTATGATATTATATGGGAGAATTTAATTTATGATTGATTGGGAGAATTAAATTATGGCTTGTATGGGAGAATCTAATTTGTGGTTATGAAAGGAGAGAATATAATCAATTGTAGTATGAGGAAAAAAAATTTCTTGGGTTTTATATGATTTGAATCTTTGGGTTGGTATGGTTTGAATTTAGGGATTGGTAAGGATGAGTCTTTGGGTTGTGAGGATTGATTGCAAGGTTGGTATGGATGAATCTTTATGGTTTGAACTTAGGGTTTGGCATAGAGGAATCTTTATGGTTTGAATTTAGAGTTGGTATGGAAAAATCTTTGGGTCTTTATGTGGTTTGAATTTAGGGTTTTGTGTGAATGAATCTTTATGGCTTGAATTTAGGGTTTGGTATGGAAGAATCTTTATAGCTTGAATTTAGGGTTTGGTATGGGTGAATCTTTGGTTTTGGTTGGATTGAATTTATGGTTTTGTATGACAGAATCTAGGGTTTACCTGGTGGTATTAATGGATGTATGTTGATATTAGGGTTTGTATGATGATATTAAGGTTTGTATGGTGGTAATTATAGTTGTATGGTGGTATTAGGATTTACATGGTAATATTGATGGTTGTATGGTGGTATTAGGGTTTGCATGGTTGAATTTAGGGTTTCACATGGAATTTTAGGGTTTGTATGAAAACGGTTCAAAGGTCTGCAAGGGGAGATTAATGCCTGCATGGGTATGAAAATTACGTGTGGGAAGTTAATTTGGGATGTAAGGAAAGTAATTTAAGTGTTGTTTGGGTGTTTGAACGCTTGGGATGAAAAATAGCACGTGGAGCAAATTAAGGGTACGGAGGAGACTGAATTATGGTTTGTTGTGGTTAATTAAGGTTTATGGTGGTTGATTAGGGTTTTTTTTGTTATCATATGTATGTGGTGATAAAGTGTAATTATGATGGTGGAATTTTATGATTTGTTATGTGTGATGATTTATGCATGTCTAGGGTGAAAGCCTTTGAATAAGATACTTAAGACACTAATCATTTAAAGTGGAAGATTATTGAGCTGGGTCCAGCCGATCCACCGGTTAGGAATAGTGGTTAGGGTTTAACCCTATGTGTGACAGATCAACCGGATAATAATAGTGGTGAGGACTTTGTCCCGCAAGTGTCTGGCCCACCGGAAATAATAGTGGGGTGACTCGAGCTCAATAAAAATAAATCATAGTTGCCAAAACATTTAAAAGGTACTAATTACTTATAGTGGAACACCATGTGAGCAGGAACCAACCGATCCACCGGTAAGGAATAGTGGTGAGGATTTTGTCCAGCAAGTGACCGGCCCACCGGCAATAATAGTGGGGTGTTCCTGTACTTACATGGATTTGATAAAAGGCATGGTGTGTATCGACTTCTGATAAAGGATTAATTAAGTAATTAATTCAGATTATTCATGGGCCTTTGTACGTACATTTACCTGGTTGATCATATGCATTTATGATTGTGTTCTTCTATTTTTCTGCATGGCTTATGTGTTTATGTGTTGGCCTTAGTGATCAAGTCACCTTACTCAGTACTGGACCCGTACTGATACTACCTTGGTTGATGGGTCCTGTGATGATCCACCGATGGTGGGGAGCAGACCTCTTATGCAGGTTTAAGATCAAAGACTGTTTGGGGTGGCAGGCATGACTTGAGTGAGTAGGCAATCCGGAATTTGACCCATCGGGTTTTATCTTGTTTAAATGTATTTCTATTTGGAAGTTACAAGTGTTAATAAACGTTTATGCGTACTCTGATTTTGTTGTATGATCTTTTGAATTCTTTTATGAATTTTTAATTTGAATTTAACGTAAATCTTTTCTTTAGCCTTAGCACTTGGTACTGGAACGGTCGGAGAGAACCGGTCTGGTACTAAGTGTGGCGGTAACATTCCCAGAATTCACAGGTTTTCAGTGTTTCTACCTTAATTGCTTCCGTTTTAAAAAAAAAATTAGTGAATTTTGGGGTGTTACAAAAGATGATACCTAGTGGAGGAGAGTCTAGAGGAGAGATTGTAACACCCTCAAATTTACTACTAAAAATTCTTGTTTTGTGGAAGCATAATAATAAAGTAATGAGTGTTAGAGCCACATCTAATATAAAAAAGGCAATTTCTATACCCAATTTATATCGAGTGTAAGGCTAAAAACATAACTCACAACTAAATATTAAGTGTGAAAAACCCTTGGTTTTGGGTTACAATATAATAGAACAGAGAATACGAGGAGATCAAATATAGTGTAAGAAAATGAGATTAAGAGATAAATTCCAAACAAGAAATACCACTATAAGGTTGTGCCTAATAACCAATCAACATAGACAGACAACAAACAAAGAGAAAAGATAACCAATAAGCTGCAAAACATCACATTTTGCTCCCTCAAAATCAATGGGATTAACATATACCCACAAACAATGTTAGTACGTGACATACCGGTAAGCATAGTTACTCAAAAGACATAGCATGCTACATGTTGATCTTTATATACATAAATTAAAGCATGAATGCATATGATAAATCATACTCATGATTAAACACATACAAAAAAGAAAAGAAATTACAATCATGTGGTTACTAAAAACAACATCAAAATATAAGATTAAACAGAAACTAGATCAAGATATTTACTAAGTGACCAGACAATATCACCTATAAAAATACTGATGAGTAAGATATATACTAATTAAGGTAACCATACACATCACAAGAAGGGGTGCCTGGCACAAGCAACTTAGTGGCAAGATAGATGTTATACATGCATATATACTGATAATGTGAGATGATTATAGGAAAGAATGGATTGAAGTTAATACTTAGATACTCACACAGTTCTATATATTTAATCACATTGATATTAGAGAACCATTTCTAAGGTAGCCACTACTCTCCTCTTTCCCTTGTAGATAGGAGAAAGATAGTCAACCTCATTGATATATATATTTACTATCCCCTTTCCTCCACTGATGGGAGGAAGTTAGTTAAACTCACTCATAGTCTCACACATAGGTTAAAACATGTTTGGACCACTAGCAAATCTCTAATCCTTAAGTACGTGTAGTGGATTGGTTGAATAGAGTATATTAGGATCCTCTAGCTCCATAAGGACAATTCTTATCACATGGTCTACCATTTTATTATTTGTTATGCTAAATACAAGGGCTCACAAAATGAGTAACATTTATATTATTATTATTATTATTATTATTATTATTATTATTATTATTATTATTATCCATTTAACACTTATGTGAATTCATTCCAATAATTTTTTTATTAACATGAAATTAGGATTACACTAAAGTTAATTAAAACTCCACATAAAATAACAAGTGATGAATTCATATAAAAACTAAACTAATACTTAAGGGTCATAATTAAATAATACAAGCCACTTAATTCAAGATTTCATCTAGGAAGGTCCTTAAAGTTATCCTAAAGCCAAACATGGCCTAAGAAGATTATATTAAATCTAAATCATCCAAATTATCTTTATTAAACCTAAATCTTTACACAAGCCATTTAACCACAAATTAAACTCATTAATTTACCAAATTTGAGACAACACCTAAAAACCATATACTAAATATGATTAAGCCAAAAATTGGAGTAAAACTCAAAATTAAACACATTATATTATAAGTTTGCCCATAAAGTTCTCTATGATCATTTTAAGCCCTTTTTAACTTAATTAACTATCATAAGATAACCAAAACTAACTAAGGTTAATCGTGAAGAATCATAATGACGTTACTGTCCTACGATCAATTCAGATGTCTATTAGGGATAACAACATGTGAAAATATCAAAATACCCTCCAATTTACTTAGTGCTTGATTTAATCATAACGTAAGTTGTACAACTCCAAAGTAAGACTTGTAATATATGAAAATGTATGTAATGGACCTAATGAAAAAAATGGTGACATTTGATTTAAAAAAAATTATGACCATTTCCCCTAACAATGCTCAAATATGATATTGTCAAACATGCCCTTAACTCCATTTTAACACAAACAAATGCCAACACCACTGAATACAAAACACTTATATTAAGCATGTCATGTAATATTTTAAAAACATAATATAATTAAGGAATATCACCTTAACATTTTAACATGCCCTCTACTTACCATTATCACATAACATAATAAAAATCCCACAAACCGTTAATAGGAATAGAAGATAAAATCATGCTAGATGATAAAATAGAATGTCCTACATGATAATAAAATTTATCATAAGTTTTTACATTATCATACATACCAAAATTTTAAATAAGTAACAATAACATAATTTATATATCCTACAAGTAAGTAAAGCATACACAAATGTTAATCTTTTAGCAAACCAAATAAAGACATATCCACTTCCTCCTTCTACTACCACTTGATCACCTTATAAAAGTTAATAAAATATGTTAGGAATATTAAAATTAGAAAGGAAAATATCAAGAGGAAGGGAGAAGAAAGGATAAGATGTTTGGAGGCTAGAAAAACACAACACACAACCACACCAAACACCATCTAAAACTTACCACCACGAGTTAAAAAAGGAGAGAAAGGAAAAGGGTTGTTGTGGAGGAGGTTGAAGGCCACAAAAACAAGGATAAAGAGGGTGGAAGAAGGTTCACATAGCCCCAAAAACATACAACAAGAGTCGCACAAAATTGTTGCATAATACATATCAGTTTCCCCCCCTTATTTTGGTTGATTTGAAAGGATACCAAAGATAGGATTTAAAGAGAAAATTTTGTATTTTCTTATAGTATGCAATGAAAGGATTCTAACATAATAAAAATCATGAAAAATGGTTGAGAATCCTAGTAGATGTAAGTGTCAGAAGTGAGCTTGACGATCATCTTGCTCAATAATGACAATATGAAATAATGTGGGAAGGGAAAGTCGAGGGCTAGAAAAGTGAGAAAGGTCACCGATTATCAATGAAAAATGTGTGATTCTTATATTATACATTTCAAGGAATTCAATGTAACAAAAATAATGGAAAATGGATGAAAAACAAAGGAGATAGAGATGGTGGAAGGTGTCAACTAGATCATTTTTGTACAATGGTAATAGGGGAGGGGTACAAAAATGGAGACAAACATGAAACTATGTAGAGTTGAAATGGTATTAAGTGGAATGATTCTTGGGAACAAAAGGGTTGTTGGGATAGTTTATTAGTTGATGAGAGAAAGGGTTATTAACTTTTTACACACTTGAATGAAATCATACTATAATAAAGTGTAAAATGAGGTTGAGCATGTGAGAGTTTTATGACAAATATAATGACCAATGTACTTTTAACCAAACTTGGGGTTGAATGAATGTAAATAGGATACAAATTTGATTGGAATCTTATAGGTGCTTTTTTCGGATCAAAAGATATAGTTAGAAGTTTAGTTATAATTTAATTTGATAAATTAAATTGTCAAGAAGATCCAACATAAATATTTTCAAAGAAAAATAGATAAAGAGACTCCAAAAATTACAAAAAATTTAGGAAAGGTGATAAATAATTTTAGAGACCCAAAAATATAAAAATATTAGGTATCGGAATTGGTTTAAATTTCAAAAGATGGAAAGCAAGTAGAAACAACAAATTTGTTTAATCCTTGAAAATATGTTTTTTTTCACAAATGCACATAAGGAATAACAAAGAGTTCAAATTACAATAGGTGGGTTTGGGATAATTTTAGAAAATAAAATATATTAAAATATTTAGTTTCAAATTTGGTTTGAATCCTAATGAATTAAAAATGACTAAAAATGATTAAAATCGTTCAATCGCATAAATGAAACTTGTTTTGATTTAATGATTCAAAAAGTGTGGAAAAAGAAAAAAAATGTTTGAGACTCTTGCCCAAGCTTAGAATTTTTTTAGAAGAAAGAATAATTTTTTGGATGAGCAAAAATGAGTAAGAAACGGCTTAGAACATAAAATTGCATAAATTACAATTTTCAACAAACAACTAAAATCTTTCTACAAGAGAATAAATAACTAGTGGAAGGATTATAAAAGATGTGGAAAATATTAAAATAAAATTATTTTCTTGAAAATATTTTTGGGAATCAATTACAATTTTAGAATGAATTAAAATTAGTGAAAATGACATAGTTGAAGAATTCACGTAAAAGATGTGGAAAATATTAAAATAAAATTATTTTCTTGAAAATAATATCTTTATTTTCTTCTCCACCAACACAACCTTCATTCTTCTTCTTCCCCTCCATTTTCACCATTTTTTTCTTTCTTCTCCCTCCTCCATTGTTGATCTTCAACATTCCTTGAGCTTAGAAAAGGGTTTAGTTATTTATCCTCTTTTACCTTATCTTCTTCTTTAGTTCTTTTCTCTGATTTTTCCTATGCACTATTTTGATTATTGTTAGGTTTCAAGTATGTTGGAGGTTGAGCTAGGATCTTACTATTTCCTTTCAAATTTGGGAACTTAAGTCATGTAAGATTTTCTTACTATATATAAGCATGGTTTTAGATTATATGAATTAAGTTAATATGTTAGAAAACCCTAGTTTGTCTTGATGTGGAGTTTTGACATGATGAATAAGTATTTTTATATATTTTATGCCATCATAATATAAGCTTCTGGTAATTTATTTAAGTAATAATTAAGGTAATTTATATTTATCTAATTATTTTATTAAATTATAATAATCCCAAGTGTTTAGTTAATTTAAATAATAATAATAATAATAATAAATTTGAGTATTTTTTATAGTTTTTTTTTTGTATTTTGGTCATCACTTTTTTTTTATTAACTTGGATTTAGGTGATTCAAATTGTTATGGAAATATAAAAATCAGATATACAACTTTTATATCCATCAAATTTTCCTAAATTGAATTATAGCATGGCATAAATTTCACTCAAAGTTACATATATAATGCAGCTATTTTCAGAAGATCCTCATTTAATATTTTCCAACCTTAATTGCAGGTACATGCACACTCGAACATACAAGTTAGCAAAAAGTTAATCATATAAAAAAAAGATAAAATATGATTTGACTAGGAATATAAGGGAGGAATCTACGTACATATATATCAAATGAAGAAACGGAAAAGAAGAATTAAAAATAAGTGGATAAGGGAATTGCTACCAAATTATGGTGCCATTGCTGAGGAGTCTTGTGTTAGTTTTATTTTGAACTATAATACACTAAATTATTATTTTTTAATTCATACTACCATTATTTTTTTAAGTATATGTTTAAAGCGTTAGATTTTATGTTTTTGATTTTTGTTCCTTTCTTTCACTTTCATAGACTTATATGTAATTGTAGAGTAGTAGAACCATCGAGGAAATTATTGAATAGAACTTATGATTATTATTCGAGGAGCTAGAAATTTATGAACATCATTTGAGAGGAATGGCTACACTTAAGAAACTTTCACAACTAAATGTAGAAGGCCAACCTCTCTGTATTATTTATCTTGTTCTAGCAAGACCTCTTTAACTTAATTATGGTTTTCTTAATATGCTTCCTAAATTTTACGGACATGTAGGAGAATATCCTCATAGAAATCTTAAGGAATTTTTAGCGGTCTATTCTACCATGAGGTCTGAAGGTATGGAAGAAGAATAGGTTGAACTAAGAGGCTTTCTCTTCTCTTTACATGATTTAGCTAAGATTGATTGTATTATCTACCTACTAAATGGATTACTATGTGGGCTCAATTGTAACAAACATGTCTTGAAAAATTATTTCCGGCTAGTAGAATATGCTAAATAAGAAAAGAAATATGTAGAATTAGAAAAAATTCAAATGAGTTACTATATGAATATTGGGAAAGATTTAAAAGACTATATGCTAGTTTCCCACAACATCAAATTAGTGACCAATTATTGATTCAATATTTTTATGAAGGCCTAATACCTCATGAGAGAAGCATGGATGCAACAAGTGGAGGTGCACTAGTAGATAAAACTCCTGATCAAGCTAAATAGTTAATCTCTACTACGGCTGAGAATTCTCAACACTATGGAACTAGGAACTATGTAAGCCAAACAAATAGAGTTAGTGAAGCTAACATGTGAGTTATTCAATATCAAATTACATAGTTTCTAGTTTTTAGTCATTTAACTACTCTTATGTCTAACCTTTTTGCATATGGAGCTCCTCAAGCTCATTCTTGTGGCATTTATATTGATTAGACTCATATTGCTTATGTATTTCCATCTCTACAAGTTTCTAATGTAAATGTTTTTGACTACTTTATTAGCCAACCCTCTAGAAAATATTACCCTTTTTCTAATACATACAATGAGGGTTGGAGCGATAATCCAAATCTTAGATATGGATCTAGGGAAAATCCACCAAATTTTAATGTCTATCACAATAATGTGAGTCCTTGTTTCATATCAAATCCACCTTGGAACCAAAATTATGGTCCTACACTTGAGAAGATTGTAAAGAAATTAGCTAATCAAATAGGGTAGGTTCACTTTCAAGGTTCAAAGTAATAATAAAAAGAAATATCACATCTTCAATAGCCAGACGCCTAAATAGGACAAATCTGCACTAGTCTAAATAACATAGAAACTCAGTTCTTATGAAGTATCCCTTCTCAACCCATTCCTAATCCTAAGGAGAATGCTAAGGCTATGACACTTAGGAATGGCAAGGAATTAGAGAGACCTAAGTACAAAGAGAGTAATATTGAAAAATAATTAGAGGTGAGACCTAAATATGATGAGAAGAAAGAACCATTTAGTGGTGAAGAGGAGTGCAGAGATACCCCTAAGAAAGATGATCTAACCTCTAAGTGTGTATCACATTAAAAGAATCCCTCCCCCACCTTTTCCCTTTATGTTTATCAAATCAAAGAAATTGGTTGCTGACTAGGAAATCTTAAAAACCTTTAGGAAAGTGGAAGTAAATATACATATTTTTAATGATATTAAGCAGGTACCTAGATATGTAAATCAAGGAGCTTCCCACCAACAAGAGGTAGTTCAAGAGTACTTAAAAGGTGAGCACAAGAGAGATTATTTCTACTATGTTTCAAAATAAAACACACCTAAAGTGCAAGGACCTAAGTATGTTTACTATACCTTATAAGATTGGTGATTTGAGTTTATGAACATGCATACTAGACTTGGGTGATTCAATTAATGTTATACCTAAATCTATCTATGAATCTTTAAATCTAAGATTTAGTTAGTACAAGTGAATTCATACCCATTAGAAGTACTTGAGGATGTCTTAGTACAAGTGGATGAATTGATTCTCTTGCTAATTTTTATGTTCTTGACATAGGTAAAAATGCATGTGATAATATACCACTACTTTTGATGATACCTTGACATAGGTAAAAATTCATGTGATAATTTACCACTACTTTTGTTGATACCTTTTCTAAAAACTTATAAAAATAAGATTGATGTACGTGAGAGTAATCTAACTATGAATTTTTATGTGAAAATATTAAGTTTAACATTTTTGATGTGATGAGATACCCTAATAATGCCAGCTTTGTGTGCTCCATTGATAGTGTGGATGTTGTTAATTTGATTATTTAAGATTTTTTTAATGAAACTCACATGGATGAATTGCTGCATGAGTTGAAGTCTACTAAATCTTCGGTGTTAGATATGAAAACCTTCGAATCTAAAAATACATGGTTAGGGTATAAGATTCCTTCTCCTTCATTGGCCTTTTCTTTAACTTCTTCAAAACTATTACCTTATATTGAAGAATCTATAGTGGAGGTTAAACCCTTAATTTATAATCTTATTATGCATTTTCTTAGGGATTATAAGACTCTACCTATGATTATTTCTATTTCTCTAAGTCCATTTTAAGAAGAAAATTTGTTACTTGTGTTAAGGGAACATAAATAGGTCATAGGATGGCATTGGTGATTTTAAGGGAATAAGCCCAACTTTATGTATGCATAAGATTATCCTATCATATAATGCTAAACTTGTTAGAGAGGCACAACATATGTTGAACCCTTTTAGGATGGATGTTATAAAGAAGGATATCCTAAAGTTGGTAGATGCAGAAGTACTTTATCCTATCTCAGACTCTAAGTGGTTGAGTCATATTCATGTAGTATCAAAGAAAAAAGGATTAGTATGGAATAAAATTCTGAAGGAGAGTTTATATTGATTAGAGTCTCTAATGAATGGAGAGTGTGCATAGACTATATGAAATTAAATCAAGCCACTATAAAAGATCACTTTCCATTGCCTTTCATAGATCAAATATTGGAAAGAATATCTATACAATATTACTTTTACTTCCTAGATGGCTGTTGTGGATATACCCTAGTTCGTATTGCTCTTGAGGATCAGGATAAGACCAACTTTGCTTACCCTTTCATTACATTTGCATCAAGGAGAATACATTTTGGACTGTGTAATTCCCTTGGTAAATTTCAGATATTCATGATGTTCATATTTTCATATCTTATCAAAAATAATATGGGGGTTTTATGGACGACTTTACTATCTTTGGTGATTTTTTTAATATATATCTCTATAACCTACTGTCTGTGCTGAAAAGACGAATTGAAACTAAAATTTTGTTGAAATTTGAGAAATGTCATTTCATAGTAGTACTAGGGCATATGGTGAGTTCAAGAGGGTTGGAAGTTGTGGAAGTGAAGACAAAAGTGATTAGCTCATTAGCTTACCCGAAATTTGTGCATGACATTAGATCATTTTTAGGGCATGATGGTTCTATAGGCACTTTATTAAAAAAAATTCTAAAATTGATTCTCCTTTCCGTGATTTACTTTCAAAAGATGTTCCATTTCAATTTGATGATAAGTGTAAAAAGTCTTTTGATTACTTGAAAGGAATTAAAATGCCCCGAAAATTTTAATTTTAAGAATTATAGTTAAATAAGGTTTTATTAGGGAAGTTAATTAAATAAATTATTTTTACTAAAATAAAAGGGAATTAGTTAGGGCAAATCAAGGAAAAAATTTAAAAATATTTAATTAGGAAGAAATTTGGGTATTTTAACTATTTAAGGATTTTATTTTGGAAATTAATTAAATAAACTATTTTATTTACAATAAGAAGGAGAAATTAGGGCCAAATTAATAGGATTTTTTTTATAAATAATTCAATTGGAGAAAATTAGAGTGATTTGCTAATTAAATTAGAATTTATGAAAAACCTTTCAAAAACCCTAAATTAGCCTAAAAAGGAAATTTAATATTATTTTATTTAAATATTATTATTTTTAAATATCCAAAATATTCAAATTAATTTAAATACCTAGCCTAATTATTTTTCTTTTTTCCTTTTCCCTTTTTCCTTTTTCTTTCCTTTTTCTTTCTTTTTCTTTCTTCTTCTTTTCTTTTTCTTACCTTCTCCCCCGACCTGAGCCAACCCAACGACCCAAGCCCTCTCCCCTTTTCTTCCTTTAGTGCGGGCTATTTCTCTTCTTCCCGCGGATCAAAATCTCTTCTTTTCCTTCTTCCTTTAACGGCCTAGAATGCCGCGCTGCGCCTTACTCCTTTTTCCCCTAAACACCGCGTTTCATTTAAAATTTCCCCCTCACCGCGCCAACCGACCCGGTTCCTTCCTTTTTCTTTCTTCCTCGGATCGTCGGTCTAGCCTCCTTTCTTCCTCCTTTCTTCTTCCTCCATTCCTCTATCAACTGTAACTCCTACCCCAATAGGTTGAAAATCTCACCACCGATCTCGCAGTTTGACCAGCCTTTTCTCACTCTTTTTCCTTGCTAACTCGTCAACCCCATAGCCCAACCCACTTTCTCCCTCTTCTCACGCAGTCCTCCTTTTCCTTTGCATACCCCTGCCCCATTTTGAACTCTGACGGCCTTTGTTGCGGCCGGTAACCCTAACCAATTAGCCCTAAATTACTGTCACACCCTTCTGACCTTAGACTCCATTTTTCTCTATAAATACCCCCATAAGCTACCTTATATCAAACTTTTTATCTCCCACCCAAAAAACCCCCTCATGCGCCACTGCCACTTTAAATGCTATCGCCGCCGCCATCAGCTAACTCTGCCATCCACTCCGCCTACCTAAGCCTTCCCTAAATCGTCCTCTACCCAACTAAACCTCCCATATCCCTCAATTTTCTATGCACAAGCCACCCCAACTGTGTAAAGTTTGCTTCCCAATCAACCCTCTCTTCCACCTCTACCGCCCTTCACACCACCCTTAGCCACCACTTCCGCTGCTGCCGCTTCCCTTTACACCTCCCAACCTATTCTACAGACCCTCCTCTACCTTCCCCTACCTTTCTTTTCCTCTTCCTCCCTCTCCTCCTCTCTTTTTCTTCTTCTTCCCCATTCGGCTGCCGCTGCCGCCGTGTGCCACCACCTTTGGTTGCGTCGCCACCTTTATTCTACTCCTCTCCACCTGGGCAACTCCAAATACCCCAACTCCCACCTCCATTCTACCTCTCCTTTTCCTAGCATCCAATTTTTCCTCTTTTCTTCTCTTTTTCCAACCACCGCCTCCGTGCACCACTGCCGATGCCTCCTGTCACCACCAGCCCAAGGTTGAACCCTAAACCCTCTCAACCATTTTTCCCTATTTAATTAAGTTTATTTTATTTTATTTCATTTCAATTTTAGCCTATTATTCAATTATTATTATTATTATTATTATTAAGTTTAGTATTATTAGTATTATTATTTCTTATTAGGCTAATCCTATTTGGCTGAGTAGATTATTAGTATTAGTATTATTAATATTATTAGTATTATTATGAGTTTTTATTTATTACTACTACTACTACTACTACTATTTTGAAATTATTAATTTATTATTATTATTATTACAACTATTTTACTAATAGTGTTGCTATTGTTATTATTATTGTTATGCAATTATTATTATTATTATTATTATTATTATTATTATTATTATTATTATTATTATAAGTAATATGTGTTAATATTATTATTACTATTACTAATGGTACTTTTACTATTTCGAAGTAGGGTCGAAAACCCTAATTTATGTTACTCTCGATTTAGGTTATTTTATCATTATTTTTTTTTTAATTTTGATTATTATAACATTACTATTATTATTACTATTTTTATTAATAATGTCTTAATGATATTATTAGCATTATTTTGGTGAAGGGTTGAAGCCTTTATCTCATCATCCGTTTTAAATAATATTATTATTAGTATTAGTATTTTTAGTATTATTATTACCGTTATGATTATTATTATTTTTCAATATTATTATGGTTTTTATCATTAATGTTATTTCTATTTCTATTATTATTTTTCATATTATTATTATTATCATCATCATCATCATCATCATCATCATCATTATTATTATTTTGGTAGAGGGGTCGAAGCCCTTATTTCACTTTATTTTTGAGTAATGCCTTTTTATTATTATTGTTATTATTATCATTATTGTTATTATTTGTATTATTTCCATTTTCATTATTATTATTATTATAATTAAGTCTTCAAACCCATATATTATCAACACTTGCAATATTACTATTAATTCTTATATCTTTAGCAAAGTTAGTAATTTGTTAATGTCATTATTATTAATATTTTATCATTTTATTAAAAACCTAGTCTTAGAATAAGTTAATAAGTAATAGTATTTTTAGTAGGAGGGAATCTAATTCTTTAGCGTTTCCCTCATATAGGTCATACCAGTCAAATACCTAAGGAGGCATAGGAGTGTGCTCCAAGACCGGTGTCATTTTAGGTAAGGGTGTAACTAAGGCCTTATGTGTGTTGATGTGTATTATATGCTTTGTATGTGTTGTGTCTTATAGTTATCATTATAATTATTTCGTATGTGGTATGACGTGGAGTTTAAATATGTTTCTGTGTTATTATATGGCATGTGTATTATGTATATGTGATGAAATATTATGGTATGTGATGATTGGTTTGTGACCCTTTAGACATGCATGTGAGGATGTATAAAAGTGGTATTGTGTGGGAAAGGATGAAAAAGGAGAATGTGGGAAAGAAGTTAACTAAGGGAAGTAAGTTGACCAAAAAGGGAAAAGAGGTTGACTAAGGGGAGTAAGTTGACCAAAGGGGAATAAGTTGACTAAGGGATGTGAGTTGACCTAAGTATTTTAATGATCCTTGAGTGGAAGAATAAAATGGGGAATTTTAGGGTTTCGTGTGGGAGAATCTAATCTATGGATTTGTGTGGGAGAATCTAATCTATGGTGTTATATGAGGGAATCTAATCTATGGTTTTGTATGGAAAAATGTAATCTACGATTTTGTATGGGAGAATTTAATCTATAGTTTTGCATGGCAGATTTTATGGTGTTGCATAGGAGAATCTAAACTAGGGTTTTATATGGATGAACTTAGGGTTTTGCATGGCAGATTCTATGGTGTTGTATGGGAGAATCTAAACTAGGGTTTTAATTGATAGACTTAGGGTTTTGCATGGTAGATTCTTTGGTGTTGCATGAGAGGATCTAATCTAGGGTTTTGTATGGATGGAATCTAAGGTTTGGTATGGATGAATCTTGGATTTTGTATGGAAGAATCTAGGGTTTTGTATGGAGGAATATAGGGGTTTTCACGGATGGATCTAGGGTTTGCATGGTTGAATCTACGGTTTTCACGTGGGAGTTTTAGGGTTTGCATGAAAAGTTTGAAAGGTTGCATAGGATGTGTAAATTCTGCATGGGAGTAAAGTTTATGTATGAAAGGTTGACTTGAGATGTAAGGAAGGTAATAGAAGAGTTATTTGAGTGTTTGGAAGTTTTGGATGAGAAATAGTACGTAGGACTATACAAGGGTATAGAGGAGGTTGAGCTAGGGTATGGGGTAAAAACCCTAATTTGAGGAGGTGTTAAAAAGGAGAAATAAATGATGGTGAGTGGAGTGCGAGATAATGATGAAAATGATCAAGTAAGGATAAGCATGATTGCCATGGAAAAATAATAAGTGGAATGTGAGAAATGGAAGGATAACATATGGACACAAGGAAGCTAGGGTTTGTTGTGGCTAGATAGGGTTTGGTGTGGTTACCTAGGGTTTTGTGACCACACGTGTGCTTGAGGAGTAAGGCGTAATGATGAAAGTTGAATCTAAAGGTTACAATGTGTGGAGTGTTAAAAATGAATTGGGTTGTGTGAAGTAGAGTGGGATGGACCATATAAGTTTAAATTAAGGTTTTAGGATAAAACCCTTGATTGAGATGTGGAGTGGACTTGGAAGTGTAAAGTAGTGGGCCTTGACCCATATACTTAAGAGTTGGACTTCTAATGTGAGATAGGATATGGAGGAAAGGATGTTGGGGCAAGTTGGGAGGTACATGAGTCTGATGATATGGAACGAGTCCGTCAGAGGATAGGTGTAGGGAGAGCGAGTCATGTATGTCTAGGGTGAAAATTTCCGAATAAGATACTTAAGACATTAATCATGTAAAGTTGAAGAGTATTGAGCCGGGCCTAGACTGATCCATCGGCATAATAGTGGCCAGGTACTGCGGTATCCTGGAGACCGATCCATCGGCATATAATAGTGGTAGGGCATGTTGCCCTAAGTGACCGATCTACCGGCTATAATAGTGGGGGATACCAAGCTCAATAAACCAAACCCTATAGTTTGCTAATACATGGAAAAGACACTAAGTACTTACAGTAGAACACTATGCGAGAAGGGGGCAGATTGATCCACCAGCATAAAATAGTGGTAGGGTATGTTACCTAAGCGACCGATCCACCGGGTAAAATAGTGGCAAGACGCCGGAGTGCCCTGGAGATCGATCCACCAACTAAAATAGTGGGGTTCCCGTACTTGTGTGGACTTGATAAAGAGCATGGTGTGAAAATAATTTCGATAAGAGATTAATTAAGTAATTAATCTAGACTATAATCAGATCTTTGTATATTCACCTGAATGATCGTATGCCTTTATGTTTTTATGTCGGATTTTATGCTCTTTTATTATCCTGCATGGTTTATGTGAATTTTGTGTGTTGGCCTTAGTGCACGGTTACCTTGCTCAGTACGTAGCGTACTGATCACCCTTTTCATAGGTGATGCTCATTCCCACGAGTAGTAGGCCCTTTTAACTTTGTGCAGGTGGGTGAGGCATCAAGCGGGGCTGAGTGTTGAGCATGTGGTTGGCTTGAAGTTTGAAAGTGTCGTGGCCATTTTCACTCTTCTTGTTATTTTATCTCCTTTTGTTATTTCCTTTGTATCAGACTTACCCTTTTATGATTCATTACTTATATTGAATATTTTAAACGAACCTTTTATCAGTTGTAAGCTTATTTCTCTTTTAGATATCAATTACAATTGCTTACGCGCACTCTGATTTCTGATGTATGATATTTCTAGTTCTTTTATGAACTCTTTGAGTTTAATGTCAATATTTTCTTAGCCTTAGCACTTGGTACTGAAATAGTCGGAGAGAACCGGTTTTGTACTAAGTGTGGCAGTAACATCCCTTGAATTCACAGGTTTTCGATTTTAAATTATTCCACTTTTAAAAAAATTATAGTGAATTTTGGGGTGTTATAGGAACATTGACTACTGCCCTTGTTATTCACCCCTGATTGGAATTTTCAATTTGAAAGAATGTATGATCCGAGTGATAAAGCAATAGATGTTTTTATTAAGGTAAAGAAAAAAGAAAGAACCTTATATGATATATTATGCTTCTAGGTCAGTTGATCCTGCTCAATGTAATTAAATTATGACTAAGAGAGAAATATAGGCAATTGTCTTTACTTTGGAAATTTTTCATTCTTACTTTCTTGGGACTAAAGTGATATTCTTTTCTAACCATGTTGCCCTTAGATATTTGTTGAAAAAGGATAATAAAAGCTTATACTTTTAAGATGGATGATTTTGTTACAAGAGTTTAATTTGGAGATTAGAGATAAAAATGGTGGTGAGAATCTAGTAACATATCAACTATGTATAATAGTGCCTCGAGAAGATTAACCTACAATTTCTTATTTATTTTCTGATGAGCAATTATATTCATTGATTGTGGAACCTCCTTGGTATGCAAACATTGTGAACTATTTGGTGAATAGGACTTTTTCAAATAAATTATCAAAGTCTAAGTCTTATCCTAATTAGGTTATTAGAAGATGTGTGAATGAACAAAAATATTAGTTTATCTTGATTTTTTTTCATGGTTATGATGTTGGTCTTGATCGAATTGTTCATAAAGTTCTTTAATGTTGTATTTATTGGCCTACTTTATGCAAAGAAGCATATTCATTTATGAAGAGTTGTGATCAATGTTAAAGGATCAATACTTTATCTAAGAGAAATGAGATGCCTCAAACTAGTATTATGGTTTTAGAAAATTTTGACATTTGGGGCATTGATTTCATAGTCTCATTTTCATCCTCCTTTGGTTGTGTTTATATTATTTTGGCAGTTGATTATGTCTTTAAAAGGGTAGACACTAAGGCCGCTAAATCTCATGATGCTATGAAAGTGCAAAAATTTGTGAAAAGTAATATCTTTAATATATTTGGTGTACTTAAGGAAATTATCAATGATTATGAGGCTCATTTTTGTAATATAAACTTTTGTTCTTTTTTAGAAATATATCATGCCACATTGTGTACCTACTACATATCACCCTAAACTAGTAGACAAGTTGAGGTGTTGAATAAGGATATTAAACAAGTTTTGGAGAAAATACTTGCACATTATTGGAAGGATTAGAGTATTCAATTAGATGATGTGCTTTGGGCTTATGAGCCAACAATTAAAATTCCAATTGGGATGCTTCCTTATGGGTTGGTTTTTGGAAAAGCTTATCATTTACTAATGGAGATAGAGCATAAGTCATATTAGGTAGTAAGATAATGGAGTATATGAGTGTCAGTAAAGAAAGAAAGTTACAATTGCAAGAGTTATAGGTATTGAGATTAGAGGCATATAATAATGCCAAGATATAAAAGGAAAATACCAAGGCCTTTCATGATAAGATGATAGCTAGGAAATCATTCCATATAGTAGGAAAGTGTTATTATTCAGTCCACAACTAAAATCATTTCCTGATAAGCTTCAATCATGATAGCTTGGTCCCTTGGTTATTACTAACCCTTTTCATCATGGTGCAATAGAAAATAGAAGTCTTGAAATAGTTAAGATTTTTAAAGTGAATGGTCACATATTGAAGGTGTTTTACTAGCTAACATAAGTGGAGGTACTTGCAAACATTAATTTGGAGACTAAATGAAAATGAGAAAGATGTCAATTCAACAACATTAACAAAAGGAAATACTTGAAAGGAAACCCAAGAATGACCAATTTTTTTTCAACTTTATATCATTACCTTATTTTCTTTATTTTATCTAGTTTTTAAAATTTTTATAGGACTTGTGTGCTATTAATATGGACCCTCCTTATGATTAATTTGATTACGTCTTACATTGAGGGAAATGTAAGATTTAAGTGTGGGGGAGGTACATATTTTTTTGACTATGAGTTATTGAATTATTCATTTATTTTTCACTTTGAGTTTTCATTTTAAAAAAATAGAAAAAAATAAAGGAACAAAAAAATTGTGCAAGATAAGATTCTTGCCTGACGAGTTTCTATAGGCTCTTTACCATCAGTATTATAGAGCTAACATTTTTTTTAGATCATAGTATTTAATTTATATTTATTTTTTCATTTCACCTTAATTATACAAAATAGAAAATAAAGGGAGAAAAAGGGAGGAGGTAAGAATGAATGATTAAACACTCCATGTAAAGAATTTGTATTTTGTATGAGTTAGATGATGTGTAACTACTTTGATTTTCATTACTTTGATAAATATAACCAATCCTTGATACTTCATTTGAGCATATGGCATTTCAAATTTAAGCGGTTGGCTTATTTAGTGAGTTTTAACTTGTTTTCAAAATTATTTTAACTTATCTAACCCGTGTTTACCTTTTTGAGATGGCAATCACGATCATATTTGATGTCTCTTTATGCTACTTGTAGTGTAAGTTAAGAAAAATAAAAATAGAGAGAGATGGTGCAAACATATAGAATTGCAAAAAGAAAAAGAGGAAAAAAAACTTAGGGTACTGATATGGAAAGTAGGAGATCAATAAAAAAATCCACAAAATCCTTGTGTTAGGTATGATGAATTGTAAAATGCATCTACATTGGTGAAACAAGACTCAAGTAAACTAAAAAAAAAACTAAAAAAAAAGGAGGATATAGTGCAAAAAAAGAGGAGAAAGAAGAAGAAGAAGCATTCCTCTCATTACATGTTGCATATGTTTGAGCAGTGTGGGGGACAAATAATAGGAGTTGGGTATGATTCATAATGAAGGAAGGAACTTAATCTAATTAGATTTTCAAAAAAAATATATGATTTCTAACTATTTATCTTTCTGCGATGAGCAACTAATTGGTTTCGCTATTGTTATTTGTTTTTTACTGAGTCTTAATCTAGTTATCATTTTTATCTTATGAATGTAGAGATAGGAATTATTATGACATTATTTGTTTGTGTAGGACATGATTATATACATGGAGGAATGATTGTTGATGTTCTGATTTGATTGAGGATGAACAAAGCTTAAGTGTGGGAGAATTTGATGAATACATATTTTTATATATTTTATGCCCTCTTTATTTAAGCTTATGGTCATTTATTTATGTAATAGTGGAGGTAATTTATATTTGATTATGTGCTTAAAGTATATTAATCCCAAGTGTTGAGTTAAATTCTCAAAAAACTCGGAGTATTTTTGACAACTTGTCGTATTATGGTGATATCATTTTCATATGAACTTTGATTTAGGTGATTTAAATTATTATTGAAATATGACATCAAGTTATACAAATTTTATCTCCACCAATATTTCCTAAGTTAGATTATAGAATGGCCAAAATTTCACTCAAAGTTACTGCTATAACATAGATATTTTTAGAAGGTCCTCATCTAATCTTTTCCAATCTCGAATGTAGGTACATGAACTCTCAATCATACTAGTCATAAAAAAGTTAGAAAAAAAAAAGATATAAAAGAGGAGTTACTTAGAAATTTAAGGGAGAAATCTATGTACATATATATCAAATGAAGAACATGAAAAGAAGAAGCAAAATAAATAAATAAATAAATAAAATAGATAGATAGAGAGGGGAATTGTTACCAAGATTAATGGGAGGTCACACTCTTTTGTGATTAGAAACAATATCCACACACCCTATATATGTTCTACACTACCAGATATTTTCATATGATAAAAAAGGAAACAAATCAGAGAACATGCGATGCAAAAAAAAAACAAAAATGAAAAATGAGACCGAAGTTTTTGCCAAAGAAACTAAGACCCAATAGTATTTATTATTTTTCCTCCCTAATACTCCCCACAAGTAAATTATGAATCCATTAAATTTAAGTTTATAATTTATATAAATAGAGAAAATATTCGCATCATGCAAGCAGGTTCATGATATTGTAGAGAGCAACCAAAAAGTTGGAAGAACCTCATAGGTAAACTTCAACCGAAAAATTATTATATTTATTCTAAATCTTTATCTTTTTAATATTATTCTTTCTTAAATTTTAATTTATCCCTGATTAAAATTATGTTCTATATTAATGTTTGATCGGTTAGTATTGTGTTTGAATAATTTGAACTATGAATGATTGAGCATTTTGATATATAAACCATATTTGCAATTAATATTTAAATTTTTGTCTTTTTTTTTTATGAAACCCAACCAATTGTATATTTAGGATCAAGAATTATAGCTATTTCGATTAATTATTGTGAGTTAGTAATTAATGGGAACTAGTAGCTATTAATTTAGTCTAGGATCTTTACAAATAACTAAATTAAATTAAAATATTGTTTATTCTATTCATGTTAAAAATGTGGGGTTTTTAATATGATCCTGGGCTAATGAAATTCAGGAGAACGTAATCTAATTAATTTATCTTTAATTTGATTGAATAGTAATGATTAATTTAGAAAGTTTAATTAATATTAGGAGAAATTCAGTGTTTGCCTAATTTGACAATTTTTGGAACCAAAAGAATTAGCGGGTTGATTCTTTATGCTTAGCCAATCAAAATTGAATATCTATATATCTATCACTTGATAAAAATTAGCTATATAAATTTAATATAGATGTTAGGATGAAGAATGGTGGTATATGTATAAATTAGTTTAGTTATTAATTTAATTTTTGTCATGGATTTTGATTTTAATTATTTATCTTATAGATTAGTTTAATTATTAGAATAATTAGGTTATTAATTTAGTTATTAGTTTTATTTTATTTTTCCTCATTTCAAGCCCCCAAATCATTATTAATATTATAAATAATAATTATATTTTCCTAATTTAACTTTTTTTTATTTAATTATTTTGCGTTGAGTAAATAATTTTATTTTTTTACTTAATATTTTATAGTTTAGAATTGCATCATCATTGTGAGAATGATCCTTTCTTGTCCTATACTATATTTTAATTATTATTTGGATTAAGAACATGTTTTATTTAATATTGGTAATGACACACTACCATGGCCTTATACCATTATGGTGTGATTTTTTTTCTCTTTAATTAAATCTAATCACACCATGTTAATCCTTAAAATTTTTAGATACATTTTGGTATATAAATTCATATTTTTTGATGATGTTGAGTATGATTTATTTTAGTAAGAAGTTTAGCATGTTCTAGCTTTACTTGATGAAAGTTGTTATGTTTTAAAAAATGTGCATTAATCACCGTAGGTCGGGTTAGATATGAGTTTAATCATGTTTTTGGAATTTTTTTAAACTTACAATGACATATTTGCCTCTAAAAGGCTTTAAGTGTGTTTTAGGGTCAAAGTTTGACCACTTACCTTGACCCTTGAAATAGTAAGTGAGTATGAATAGTAAATCATGATGAATAGTACTTATCAGTAACAAACTATTTTTTTATTTTTTAAATTTAAGCCTCTCAGTATAAAATGTCAATTCTTAGACCATGAAGAGTGGTTTTATGTGAACAGTAAACTTCCTAAAATTAGCCTATAATCATATTTTATTAGAATTAAGTTTTGTAGATTAAAATTTTCCATATGTTTACCCTTAAGAGGTCATTTAGCTAAAAGTGGTAATTTTGGAGTTTTCATTTATTCGAGCTATGTGGGTTGAATTAATTTATTTAAATAAAAAATAAAAAATATTAGTTTGGTCATAACCTACTAATATTTGAATTCTAGATAAATTTTTTTGAGGATTTGTTAGGTTGTTATGTGTGGACCTCTGTGTTTTTATTAAATAATGAATTATTTTTTAATAAACCACTCATTATTAAAGTAGAAGATCTCGAGTTAAAAATTATTTCCCTTTTAGGATTAACTAACCTAGAAATAAGGTGGAAGCCCTTGATTTAATTTTGTTTGGGTGTTTGTTGTAATATCCCATCTTTTTGTAAGGTGTTGAATGAGAAATTATGCCAATTTTTGGTTTTTGATTTTGATTTGAGATTATGATTGGGTTTAAGGTAAATTTTGATCTAAAATGAGGTTGGAAAACTAAATTAAGTGAGTTTTTCACACAAACTTATCAACTAGTTCCATGAACTGATGGACTGATTTGTTATTTTAGCAAAGTGGTTTTTACTGAACCAAACTGATCTATTGGTTGGGGGACCGATCAATTGGTAGGGAAAACCAATCAACTGGTTTGTCGAGCTGGGCATATTTTCAAAAATTAAATATTTAGAAAATTTTCTTATACTAAAATGGAACCTTGTTAGCCAATGTCGAATTGTTCATAAAAGAGTCTTAGTCTTTTTCATGATGCATTTGGCCCAAAAATACTAACTCAGATTGATCTGAGGTTTTGATTATGATAATTTAGGGAGGAGATGACTTCACCTTTATCTTATTCCACCTCTCTCCTTTATATATTTCTAGGATCATTTATTTTTATCTCAGACTCAATTATGCTTAGCTGGGAGATTATTTCCTCAACGACCTTCTATTTCCCCTCTTGTGTATTGCATTTATGGAAAAATTGACCTACACTCCTCTAGAATTACCATTTGAGTTTTGGAGGATGGGTTAGCATATCTTGGACAAAATTTGCTCTTTTAACTCAAATTCAAAAGGCAAGAGTTAGGGTTTTCAACCTATTCTTGAATATAGTTGTGAATTATATCGATTTGTTGGCTATAAATAGCCTTAATCACCCCTTTTATGCACCATTCTTTTAGCCACCTAAATACTTAACCCTATAGCATCCAACTTCTCCCTTTACACTTCTAGTATTGCAGTCAAATTTCTTTTACTCTTCTAGTCATTTATCTCACTCCCTCTTGTTTTAATTATTAAGTAAGAAAAATTTAGATTTAGAAAGAAAAACAAAGTTGAGTGGTTTACTTAAGTTATCCTTTATTTTTCCTTTAGGTGTCATATTTTCATTCTTTCCATTCCATTTCAAGTTTGGATTTATAAAATTTATTCACAAAATTCTAAGTTAAACATGTTGTTTTTAAGGTTTTGAAAGTTGATGATTTCATAGGTTGAGTGTTCTTATTTAGGAATGGTTTTTCCTGCGTCAACTAAGTCATTCTTACCTTGAAATTGGGTTATAAGTAAACTTACATCATATGGAACTCTTTAAGTTTGATATACCATGTTAGCATGAATATATAGCTTATAAACTAGTTTTTGGATGGTTAGATTGTGCATTTTGAGTGAAAAACATTAATCTTGAGGAAAGATTGGGTTGTGCTAATTAATGATAAAATTTGCAACTAAATTGATCTAAAAATGTGGTATATGATGTTAAAACATGTTCCAATGTGGTATGATAAAGATTTATAAGCTTTATCTACTTGAAAATGATCTTTTGGTGTTGTTGGAGGGCAAACCGATCAACTAGTTAGGTCAAACCAATTGATTGGTTAATCTAACTCATCTACTAGTAGGCCTACGAAGACCTTGATCTTTCTATCTACTTAAACCCATCAATTGGTTGGGGAAAAAATCCACTAGAATATGAATAGTGAATTAATTTGCCTAAACCAATCAACTAGTTTGTGCAACCGATCGGTTGGTTGGTGCAATCAATTGACTGGTTCAATTGGTTTGTGAAGGTTTATTCTTCTCAGTTTGGATATGCTTTTAGACTATGCATGGGATTTTCATATGATTATTTATGGAATAAAATACACATATTACCATGGATCAATGACCTAATGAATGGATTAAATGGACCATAATTAATAACATACTCAATGGGTGTTGCAAAGGCTTAAAGGGTGTACCATAAAATGGCCAAAAACTAGGATTGAATTATGGAAGGTTTTGGGTGATATTTTTTTGTTTTCTTAATTGTTATGATTCAAAAATATTTATTGGCATTTTTCAATGCAATTTGGTATGTATTATACTATCATTTGGGTTAGTATAACTTATGTTATGATTGATTAAAATTTTAAAGAGTGTAGGAAAATTTGGGTTGAATGTTCTTCATGAATACTCAAAATGTTTTTTTACTAATCAACCACTAATCTCTATAAGTAATATTAGTGAGAAATAATCATGGTTTTTAGGGTTAATAAATGACTAATCATGGCTTGGCATTTAATGATCATGTTTAGCATTTAATAGAAATAACAATACTATAAAATTGAAATAGACAACATCGGTTACAAGAATATAACCATTGTCTAAATTTGAGCAAAAATTTATTGGATTAATAAGTTGGTTATAAGTTAAAGTTCTAGTCTATAACAAAGTGGGATAGTTTTTTTCCCTAATTTTTAGTAGGTATATTTGGAGGTTATACTTATAACCACTTATTATACCTATCAACATTTGTTTTAATTCTACAATTTTTGGCTTATAATATATCATGCCTCCCTTTAACCCTATCATTTACATGAACTAATAAAGAATTGCTACATGAACTAGTTGTTTCCCTTTATACTCTACCATTGTTGCTTCATCCACCTCCTCCTTCTTCCTCTCCACCATCCACCTTCATAATCATTGTTTCCAGCCTTCTTTTTTCTTTGTTTGTCCTTTTTGTTCTTCCCTTAGAGGTTAGTAGAGAATTTTTCACATGAACTAGTTTTTTCCCTTTGTATTCCACCATTTTTGCTCCATCCACCTTTGTAGGCATTGTTTCTAGCCTTTTTTTCTTCACTTTTCATTCTTTCCTTAGAGGTTTGGATTTTTCATCTTCACTCTTCTTCTTTTTTTGGTATGATATGTATTACCTACATTTACCATGCTTTAATTGATTAGGACATCATTATGCTTCTTCATTTTTTATATGTCACATTTTTTAAATATTTATAAAAGTGTAGCTTTGATATTGTGTAGTTGTTAGTGTATCGTATGCAAAAACATTGCATTATTAGTATAAAATTGGTTAATAAAGCATTTTTATAGTTTTTCCTAAATTTTTCTACACAAATTTGTTTTTAATATATGATATAATGGGTTAATCATGAGTATACTCTAGTAAGTTGTCCAAAGAGTATATGGATAGTATGAATGAATCCTTAAATTCTTAGTCTAAACATGCCACGAATCTGATAAATTGAATATTTTCTATATTTTTGCCTTACTTTGCCCTCATTTTAAGAGTTTATTTGGTCTGAAATATGAATTTTATTGTGATTCAAATCCATTGTTCATGCTACTACTCTCTTGGTATTTTTTTTTCAGGGATTTATACAAGAATGCCTAAATCTAAGGAAGTGGTGCATGTATTCGAAGCAGAAAACCAAGTATAAAAGGCATTGAAGGAAGATAAATCAACCCCACATATTTATGGAGGAGCCAGGAAGTCAAAAAGTTGAAAAGAGGTAAAAAAAAAGAGTCAAAAGAGACAAGAAAATGGTGTGAGACAGCCTTAGCACAGCCAGCTAAATAGTCGTGCAACTGTGATGCAGCCTAGTTTGAAGACCAAACATGCTACACGACCTTGGCACGATTCGTTGTAGCAATTCAAGGTCATATCCCACAAGGATTTCATAATTAAATACCAAACTTAATCATTCTAGCTATTTAGATCATTATAGATTGATAATATGCAAGTAGATAATGAAAACAAATAAAACAACTAATTGAATACATATTCTGAAATGATAAATATAAAGCCTAGGATTGAACTTCGGTCTCTTAATTGGTATTCAGTAATGAAATAATGCTATGTTGTAGTTTAGTTCAATGATTGTGAACAATCTGTCTAGATATATTCCTTATCCTCTCTCAAGGTCTAAAAACATGTTTAATCTAATTTTCTTACTACTTTCGTGACTAACTAATTAAATTAAATCCATTAAGTGCCACCGATTCTATAGTCCCTTAGAACCAAACATATACTTTCGTGATCATTTGAATTCCCATCCATATATTAATTTTTAATAATGGTTTCAACCTTTTAGTTGTAAATAATATCTAAATAAGTCATATTATGTCAAATCTAACTTAAAATGATCAGCCCTAACATAAGAAACAACACATATGAACTAAACATACAACATATACTTTAATTCATCATATTAATACCAAAATGGACCTAATTCAATCTTAGAAAGAGGAATAAATCACTCATGATTGGAAGGAAACATAAGAAATGAAAACTTCATAACAAATATAATGACAACATAAAAATTTACAGAGAAGAGAATGGATTGAATTAACTATGAATTGAAGAATAGAGTTGATTGCGGAGTTGATAGTACATAAAACTTGCACTAAAATTTGGAAATGAAACTAAGGAATTTAATTACATGATGTTTTTCTTTGGAAAAGAGAGTAAGAAAGTCCTCCAAATTCTACCCTAAAACATCCCCCAACTTCTGCCAAACATCCCCCTAAAAACTACCCATAGCTAATGCTACATCGTGCGTCAACAACTTGGATAACTGCTGCTACACGGTCATACAAGGTCTGCACAGGCTGACCGTGCAGTCTTTTTTGGTCTCGACCGGCCACACAACCATGCAAGAGCTGATCAGTTTAGCAAAACCAGTTGATGTATTTAAACTGAGACAAAATGGGTTTCAACTAGAGTGAAACCCTTGGACTGATTGGTCAAACCTATTGATGTGTTTAAACAAAGACGAAATGATTTTTTTGTAAGAGTGAAACCCATAGGCTGGTGGGTCAAACTACTTGATTGGTTTTCAAACTATTCTATCAGTTTAGGAGAACCATTAAATCAATTTTATCCACTATTTAATCCGTTTAAGTCTAACTCAACCCATACCTTTGTTAAAATAGAACCAACCGATCGGTTTGAGGACTAGTCGATTGGTTTCAGTTGAAACCAATCATTTTATTTTGAAAATTCTTTTAAAGAGTTTATGAAATGAAATCAAGTCAAGTATTTTTCGAAAAATTGTTTTAAAGATTTTTTTTTAAAATATAAACTTTGCTCAACTCAACTTATTACATGAAACCTAAGACTCACAAAATATTATCCTTAATCTTCAAGTGTTCATTCCTTTTCATATGTTATTTTTTATTTCTATTTTATATTTTTACCTTTGGAGTATGCTCAAAGTGAGATAGATCGATTGTTATAAATGCACACTTAATAAAATACATTAATTATCAAGATCCATTTGTCATTATCAAAACATGTATAACGGTATTACTAAACCTCTATGGTCAACAATCTCCCCCGTTTTGATGATGACAAACAGAAAGTGCATAATGATAAATGTGAAAGAGTAATGAATTTATGGTACACAAATATTTATCAGTTTTTCACTTATAATCTGAACTTCTCGAATTATCTCCCCCTATTGGACATTAGCAAAAGGTGAGAAGAGGTAGGATCTTGAAAACAAATAAATGAGAAAACAATATCCCGATGGGGAGAGAGAACTCTTCCTTAACAAGTGCGGAGAACAAATTAAGAATAAGAAACATGATGGGAGGCTAAATAATACTCCCCCTGAGCAAGCCATAGATGATAGACTAAAGGTGAATGCATTCATATAAGTATGAAACAACATGATTATGTATGCAAAGATGATAGATATAAAATAGAACAAAATGAGCCTATTCTCATTCATAATTGGAATTTAGTGATACATGAGATAGAATATATACATGAGAATATATACAAGATACACAAGCATTACTGAGAATAGACTAAGATAAAACTAAAATATGCTGAGAATAAGGAATGATAAGTCTTGGTCATAAAGGACCAGAGGTAGCCAATGTTGATACAAGTAAAGCAGTGACAATAGGCACAAGCCAAACATCTGTGTTATCACTAGCAGTTGCCTCGAAAATAGCTGATTCAACTATAAAACATCCAATTTGTGAGGCCTCAATAAGGGATGCATCATGGACAAGAACAATAAAAGGAGAATTGGCAGTATCAGCATTAGTGGGGGTAGGGTTAGCATGGATAAAAGCATCGTTGGGAGGAGTGTCCATGCAATAGTGATGATGTAATGTGAAGTCAGGCTGAAATTGAGATTGAAGTGCACACAACTCCATCTCCATGGCTTTCTATCGTTGTTCCATGGAGGTACTTGAAAAAGGAGATCATGGACACTAGCAAGTGTCACAAATCTTAAGGATGGAGGAATAGGTAGATTATGGGAGGTGGAAAGGGTAGAGCTGGATGATGAAGGTCCCCTTATGGATGATAATGGAATATCTATTAGAGCAAGAGAGTCATCTAATGGCAGTGGAGGGTCATCTACAGTGGTCTAGGAGGACTATAGTGTAGATGGTATGGAGAGGCAATCGTTGTGATGTAGTGAGGCAAGAGCTTTAGGGGCAAGTTCAAGTGTTTGGCCATCTATGCTTATTTGATAGCCCATACATCAAAAGGTGACCATATCAAGGATATTAAGCCCATTTTGTAGGTGTAGTGGGGTGGCTAGAAAGCCCATAAGATTAATGCAGAAGTCTTCAAGAATGTGCATAATAAGTGAGTCATATCATAAGACTGTCTGGCTATGCCCTGCCATATGTGACATATGCCAGAGGATGTTGGCCCCAAAGTAGATGGGGGTGGAATAGAGGATGTGATCTACCCCATGCCAATCCCTAAAATTCATGTTGACCCCTAACCCAGCTCGGGGAAAAAGAATGGAGGAGACCATGTAATGACACACCCTTTTGAAGGGTGGGAGACAATAAGAGCAAGCGATTCATCCATAAACAAAGTGGAGGCAGTGCATATCTTAGAGGATCTCATTAGGAATGTGAGTGCAAATCCATTATGCATAAGTGATTATAGTCTCAATGTTGCCATCAATGATAAGTATGCTAGCCATTCAAGTTTCATCCAAGACAATGGGAACACCTAAGACATGAGTAGCGATGGTGCTTCCCAAAACATGAATAGTGAGATTTACATAGAAAAGATGAAACAAGTATGAGTATACTGGTTCTTTGAGGATGAAAAGAGGTAGAAGGTAAAGGTTAGAAAGATAAAGATATTGCATGAAGGGAAGTTTGACTTGATCAATGCAAAAGTCTACATCTATGCATTTTCCAGGTAGGGATTTCTTTTTATGAAATGAATTGAGCCATCATTTATGGTCATCCATACTCTAAAAGAAATGGGTGTAGAAAGGAGAGGTTCTAGTGGTTCAAGCTAGTCGGGAGGTAGATAACAGTGATGCCCTAGTTATTGATGAAGAAAAATAAGTGGGATGTCAGGAATGAAGCTAAGATGGAGGAATAGTGTCTTCCAAAGAGGAGGAGGAAGATAAGAATGACCTAGATGAAGTGTGGTGAGGTGAATTAGCGAGTTCCTCAGTGCAAATGTTCATCGGAGATAGATTACTTGGTTGGGTACGAGCCCATTTATGGGGAGGAGCACCAACACCCCCATGAAGTGTGTGTGAGGTAGTAGATTTCTACTTTGGCATTTTACTTCAATAAGATTTCAATAAGAGGATTTGATTAGAGAAAGGGAACTAAATGGTTACAACCTTGAATGAGTGGAATAATTGAAAAGGGACTAAGTTGATTCTTTTACTATTTATGGGAAAGAAGTGCAACTAAAGCACACTATTTGTGAAATGAGTTTTAGGAAAACGAATGGAGGTTTGCTTTGACCTTAATATGAGTCGAGTGAATCCAAATTTGATAGGGTGGAAGTTAGGGTTAAAAGAGAGAATTACCTCAAATCTAGTGAGGTAGAGGAAAATTAACAAGGAATGGAGTTAATAAATGTATTCCCAGTGTCAATTTGATCAGAGCAAGTGCAATTTTATTGATTGTGATAGAAATTTGAGAAATTTAGAGAGAGATGATTTGGATTAGGGGAAAAAGAGTTGAAGGATTTGGAAAAACTAGGGTCGAGGGTTTGGGGAACATGTGAGGTGGGTATTTATATGTCTGATGTGCCAAGAGACTAGTTGAGTGTATCAATTGACTATTCTTGATATCGATCAACTGGTATAGGGTACCTAGTTGACTAGTTTTGTGCAATTTAGACATAAGCCAGCGAGGGCTCTACCTCCCCAGTTTCAACCTACCAATCAACTAGTATGAAAATTGATTGAATGGTTTTGTCGACTAGACGACTAGTTTACCCATTCGGCTCATATTTTTAGCGAGTTTTTAAATCCTTTTGATTTTGTGCCATCAACTAATAGATATAAGATTTATTGTATGCACACATCACATTGATCAAGGGTCACAAAGTTCATGTTTGTATTTGAATTTATACCAATTTGATGTGTTTTAGGTTAATGCCATGATTAATCCCTTCTTTTCAAAATTTTCACAATCTTGGAAGAGAGTTAATTTTGATCATAGAAATGTCATTTCAAGTTCTCTCCTAATTGTTGTGAATATTTCTTCATTTAATGGCTTAGTGAAAATTTCCCCCTTTATGTAATGTATCTACAAATTCTACACATAAATCTCCTTTTTCAACATGGTCTCTCATAAAGTGATGCTTTATTTCTATATCTTTAGACTTTGAGTGTTGAACATGATTTTTTTTTGTCTAGTGTTATCATATTTAATTGGAATTTTTTCAAGTTTAAGCCTATAATCACTTATTTTATGTTTTATCTATATTAATTGTGCAAAACAAGTACTAACAGCTATATGTTCTACTTTAGTTATAGAAAGTGTTATACTATATTGTTTCTTGTTATGCCAACTAACTAGGGCTTCTCTGAGAAATTAGCAACTACCCGAGCTACTTTTCTGTCAACTTTATATCCCTAAAAAGCACCATTATAATATCCTATTATATCTATAAGAGTATCACTAGGATAAAATAAGCCTAGATTATGAGTACAAATAAGATATCTAAGGATTCTCCTAATGGCGCTCATGTGAGATTCCTTGGAATTACACTAAAATATAGCATATAGGAATACACTAAACATGATATTAGTCCTAGATGTTGTAAGATAGAGAAGTGAGCTGATCATACCTCAATATTGCTTTTGATCAACTGACTTACCTTTGTCATCCATGCCAAGCTTTGTGGTAGTGGCCATAGGTGTTTTACACAGTTTGTTCTCATTCATTCCGAACTTCTTAAGCAGTTCTTTTGTATATTTTTCTTGGTTGAAAAGTATTCCTTCTTTATATTGCTTAATTTGGAGTCTAAGAAAATAGGTTAACTCCCCCCATCATGCTCATTTCAAACTCACTAAACATTAGAGTAGAGAAGTCCTTGTGCATGAACTCATTAGTAGCACTGAATATTATGTCATCAATATATATTTGTGTAAGTAATAAGTCCTTTTTACTTTAAAAAAAATAGTTCTATCAATTTTACCTCTTTCAAAACCTTTATCCAACAGAAATTTACTCAACCTTTCATACCAAGCTCTAGGAGCATGTTTTAAACTGTAAAAAGCTTTAATGGGTCTGTAAACATGGTTAGGTTTTGAGTTATTTTCAAAGTAGGGTGGCTACTTTGCATATACCTCTTCTTCGATCAAACCATTTAGGAAAGAACTTTTAACATCCATTTGATATGATGTAAAGCACATGGATGATGTAAATGCAAGAAGCATACGTATAGCCTCGAGTCTAGCTAAAAAGGCAAAGGTTTCCTTGAAATCATTTCCTTCCTCTTAGTTATATCCTTTGGCAACCAATCGAAATTTGTTTCTAACTACAACTCTTATTCATCTTGCTTATTTCTAAAGACTCATTTAGTCCCAATGAGGGGCCTATATGGAGGTAATGGGACTGATCCCCAGACTTGATTTTTCTCAAATTTGTTAAGCTCATCTTACATTGCCATGATCCAATTTTCATTATTTATCGCTTCCAAGTGAGAAATAGGTTCCATTTGAGATAGATATGCTAAATGATTGTATATGTTACCTAGTGAGTATCTTCTTGCAACACCTCTCATTAGATCACCAATGATGAGTTCCTGAGGGTGCCTATAGGCATATCTTCATGTTCTACGAAGATCCTCTCTCACTTCATATTCTTGTTGATTAATTTGTGGTTCTTCTTTTTCAGCATCTTCTAGCAAGCTTTCAACTTGGCTAGAAGAACCTTCTTCTTCCTCTTGAGATTTTTTACACGCTAGAGCACGTTTCATCAAAAGCAACGTGTACGAATTCTTCAACTAACATTATTCATTTGATGAAGATCTGGTAAGCTTTATTATGAAAAGAGTACCCAATGAAGATGACTTCATCCTCTTTGGAACTAAACTTACTAAGATTGCTTTTTCCATTGTTGAGGAGAAAGCATTTACAACTAAATATGTGTAAATAACTCACATTTGATTTTTTACCTTTTTAGAACACATAGGGTGTCTTTTTTAAGATGGCTCATATGAGCACTCTGTTCATTACATAAGTTGCAGTGGCAATAGCTTTGGACCAAAAGTATTTTGGAAGCTTGGAGTCACACGGCACGGTTTGTGCAACCTTCTCTAAGGTTTTATTTTTTCTTTCCACCACCCCATTTTTTTGTGGTGTTCTTAGTGTCAAGAAGTTGTAGGTAATTCCATTTTTAATCATAGAATGGCATTCTCAAACTCTTTTCTATGATCGCTCCTTATAGCATGAATCATAGTTCCTTTTTCGACTTGAATTTTCTTAGCAAGTACAAGAAATTCGTTAAAAGCATCATCTAATTCCAATAATAGCATGAATAATCATCTATAATGACTAGTGCATATATACAACTACCCATGTTAGGGGTCCTAATAGGCCCAAATAGATCCATACGTAGCAATTCAAGTGATTGAGAAGTGCTCACAATATTTTTAGGTTTGAAGGTAGACCTATGTTGTTTCCGTTATTGGCATGCATTACATAATTCGTCTTTTCTGCAAAGTTCAACTTTGGGAGGCCACATACTAGTTCTTTTCTAGCAAGTTTTTTTAATAAGTCCATGCTACCATGTGCAACGCGTTTATGCCATGACCATTTATCGTTATCAATTACACTTATGAGTTCATATTTTTATACCCCTTTAATATTATTTGAGTAACATATGAGAATAATTATAAATTTATGCTTAAGTGATAATAATATTATATATTTTATTATTTGAGCTTAAAAAATACAAAATGAATGGATTTAAAGTATAAGATCATTTATTAATTATTTTAATTTGATTTTGTAGGTAAAATTGGAAAAGTGAACAAAAGGTCAATAGAACTAAAGGGTTGAAGGTTGGGTGAACGAGGCCCAAAAGTCTTGAACAAACCTAAAAAAAAGAAGAGGAAAATCTAGAGGCCTGGTGAGAAGAAGCACAGAACCAGATGAGAGCGAGAGGCGGTGGAAAGTTTTATAAAAAGGAGCAAAAATGTACGAAAAAAAAAGAGTGAGGATGAGAGTAACGAAAAGAAACCAGAGAAAAAAAGGCACTACAGATAGGAGGTCTGAATCATCTAATGTGGCAAAATAAAGAGAGGGGGAGAGAAGGAGAGAATAGCCAACAAAGTAGGAGAGGCAGCAATAGTCAGGCAGAGAGAAAGAAGTAGAAGCCAGCCGTCGAGAAAAAAAAGGAAGGAGAAAAGGAGACATACATCAACCGTAGAAGAAGAACAAAAAAGGAGGAGAGAGAAAGTCTTGACAACATAGAAAAAGAAGTGCTAGTGAGAAAGGAAGGAAAGGGGAAAAAGTGGAGAAATTTATCTTAGATGAAATTAATGAATTTTATCTGAATAAATTATTGAACTTTCATCCATAATTATTTTTGGTTACTTCTTTCTCTATTTCTTATTTATATTTTAATATATATATTTTTGTGTAATTGATTTGATTAATATAACTAGCTAATTATTTATTGTTGGTGAATAAATTGAAACCTTAGATTATGATTTGAGATTTGATATTATTTTTCTTTGTTTTATGAGATTGTTCTATATGATTCTATCAAGTATGATATATGTGGTACATGCCTTGGTCTAATTTCCTCATAGTGACAATATGTAGGATTATATGCCTGTAAGGTGGTCATATAAAGATGCTAGAATTCATATATATAAATTACAGCTAGGTTAGATAATGATTCACCCAATAGTTTTGTGATTCTAACCAAAGTAGTGAAATGTTTAGTTACTTATGGGTCAAAGGAGAGAAATACAGCTATACATGCTTATTTTACTAGTATGAGTAATTAGATTGACGTTCTTTCACTTGTGTTTAATGCATTAAATCTAGTTAAGTATAGGAGTCACTTGTTGCTACTATATTGCTAATATTTAATAGGATTTAATACGGGTGATTTGTCGTATTAATTATTTTAGGGAAGTAATATAAGGTGTATAGACATACTTTTGGCTTACAACTTGGTCATTCTCATTCTTATGATTAAAAGATAACTTTGAAATTATTATTACTATATTTTGACGTAATCTAGTGGTGGATTTCAATTTTCATATAGCATATTTATCATATTTGCAGTTATCCATTATGTTTATTTTATTTATTTTATTTATTTTATTTATTATTTTTATTATATTTTATTTTTAAAACCCCTATTAATGTTTTTTTCTTATTATTTATTTATTTTGTGTGATTTGAGTTTTTTTTATTAATTTATTTTTATTATTTATGAGCTAGTTAAATAAAGGTAAACCCTCTTAATCCTCCGTATAAAAACCCTTATTTACCAATACTATAGTGGACTATAAGAGGGTTTAAATTACGTACTGACTAAAACTACGCTACATGCATTATATAATTCATCAAGCATGTACACATTGTTGATGCACGGGCATACAAAAAGTATAGATTTACCTACTCCATTTGAAATCATGCAGTGTGAATTTAAAAATTTTACTATAAATCCTCTATTTCAAAGTTGGCTAATGCTTATTAAATTATGTGTGAGGCCATCAAACAGTTATAAATTATTTATAAAAGTTTTAGAGTTATCAATATTGATTCTACCAACACCGATGATCTTTCCTTTTGAGTTGTCTTCAAAGGTTATGCTCCTACCATCATATGGAGTTAGCTTGGAGAACATGGTTCGATCACCCATCATATGTCATAAGCATCAACTATCTAGGAACCATTTTTGTCTTTTTTTTTATTAAATTTGAAGCATTCCTACAAACAAAAATGTTCTCGTTTAGGTACCATTTCAATGCGTCCTTACCGGGTTAGTATCTAATTCATGTGAAATGCTCCCCTTAGGTACCCACACCTGCTTGAATTTTAAAGGTACTTTGGTATGCTTTGTGAACTTGCATGATGAAGCAATGTGTCAGGTTTACCATACATATTGCATAAAGTTATTTTCTTATAGGTGGAGGTAAATTTTAATTTTTTGCATACCTACATGTTGTAGATGAGTGGCCATCTTTTCCATATATAGTACAGTTATTTGATGCAGGGGAAGCATTCACTTGGTGAGCTTTTGAGTCTCTCACAAAGAAATTTTTTAGTGTTTGGCATTTAATCACTTTCTTATTTCCATAGCCTAAGCCCTCATAGTCCTTATAGTAGTGGTGAGCGCCTAATAATATATTTAAGCCTTATTAACCCTTTGTGAAGGTATATGCAATTTTTGTAAATTTATCACATTTGGCTTACATTTTCACCATTTTGTATTGGAATTAATATATCTTGACCTGGTGATCATAGCAAATATGTTCCTTGTATTCATTGAATTCAATAATTGTATTTGCTAGCTCGGTTTTAACAAGAATCATGTGAGATTCAAGAATAACATTTTCATTTAATGCAAAAGTGTGTTGGTCATTTAAGTGATCAAGCAGTTTCTTTTTTTTCTCTTTTTCTATATTTAGTTTAGCATTATCACATAATGAATCATGTAAAAGACATAATAGGTCATCATAAGAGTATAGTAAGTTATATTGTACCTCATTGATGTCATTTTCATCATCAAAGCTTGTGGGTAAGATAGATATTGATGATTCCCCTCTCAGAGCCATGAAACAAAGGTTAGAAACTTTTTTCTCTTCTTTGGAGGATTCACCTTCACTTTATCCAAAGGTAGCCATGGCTTTTCTTGGTCCATGTCTTCCTTTGTTGTAGCTTGTGTTCCCTTTGTTCATTTCCATTTATTTAGCAATTTCATTTATAAACTCATATCAGTCATGGATGGCATGCCCAACTTTTCCACAGTTGTGGTATTTATTCTTGTCATCCATATTGGCTTCTCTGGGCTTCCTTTTGTTTCTTGAGGATGATCTTCGATAACTATTTCCTCTTGATCAAAGGAACCTCTTGATTTGAGTGCTTATGAAGGCCACTTCTTCATCATTCATGGGAGGTTCTTCTTCCCCTTCATTACCATCCTTTTCACCCAAATTTTTAGTTGCATCTTGTTATCTGGAAGATGTTGAGGCTTGCAGTACTAGAGGATTCTTCTTCCTTTCTACCAATCCATCTTCTATTTTTATTAATGAACCATATGATTACCGAAGATCTCTTCAACCATTATTTTGCTAAAATCTCTGGATTCTTCAATCTTAGTTACCTTAGGGATCAATTATTTTGTAAGACCTTTAAATATCTTTCTTACTTGCTCTTCTTTAGTGATTTCTTTCCCCTAGGCCTTGAGATTTTTGATAATGGAGGTTAAGTGGTTGCTTAGATCATTGACACTTTCACTTTGCTTCATGCTAGAGAGTTTGTACTCTCTCCTTTATTTGATGTATCCCTTCATGGGTGAGGATGAGCTTATCCCACATGTCTTTTGTAATTTAGCATGATTGAATTTATTAGTACTCTGTTTCACCAAGTCCACATTGTAGAATTACGATGGCTTTATCATTAAGAATTAGCCTTCTCTTTTCTGCATATGTAAGATCATTCCTTGTGTTTCCCATAATTTTACCATTAACCTCCTTTGTGATCTTGATTTAACCTTCAGTGACTATTGACTACATGTCACAGTCTTCTAATTTGATGAAAAAAATTATTCAATTCTTGCGGTAGGAAAACTTCTCTCTATTGGATAATAGTGGTTTAGTGATGGAGATGCCTTCATTTAGACCAATGGAATCCATTCCATTTGTGGACCTTTTCACATCAAATTGTTGAATCTTTTAAGAGGTAGCATTTCTCTAATAACAATTGAAAAACACCTTAGAGAGGGAATAAGGTTTTATGGAATGAAAATGACTAAACAAAACTAACACATGATGTAGAGTAGTTCAAGAGTAAATTACTCTTTACATCCACTACAAAAAGGTTCTCCCATTTGGATTTTTTAAATAGTGATGTGTTTTTATTGATGATCATTCTTCTCTCGGTTTATGAACCTTACTATCTCAATGAACCTCTAAAAGATGATTTACAACTTTACCTATTTATCTTCTCTAGACTCACCTCATGAATCTCTCAAGAATGATAGCCAAACACTCACTAGCCCCTTTAAAATATTTTTAAAGGAGGTTGTGATTGCAAATAGTTCTCACTAAAGATATAAGATATGAAAGTGTTGAACTTTGGATGAGATATAATCTAGCTAGATTTAATGTGGGATATTATAATCGGAGAGCAGTTCTAGCTAAGAAAAGTGAGCAAAGGACACTTTTCAGTAAAAAATCTGAATTATAAAAGTTTTAAAATTTTGAGTGAAAATTTGAATGATTTGAGAGTAAGAGAATAATTGCACAATCAATGTTCTAAAAAGTAATTGTAATAAATGAAGAGGGACCTTATTTATAAGGGGTTCCCTTGTATAGATGTTAGATACAACTTCACAAAAAGTTGTTTCACCCAACGGGCAGAAAATTAGCATTTAATGTCGATGAGCCAATCGGTCTAGCTAAACTAGTTGATCAGTTATACAGCCATACAATTGATATGTTCAAAGCAGTTGTCTGTTTATATTTTGACCAATAAGGAAAGTTACAATTGTGCAAACCATTTGATTGGTTTATTTAAACTAGTCTATCGATTATGGTATGGTGAGACTAGTCAATGTGTTCATTATGCTAGTATATTGGTTTGATCAAATCAATTAATTGGTTATGAACCAGTTAATCAGTTTGGAAAAAAAAAGTAAATGTGTTTGAGAAAAGAAGAATGGTTTTATGCAAGAGTGAAACCCATGGACCGGTTGGTGTAACCAGTTGATCTATTTAGCAAACCAATTAATATGTTTAAGCGGAGAAGAATGGGTTTCTACAAGAGTGAAACCCATGGGTTGGTTGGTCTGACCAATCAATTGGATTAGCAAACCAGTTAATCGGTTTTGCAAAATCAATCATTATGTTTAAATAGAGATGAATGTGTTTCTACAAGAGTGAAACCCATGGACTAGTTGATCCTATCTGTCGATCGGTTTTGGCAAACCAGTTGATCGATTTGGCAAAACCACTAGATGTGTTAAAACAAAGATGAATGGGTTTATACAAGAGGAAAACCCATGGATTGCTTGATACCACTAGTTGATTGGTTTTGGTAAAACCTGTCGATGTATTTAAATGAAATGAAATGGGTTCTTGCAAGAATGAAACCCATGAATTGGTTGGTCAAACCAAATCGGTTTTCAAACAAGTAGATCGGTTAGGCAAAGCTAGTCGTTGTGTTTAACAAAGACAAAATAGGTTTCCTCAAGACTAAAACCCATTAACTAGTTTGCCAAGACAATCAATTGGTTTTGAAGAACCATTTTATTGGTTTCATCCACTAGTCTATCTATGTAAGATTACCTCATCCAATGCCATTGTTCGAATAGAACTAGTCGATTGGTTTGAAGACCAATCCACTAGTCTCGATTGGAACCAATCATTTTGTTTTAAAAATTCTTTTATAAATTTCATGAAATGAAATCAAGTCAATAATTTTTCAACAAAGTGTTTTGTTTGAAATATAACTTTTCTTAACTTAACTCTTAACAAGAAACCTAAGACTCACAAAATATTATCCTTAATCTTTAAGTCTTGGTTCTTTTTCATGTGTTTTTTTCTTATACTTGGAACCTTGACTTCTATTTTATATTTTTATCTTTGAAGTATGCTTAAAGTGAGATATACAAATTGATTTACATGCAAACTTAAGCAAAGACTTTAGTCATCCAAATACATTTGTTGTTATCAAAACAAGTACAATCGCATTGCTTATCCTTTGAGGTCAACAGCCATGGCTCTTTTAATTAGGGTTATGGTAACATAAGATAGATGATGACCTAAGAATCTAATACATGCTTTAGAATGAGAAATCTTGGTTCATGAAATAACACTACCATTTCTTTTTATGACTATAATAAAAGTTTTTAAATGTTTAAAAGGTTCATCAAGAGTTTTTGAAAATATCAGTACATCATCAATATAAATTATGCAAAAGTTTGAATATGTATTAAAATTTTCATTCATGATTTTTTGAAATTTATAAGGTGCATTTTTTTAATCCAAATGGCATAAAATTCCATTGATATTATCTAAATAGGACAATGAAAGCAATTTTGTATCGGTCTTTTGGTGTGATTTGTATTTACCAAAATCATGAATTCATATTAAATTTTGAAAAAACAAATGATGCATGATTTTTTTCCAATAGATCATATTTTTTTGGAATTGCATATTTTATCCAATATAAGACTCTATTTAAAGGTTTGTAATTTATTATGATTTTTGGTGCTCCTCTTTGGATTTCGGAGGGTTTTTTTTAACATAGAGTACAGCATAAGACCATTAATATCTGGATTTTGAAATTAGATTTTTTTTAACATAGAGTACCGCAAGTTTGGCATTCATTTAAATAGGCCTATCTTTTGTCAGGATATTTTTTTCTTGGAAACTCTCTTCATAACGATGATCGATGATATGTTATTTTCTAGACCAAAACACATTTGGGAGTCTAGAAAAAGTTCTTGTTCAGTTTTTTTTTAAGTTCATTAATTTAGCTTGGATTTCTTCTTTTCTTAATTGGATTTAAGTTTTGGAAAGAGATACTATCTTTCGAAGGTGTTGAAGATAAGTCTGTTTACCTTTGACTAAAAAGTCAACTAGTTATGATAAATTGAGTTTGCTTTTAATAGATTTAAATTTCTATCCCTAGGACTTTTGGAAAAGGGTAAAAAAATTCTTTCTTTTTTTGTTTTAAATGAAATTGCTACATGATTTACTTAATAAGAAGTTATAAGATTTATCAAAGGAGTTCCTAACATTATGCTATGACTAATGTCTAATGTTTTTGTGTATATAGATCTAATATGTAGGTTGTCACATAGGATGTTTGGCTCACGTTTATTTTTGATATTTACTTGTGAGTTATTTGCGCACGAGAATTTTTTGTTTTGAAGGAGAAAGGATTTTTTTAGAATAATTCCTTCCTTGATACAGTTTAGATCAACATCGGTATCAAATAGTGCCATTATTTCAATTTGGAAATCATCTAAAACTTTTAGTATAATTTTGATGACATATTTTTGGTAGGTTATTTCTTGCAATAAATTAAAAAAAAATCTGGTGTTGTAGGGAGATTTTAAAATAATTCTTCTTCAAAATCTTCATTTTATTCACTAGGGATTGGTGATGATTTTGCCTACAGGATTTGTAAAACATTTCTCTCATTTTCTTGTTTTCTTTGTAACTATTTTAATTCTATTTTGACCTCTTTGATTTCATGTTGTAATTCTGAGGTTGTTAGAATTAAATGTTTTTTTCTCTACTGTCTTTAAGTATAGATGTCAGATCGTATGAATTTTTAAGTCTATTTGGAAGTTTGGATGATGAGATTGTTTGTTATCCTTTTCTAAGGATTCCTATTCCTTTTGTTTGATGGGAGTAAGAGATGTGTTACATAATTCCTAACATGAATTTGTATTCTTTAGTGAGAAAATTGACTTGTTTTAGGAATTCTTCATATTCAAATTCAGAAGAATAAGAGGAAGAAGAATAAGATAATTTATCTATTTGGGGGTCAAATCAAGTTACATCTTCATTTTGGGATTCATTTTTGAATGATTTGATGTTAAGATTTTGTATCTAATCATTTATTTCTTCATTAATTTTTAATTCTCTGATTTATTTATTTAACATGTAGTATTCTGATATATATCCATTACAGCCACATTTGTAACAAGTTATGTCTTTTCGATTAGGTTTTTTTGGAGAATATCAAGGTTGTTTTTCCTGAGATTGGGTTTTTTTTATAATATTGTGGTGTAGTTATTTGTCTTTTATAAAACTTCTTTGTATATTTTCTTATATAGTTTGTTGTCTTACAAGTACCATTTAATTTTTTTTTTTGTTTATTGTGTGTTCCAAGTATATTGAATGGTTCGCAGAAAGTTCCTAGTTCTTGTCTACATTTTTTCATTTCCCATTTAAAATTTCATAATTTTATATCTTGACAAATCTTTAATCCTTCCTTTTGGGTGAGACTTATTAATTCATTATATCTAAGTTTTGAGTATGGAATTTGATTTCTATGTGCTTTTGTGATTTTTTTTTAACCCTTTCTCCTAGAAGAGTTGGGAGTCCAGTATTAATTTTTTCTTTCCAAAAAGGCTACTTTGAATCATCCCTAAGCATCACACTAGTTCGGAATGTTCCTTTGTGCCATTAGAAATTACTTAATTTTTTACATCTAAGGTTTGAAAGGAGTTCTGCATTTTTATCTTTGAGATGAGATAGGTCACCAATAAAATGAAGTGAAATGGCAAGAATAAGTGATGCTACTAATGATGATTTTTCCTTCATCATCCATTTGAATAGCTTCTAGGATTATATTTTGTTCTTAAGGGGTGATATGGTAGTCCCCCCATCCTTTTAATTGGTTTAAAAAATTTTCTATCAAGAGTTCTGCTATCGATTTCAAAAAAAAAATTCCAAAACATTTATCAAATTTTATGTTATTTTAAAAAATATTGGAAAATCTAGGGTAGAGTTATTTTATGGAGATTCTTTTTTTTCTATGTAGATAAAGGAATTTTTTGGCATAAACCAAGTGGGGTGTTCTAGAATCATAAACTGTTGTTTCAAATGACGTTCTAGAAATAAAATTATTTCTTTGTTCATAAGGAAGGGTTATGATAGGAGGTATATTTGAAATTCTTCTACTATCAATGGTGGAAGAGGATGAGGATTAAATGTAAACTCTGCGATATTTGAAAGTAGAGTTTAACAGTTCCATCAGGAAACTGGGTTACTTCTTTTAACTCAGTGGTTGGTTCTATTAGAGGCTGGGTTTGGATTATTTGTGGTGGTGCATTTTTGTCTAAGGGCTAATCTTCTAGAAGTATGACATCCTTCCATTTGATTGGTCCTGGAATGACCATGTTTTCCTTGGTATATTTAGCTTGCAACATAAGGATTTCTCCTTTATTACTTTGGAGTTTGGCTTTTATGTTGAAGGCTATTTGCATAATTTTGTAATGGATTATGAATATTATTACAATTGGATTGATCATTTAAGCATTTAATAACCACGAGTTTTAACGTGGAGAATTAGTGAATGAGGAAGGTTTGGATCTCTCAAAGCAATTGAGAGATTTGGATAACTATTGAAATAGATGGAACCATTGCATAAACTTGATTAGGTGATTCCAAGGATTAAATCATCAAATTTTGTAAGTTGGGTATCTTTATGGATAGAAAAGATTGAACTATTTAATCCTTCTTGTGTTAAAGGCTTAAAGCCAACTTGGACAAGACCAATATAGATGTATTTGAAATCATCTTCATTGTGTTTCTTCATGGATTTTTGTTAAGAGTTGTATTGTTTCAAAAGGTTTTGAAATTTGAATATCCTTTTCTTCGAATTTGAAAACTTTTTTTTAAAATGTTACCATTTTTATGTATTGTAAATTAAATTGGTTTGAATCTTTAGAATTTTTCCATTGTCAACTGCTACTTTTAATTCTTTGAGAACATATTTTTCACTATTTACTATAGTTTCCTTTAGATCGTTGGAATAATAAGAAGTATATGAAGAAAGAGACGTAGTTCTGAAAAATAAATTCATTTTGTTTAAATTATTGCACAAATGCAACTCCTACAAAATTTGGGGAGGGTGGCTTTACAGCCTAACCTAGGACTTTCGACCCATCACCATGCTCTAAAGGACTCAGAATTACACTAATGCAAATAATATAAAATAATGGATGAATAAAATAACTTTTCCTACATTTCCCTCTTGGATATATATATATATATATATATATATACTAGCAATCACTCGATATATATATATATATATATATATATATATATATATTCATGGCTAATCAAATAAATTAGCTACTTACTAATCTACTATGAATATTATAAAAAGGTCTCTGTGGACTTAAGGCTCTTATGTAGGGTAAAGAACTTCAAGATGCTAATACTATAAACCTGCATACTTCTGCTATAAAAATTTCACTGTCCTATTCATTATTTTCAATTCATTATTCCTCTTATGTTGTTTTTGAGAATATGTCTTTTTGCAATATTTGTTGCCCCTCGTGTTATTCTAATATCTCCTTTCTGAGGCTTTTGATGTACGATGATGTTATTGTTTCAAGGTGATTGAAAGTTACAAGGCATATCCATTCTATGCATGAATGTATATGTTTCTTACGTTTTGTTTAACTAATCATTCCTCTTTATATAATCTGCAATGCTTAACAAAAAAAAACTAGTAGTAGTTATTATGCCCCAAATAGTATTCATTACTACTAATGTTGCCATTTATCTCATTAGCTTCTAAGTCCCTAATCTTCCAAGTAAGAGGACAATATAATAAAATCATGTAATAGTATATCCTTATGAGTTTTCATGGAGCTTAAATATATAGACAAAATTAGCTGATGATGCTCCAAACTTAGAATGTTAGACGTATATAAATTGAAGTGCAGGTGAACGATAGAATTAGTCAAATGTGCATGATATATTATACTATGGATTTGTCCTTTTTTCTTTGCATTTGATATATTAGCTTAGCTTTAGAAAAAGTTAAGTGAGCTTCAATGACAGAGCTTTCAAGTATATATATGAGTATAACCCCTCCAACTGAATGAGAAACCATCAATTAATGGGCAAACAAAATAATTTGGTATAAGCTCTATTTTATCTTTTTATATTTTACTTTAAATAAACTTTAGGGTAGTATTTTCCATCATATATAGTGAGCTAGATTCTTCTTCTTCCTTTTTAATATTATGGATATTTTTTCAATTATATACTCATAATCTCTTTTGTTGCTAGAAATGATTCCAATGGTATTTGTTAAATACCATTTTCATTTAAGTTATTTCATGTCGAAGACCGTAAATTTCACTTTGAAGTTGTTTATCTATTTTTGATAGTTTCCAAGTATAATTTATTTATTAATGTTATAATAGATTTCAGGCATTTAGTATTTTAAATAATAAATCTATTCCTTTTCTTTCATTCTTTCTTTCTTTTATTTAGTTTCATTTGAATAATTTAAAAAAAAATTCTCATGTCCATAAAAAGAGAATGTACAAGTCCATTGTTTGTTTGTTTTCTTCATTTTTTATAAACATGTCTAATTTCTTTACCCTTTCTCTTGAGTGCATAAGAATGATGGAGGTTTTGTAAACATTAAGGATGATAGGGTAAGATGATTACACCACCATGCAATTGAAATTTCACTTTAGGGCAATGAATTTATTTCTTAGCATGACAACATTCAAATCTAATAAGGACTTTGTTTTATCTGAGTTCTGATTTTTTAGTTTATATATTGGTTTAGTTTGTTGTAATTTCTTATTCAATATACTACTGTAGCTAGGTAATTATTTGTGGTTCGCATCTAAGTGATATTCTAATTTTTGTAACTATCATTTTCATTAGTTTCAAAATCGACTAGTGTACTTCAAAATTTGTTTAACGATATTGGATATTTTGATTTAAAATTATTAGTGTTGTGATAATTTTATTGTGCTTGAAATTGGTTGATTTGGAGTTTTCTCAAGTCATTATTTTTCTATACTTCATTTGGAGTTTGGGATTGGTGAACAAGTCATCTTCTGGTTTTAGTATCCTTTATTTCAGTGTTAATGTTTGGTCGTTCACAGTGGTCAATATTGTTTGAGTGTACTATTTAAGTTGGTGATTTGTATTGATCCTATTGTACACTATCTTAGGTGAAGTATTGCATAAGTATTTAATTGTATTAAGTATTTTTGCTTTAGGTGTATAAGTATTGCTATTTATTTTGTCATTTAGTGTTATTTGAGTGTTGAATCTAGTTTTACTCTCAATATTTTCTATGTTTTTGCCTTGCAGTTGGTGCCTCGCTATGTTATTGAAGTGGTGGATTCAAGTACAATTTTAGCTTGTTGATATTCGATTTATGTTGAGTATTTTTTTTTGTTACTATGGCTTTTGAAATTCCAAAGGTTCTTCTAGATATGTCAAAGTTTGAGCGATTTGATGGAACCAATTACCGTCAGTGGTCTTAAAAGCTGGTGATCTTGTTCAAGGCACTGGTGTTAGATTATATCTTGCTCATGGAGTTGCTTATTCAAAAGGAAACAAATCCAACTCCAACTACCCCTACTACAACTTCAGTATTACTAGCAACTAAAAAGGCGGATGAAGCTAAAAAAAGAGAAGCATGATAGCGATAACAAGACGGTTTGAGGTCAGTTGTTATCTCACAGAAGAGACAAGTTTTTTGACATACTCTTCTATTTATCATCTTGAAATAAAATATAAGACACTTTAAAGAGTAGACATGGTTCTCATGAAGCTAGTAGAAAGAAATATGTGGTTGGTAACTTGGTGAAGTTTCAAATGGTATATGGCAAGCCCGTAATGGAGCAAGTCCAAGAGTTTGATAATTAGAGTGTTGTTCTTGGACAAGACATAAAGATATATGAGAAATTTCAAGCCAATGTTTTTCTAGATAAATTACTACATTTATAGAGTGATTAATGAAACCATCTGAAGCATAATAAGAGAAATTTGGCACTACCGAAGCTACCAAAGCTAATCAGCCATATGATGATAGAATAGGCAAATCATTTGAAGGATAACCAAGTCTCATATGCCGTTGGGTTGGTTGATACAAATGTGATTAAAATTCTCTTTATGAAAGACAATTTTAAAGAAAAAGGGAAGATGCCTTCGAAGAAAGGCTAACAAAAGGTTCATTCCATCTTCAAGAAATGAGAAAAGTTTTAGAATAAAATGTGGCATGCTATGTTTATAGGAAGACATGTCATAAGGCATATAAGTGCTACCAAAGGTAGAGTCAAGTAAATCAGACTTAAAAGGCGGTTGCACCTCTACGTCCATAAGATAACATTGCTAAAATTGAGGAGGGCATAGTTGTTTTTTTGGTAGAAGTCAATTTGGTTAACAATAAGACCAATTAGATTCTAGACACCAACACTTCCAAGCATTTGTTTGCCAACAAAGGCCTATTCCACCAGTTTGATGATGTCATTAATGGAGAGCATTTCTTCATGGATAAATCTATAATGCTAAAGTTCTAAGTAAATGAAAGGTTCTTTTAAAACATACATTTCATGAAATTTTCTCTTTCAATAATGTTATGTATGTGCCCTCCTTGCATAGGAACCTAGTTTCATGAAGTTTGTTAAAGAGGGTTGGACTTATATTGGTGTTTGAGGCTAATAAGGTCATGTTGACCAAGTCTCTGTAGGAAAAGGTTACTTAGTTGATGATCTCTTTATTTTGAACACTATCTTAGTTTAAAAAATAGTTTTTACTTCTGCTTATATTGCAGACATTATTTCTTTGTGGCATGGTAGGATAGGGCATTTAAATGTGGCTTTTATTGATAAATTCAAAACATATGAACTTCATTAATATGTTAGGCACCAATAATTATGAAAATTTTCATATTTGTGTGGAAGATAAATACATTAAAAATATCTTCAAACCTATCACCAAAAGATTATCTAAATTGCTAGAATTGATTCATACTAATTTAGCTAACTTTCATAACACTATAATCAAAGAAGGAAAACATCATATTACCTCTTATAGATGAAATTTCTAGCAAATTTTACCTCAATAGGTCTAAAGATGAGATTAAAGGGCTATTCTTAAAAAAAATAAGGCGAAGATTGAAAACCAACTGGACCATAAAATAAAAAATAAAAATCTTAGGTTTGATAAGAGTGGTGAATATGGAACTAGTTTCCTAAAGGACATATGTGATAATCATGGGATTGTACAAGAGACCAATTGTAATACCATGAATTTTTAGCTAATACTAATCTCAATTAAATTATATCATAACCTAATTTTAACTATAAAATTTATTTTTCAATCTTATCCTAACTCTCTAATCATAGATATTAGCATAATCCTAATTTTTATTTTAGGTTATTTATATCTTCCTAACCTAAAAAAAATCCCAAATGATTAATAATTAAAATGTCCTAATATCTTCACCTAAATTATATTAATCTTATTATAATTAAGAACTAAAGATATTAACCCCCGATTTCTTTTTCCTCTTTTCCTTTTTCTCTTCTTTACCCTATCAGCCAAGTCCCGCTTCTTTTCCTTTATCACCCTTATCCCTACATGCCCCATCAACCCTTAATGGTTGCTAATCCACAAGTGCACAACTTTGTTGTAGCATGTCAAGGTCATATCCATAGGAACTTTGTAATTAGTTACCGATTTTTATTATTTTAGCTATCTAGATTGTTATAAAAGGAGAAGTGGAGGTAAATAATAAATTGACTAATAGATTGTATATGCTAAAACTATAAATGTAAAATCTGGGATTGAACTTCGGTCTCATTTTTGGTATTCAAAAATGAATTATTATTATGTTATTGTATGGTTCAAGATTACTATGAATAATCAGTCAATTGTAATTCACTAGCCTCTTTCGAGGTATAGGAGCGTACCTAATCTAATCCATTGACTACTTTTATGACTAATAAATTAGATTAAATCCATTAAACACCACCAATTAAATAGTCTCTAAGAATTAATTGCCTACTCTCTTGATCAATTGAATTCCCATTCATATATTAATTTTCCGGTACTAATTTTAACATTTCAGTTATAGTCGATGTTTATATATATATAATCATATTTATATAAAACCCGACTTATATCAATAATTTCTAACATACGAAACAACCTATATGAACCATACATACAACATATAATTTAACTCATTATATTCATACCAAATAGAGTCTAATTCAATCCTAGAAAAAGAGAATGACTCACTCATGACTTCAATAAAATGTAGAAAATAAATGCAATTGACATGCATATTGCAGAAATAATAAATAACAGAAAAGTGAATGAAAAGATCAAACCATAGATTAAAGATAAAATTAAAGATCTACATAGTGGAGATAAACCCTTCACAAATCTTGATTGAAGGACACAAATTACATAAGAATCAGAAGTAAATTACATTGAATTATTATAGAGAATTAAGCCTCCTCTCCTCCTTTTATTTGTCATTCACATCTTCTTTTATATGCCCTATGTATCAACGCGGAAAAGAGTGGAAGATCGAGGGAGAAAAATCATGTGTTGTGCTAGTAACCATCAGTTGGCCATCCAACTTTTCAAATCTTGGCAAAATAGATATGCACGGGTGTACAAGGGTGTGTTGTGGTCATGTGAAGAAATGTTGTGTAGGAAGTTGTTCGATAGTTGCACGACTATGCAAGGTTGTACTAACTGGCCGTGCAACTTTCATTCTCTCAACATAAGGATATTTAGAGCTACACAACTATACAAGGTCGCACTGGATGGTCGTGAAACACCCATTTCTTCTTCCTCTTGCTTATTTTGCTCCTCTTTTCAGCTCTTTGACCCTCTTTATGTCTCCAAATACATGTGAGGTTTATTTGCTTCACTCTATGCCTTCCATATTTGATTATTTTATTAGTTCCATGCATCATTTCCTTAAATCTTTTTGTTTGATTAGAATTTCCTGAAAATATTTATCAAGAAAGCAGTAACACAAACAAGATGTTAAATAAGAATACATAAATAAAGGGAAGGAAAGATAAAAAAAAATATGGGAAAATCTTAGTTTATCAACTCCCCCATGCTTACTATTTACTTTTCCTCAAGTAAAACTCAAAAAAAAAGGAAAAAGAAAGATAAAAGGAAACGGGAACAAAGCCTCAAATGATAGAATGTACTACACAAGCAAGACAAACAATGTTATATTAACCCATATTGTGAGCTTTAATAGTAAGAAATGAACATAATGTTGTGAAAACTCCTCAATCCTAACTCCAAAATCAGTATTAGTATGACACTCTAATAAATTTTAGGATTGTGTAGATGATCATCCTTACGAGACAAGGATAAATACAGAAGCAGACTTCCTCACTTTAGGTAAGTATAAGCTCTCTATGCTCATGTGTATAGGTTTCTCTCAAAATTCTCTCTTCTGATTGTGATAGACTATAAACTTGCATGCACTCTTATTCTCTGCCACTCAAAGATACTATGCAACAAAAATGACATAAGTTCTTATTAAAGGTGTAATGGGGCTATAGTAAAAGATAGGATAAGTCTAGGATTGTAGCCAAAGGCCCAAAAACAAATGGAGCGATAGTAAGAAAAACATTTCTCAGAATTTGAGACTAACAATATGTTACATGCCTCAAAGTAAACCAACTAAGACCTTTGCCATCAATTCATCACTTCCTACTTAAATCATATAATTATATTTCCCACATCTCAATGTCAGCACTTTTATTCTTTCTTCTTCTTGTCAGTACTTTTACTCTTTCTTCTTCTTCTTCTTCTTCTTCTTCTTCTTCTTCTTCTTCTTCTTCTTCTTCTTCTTCTTCTTCTTCTTCTTCTTCTTCTTCTTCTTCTTCTTCTTCTTCTTCTTCTTCTTCTTCTTCTTCTTCTTCTTCTTCTTCTTCTTCTTCTTCTTCTTCTTTGTTACACTCCTATGCTTATCCCTGGCTTTCCTACATCCAAATGCATTAAGGATTTATCGCTCCTTAGTTTTTCGACAAGGTCTAGATAATAACTTGGAAATATGGCCACCAATGTTCGTTTTTGATTGAATAATTAGGCTCTAGGCTCAAAGAGGTTAAGTAAAGGGATTGAATGCCATTTGGTAGGTCATTTGGCTAATGTAGCTAAGAAAAAATAATGTTCCTTAATCATATTAATGTATGCACAAGTTATATATGACCTTGAAGATAATTCATGCAAGTTCTAGTTTCACACATCAGGGGAGAACACACACAACCAAGAATCAACAAGACTATAAAAATTATGGATAGTCTATAAGACTCAAGATTTCGCTGGTTCTTTTGCTACTAACTCTAATTCATATGTCTTGGTTTATATGGGTAAATAAATGAAGATGCAACTCTAAAGTGCTAAAGTAATAAGTGGTTTGAGAGTCTATCAATTAGAGAGTTCATGCTTAAAACATTTCAAAACCTTTTTCATTATACTTGCTCAAAATCTATATATCACACTAGTCTATGATCAAGCTATGTAGAAATTTCTATCAAATTTTCATCATTAACTTATCATTTCCCAATTTTTTTCTCTTTTATTTTCAAAAAATAACAGCAAACAAATAAAACAAAAAAAAACAGAGAGAGAGAGAGAGAGAGAGAAATATTAAAAAAAAACATGAAGCGAACAGGAAAAGAAAGAAAAGCAAAAAAAATAGCAAGTGACAAGCTAAGAAGAATCCCCCCATGCTTAGACAAAAAATTATCCTCAATGTGTGGGTAAAATGGGGAAAGGGAAAGAAGTGCACTCACTGTGGGGGTTGTGGGGGTTGGAAACCGTGCGTGAGACACCGATGATAAATTTGTTGCATCATAGAGTTCATTTGGTCTATGGGAGCGACGTAGTTCCTGAGAATTACAATTTGGGTCTCTAGAATATCAAAGTGTGCATCAATACGTTGAAATTGGGCATCATAAGATGGGTCATAAAAAGAAGAATGACCCGGATCTGTGCCAAAGGACGGGAGTAGTGGAAAAGGAATCAATGGTGAAGCGGGTGTTTCACCGGTGGTGTTGGGCTGCTCTTCCTAAGGGGGGGAGCATGTTAACCAGGGCGAGGTGTAGCTTGAGAAGGTAACTAGTAGGTGTATTAGTTACCAATTAGAGTGGTAAAAGCTCTATTGGGTAACGGATACCACACCTCATAGTTGTAGTAAAGTCGATCCTACAACCCATCTTGGACAATGAGCTTCATGCTTATGCAAGTCATTCTCCCTGGATATGTCTTTAGGAGGTCAATTGGGATACACTCAATGTCGTATCCAAGCCTTCGGGCAATGTACGTTACTATTCCTCTGATAACAATATCACCAATAATGTTAGTGTTAAAATTATTGAGGTTATTTGCCAGATAATACGCACCATAAAAGGAAACATCCTGGAGCATACAATAGAGATCCCATAGCTATAACTTTTGTACATTACCTTAGCTTTCACCCTTCTAAAAAGTATCCTAGACAACATTTGTTAGATATACCTTAGTTTATGGTTTTAGATCAAAGAGGCCTTAGCATGATGTTCGTTGTAAGGTCGAGAAACAAAACCCTACTTTGGCAAAGATATTTGGGCCCAAAATGCCCAAGGAACCCAAAACTAGTGATCCTCGGGGAAAAGTCTCAGCCCTATAGTAGGAAAATGAAGTAATTCAGAGAATTGTGTCAATAACATAGCATGAGACTCATTGAAGAGTCTAGAGGACAGAAATTCCCCAATTCAATCAAAAGTGAGCGAGCTAAGGAACTCAAGTGTGAGTCCCTTGCTCGTATGATCAGCATGAGAAAAGAAGCAGGAGAGACCACCTCTGTTAATTAAATACTTGACATTGTCTCTAATCCCTAACTTCTTGAGACATGTCCAATCGGTATATCAAATGGATGTTATGTTTTAAGAAGTTATGGCATCGTAATGCTCTTAGTGAATAGAGCACGCAAATATAATGCCATAAAGATTGGATGATTTAGTATTTGATGACCTACCTCATCCTCGAGATCGTTGTTGTGATTTTCATAATGATTATCCTTCCGTTCCTACTACAGTTGTCTCAATTTACTTTTTCAATGCCATATGTGAGCAAAAGCTACATATTTGAAACTAATATACAAAATGTCAAGGGTTATATAATAAAAAAAAAAGTAATACAAGTTCCAAATCTGTAATTAGGATACATAAAATAGAATTAAGCCAAGTAATTAGAGGGAAATGGGAATCAAACCATAATTAAGCCCAAATTATGTAGTGCCTGAGTGAATTGTGCAATTTTTCTAGTGGTGGTGATTAGATTATGTTGTGGAGGGTGTTGTGGTGTGATTGTGGTGCAAGAGTGGGATGGTCTTGAACAGTTAAATGGTTGTGTTGGTGTGGAAGGCACTACAATGCATGGTTGAAGGTGTTGGAATAGATGTGTTGTGGTGCACAGTAGAGCGGTGGAGAGGGTGTAGTGGTACAGAGTTACTATAGTGCACGGTTAAATAGTGTGGAGTAGAGGATGTGCATGGGTGTGGATCGGTGAATGGTTGAATTTGTTAGAATGGATGCGTTGTGGTGCATGGTTGAGCAGTGGAGAGGGTACAATGGTGTACGATTCATGTGATCTAGAGCGGTGGTGTACGGTTGAATGGTATAGAGTAGAGGACGCGCACAAGTGTGGAGTAATGTGCGGTTGAAGTTGCTCAGAGAAGTGGCACACGAGTTATCTATGTTCATACACAGGTGTGGAGGGCAATGCAGGTGGTGCACGGGTGTAGATCAAGGGTCGTGCACTGGTATGGTGGTGTATACAGTGGTCATGCAGAGGTGTAGTGGTGGAGAACAATGGGATTATTGGGGATGGCTCTATTGTGGGTGTTTAGGGTTAGGATATGTTGATGAGGAGGTAATGGAGGCAGAAGAGGGTTGTGCATGGTGTAGATCAGGGTGTGTGTAGTATATATAGGCTCATTTGCACAATCGTGCGAGCAATTTTCTAGAATGGAGAAGCACGAGCGTGCTAGTTTAGCACTGTCTGGCCATCCGCAGTCTCAACTCTTGCAAATTTGTGGAAGAATGTCACACGACCATGCATCAGGCCGCGCCTTAGTTGTGTGATACTCAAGCTCTACGATTTCTTTTCCTAGGGGTTACACGATCATGTGTCAGGTCGTATCTTAGCCATGTAACACCCATCTTGGCTTATTTTTTGCTTGTTTTTCCACGAACTTGATTCTTCATCCCTAACGTTCCCATCCTTAATTCATACCATAATAGGACCTACCAAAAAATTAAAAAAAAAAGAGCAAAAAGCAAAAATAAAACACAAAAAAAAAAAGAACAGAAAAGAAAGAAAAAACACATAAAAACTTAGGTTGCCTCTCAAAGAACGCTTGTTTAAGATCTTTAGCTTAACCACGATTTCCTGAAATTGAAGGTGGATCTGGGAGAGCGAGTGTGATCATTTTATATACTAGAGAACTGATAATGTAAGGTTTCAATCTTTAACCATTGACCTTGAAAATGCCTATAGACTCGCTTCAAATATCAATAGCCCCAAACGGATATACCTTTCGAACATAGAATAGCCCCAACCATCTAGAATGAAGCTTTTCCAAAAATAGCTTGAGGCATGAGTTGAAAAGAAGCATAGTATCTCCTTCGTGAAACTCCCTTTGGATAATATGCCTATCATGCCACTTCTTGGTTCTCTCCTTTTATATTCATGCATTATCATAGACATCCAATCACAACTCATCAAGATCATTTAGTTGGAGCTTCCTCCTTTCTTTGGCAATTTTCAATTCATAATTCATTGCTTTTATCATCTAAAATGCCTTGTGCTCAACTTCAACGGGTAGATGCTAGGATTTTCCATATACCAACAAGAAAGGTGTCATTCCAATTGGTTTCTTGTAAGCGGTTCGATAGGCCCATAGAGAATCATTCAACCTCATTACCCAATCCTTTTGTGTGTGGGCCATCATTTTTCTCTAGGATCCCCTTTATCTCACAATTGGTGATTTTCACTTGCCTACTCGTTTGGGGATGGTACAGTGTGGCCATTTTATAAGTAATACCATATTTCTTTAGAAGTGTGCTAAGAAATCGATTGGTGAAATAGGAACCACCATCACTAATAACTTCCCAGGGAACACCAAACCTAGAAATATGAATTTCTAGAACAATTGGACCACAACCTTTGCATCATTGATGGGAGATGTCACTACCTTCGCCCATTTGGAGATATAATTCACAACAACTAGAATAAACTTGTTGTTGTAAGAGAATAGGAAGAGTCCCTTGAAGTCAATTCCCCAAACATGTTATTGAGAGGCATTTACCTCAAAGATGTTATTGTGAGGCATTTTATTTCTTCTTAATATGTAACCAGTCCTTTGGCATCGATCACATAAAGTAATATATTATCAAACATCTTTGAAAAGGTTAGGCTGATAGAAACCTGCTTGGTGAACCTTTGAAGTTGTTTTGGAAGTGCTAGAATGACCCCCATATGGTAAATAATGATAATGAGCAATGACACTTCCAACTTCCTCTTCAGGCAAACATATTCTGTAGACCTTATATGCACATTTCTTATAAATATGAGGATAATCCCAAGAGTAATTCTTGACATCTGATAGGAAATTCTTCTTTTACTAATAGGACAAGTATGGTGGCAATACCCCACATGCTTTATAATTAACAAAATCGGAAAACCATGGAGTGGATAAGATAGTAGTGACTTCCTTTAATGTTAGGGTTCAATCTCCTTTGATGTTAGGGTCCTTAATGACTCCCACGTCAAGTAGCTTAAGGACCTATTTTCTCACCACTTCTTTCATATTAGGGTTCAATCTCCTTCAATGTTCAACGGAGGGCTTGTATCATTCTTCTAAAAAAATTTGATGCATGCAAATGAAAAGATTTATGCTTTTTAGAATCTATATAGTATAACTAATGGCTTCTCTATGCGGCCTAAGAATTCTAAGAAGCTTTTCAATTTCTACCCTACTTAAGCTAGCATTTATAATGACAAGGTATTTAGAATTAGAGTCAAGAAACTCTTACCTTAGTGAAGAAGGGAGGGGTTTTAACTCCACGTTAGGTATTACCTCTTTTTTTAGGGCAGGAATGCTTGATTCCACTTCAAGAATTTATATCTTTTTATTTGCTTAAGGAAAAATGGGACTTTCCTCCAATATCTTGGAAAAACCAGTGATTTCAAGATTTTAATCACTAGGTAATCCACTTCTCATCAAACACTCATTAAGAGGGTCACTTCAGAAGCATTCAACAAGATCCTCGTTCACCACCTTGTCAATCGAGTCGATCCTATAACAAGCATCATCGATTAGAGGGAATTTCATAGAATTAACTCACTTTCTCACTCCCAACATTCAAATAAAACCTTCCATTTTTAACATCAATGATGGCTCCAACAGTAGCTAAGAAGGGCTTACCTAGAATGATAAGAATTTGAGAATCTTCCTCAATTTCTACAATAACAAAGTTAACCTATATGAAAAAATTACCAATATGGATGGGTACATCCTCCAAAATGCCTATAGAATGTCTCACTGACTGATCAGCCAACTGTAGGGAGATGGTGGTGGGATTTAAACCTCTTATTTGCAACTTGTCACACACTGAAAATGGTATTAGACTTACACTTGCACCCAATTCACATAATGCAATATTAATAGAAATATTGCCAATAATGCATGAAATAGAAAATGAACCGAGGTCTTTTAACTTAGGAGGTAATTTATTTTAGATAATAGCACTACACTCCTCTGTAAGAGAGATCATTCCATATTCCTATAACATTCTCATGTTGGACAAAATCTCCTTAAAAAACTTTGCATATGAGGGCATCTGAGAAATTGATTCAATAAAGGGAATGTTAATATGTAATTTTTTTTAATATTTCCAAAAACTTCCCAAATTATTTTTAAAATTTTTCCTTAGATGAACTTTGAGAGAAGGGGAGGGGAGGCTTATAGGGTGCAAGTGGAACATATTTTTCAACCTTTTCTTTTGATTATTAGTTTTTTCCTTATCAATTATTGGGTCCTCAACATCATTATCTAAACTCTCATCACTCCCCTTCATCTTAGGTCCTTCTATCCCCGTTCCCACTCTTCAATGTGATGGCATTAACTTTATTTTTAGGGTTTTTTTTTGTTGTCCTAGAAATGCCCCAAAAGGTCTAGAAGATGAGCTAGCTTGTTGGGTTATTTGTGTGATTTGGTTTTCTAGCATCTTCTTATGTGTAGCTAATGAATCAACCTTAGAAGTTAGATTTTTAATTGCATCACTCATGGTTCTATTCTAGTGTCTAAACTCATCTATTTACTTCTTAAACTCTTCATTCTATTTTATTTGTGATATCACAAAATTCTCCATCAATGTTTGCAAATTAGACTTTTGGGTAGTAGGGTAGGGAGGCCTTTGATTCTAAAAACCTAGAGGGACATAATTAAATTGAGGCACGAGATTCTAGGGAGGATTTCTATGAGACAAATTCAGATGATTCCTCTACCTGGGGTTATATGTGTTGGAAAAAGGATACCCTTTTTTATTAAAATTGTTCATGTAATCAGCATGCTCATTAATGCTCAATTCGATGGAAATCAATGTTCCAACTTGACACTCTATGGTAGTATGACTAGTAATTCAACATATCTCACATGATTCTTGTTTAAGATGAGATGATAAGTTATTAACATTTAATTTGTCAAATCATTTGAAAAATTATCTACCTTAGATGAAAGATGATCTAGTGCATCAACATCATACCTCTTGCTCTTTTGGGTAAAGAGCACTCACCCAACCATTGGAAATTATTTTAGGCCATATCTTCAATTAGTTGTCATGCCTCTCAAACACTTTTGTTCATTAGTGTGCCTCTATCTACAACATCAATAGTCATTCTTGTGTTGTAGATAATACCATTATAAAATGTATGGAAAATTAACCGGTCTTCCCACCCATGATGTAGGCACATCCTCATGAGGTCTATGTACCTCTCCCAAGCTTCATATAATGATTCCCCTTCTTTCTACATAGAGGTTGTTATTTGATTCCTCAATTGAGCCATTTTTCTTAGAGGAAAATACTTGGCAAGGAATGATTATGAGAGTTTATCCTAAGCAGTGAAGGAGTCGGGAGGAAGTGACTGCAGCGAACCCCTAGCCTTGTCCTATAATGAGAAAGGGAATAAAATTAGCTTGATAGCATCATTCAAAACTCCATTTATCTTCAATGTATCGTAGTACTCTAGGAAGATTAAAATGTGCATATTTGGATCTTCCATCAGGCTACCACCAAATTGATTTTGTTGCACCATATTAAGGAGTGTACGCTTCAACTTGAAATCATTGGAAGTGAAATTTGGCTTCCTAATACTTGACTGCAGATCTTAATTCAACTATTTGTAACTCCCTGAGAAGGCGATTCTACTCGTCTCCTACATTTGTGTCAACCATGATTTTAGAAATTGTGCTTACGTTCGTCTCATGTACCCAAGATCTTAATTCACTCTAGATTCTATTGATTTTAGGATTCAACACAACTGGAGGTCCTAAACGGAGATATAGTTGCATATAAGGCACCTGAAGATAAAAAAAAACAACAAACAATCAAAACTGGACAGAAAAGGCAGAATCAAAGAGAATTAAGTAAGGAAAAATCTAGTCTAGCTTAATAACAAAAGAGTAAATATCAATTTTCCGAAGTACCTAGCAATGACATCAAAAACTTGATGGTTGCTAATCTACAAGTGCACGGCTTCGTTGTAGTATGTCAAGCTCATATCCACAGGGAATTCATAATTAATTATCGATTTTTATTATTCTAGCTATCTAGATTGTTATAAAATGTGAAAATGAAGGTAAATAATAAATTGACTAATAAATTGCAGATAATGAAACTATAGATGTAAAACCCAGGATTCAACTTTGGTCTCGTTTTTGGTATGCAAAAATGAATTATTAATATGTCGTAGTATAATTCAAGATTATTGTGAACAATAGGGTAATTTTAATTCATTATCCTCTTTCAAGGTCTAAGAACGTACCTAATTTAATCCATTAACTACTTTTGTGACTAATAAATGTGATTAAATCCATTAAATGACAACAATTAAATAGTACCTAAGAATCAATTGCCTACTCTCAGGATCAATTGAATTTCTATTCGTATATTAATTTTCTGCCATTGATTTCAACCTTTTAGTTATAGTCAACATCTATATATATAATCAGATTTTATCAAACCCAACTTATATCAATAATTTCTATCATACAAAATATCCTATATGAACCATACATATGATATACAATTTAACTCATTATATTCATACCAAATAGAGCTTAATTCAATCCTAGAAAAGAGAATTACTCTCTTATGACTTGAATGAAACGTAGAAAATAAATGTAATTGACATACATACTACAGAAATAATAAATAAATAAATAAGAGATTGAAAAGATCAAACCGTAAATTAAAGATAAAATTAACGATCTACAGAGTTGAGATAAACCCTTCACAAATCTTGATTTAAAAACACAAATTACATAAGAACCAAAAGTAAATTACAATGAATTGTTTTTTCTTGAGAATAATACAAAGAGTTAAGCCTTATCTCCTCCTTTTATCTATTGGTCACATCTCTTTTTATACTTCCTCTATATCAACGCAGAATGGAGTGGAAGATTGTGGGATAAAACTAATGTGTTGTGCTAGTAATCATCATCTATACAACCGTGCAAGGCTGCACTGGCCGGTCATACAGATTTTCAACTCTCAACAAATTAGACGTGCATGGGTGTGTTGTGGTCATGTAAGGAAATATTGTGCGGGACATTGTTTGATAGTTGCATGGCTGTGCAAGGTTGCACTAGCTGGCCATGCAACTTTTGCTCTCTCAACATAAGCATATGTAGAGCTATATGGCTATGCAAGGTTTCAATCGTTGGCCGTGCAATAACCATTTTTTTCTTCCTCTTGATTCCCTTACTCCTCTTTTCAGCTCCAAATACATGTGAGGTTGATTTTCTTCACTCAATGTCTTCCATATTTGATTTTTTTCCTTGGTTCCATGCATCATTTCATTGGATCTTTGCGTTTGTGTGAAACTTACTGAAAACCATTATCAAGAAAGTAATAACCCAAACAAGATGCCAAAAAAGTATACATAAATTAAGGGAAAACAAGTTATAATTATGTGGAAAATTAAGTTTAATAACCCTACATCCAATCAAACCTTCCCCTACTCCCATCAACTCCTAGCTCCTACAAATATGGGTTGGGTTGAAAATTTTCCTTCGGCCGCTGTACCTCACCCACTCCACTCATCTCTACATTTGCATGTGCATGCATATATATATATACCCAACATTAAATGTCTAACCACCCTCTCTTTTCTCCCTTTTTTTAATAGAAATAACACCACCTTCTTCCTCCTTCACCTCCTCCTTGCCGTTATAAAAAGATCCCTAAAATCCCACCATCGACATAGCCAACTGAGGCACCCACACCATCATCGAAAACCTTTTTCATTTCTCCCTCACCACCTTCAGTCATGATTACCATTTCCTATGCCTTCCCTTCGGCCATCCTTGCCAAACATCACCCCCAACCACCGCCCAAAACAACCGCCGCCCCCTTCTTCTTCAGGAGCCTCCACCGTAGCCACCTTTCTTCCTTTCCTTTCTTTGCTATAATAGCTTTCACTATAGCCCAACACTCCCCTTCGACAGCTTCAACCAAAGAACAATCCCTCATCTTCGGCCACCTTCACCACACCCCATCTCCATCTTTTGGCAACCATGATTGAAGCCCTCCTTCCACCCTTCGGCATCTCCTACCACACCACACAACCACCCTTCAACTCCCATCACCAAACATTAGCCTCCTTATTTTATCTACCACCACTGTTGTACCTCCTATATCAATAATAGCATATGCCATTGCTTTTCCACCATCCCATGGCACAACCAACCATTTCCCCCTTTATTTGGTTACGCAAGTTTTTCCCAAGCACCATCTTACTTGGTTCAATTTTTCTCCCTTATTTCACCCTTTTGTTTCCTTAAAAATTTATTTACTTTGGTGGTTTAATCTTAATGATAGTTTATTATGATTTTCTTAGGTGAATTCACTATGGTTTCGGAAGAGGTGGAATAGGATTTGCATGCTTAGAGACTAGAGTTTTTTTTTATGGATACTTGTCATGGTCAAGGGTTTTTTGCTTGCTAAGTGTTATGCATGATTTTATGTTGTACCATGTTATTTTTATTATGGGAATTAATATATGATGGTTGATATTACATGATAAAAAGTGAGTAAGTAAAGATTATGAGGTATTGTTATTTTATGTGGAAAATCCTTCAGTGTGAAATAAGGATGTATCATAGGTTTATTAATGGTATGATAAATTTAAAATGAGTATGATAAGGTTTGTGGAGAAAAATGTGGATTTGGAAATAATGTTACTAAACACATAAGATTCGCATGAAATAAAGGTTTTATTAACGATAAGGACATTTTGGTCAACGTGGGTTAAATATGAGAATTATGGTATTTTAAGGTGCTATATCATCCAAATGTACTAAGTAATTTATATGAAATGTTTGGAGTAGCTGTGAATAATATAAGGTTGATTAAGTATGAAATAAGTTTGATTTGGGAATAGTAATCCTAAAACAATGAGGCTATTATCACATGTGTGAAACGGTAAATTTAGACCACTAAATTAAAATATGTTATTAATATTAGGTTTCTAGGAATTTATATCAAATCTGGTATTTGTTTGAGCCCTACAAAAAATGTTATGATCGATTTGTAAAATTAGGGTTTATAAGCCCTAAGAATAGTAACTTGTGGGATAGGGTTATCATCGCATGTGTAAGACTTTAGATTTAAGCCTTGACATTTGAGTGTGGTGATAATAATAATAATAATAATAATAATAATAATAATAATAATAATAATAATAATAATAATAATAATAATAATAATTGAGAAATAGGTAATAATTTTAGTGATTAAAAGAGTAATTGAAGAAGATTTATGATAAAAGTGTGCAATTAGGGTTTTGGGAAAATATAGGGTTCTTAAATCTAGATGAAAAACTTATGATCTTTGTGGTGTGCTTACCTACTTTAAATATGTTATTCACTTTTGAATCAATCATTAATAAGACATTAATCATTTATAGTGAAAGATCATGTGACTCGGGCCAAGGTATTTTATGGATCTATTCCACTGGATGATAATAATGGCTCGAGTGTGTTGTCTTTGAGAGGTGCTTTAGAATGTTCCACTGATTTAAGAATAGTAGATCGGGATATCTTTTCCCTAAGAGGTGTTTTATAGATCCATTCCACTAGATGATAAAAAAGAGAGGCCTATATCAGTATTTATCATATGAGACTTTATGTGTTTTGTATGTGTACTTAATCTGCTATGAATGTATGTATTTAACTGTCCCTAACTTAATAGTATTATTACCTTGCTTAATATGTAGCGTACTAACCGTCCTTTTTATGGGTGCTGCTCATTCTCACAAGCAGAGGACTCTACTTTTGTGCAGGCCTTTCAAGACCAGCACAATGATTTCTCTACCTTTAACGTATTGCATGGGGAGGAGTGAATTTTTATGTACTAGGTGTTTAGGTGAAGAGTTATGTTATCCGGATGATGTTTTTTACCCAGATTTCTTTTGGACTCTTTTATCGATGTATCCCTTTTTATTGTATTTTGTTGTACCCCTAAATTAATCTCCAAACTCATATTTATATTTATAAAGTTTCTCTCATTTTAAGTTACTTTTTTTTACTTTTAATGGTTGTAGCCTTGTGATTGATGTGAGAATGGTATGGTAAACCATAATTACATCAATTAAGATGGTGACACACAATATTTTGGTTATAAGATTCTACTATAAAATAAATTTTTTTAATAGTAAAATTTAGGGTGTTAAACTAATGCCCTTTATACCCCTCAACAAAATGGTAGAGCTAAAAGAAAAAATAGGACTTTGAAAAAAATTTTGAATGTTGTGCTATTAATTTTTGGTATATCTGACCAAATTTGGGGGAAAACAGTGTTGTCTACTTGTTCCTTTTTAAAATAGAGTTTCTCATAAGAATCTAGATAAGACACAGTACGAATCATTGAGTCGAATCTAATATTTTTGAAATTATAGAGGTGTATAGCTAATGTTGGCTTACTATACTTTATGAGAACTAATGTGGGGGCAAAGGCTTTTAGTTATGCATTTAGATTCTTATGTTTGAATGATAATTTTATTTGTGAATCTAGAAATGCAAACATTTTTTATAATGTGCATTGAATGATAAAGGATGCATGTTATTTTGTTATTTATTTAAATTCTCCTTCTATGCATTTGTCTCTACCTTCTTCATCAAGTTTTGTAAATGAAATTTTAAATTAACCTAGGAAAATTAAATGACAAAGAATAGAAACTAGCTATGGATCCAACTTTGTGCTATTTTCCTAATTGAAAATGATTATATTGACATGGCAAATGTATACCTTTTATCTTCTTATTTGATTGACGAGGATCTTAAATCCTATATAGAAGTTGTAACCTCCATTGATGTTAGTTTCTAGAAGGACGCAATCAAAAATGGATCAGAACCCATTACGTCTAATCATAAATGGGATTTGGTTAATTTTACTAAAGGTTGTGAACCATTTGGATGCAAATATGTATTCAAAAATAAATTAAGGACTAACGAGAGCATGGATAAGTTTAAATCTAGATTGATAATTATAGACTACAAGCTAGAAAAATGTCGTTGAATTTGTTTATACTTATTGTATTGTCATTAAGATTGCCACTGTTTATTCTTTATTTTCCTTAGTTGTTATTCATGGATGTGTGGTTCATCAAATGGATGTTAAAACTTTGGTTTTAAATGGAAATCTTAAAGTAGAAATTTATGTGGCACAACCTAAGGGTTGTGTATTTAAGGATCAAATAACAAAGTATGTAGATTGAGAAAATATTTTTATGGCCTTAAATAATATCTTAAGCAATGGCATGAAAATTTTAACCAAACTTTAGCGAATGATGGTTATGTTGCAAATGCATGTGATTCTTGTGTTTACTTCAAGATTTTTGGACTTGATTGTGTGATTATATGTATGTATGTTTATGCCAAGTTAATTCTTAACACTGATGTGACTGTGGTTAATAAGACCAAATCATTTTTGTCTTCTCATTTTGATAATAAAGATTCAATGATGATGTAATTCTTGGTGTTAAAATGAAAAAAAAAGTGAGAATGGTTTTTCCTTGTGTTAGTCACATTAATTAAAAATATTTTGAAAAAAAAAACTGATTGTTTTGATGATATGCCTATGAAAAGTCCCTATGACCCTAGCATGAATTTGAAAAAGAACCAAGGTTCTAATGTTCCTCAAGTTAAATATGCTAAAATCATAGGATGTGTGATGTTTTTTATGAATTATATTAGACCAGATATAACTTATGCAGTGAATATATAGAGTATATGCACTCACAACCCAGGTAGTGATCATTGGACTATACTTTATCATTTACTTAAATACCTTAAGGGTACTCAGGATTTGTGCTTGTATTTTTGTAAATGCCCTGCAATGTTAGAAGGATTGACAAATGATAACTAGATTTCATATTGATGGGGTAATTTCCACCAATGGTTATGTATTTATCTTGGGAAAAGGATTTATACCTTGAAAGAGTGCTAAGAAGACATGTATAGCATGCTCCACTATGGAGTCATAGTTTGTTTCCCTTGATCTAGATATCTAAGAGGCAAATTAGTTAAGGAACCTGTTTGTCAATATGCCTTTTCAAAGGAATGTTGTATGTTAGTTTTCTTACACTATAACTCATAGGAAGCTATAAATGTTTCAGTAATAATGTATATAATGGTAATAGAAGGCACATCCATGTGAGACACGGTTTATTCAGAAAACTGTTGAAGAATAGTGTAATCTCTTTAGAGTTTGTTATATTAGAAATAAATCTAATAAACTCTCTTATGAAGACGATGAGAGTTGTCCTTGAATCATTGAGGAGGATGGGGATTCGGCCTTCGAGTTAAAAAAGTATGGTGGATACCACTCATGGTCAAACGAAACCATATGATTACTATAGTACACTATATCTACATTCTTATGCATGTGGTGGTTTTTTGACTCTAGGTTGAGCACAATCTATTAATCCTTTCATATCCCTAGTCTTTGGTGGTCTTAATGAGAAATAATTGATGAACTCGCCACTTGATGTATACAAGAATGAGCATTATTATTGTCTTAATGAGTCCATAACCTTGTATGGTAGAATTTATGAGATGCATTTGATAGATTCACCTTGGTGAGTGTAAAGATAAACCACCTTCTATAAAAGACTAAGGCTATCTTTCTATAGTACTCATGAGTACCCAAGGTGTGCACATGGTCATTAATAGAGTTCCTTTTATTATCACGAAATATGCAGACTCTAAGGTAATACATTGGTTGTGGGGGTCTTAATTAAAGTCAAGATAGTTCAAAATTCATTCACTTTTTAAACATGATTATTAACTCAATTTATTGTGCAATAATTCAATCCATATGACATTCACCTTCTTTACCTAGATGATTTTTGTGTGTTTCTTTTTCCTTCTTACTTTACCATTGGTGGGGGATTTTTTGGAATCAATAGAAAACTAGTGTAACACCCCTATTTTGCACTATCGAAAAATTTCGTTAAAATAATTATAGAAGAAGAAAATACCTAGGAAAAATGGGGTGTTACCGTCGTACCTAAAATAAGATAGATGTATGTCGCCTACCCCATATCAGATACAAGGCTAAACCAATCAAAATAATTAAAACAACAGAGTGCGTGAAATAAAAATTTAATTAAATAACTCCAAAAGTGTTTACATTGGAGGACCCTAATAGGTTCTAACTTAATCATTACAAAATACATGAGAATAAAGAACGAGACTACAATAAAATAAATTAGGGCATGACAGCCTTTTTAAAACCTTGGTCCTCCACGAATTCCATCAAAACCTTCTGAATTACCTTGCTTTCAAGCTTAGACACGGTAAAGGTAAGCCCTTTACTAGCCATCCCCATAGGCCTGCACATGGTTCTATACATGTGGGAATGAGCAGGTGATCGAGAAAATAGGCACATCAGTATGTTACGTACTAAGTAAGCCAATTTTCCCCCTCAATGTAACACAAGTATATTAATTTACCATACATGAATATAAATTATAGCACGCATCATGATAAGGCCATATATAAATGTAGAAGTGCATAAATACATGTTATCATGCACAAATCCTATAAGCATAATACATCGTGCTTAGATTCACAACCTTCTCACATAAGCACTTACATACGTAATAGCAAAGAGCATCCAAGAAAAATTTAGGGTTTAATTCCTATTATCTAATTCATTAGGTTATACCATTTACTTATCCATATATGAGGTAGGTCAATCACTCAATCAATATTACATTTTGTAACCAATTATTCATCTTGACCATTAACCAAGTGTATAAACCATCTTTATTTATTTTGGTAAATCATACCATTACTTCCATTTCTTAACCTATCATTAACCATTCACTTGGTCGTTGCTCTTAAATTTCAACCAATATTTACCATCCATATTTTATTATCATCGAGCAATAGAGTGTGCACCACCCCATGGTCTCACATACCATGGAATCTTATCCAAATAAGGGATATAAAGTATGGGCCGAAGCCAATCACCAAGTGGACATAAGTCCAGGCCAAAGCCAATCACAAGAATGGACATAAGTTTAGGCCGAAGCCAACCAAAATGGACATAAGTCCAGGCCGAAGCTTGCCATCTAGGTAACCAGATCCTTGAATATCAATACCCCCTAGTACATCATCAATATCTAGAGTAAGTAAGGCACTAGGACCTCTTAGGATCCCTCCGAAGGCAAAACCCAAAGGTAGACTAACCCCCGATAGCTAATCGAGGATCGAGTAACTCAGACCCATACTCAAATTGACTTTCTTTTGCTTTACGTGATTAGTGTTTTATTTATAAGAATGGGTGATTATACAAGGCCCATACAAGCAAGCAAGGAAATTTTCAATGTTAATCCATACCAGTTCTTTTATTTCCATTTTCCCAATCATATGGATTTTCCATTTATCCATGGCCAATATTATTCACATCTACCATATTATTTAATTGAAGCCCATACTAATTCTCATTATCTTTTCTCAATATCATCACTTATCATAAGTGAAATACCCATTTAGCCCTTCCATTACTCATAGAGTATACCATAATTTATTATCCATTTTAATCCTTTCATTAGGCCAATAGTCTATGATAAAATATATATTTTATCTCATTAATAGTCATGGTATATTCCAAACATAACCTCAAAGCATAACCAAACCAAAAAGAAATAAATCATGCAAACTAATTGATCGGTCTAGCCCAATTAGTTAACCAGTTGCACCAACTAGTCGATCAGTTTTGGTCGACTAGTCAATCAGTTTAACTCAACCAAACCATGCTTTCCTCAAATCAATCAATTGGTTTGGGTAAATTAGTTAATTGTTCATAGACTATTCAATCTGTTTCACCAAACCAGTCGATGAGTTTAAGCAAAGATTAAGAAAAAGGTCTCTTCAGGCTTACCAGTCAATGAGTTGGGTCAACTAGTTAACTGTTCTAGGAACCAGTTGATCTGTTTAACCTAACCGATCGATTGGTTTGACCTAACACAGCACCAAATCATAAATTTCATGTAGAGTCTTACACATATATCATTCTTAACCACATTAGAACATGTATCAACATAATCTAACATATTTCCAACCAAATTAAGATGCATTTATCAACATGGAATCATCATAGCCTAGTTTTACCTAATTTATTGTGTTTCCTCAAATTGTGTAATCCAACTACCAAACCACTTATACAGACTATATTCTTTCATTCTAACATGTAGAAATCCATAAAAGTAACACCTAACATGGAGGAATACTTACTAAATATTTTAGAAGCAAGAATCACTTGATATAGGAAAAATCCCCTTAAAATTGTCCAACTATGGAAAATCTCAACTTTAAAACCCTTAAAAACCAAAATCTCAACTCAAAAATTACACCAAGACCTATTAAATTTTTGAACTTAAAAATAGAAAGAATAAGAAAATACCACTTGAGGAAAAAATAAGGGAATAGACATTTTTCCCAGAATCTAAATCTCCCTAACTTAATAATTAAACAAGAGAAATCTAGAGACAGGACCAGAATAGTGTGTGAGAATAGATTAGTAATACTCAAAGTGTAGAAAGAAGAGACAAGAACATAAGACTTAGAAAAATCTGTGGCTAAAAGGGGATATTTATAGTCAACCAATAGAAGGGAAAGAATGAGAGTTTAGGAACCAACTTAAAACCCTACCACAGACCGTTTTAATTCGATCAGAAAAAGGAAAATTTTATCTGGGATTTGCTGACCTATTTTCTAGAGCTCAAATGGTGTCTTTGGAGAATGCAGGTTAATTAGACCAAAATTAGCATTCACAAATGGAGTAATGGAAGTTCAACATGGAAGGAAAATCTCAACTACTCAGAAGAGTGCCTGAGATCGAAGCATTCAATCTTAGAACATGTAGTGGAGAGAAGAGGAAGAAGATAATGTGGAGGTCATGTCTCCCCCCTCAATTGTCCCAATTAACTTCTTGATCAAATTGAGGCAATATTTTGGGTTAAATGCATCATAAAAATGGTTAGAAATCTCTGAGGGACAAATTTACAAAGGTTAATAAGGTTCCATTTTAGTGTAAGGGATTTTTCAGAGAAATGAAGCTCAAAAATATGACCAGCTTAACAAACCAGATAATGGGTTTGGGTCTACTAGTTAACTATTCTACCACCAATCAATCGATTTCCCCTAATAAGTTGATCGATTTAGTTAAGAAACCTAAATTAGCTGAAATGATAAACTAGTTAATCAGTTCATGGAACTAGTCGATCGATTTCCCAATAAAACTTGATAAATATCAATTTTCAACATGATTTCAAATCATATTTTGTCCCAAACCAAATCATAACATTAATTCAAAATCAAAGGCCCAAAATTTGGCATAATTCACAATCATCCATTTTACAAAAATAGGGGGTACTACAACTGGTGTTGGTTTTGCCTTGCAAAAATTTCTTGGAGTCCCCCATCAATTGGTTAGATGGTATTTTTTCATTTTACTTATTCTGTCTTATATTACCTTGTTTGAGTTATGAGTTTGGGTTATTTATTTGATGTATTGGGACAGACTATGTACCACACACATGCCTTTATCTTCTCGTCTAGTCCAAGTTGGGTTGGTTTGGTTCATTGATCTGTTACGCCTCTACCCATATATATTTTTTTTGCTAGATATTTTATTCTTTTTATTTCCTTTTTCTTGTTAAAAGACTATTCTGGAACATCTACCATGTTTAAATGTGTTCAAGCACTCTTCTCATTGTGGTAGGAGTGGAGTCCACTCTTCTAGGATTTTACTATTTATGTTTCTCTTTTTAAGGCTGGTCCTTGAATTTTCATGAGAAACATACAAACTATTCTTCTTAACACTAAGTTTTCTTCCTCTCTAATTTTTCTCACAAAAATTGTTTTGGGCATTGATCTACTATTCATTAACCATTTTTCTTGAGTGCACGAGAATAAGGGTGGTTTTGTAAACCTTAGGGGTAATATGGCAAGAGGATTGCACCACATTCCAACTAAAATTTTACTTTAAGGAAGTGAATTAATTTCACTACACAACAACGTTCAAATCTAATAAGTATTTTATCATTTGTTGAGTTATGATTTTTCTATTTGCATATTAGTTTGTTTGTTGTATATACACTCATATTTTTCAAACAATCTTCATTTTTAGCCTTCTAATGATGAATAATTTATTTACAAGTTTATTTAGATGTACTTGGCCATTTTGCTTTAGATGTCTCATTTGTATTATTCAATTTGTTCTAATGTTGATGTGATCCATTAAAGTTTCTACAGAGTTTTATTTCAAAGTATATCATCCTCAATTTTTGAGTAGTGCTCATTTCGGCATACACGTGATATATAATTATCTTTTTTTGTTTATATCTCTCTTTATATGCTATGTTAGGTTTCCACTTTTGTCTATTTTGGACATCATTGTAAGTATCTATCATGATTTTATTTCTCTACAATTTTGCAAGTGCCTTAAGCACTCAAAAACATCCCTATCATTGTTATATCCACATAGCATGAGCATCTCTCGTCCTAAGGGTAATACCCTGAATTTTATTTAACCCTAATTTTAAGTAATTAATATTTTAACATAATACTAATCTCAGGTAATTAAGATTTTTATCTTATACTAATTTATTAATCCTAAATCTCAACTTAATTTTAATCCTAATTATAGGTCATTAATATTTTAACCCTAACCTTAGATAATTGATAAAATAATTCCAATTATGGTGGCGCTCATATACATTGATGGCATCCCCATCTTTTCCCAAGACAAATAAACCGATATGGTCTCCACCATTTCAACAAGATCATAAGGGAATATGGGATAATGTTATCAGTAGAGAAGATAAGCCTCATGTAGGAGGAAGTCGTTTATCTCATGATAATTATCAAAGTAGATGAATAATTTGCCAAATCGCCTAAAGCACAATAGCTAACAAAATTTTCCTAGCGAGCATATTTCAGAAGGCATATTCAATGACCTGTTGGTATACTCAACTACATTGGTGACTTTGCACCAAACTTAGCACCAATCACAAACTTCCTTAGAGAAATGCTCAAAAAGGAGGCACTAACGCCGTAAATGACTCAAACGAAGGCTAAAAGAGTTATCCAGGCATCCCCTCTTTTAATATCATGTGGGAAGAGAATATTATAGACAGTCTATAGCAAAACTTATTAAGGGCTAACCCTCCTTGAAGAAAAAGATGACTTAAGAAGACAGTAGAAAGACTAAAGGAGATGTACAGGCAAACTTCCCTTTTTTCAATACCATAAGATGAGAAGAGAAATTGCAGATAGACGGGTAGTGAATCCTATTAAGGGGCAATCATCCTTAAGGATGATGGGAAAGAAAAATGTGCATATTTGAGTGGAAGATTCAAAGATGCCAAACTCCACTACAATTCAATATTCAAAGACATTCTGGCAGTCAAAAGTAAAATAAAGAAATTAAAATTCCACCTCATCGACTAGACTTTCTGGTTGAGACACGCATGGAGTCCTTCAACTAGTTGATGACATTCAACAAGAAGACAGTTTTGAATGTATGGTTAATTAGAAGGCACATTTTCTCACTCACACACATCAAGGGGAAAAACAATATTGTTCCGATTTACCATAGCAGACCTTCAAAACCAACCCAAATAATATCTTCCATTAAATATCCCCCCACTCATCTATATGATGGACCCAAAACCAGCACCATGTACAACCCCAAATCCAAAATCATTTTCCCAAATAAAAACAATGGTCCAAACTAATACTGCAAACTTTAGATAATGGGTTGAAACACAAATCTTTAACCTACAAGGCATCCTCATTTGCCAAATAATGCCAAATCTATACATGTGACTTGGAATCTATCCGAAGTATCATTTAACAACCCAACTCTGCTTCCCACCGGAGACATCTTTAAAATAACTAATTCATTTCTTCTAGTATTTATGCCAATGTAATACACTTGACATAGAATTTCACATAAAAAAAATCAATGGCCCTATTTTGGAAAGCTATTGCATGCTAACATCACCTCGCCAAGAAATACGAATGTTAGACCAACTTCCTCACTCAGTTCTAATCGTTATTAGATTTCCATATTTGGATGTATGAGGCCACTGGCCAACATTCATTACTAACTTGTCGTGTCATCAACGTTACTAAGAACAAGCAAAAACTTTCTAAGAACACACGTATTTTGGTCCAAATAAATGGTAAAAAAAAAATCATCCTGCCATTTTTTTTCTACAAACAAGAAAGAAATCCAACAATATGAGAGTGCCACTATTACATAGCTCGAAAGAATAAGTGTTGGCCTACTGTAATGGAATGAGCTCCGTGACTAGTTTGCCCTTCAAAGTATATGAAGCATATCAACATAGTGCATACACTCCATTATTAGAATTCTAAATTTTCTCATCTTTTTGAAGGCATAGGCAAAGAAGATCCAAGTGCAAGCAACAAAGATGATCCAACCCCGCATTACTTATAAAACTCTAAGTACTCATATGACGTGTACAACATGAATTATTAAATAACTGAGTCTTACACATAAAAAAAATAAAATAAAATAAAAATCTCAACATGTATGAGGGTAAACTATGAACGGTAAAAAAAAAAATATTAAAAACTTCTCTTTAAGACAACAACACACTTGACATAAAGTAGCATCAACAAGAAGTGGTAGAATAATCAAGTTGTGTACAAGCATGCAAGATCTTAAAGATATCTATTTAGCATGTAAAATATCCTGAAACAAGTCCATTAGATAGAAAAACACGTCAATAATATAAGGAAGCATTAGTGACAAGTGGTGAGAGAATCAAGAAAAATGTTCACAAGCATGCAAGACTATATGACAATAAAAGACAAACACATGGACACATCAAAGACAAGTAAGATCCCTCCCCATAAAGAATCACAGCCAAGAGGCATAAGGCTCTAGAAAAACGTGCCCTATGGCTAACCTTGCTCTTCCAAGCCTCCATCTATATAACGAGACATGTTCACAAAAAGGGGCGGATCAAGTGCACACAATATCATCTATTTTCATCGGTTCTCATTGTCTTCACTTAAAACTTCCATGATTTAGTATCTTTGTCATAGAGTGAATGTGGTAATATGAATAATACATGTGCTACAAATCTCTCACTGCTTCTAAGCAACTTCATTGATCAATAAGAGTCTAAAAGTTATAAAAAAAACCATTAAATAAAGGCTAATCTAATTGTTACTCATAATCCAATCAATGCAATTAGCATAGCTTTGAACAAAGAAAATGTTTAGAAGTTCAGTGTAACTCGAGTATCACTCTATCCATTTCTTACATCACAATTAATACATCATAATTTATGAATGTCATGAATGATCTGAAATAGTACTCACCGAATCGCATGTGGGGTTGCTAGTCAAGCAAAGATGTGATAGTCCTAGACTTCTGAGCACGTAACAACAAGCTGCAATGGCCAACTTCTATAGAAGAGTAAATAAAGATATCGGCCAACATGAAAAGAACATAACTATATACATCTGCTCCTAAAATGATTGAAATATGAATTCTCCTATGTCTATGAGATGTACAAAGTTGCCCAATTCTATGTTGAGGGCGCCTTACACTTGTCCCACAACCCCGTCATACACTCTGCCGGTCCCAATTAAACACAAAAACCGCCCAGAAACATCAAAATATGATGGCTCTAGAGGGAGCACCAAATAATCTGCCTATGGCTAATGTCGACTATACTCTGACCGGTGCATGAGAGTGAGTAATCAAGATACAAAAGATAGAAACAGCAATCCCCTAACTCTACCTGCCTTCCATATTCTGCTTCCAGGTTTTCTATGTTCTCTGGAAAATCCATCATCATACGTTTCCCCTACTGTGAAGGTCTACTCCATGTACATGTCGCCTATCTCGTATGCACAGACTACAAGTAATGCCTGAGTACTCTGCTACTGTTACCCAGCCTACCACCAAAACTCAGCCTCCGTCCTCCCCCTGTCCACTCCTCGTCATCGTCATCATCTTGGCCTTTACTTGGACGACCAGGTTTTCCACCTCTTCTGGCAGATGGACGCTTTCTCTTAATGTTTGCTGAGTAGGTTGAGTAGTCAACTGTGTCTTCCTTCAACGCATTTTTGTATTCCTGTTATGGAGTGCCAAAGAGATCACATTCGTAAAGTTAATAGTCAAAGAGATCACAGTTGTAAAGCAATACCAGCCACATGAAAGCTCTTGCGAGCCTCAGAGGTCTGGATCCCACATCCTTAACCAAAAAATTCGCAGGGATGGATTTGTGGAAACATAAACAAGAGCAAAGCTGAGTTTCTTCTAATTTAAGAAGGGTACAAGCAGAAAAGTAAACACAACTATGACTGAAAAAGGTACCACAGTTTCTTCATCATACAACACGCAGCAGAGATTGCAGATCAGCCCTAAAGAACAGTTCAGTTTCCACAGTTGCAGTTGACACTTCATATCAGCCAATGCTAATAAATGTCAGGCCTGGCAATTAGCTAGCTAACAAAATAAAAGAGGCATGACTGAACCAAATGGAAAGAGGATCAATCAGCTTTGATCAAATGGAACCACACATTTAATACAGGCACGACAGAAACTAAACAGGTCAGGATGTGACTTTTGAAATAAAAAGGACCTAGAGATCAGGTGTCAGAGAACATGGAGGTACAGGGCAGACACAGGAAATACAAGATCATCATAATTGCTGCGTTACCTGATATCTTTGCGTCAACTCTTGAGCCGTAGAAGGCAAGTCGGTATGCATCTCACCGATACTAAAAGGAATGTTCTGTCTGGAAAGAGCTTCTCCAGGTTTTGGCGGATCGGTAGGAGAAAAAGCCTGATCGGATTATCATATTACTTAATGTAACTATCACAGTTGTTCTATCAAACATATCATAAACAATGCAGCAACGTAAAGTAAAGCAGAATATAAGAAAAACCTTACTTGGCACCGGACATCATCCAAGCTGTACACAATCTTGAGGTGCCTCTTCAGTCTAAGAAGGAGCTGAATAGCAGTAGCTGCAACACAGTCGGCCTGTACAACCACCAGAAGCACCAATGTCAAAGTTGAATCAATCAAAATATGCAACATGGATACAGCAAGCACAAAATTTTCTATGGATAAAAAGCCACCACAGAGATGGGCAGCAGGAGGTCTACAGCTTAAATCACATACGCTTACAACTGGCAACATAATGTCAGAGGTAATATCATATAGACCATGCTCCTCAAACTGCCCCCACCCCACACAACCACAACCCAAAAGGAGGAAGAGAGAACTTTTGTCACTCTGCAAATGTACTGTCATAACAAAAGTGAGGCACAGAGGAAAAAGAAAAGAAAGCAAACAGCATCAATATGGAAACAAGATTACGTTGACTATAACAGGAAACACAACAACCACCTGCAATTTATCCAAAGAGAACATCACAGAGGAATATACATACACATATTCATGCACTCAGTGTATGATTTATAATGGTGAGCTTGGCATAAGATTAAGTAAACAGACTAGCACAAACAGAGCACCAGGAACACAAAGAGGATGCATAAAATATTTGAAGAATCTGAATCAACTGCTCTTGAATACCTGGATCCTTTGTAGATCGTCTTCCGTAATCACATGAGAGGTGCCTAGCCTCAAAGGACACATAGTTGTACTCATTGCTGATGAACTCGGAAACATTGTAGCCTCTGCCTCTTGTTGATTTGCATCATTTATGTCAGAGTTATGGGGTAAAAATAAATTACCAGTTGACTCCTGTTGAACATCTCCATTTTCACATGGAATCCTCTCAGATCCTCGCTGAGAGAAATGTAAACTCAATGCTTTTAGACTTGCTTCCAGTGTCCCAGACCTCACTTGTATGATACGATTTATGGTATAAATCAAATACAAAGGCTCATCAGGTGATGTGAAAGGAAGCAAAGCGAGAATGTCTGTGCAGTACCTAAAAACAAGAAAAGAGACATCAACAACACAATCTGCTATTCTTATCAATATGATTCAAGGGTCAATAATGATGGTAGCTTACATTAGGAAAGGTATAACAATACCACTCCAGCGAGGATTGTCATATTTACGAACAACTGAGGACATGAACTTATTCCTGGCAACACGATTTCCGCGAATGAGCTTATAGATCCGAGAAACACCGAGCCTCGCATTTGCAACAGACAATTCTTCAGATCTTGCCTTCAAACCCCCAGTGGTCTTGGCCTGAAAATCTGTGTTTCCATTCCCAGAAGATTCCCTCAAGGACTTGATAAATGTAAATGACAACAGAAGGCCATCACCGAGACGGCTTTCAAAGAATGCAGGATACCTGAAAGGATTATTTAAATAGTCAGAATAAGCCGCTAAATGATGCAGGAAAAGTCACCAAGAAATAGATGAAGAATACTTCTCATTCATATTCATCAGTAGATGATGCCCCAACTTTGAATTTGCCTCCAGGGGATCAGTTTCCAGAGCAATGAGATAAGGGACACAGGTGATAGGATGAACTAAGCCTTGACGAAGTACAATCTCAACAATCTGCATTAATGAAAAGAACAAATGCCAACCAAATAGTAAATAAATGACTGAAAATTAGGTCCGGCGAATGGGACATATACTGATATGGAAATAGTAAAGTATCTGTTTAGATGGACTACTTTATTTGCTAACTTGATTACAATCTACCATTGATCGTTAATTACAACAGAAGTGGGGATACTTTTATCTTTTAATTCATTAGAAAGACCACAACTACTAGCTAGCACAAAAAACTTCCATATCACTTGTCCACACAAAGTTATTGACTGAGAAAATAATAATGACATCATTTCCAGTTGAAAACCTTTGCTCACCTTTAATGCAGATTGGCGAACCTGTTCATTCGTGTCTAAGCATCTCTCAAGTATATTACCCCAGTACAATTGTACTATACCCCCACAAATGTTAGTGTCACCTGCACCAGCAGCAACAGGTACACTGGACCCACCATCTACAGGATGCTCAACCACATTCTCTCCAGTAGTATCAGTGGCAAGTTGACTTTCAGCATCAAGAAGATACTCGTACATGTTTTGCAGTGCTTGCAGCTGAAAAGCATCAATTATTCTTAACAAAGGTCTATATATCAATATCTGGGAAAAAGATTGAAAAAGGCTATCTATTACCTTGAGTCGTGCATCGCAGGTGGAGGATAATGTTTCAGAAATAATTTTTCCAGCATCTTCCTCCAACATACATTCAGGCTTAGCAATGAAAACAAAGCCTAATGCCTGGAACATTTAGAATTGCATGAGCATGCCTCCACAAGTAACTACACTTTCAGAAAATTATGCAGAGGGAAGCTTACTTGCAAGGCTCTAACTTTTATGACAAAATCATCTGCAAACAGATACTTTTTAAACATGCTAAGGCTACTCAGAATATCTATGCTTCTGATGGAGCCATTGACCAAAGAATTTCCATAGCGGATGAGCAGCCCAAGGCAAAAGAGTGATCGCCCCACTAACTGCAAAAATAGACTTGGTCATCCCCACTCCACATATTTGAAGATGTATGGACAGAGAATAAAAATAAAAATAAAAAATAAAAATAATATATATATATATATAGAGAGAGAGAGGGAGAGAGAGAGAGAGAAAGAGAAACAAGCACCAAGTTAGCCAACTAATAACAAAAGGAAAGGAGCAGTGCAGGGAGTATGTGGGAAATTAAAAAGAGGCTAGATTAGTAAACCATCACAAGTCAAACCATGCGACTACTGAAGACTTTGGAGATGGTAAGCTGCACTCATACTTTTAGCCTTTAAGCATATATTTTGATAACCCTGCCATCCTTACATGGACACCCAAGCTGTTAAGACAAATGAATCATATAAATCGGGTTTCATGCTGTAACAGATAACAGAGTTGGATAAGCCAATTCACAACTTTCATCTACCTCTTTCCACACACACTCCCTCTTATAATTCCGTGCTTCTAACCTTCTCCTCACTAACATTTCTGAATTCTGATCTAAGCATGACTTTGTTGCATTAAAACTTGACCAAAGATAACATCCCCATTTGGAAAAGCCAACTTCTTGGATTACCCAAAAACCTCTAAACCTCTTGATGGATATGGGAAACAAATTGTTCATGCTAGATATTAAAGGTCGTTTAGGCCTGATTTCTATCAAATCAAAAAAGAGAAAGGAGATGAGAAAAGGAGGAGAATGTCATACAATCTTAGGCACCTTCTAAGGATTGTATACTCTCAAACACCGTCTTAAGGCTTAAAACATATTAGGATGAGGAAAGAAGAGCTTCTGAATAATAAACAAATAAGTTCTTCACTTGAACTTGAATTCTGCCCCTCTAAATGCATGAGCCTAACACTTTATTGATGAATTTTAAGTCTCATTTAAATACAAACTAACTCAACAAAAGTAAAAGGGACTGATTTGGCTGCAAAACAAACTATCTAGTTATCTAATGAGTCTAGCTCAACTAGTTTAATCCTAACCAAAAGTACAATCAGCCATCGATTTTATGGCTTGTCAAACTCAAGTGTAATCAGCCCCTCGTGCCCTTACAAGCTGATTTGAATCCTACAAGTTAATAAGCTAACTAGTAGGTGGGTCATGATTAAAAAGCAAAAGCAAAGCTACTTTAATGGCTTTTTATAAGGCAGGTTAAAATGTAATGATGGGGCTGATTTAAGCTTGTTTTTCTCTCCAAACGACCTGCAGCAATTGTACTTGTTGCTGCAGCTGATTGTCAAAAGTAATGATAGGCTTATAGCCTTTTATGTGGCAGGGTTAACGTGTAATGATGGGCTGATTAAAGCTTGCTTTTCTGCCATAATACCTACCAACTTCTAGTTTCTACTGTCCTATTTGGCCTGAGGTTTTTGTCCCAAACAAGTCTCAAAAGCTGTCCAAAATTGCTGCAACACACTTCCACAAATCAGACCTGCTACTTGTCCTTTCTGTCCCTTGATTTTCCGTACCAATGCAGCCTAAAAAGTTTGGCAGGCCTTGTTTGTCAGCTGCTGCTGCTGCGATTTGGCTTGGTTCTTTGTCCCTTATGGCTGACCTGGGAAGCCATATTTGAGCCACTCAAGAGTACAAAAGGCAGTAGCTTCAAATTAGGCTTGCACAGCTTTCATGACTTTATAAATCAGTCCATTAATTCTGTCCAAGTAAGAACAGTCATTAAAGGAAAATTAATGACCAAATTATTATCAAATTCTTGGATCGACCTTGGGTAAAGGCTCTTGATGTGTGCTTAGGACAACAATGAACAACCAATTCATTAAAATTTGTTATAATAACAAATAAAATGAAGATGAATGCTCTCTCATCACCTCTCTAACCAATTTTTCCCATACCCAGAATTTTCATGGTAGTTTTATGGCCATGTAGACATTCATTGGTCAAGTAATTAAATAATTTCTAGAGTTGAGAACATTGAAAGAGGATAAGATACTATATTATGGTGGCAGAAATGAAGTTGAGTATCACTGTGGTGAAATGTGTAGGAATTATCCAAAAGATGTATATAATTGATTGTGCCTATTATTAAGTGCAATCAAAAGAATGCCATCGTTCTCCTAGAGAAACATGTGCTTCCTCAACATTTAACAGAGACAGATTTTGATCTCTAATGCTAAATTTCTTTGCAAGAGTTCCAGGATTTCAATCCAAAGTGAACCAAATCTCAATTTGTGGAAAGCCTTTGATGGCTTTATTATGAAAACATAAATTTTACACATTCTCATGCTATAACAATATTTTCTTAGAATTCTTTATAGGCATCATAGATACAAGACTTGGTTATGTGCAGTAGACCTCACTTGCTCTTTGGCTGAGCAAATCAATCACTGCATCTTTGAGACGCTCTTAACACATTCCAGGGAGATTTGTTTCATAAAGAATTCAGAATCAATATGAAGGGGCTCATTTTGACTGTTATCTCTAACTCTTGTCGGTGGAAATTGTACATGGTTAGACAGACATGAGCCTCATTTTAAATTATCAGAACAAGGATTTGGTTCTTGAATGTTTTCAAATGAGATCGGTCATATATTTCGGCTAGGTTGCCAGTGATTGACATCAGTTGACCAAAGTTTCGCTAGGTTTGGCTTTGCATTACTAGGTAACTCATCATTTTGGAGTTTTGTGGTGTATTTTTGGTATTTTGAGACTTCTAATGACCAAAAAAATTGTTGAATAATAGTGATTAAACAATATGCTAATGAACCACATATAGACTAGAAAGACTAGATAAACATGTGGAAAATCTGTTATAAACAGTAATTATTGTAGGATGAGAAAGGGATGGATGAAAACTATATTGTTGGACCTGCTTGGTCTCTGATAAGCCTGTATATTCCAGGAGTGAGGATCTAGTGATGGGTTTGATGTTATCACTACCATATATGTTGGTCTGCATTAACTTCTATTATTAAGAATTGATATGTTAGGTTGAACATGTACAAGTTTGTTATTTTTTTCTGCTAAGTCCTCTTTCCTGTACGCCGAGTTAAGATAGATTTGAGAGGCTCTCTGTTTCAGAGGAGGGAACCAAGATTGTTATGTCAAGAATTCTCCTAAAATTGATAAGGGTCATCAAAATTGAATTATAGAACCAGATCATATATAACTAACACGCCCACCGCCCGCATGCAGAAACAAAAAGGTAATAAATACCTTCCCAAAATTTAATATAGTTATTTTCCTCTACATATATAGTTTGGACTACTCCACAAGTGTTTTTATGTTCCAACAATCAGCTTTATTGTCATATTAATAGCTTGTTTGTGCTTCCTTCACATGATAGGCACTCCAACATGTACAAAAATTATAGTAGGTATTTTACCTAAGATCTAGGATTGTAAGTCAAATTCTACATGAGATTGTAATATTCTACTACGATACTACTACTTTAAGATTTTATTTTAAATTAAAAATCCTTTGGCAAACTTAGATAATAGAACTATAGATCCAGGTCGGAAATTTAATGACAAGTTGATCACATCACTGTTCAGAATGGAGAAACAGACCATCAGATTCAGCGACTCATCAAAGTCATGAAAACAAAGAACGAGTCGAACCAAAAGTAAGAAGCATCTGCCCATTGCCTTCATAGCTAGAAAGAAGGTAGGCTCTGCTGGGTCTGGAACGAGTTAAATAGATAGGATCCACTCATCCACCTACCCTCCACCTAGACTCATGATGCTAAGTTTAAACATTCTTCCCCAATTCATGCTGCACCCAGGGTCTCGGCAGTAGCCAACCTATCCCACTTCAACCTTGCAAACACCACCATGTTGTTCAAAAAGACATTGCAGCCCCTTCCATCACCTGGATACAAGCGATTGGTCAGCAACAAATTCTAGAAAAGGAACAGGAAGTGGCTTTTTCCCCACAGAGATGAAGAATTTTCCCTGGCCACTGTAAATTTGAATTTGATAAGATATCACTGATCTTTTCCTATTACAAATTTTTTTTTAAGAGATGAAAATTTTCTAAATTGCTTTAAGTCTGTGTTTGAGACTGTGCAAAGGTGTTCGATGAAATGCAAAAGAGAGAGATGGTTTTGTACGATGTCAATTCTGGTAAATATGTTTGTTGTTTTTGCCATGAGAAAATTATAATGTTTTTTAGCAAGTCTATATATATTACAGCAGATTTTGATGACACTTGCTACCAACATATACTATTTAAATATTATGAGTGCTGGAAACTGTGATAGTGGCATCATGGTCAGGTGATGCTACCCTCATAATCCGGTTATTAGGACTAGTACTAAGACACCAAGAGGTCATCCAGCAACAAGGCTTTAGGAAGCTGGAAGTCCATAATACAGGACCTATATGGAATGACACTGCTTTCAGTCCCTAGGATGTGTGAAGCAGCTGTTATGGCAAAGAAAAATGGTGATACGGGTTTTTCTGGACAGTAATATATGGTGATAATGGTAATACTACATCTCAGCTGTATTCCTACATCAGGAAAATGTGTATCATCAAAGCCTCTTCCTAATTCACTATGTGGAACTTTTCTTGGCAAAGGCTCTAGAGACCTTCAGTCTATTTCAGGAAAACAAGTTTGCTAGCTTTCTGAATGTTAATTGCTTCATACCTACTGAAGTAACTCTAAAGTATGTCAATATATACAGGCTAATATACAAACTACTTGAGAATAATTTTGGTAGAAATACACCAATGCAGTGATGAAGTGCATAATATATCTGTTGTTGCATATCATGGCACTCCTATTTTCAGGAATTGAGCGAACTCTCACACTTATGAAGTCTCATATTTTGAATTTCAAACCCACCAGTGGACAATTTTCTTCTTCCACCTTCAGGACAAGCTGAAAATTCGAGCGGGGGTAAAGATAGGCACCTGCATGACAGGAGGAATATGAAGATCTAGTGATGGGCTGGCTGTTATCACTACTGCTTATGTTGGTCTATTTTATGGCATTATCTTTTATTATTGAGCCTTGGCCTATTAGCCAGTACAAGTTTGTTATTTCTGCTATTGAGTCATATTTTCTGTTAAGTCAGGATAGATTAGAGAATCAAATAGGCAATTTGTTGCTCTACTGCTACTAATAGAGGAAAGCAGGAGCCATAAGGCTGGGAATTACAGAAGTCGTGAGGGAGGGGCCAAGACTTCGAATACCTGCAGCAACAATCACCTCTATTATCATTCATTAATACATAACATCATTTATTCCTTGATCACTTGCATTCTCTTATTTCTCTTAAATCCTTCCTACTGATTTCCATATAGTATTATCTAGCTGTTTCCTATCATTCTTAGTTTTGGCTGAAGATTTTGTCATGGATAAGAAGATAACTTCAAAAATCACCAAATGCAAGCAAATTGTGTAGACAATAAGTACACATAACCTATAGATGACTAGACCACTTATGAGAGGACAAGGGAGGAGCTTGAAATAATTTAAAAATATAATTTGGGGGATTCTAGCTTTCTGTTCTGCATCCAAACATGAGACATAAAATAGAGAGAGAAAATATAACGAGAGAGAGAAAGCTTAAAGAGAAAGGCTCGTTTGATCATTTATAAAAGTTTAATGTGTAAATATTATTATTTTATAATTATTTATTCCATAATTTTTATTTCTTTTTCATTATAATTACTACTATAGTTATCATTATTACTATTTTTATAATTATTATCCACAATTTTATATTTATTTTTTTATTATCAAAATTTTACTGCTCTGCATAAAGTGAGAAGCAAGGAAAACAGGGCTAAAGCGGGAAGAAGAAGAAAGAAAGAAGAGAGGCTGAGAGCTGAAATTCAGAGGCCATTTTAAATAAATCAATTCAAAGAAGCCTAGACCAAGATATAAAGAGTTGGGAGGAAGTACAAAAGGAAAACAAAGTTAAAGTGACAACTAATGACGGCATTCATCTATAGCATTTATTATGGTTTTCAAGGAATACACACACACACACACCAAAAAAGGGGGGGGGTTGTTGAATTTAGAATTGATTTTCAAAAAAAACAGAAGTGCTTGAGGTTGATATGTGATGATTTTCTTGATGCATGTCACTTAAAAGTTGATCATCTTAGTGTTGAAATAGATTGCTGTAATGCATGATCATTATGGCTTTTATTGTTGTTGGTTGGTGACCTAAATTGAGGATTATAAAATACTTGAGTTGTGAGAAGTGAAATTAATATGGAATTACAGAGCTATGAAGAGTCATAAAGCATTATTTATGGTTGTTGAAGGATTGTTCCGTGGAAAGAAATAAACAGAGTATGAAAACAAGGTTTGGTGATGCTCTGTTTTTACAACAGCTTCCACTGAAATCTGTGAATTATATAAATAGGAATTTCAGCGTATGGTTGGTGTCAAATTAAAGCCTAAGATGTCTAGTTACATACAAATTTCACAGCGATTAAATTTGGAGTTGTGCAGATGAAGTTATGATCATTTTGGTAGTAGTTGTCGAAACTTTCATTTTTTCCCTTTTGAAAGAAGAGACTTTATATTATAGAAACAAGAAAACAATGTACACCTAATTAAAACCAAGTATCTATACGACCAATAACATCACCGTAAAACTCATTTGTAGCACCATATAGGCACCTACTTGTTATGCTCCTAGCAATAAAACGATACAATTGTCGTGTTTTTGGCCAAGAAGGATACTTCTGTACTTTCATGGGTCTTCGACGTTAACGGTTTGCGAAAGATCTTTAGATCATTGTGAAGAGCAATGTGCAGTTTGATTAAGTTAGAGAACCTATTATGAGTAAGAAACTAGAGTGTGTAGAATTTTTTTAAGTGAATGATAAAGAAGATGTAAGTGAATAGGTCATATGCCTCGTTTCACCTCATAAAATCATGATGCGAATTAAGATATGAATATGTGGGATTGAAGCCGAGAATTAAATTATGAAATTGTGTGGTATGAAGTAGAGTTGTTCATATGATGATACATAGTATCTACATATGTAAAAATGATTTCATGATAGTGAACACACTAAAAAATTTACTAATGATGTCATGGTGACTACAAACTTGAATATATGTTGTTGAAAAGATTGGTAAAATGAATCATTGGAACTTTATTGTTCAAAATTTATCCCACAAGATATATTCAATAAGCATATTTTCGGTTGAATAAGACTAATAGAACTTTTGTAAAGTTGTAGGAAGTTACGTTGGTTGAATGTTATTGTTAGATTTCCTTATTGATATTGTGTTACCAACTACGCATTTGATATGATCAATCTTGGTTGAAGAAAAGCAAATAAGTTCTGCTGAAAATATTTTGTGAAGTTGTTTTAAAAAAATGTTTATATTATAGTTTAGATAACATGGTTGTCGGCCACCTCTAGTTTGAATTTTCTATCTATAATGAAAATATTTTGTAAAATTGTGTTATGTAATTGGTCATTTTATGGTTTAATGACATGGCTGTTGGCAACAATCGGATTGAATTCTGGTTGTATTGCTTAGCACCCAAGTCTTGCGCTATGCGGACCACAAAAAGGGAATTTGTCATGACCCTTGGGCAGAACTCATCCCCAAAACCTAGCCTAATAGGGGAGGGTGCCCTTGGGCCATATAAACTATTAATTAAATGACCAATGTGAGATCGCAATATACCACCACCACCACACTTCCACATCCAGGCATCCACATGAGCTAACTTTACACTAAGCCTTTCTAGTCCTAGGCAAACATAGAACATCACTACCAATGCCACACAGTTGCACCAGAAGTTGTGGTGGTAGGCTCTTATACCACTGTTTTGAACCTAGGGTAGAACTCAACCCCACAAGCTAACCTAAGAGGGGAGGGTGCCCTTGGGCCATATAACAATTAATCAATCCCATAATTAACCAATGTGGGATCCAGTTTAGTCCACATCAATGTTAAACAACTAACATACAGTTAAGGGTATGGTAAATCCCAACATGTGTCATGTTATCTCAAGCCATGCTGCCATTATGATTTTATAGGTTAAATATAGTTTTTGAATTAATTTCTTCATGAATTTTTGGTTCAAGTTGACATGACTTATTATTTTGTTGAATTGAAGTTGCTATAAAGTTTTATCGCTTTATTAAGTTGTTAATGAAATTTACTACTTGATATATTATGGTGTTGTTCTTAATCGGTAAAGATCTTAAAACGCCGTTATTGTAACCAGCAACTTATATTCAATGTTGGCAACTTAAGTTGATATTTGAATTTGATATTTAATAATAATAGACTTACCAAACACACACATAATCAAACTAAAAACGAGAGACCCCAACTATTACATTCTTACTCAACAATATTACGGGTAACAAATACCAACTTTGTTAAAGTAACGCTTGCCTATATATTTTCTTGATATGGGACTACTTTGCATTCTCTCTCTATACTAAATTCTTCACTCTATTTCTTTACAACTATTTTGGAATGAAATTCACTTAGAAATAGAAATGGAAATCCATTTCTTATTCCATAAGATTTGTATATCCCAATTTTGTTTAAGATAGAATTATATTTTTTATTTATTTTAATATATCATTCAAGAAAACTCTAATAAAGAGAGAAATAGAATCCCATATCCATTATTTATACATATTCCAAATGAGTGGTGAAGATAAGTGTATGATTTTACTTAAACTTTGGTTAGGGTAACCTTACCAAATTAGGCATATTGAAGGAGAATATTGGTAAAATAAATAAAATAATAATGTGCGACAGGGAATCACAACTCCTTATCAATAATGTAGTGATAGTTGGAACACGCAAAATAAAAATAGTGACGATGAGTAAGAAGGGAGCATTGTCTTAATTCAGGGTTCCTAGGTTTGGAAGTTGGTATGTCAGTATCATATCCCTATATCATCCCGAGTCTACATTTCCATCTAACCTATTATATCTATTTATAAAGGCGCTCATCATGATGCTGCTTCTCCGCAAAATCCCTTTTCTCATTTCCATTTCCACAATTTCATCCTATTTCAGTAAACCATTCTCTGTCCTCAAAATTAGTCTTGAACCTAATATCTCATCTCCCACTAGAAGTTCTGAATTTGAATCCGATTTCTGTTTCTCTTGAAAAAAATTCTAAGCCTGTTCTCTTGAAACCTCTCAATGATAGTTTACTAGCTTTAGTTTTCAACAAATAAAGCAATACTTTGAAGATAGCCATTCTCTGCTTCAATCCTCAGTCTGCAACAATTATGAGCTAGGTTTTAGGCTCGCTTTGGCATAAACAGTAAACACTATGAGGTTGCCATAGCAGCAAAACCAGTTTGTTGAGGGGAGTTGACCGGATAATGGAAGCTAACAAAAGGGTTCTGTAATTTCTCATCTAATTCAGGCATATTTAGAACTGACCAAAGTGATAGCAGTTTCAAATGGATTACTGATCTCATAGTAGTGAAGCATTGGGTCAATACTGGCAACGCCATTATACTTGAAGGAAATAATGCAATGCAGTAGACAATTAACCTAGAGCTCACCCTCACATCAGTAACATGAAAAAGAATAAATACAAAATCCATCAACAATATCACCCCATGCCCAAAAACTCAAACAAAGAGGAAAAAAACACACCGTCACAGCTCTAACTCCACAAATGGTTTTCCCATGGCTTTCAGAAAGGAAATTAATGTGACCACGAGAACAAGGGTAATGTATGTGACTAGTCCTCAAGAAGATGCAGTTCTCTATTTCAATATAAATGGTTTTAATGTCAGCAAATCATATACTGGGATGACCTAGAGTAGTCAAGCGCAGGAGTATTTCTTATTAGTGTTTGAAAAGGCAGTGCAAGGTGCAAGGTGATGGGGGTAGGGTGTTTATTTTATCCCAGGTGAGGCGACATTAGCAAAGCGTTCGCCATCTATTTTTAGGTTATTAGAAGTGCTTTAATTTTATTCAGAAAATTATACAACTAATATGGTAATTAAATCTTAGGTTGGGAAGGAAAGGGAGGGGGGAAGCCCAATAAACATCTTTCAGAAAGGTAGGAAAGAAAAGATAAATTTTTATACTGTTATAATTTGTTTTTAAATATTCCAGAAATTATCTTTCATCTTTCTTTCCTCACTATCTTACAAAATTAGTTTTTTTTTTCCTCAGCTTCTCGTCCATCTACCTCTCTGTCATATGTTGTATGATTTGTTTCTCCTTTCTTTTCTTCTTCTTCTCTATTTTTCCTAATGGCGTCTCTGTTTTTCTCTTTGTAGATGTTGTTATGCAATTTTTTTTAACCCCTTTTGTGTTACATTATCATGTCTATTTTCTCTGTTTTTTCAGAGTGCCCCTTCTTTCTTCTGTCATCCGCTCTTCTTTTCCCCTCTCTGCACTTTGCAATATTATTGATTTATTCCTTTTTCACTTCTGTTTTCTGGTCTGCTCTTCATTTCTTGAGTGCTGAACATTAGGCAATCAGGCATTTGCCTAATTAAGTCAAAAAGACAGGGTGATGATGATGGTAAGCATGATTTGAGATGGAATGGCTTTTTTAAGTAATTTTGGTGCCTCACTTTGGCAACTCCCTAGGCTCCAGGACCCCTACCCCTACTTGTACCTTCAACCTTTTCAAACACTAATGCTCCGTTTGGATTGGGGTGGAAGAAGGTTAATGGAGGTGAATGAATTGATTCATCCCGTTTGGATATCAGGTTAATAATTTTACCTAGGTGAATCGGGGTTAATGTTTCACCTCGATTAACCTCATTTTTATTAACCTCCGATTTTGGGGGTAACGGAGGTGAAGGTGAAAGAATAAGTAAATTTTTGACTTGATAGGACCAAAATACCCCTCAATATGACTTATTTATTTAATATAAGAGTATAAATATCATTTTTTTATTATTATTTTAATCTTCATTCACCTCAATTTAAATGAAAATTTTAAAACATTTACCCTGATTTACTCATATTAGGTTAATATCATCCAAACAGCATTTTAAAATATTCATCCTGATTCACCTCCATTCCCTTCACCTAGGTTAATTTTTAATGTTTACCCCTACCTCGAGTCACCCCAATCCAAACGGAGCCTAATAGTCTGTTTGTTTTGGGGTGAAATGAGGTAAATAAATTGTGTCACCCCGTTTGGAGACTAATTTTATTAACCTCAAATAGGTGAATCATGATTAAAGTTTAACCCCCAATTAACCTCATTTTTGTTAACCCCTAATTTCGAGGATAACAAAGGTGAAGGTTAATATATAAGTAATATTTTGACTTGACCGGACAAAAATATCCCTAATTTATATCAATTGAATCACCATCCTCTTCTCGTCCACTCTCTCCCCTTATGTGTCTCGTCCTTCATTTGTTTTATTTTTTTAGCCTTCATTTACCTCAATCCAAACGGAATTTTTAAATCATTCACCCCGATTCACATAGATTAGGTTAATATCATCCAAACAATATTTTAAAATATTCACCTCGATTCACCTCAATTCACCTCTATTCCCTTCACCTAGGTTAATTTTTAATGTTTGCCCTCACTTCGATTCACTCCGATCCAAATGGGTCATAATGCTCTTTCACTTTTAAGGTGCATTATGCAACTACTTTTGTGGGGACTGAGAAGGAAATCCATGTTACAAAGATTACCAACGGTCATAATTAATTAAGGAATCATAATATATTTTACATGGACCATCAACCTTACGAGGAGTAAGTTTGGCACAACAAGCTGACAAGCTCACAATTAAGTTGAAAGATACTCTAATAAGCTTATAAAATAAAATTTAAAAATAAAAGAGCATTCCGTGTCAAAAAGGCTTTCCATCCAAACATGCTTTGCTAGGCCCAATAAGTTGGTCATCCAAACAGTTTTCAGGTCAAATGAGATTTCTTGAGGTCAAATAAGCTAAAAGCTGACTTATTTGGACATCTAAACAGACACATTCTAAGGCTCCAGGAAAAATGTATGGTTATCTCAGATTTTGGCTGATCAAAAATAAAACTGTGATCCCCTGATATTCTGAAATGATGAAAGTCATTGTACATACATATATGTTTTTTCATGTGAAGCAAATAGAAAAGCCATAGTTTTTTCATAATCTAAGGATTTCAGGCCTGTATTCAACCTTCCATTTGTCATTCGTAGGTTTTAGATAATGGATGACTTCAAGTCTGACACCATACTCACTTCAATTTCATGCAAGACCAATTATATACACCTGATTAGTTTAATCTTTCACTGAACAAGGGATACCATTTCTTGTCTCCATAACTTTCCTAGATCCAACAAAGTTTAAGATACTGGCAATTGAAACAACTAGTTATGCACTCATGTAACCAATATAAATTAATAGGGTAACAAAAATCATTTACAGAGCTTAAAGCAAAGCTTTAGAAGAGAGACCTGCTTGTTATCTACACCCAAAGCATCCAGATGTTTAAAGAATGCCTGAATAAGAAGCTCAACAGTCAAAGCTCCTTTTCCTGCTATCTTACTCACAGAACAAAGGCACCTTCAAGAAAACAGACAAAGGAGTCAATTTGAATACCTGCACTGAAGTAGACTGTTACATTTGTGAAGCAGATGCATTTATATACAAGAATCTTACACTGTCCCTGAAAGAATTTAAAAAGTAGGAGGGGGGGTCACAACAAAAACCTTAGTAGGACAGAAATAGGTTGAAGACAGTAAATTTTGCAAGGCATTTGATCCCAGCCTCAAATGTTCATACTTGAGATGATGAGTTAACAAATTAACCAATGTCTGATATCAGATCGATATTTTCTGTCTAGAGAAAATGACAGCTTATTGAATCATTATGAGAAAAGAATCTTCATTCAACTCTATTATCTTCTACATGCAAAATCTGGATATATTTTCCTAGTACATCATGGTGTATTTATTAAGAAGTTTCATTGGCAGGTTCAGAAACTTATGGCAGTGCAGGCTAAGTAACTTGCATTACTTGAACACTATTTTCAATGCCTTGAGTGCACCCTAACTACAAAATGGATGGGGCGCAGAGACAGCCATGAGGTTCGCCTACATCTCATCACTTCAGAGGCATTTAGTAAATGGGATTGGGAATTTGGGAATGGAAGAGTAGGAATGGGAAATAGCATTAAATGATTGGAAATTGATTTATCTACTCTCTTTTTTCCCATGTTTGGCATATAATGGGAATAACTTGAGAATGATTTGGAAACAAATAAAAAATTTATATGTTTGGTATATGAAAATGAAAATGGGAAAAAATTACTAAAATATCCTTTTTTTTTATTTAAACTTGGGAATTTATTAATTTATAAAGTATATAAGTGTGGGCATTTTGGTCTTTTACAATCTAATTCTCATTTTCACCCTCCAATTAACACCACCCCCTACCCCCTAGGTAATAAATCCATGAGCATTGGGACTCCCAATTCCCCTTCCCCTCTTTATTCTCATACCCTTTTAACAAACAATGGAATATATTAAATGATGCATATGAGAAAAAATTGGGTCAAACTAAGGAATAGTGTGGATTTAATGGATTACCACTGAGAAAAAGAAAAAGGAAAAAAACACATAAAGAGAGATGAGGAAAGGGAAGTTTATTTGATCTATGAGCACCTCTCAAGATCAAATACTTACAATCACCATCCAACATTTAAACACTTTAAGTTAAAAAGAGTAAGATTTCTGGGTAAAATAAACAAAACTCTGCACCCGAGTTTTGTGAGAGTTCTCAGTTTTTCAGAGAGAAAATGGATAAATCAGATATGCCTTCATTAAAGTGTGAATCTGACACTTTTAGTGTTAGATCCCATTAGTCACATTACAACTCATCAAAATAAAGGAATGATTTGGTTAACTTAATCAAATTACTTTAGTCGTCAAAAGGGCCAACTCTTACTAGTTTAATTTTAACCAAAGAAATTCAATTGAGTCTGTTGGAAATTTCTGACCTGATTGCCAACTGCTCTCCTGCCCCCTCTGATTTTGGGGTGTTTTTCAAATTAAATACACCAAAGCTTAGGCTAGGACTAAAAGAAGTAACCTCAGTGCTAGGGGCTAAAAAATAATTAAAAGCAAAAGTAACTTCTGCTGCTGGCCTAAAGTAGAATTATGCCTTTTTGTTTGATCTTTTCAGCCAAAAATCAGCTACAGCTGAACAATCCCCTTCTCTATTCCCCGATCCTCTATTTCTATGCCCAAAAATACACAAAGCTGGCCAGGACCCTCTGCTGCTGCTGCTGCTGTGCCAGAACTGACCATGCTGGCCCAAAAAATGAGTCATTTCTAAGCCACCAGAGTTTTGTCAAAAGGTAATGGCTGGAATAAGGCTTTTGCATAGCTAAATAGCACACAATTTAATTTATTTATTTAGTCAAAGTTAGAAGGGTTTGGGGGGCCTTCTTACTAGGAAAAATTAATAACTAAGTGCTTGTTTGGAACTACTTATTAAAAGTAGTTATTTAATATAATCACTTATTTTTTTTAAAAATTAGCTTAAATTTTTTTTAAAATAAGTAATTATCTTAGATAATTACTTTTGATAAGTAGCTCCAAACAAGTCATAAATTAGGCTCATCTGTGGTGGATGCTCCTGCAGCATTAAACCCCCCCCCCCAAAAAAGAAAAAAAGATTCCCATTGCCAATCTCAGAGTCCCTCAAAACAATCACCCCATTCAGTTATTTAAAGCACGGTAATAGGAGCCAAGCCCCAAAAAGCTCATGTTAGTGTTTCTTGTTTGGAGCGCAAGCTAGCATTTTGAACCATTAGAAGCGAAGAATCCATTAAGGATTTAGGAGAAAATAAATGTAAGGCACCTTGTACTTGTATTTTCCTGATAAATTGTCCTCTTATATTCTGGTGTAGGTATTACACAGAAATGTTCAAAAACTTATGGTAATGCAGGTAAAAATCAATTCACTTAGTACTACTGTACTACTTTCACAGCATTAAGTGCACTCAACCACAGAGGAAATTCTAATCAATTCAATTATTTAAAACACAATGATAGAAGCCAAGGTCTGCTTAATGGAAAAGGGGGAAAGAGTCAGTAAATATTCAATGAAATAGTATCCAAGCATCATAGATAACCATCTGCTTCCTTTATATTAAGCAAATGTGAGCCAGATCTACCCTATATATTGAAAAATGTAAATTAATAAACAGCTAGCTACTTTTCATTTTCCTGCAATAATTTATGAAAACAGGATACAACTCCATTTATCAGCGTTTTGTTGACAAAGCAACTTCATAACTCATGCTAGAGTATGCACATAAGCTGCGAATTAGGTCCAGCAGTTCTTTCAAGTACATCCAAAAGTACATGAAAAGGGTAAGGTAAGTTAAGAGGCCACTAAACATTCATGCAACAGAAGTACTCCCACCATTAGATGATATCTGATATCAGTCTGTTGGCACACGCATTTAGAGCCATTTGACATAGAAATAACTAAGATCAAGTGTGTAACATTTTCTTGAAGACATCGGATGGGGCAACCATCTAAACTTACTACACCGATGAAGTTGTTATCCTAAACAAGGAAAAGAAAAGTTGAAATGGCAGATCTTATTAAAACTAATAAAACTTACTTGAACAAGACTCTGTCCTCACCCCTCACCCTTCCACACACACAAACACAGAGAGAGAATCAGAGAAACGAAAAGGAACAGCATAGAAGCATGATGGTCTTAAAACAAACCAAATAATTGACTGCATAAGCGAACCAGACAGTTTGCACACACCAAAAGATAGACACATGACTGCTGCAGCCAGTAAGCACAGGAATCAAATTCAACCAGCATGAACAACATTAACATGTGAAATAGCCATAAAAAGGGGATTGGAAGCCTCAGAAATGAGACAAGATGGTCAATATCAGCAACGGCAATGGACATGTAAGCTGGCTAAAAAAGAGAGCCGAACAGGAGTTTCTTATTCAGTAACAACAGTCCATCATTAGGGTAAACCAGAACAATTAGATGATTCTCACTTAAGTTCTACTGCTTCATTTATTTGCAAAAATAGTTGACGCTGCATATTACTTCACAGCAGAAAATTACCTGATGGTTACTACAATATTAGTGTTGATATTCCACATTCAAATGATCAAATATGTATATATCTGTACAACAAACAAATCAACCACATAATACGAGGTGTATACAGTTGTCGGCAAATTTGTTTTACAATACTAGACTTGTGCTGAAATATAAAAATGCAGTGGCAAGCTTTATGTTGACATCAGGTTAAGCAGTAACGTAATGTATTTAACTAATTAACCGCCCAACAAAAGTAATGAGTAATGCTCCCTCATTTTATTCTGCAATTATATGCACTTTTATTTCGTGCTGCATTTGCACTTTTAACAGGGCCCACAATTATGGTATTGTTAAAAATACGTTATCTCATATTTGCTTGTCCCCAATAATTCACAAATATTTCATCCTTGAGCTATTATTATTAGCATCCTCTTTCTCAACCAAAGTTTTCAACAACAAAATGAAAGCTATTTCTTTAGTGGACCAAATAAAACGAGGAAAATGAACATCAATTTCAATCAACACATTTGATATTGTGCTTAACATATTGCACAATGAGAATATGGGATTGAAAGTTCATTAGAAAATGCAGCTATGCAATATCAGATCCAGGCTAAGTACTTGAGTATAAACCACATTTAAGGCATGCATATGCAGAAGATATGTGCCAGAGGATGCAGAAACGACAAGCACAAAGATAAAATGAGGAAAAGAATGAGAAAGTAGTTACTTGATACAAGCATGGACTACTGTTAAAAAAGAATGCCGAACAATCATTTGCTTCAGATCCTGCTCCAGTTCCAGAACAAGACTTTGCGGCAGCTTACGGAGCAAGGGAAGAACAGAATCAATGATAAATATTATGCTCTCCAGAAGAAGTGCTGCTACTCGATTGTCAACCTAAAAAAAAAAAAGAAAGAAAAAATAAACTGAATAGTAAAGCAGACATAGCAGGAAAAACACCTCAGGCTTCCTTCATCACTTCAGTGGCCCTAATATTAATTCCCAATTTCCTCAATCAAATCAAAACATTCAAATAGTAAAATACTTCATGCAAAATAAAAGAAGCCAAAGTAAGAAGGTAAATCTTAGGATTCAATTAATTAAAAACTAACATGGAATCTTATATATGCCAAAAAGAGAAGGATCCCTTCTGAAGTTTGAGGTGTAATGCCCATATTTTCTCTAACCCTAAGTGATTAGTTTCCTAATCCTTTCTCTAACATTAAACATTATGTGTACCCTTAATCATACCCTTTAAGTTAAGCCCTCAGTTTTTATCTTTCTACCCTTCAAAACCTAAATTTTCAATTCAGCAGACCAGCGATCGACCGGCCAGCAATCCCAAAATCCTATCACCCAAGGCCTCAGGTGGTCAACAAACACACTCTTCTAATTGACCGGAGTTGAGCAATTTTCACCATTTTTTTATCTCAAATCATTTATTATGCCCAATATTTTTTCGGTTCCTAAATTAATTCCACACATTTTACTAACTGTTTATTATTTTTGGAAATTATTTGATTATTTTTTCCATTTTTAACCATGTATTGAACTTTCTACATTACCTGAACAATTTTTAATTATTGTTGACTTTCTAGAACATGAAGGCTTCGAAAATCTAATTTCCTCACTCCCCATGATCAAATCTCACATGGTACTTACTCATTCAAACAAAAATCTGACCACAATCACCTCCATCACCCTCCACCAACTCTCTTACCTACGTAAACCACTCTCACACTCCTCTTGCTTGCAATGAACCCTCCCATTGATTTTTTTCCTCTCTCCTACCTTGGTCAATAACCATAAGGGGGTCGATCATTTTCGCACTTAGACAATTTTCTCCTTTCAAGTTTGCTCACTCCTCTCTCCTCTCCTCTTGTCTTGGTTGAAGTTGTTCTTGATTTCCCTCTTTAATGCCAAGCCCTTATCCATTTTTCATTTCTTTTTTTTATCCTCTTACTTCTAAAATCTTAAGTTTAACTATGCAGTGTTTGTCTTTAAGCAAAAGAGAGTTAAGGTTATATATGGTGAAGATTTATCAAGCTCCCATTTTTATATTCTAAATGTCATTCTCGCCTCTTTTAATCATTTCTCTTCTCTTCTAACCCTTACCTTCTTTGTCTAATTTTTATTTTCATTGTCTTAGATGATCAAAGAATGGAAGGAGCCTAGGAATATTTTTGTACTAAAACACCATAATAGCTCTGGTAAGGAATATATATCTAGATTACGGTTTTTTATGTTTGCATTGATTTTTGTGATCTTTGAATTTTATGCTAAAATTCATGCCAGCCTTCATCTTCAACTTACATCCATGTATTAATTGATAACTTCATGAATTTGTAACTTCATGTATTAATTGGTAAATTTGTAACTTCATGAATCTTGTGATTCTATGTGAAATGTCTATTTTATGCCTTATTAGGCTTTGCCATTAAATCCTAGACATGATAGTATATTAGGTCATATTTTTAAGTCTTGCGATTGAATAGATTAAATTATGTCTAAGTACGGTAATTAGTATATTATGCTGTAATCTCAAAATTTAGGGTTTTAGACCTTGGGAGGGTCTCGGCCATGTAGCATTGGTGATGTTGTGGATAGTTTTAATTTTTGTAAATTACATCTTTAGGGTGGCAATAATATAAATGGTGTTGTGTGTAAAATATGTACACTTTGAAGGCTTATAGAATTGGATAAGTTTTTGGGAAGTCTCAGACATAGAGGTAAGATGGTCCTTTTGTAATTTTTTGAAGATCATTGTGTTTCTTGAGGATTTTACAATAAATTTAGTATATAATATGTTAAGTTTTGAATGATAATGACTTAAGTAATGAAAATAATAAAATTTGAGATATTTAGGTGAATTAAAAGCATTTTGGTCTTTTTGGTCAAATCTAAAAATTTGGATGTTGTAGAGGTAGTATATGGTTTGAAACATGAAGATGATGATTTGTGAATTATCTTGATAAATTATGAATAAGCATAAGGTATGAGTTAGGGGGGAAAGGGTTTAATCTGGGAATAATGACCATTGGTATTTTATGTGTAAAAATTTAGAGTTAAGTTATGATTTTCAAATATGTGTAAAATATTTTTAATAATATTTTAGGTTAGTGCGTCAATTTTAGTGAGTTGGAAACAAAAAATAAATTTTCTAATTATTATTTATTGATCATTTGAATATAAATATTCAATAAACTAGTATTTTATATTATATTAGCTGTATTTAAGAGTCATTATACACTAAATTATCATGATAATCCTAAGTTTGCCTTAGAATGAAAAAATATATGTTATTAAGTAAGGCATGTAAAGATAACAAAAAACAAATACTTTATTATTGCTCAATAGTAACTTGGTTCAAGATATATATAGTAAATAAATAAATAAAATTATCATGAATGCTTTTTTTCAATAGATTTAATCTTAATAAATGGCCAATTTATTGGCGATTTATCCTAATTTATCGCCAATATTTTCCGATTTATAGGCTTATAAATGTAAAATTTTAAAACTACAGCGTATTGATAATTCTACATCGTGACTAACCCAAAAACTATTAAATAACGGCCGCTACGCTATAGCGGAACTATTATTTAATCGTATGGCAAATGAGTGACCCTATTTGATGACCAACTTGAAGACTTTGCCAACTTTGATGCTCTATCCGTAGAAGAGTAACTTATTGTTAGGTTGCAAACATAGAATTTATGCTATCCGGTAGTTATAGTTTTTGGCTAGATACCTAATGGATTATTAGTTCCATGGAGTCCCTTTTGTTGTATTTTGATTAGCATTGTACTTGGAGTTTATCAAAGGTCTCTTTTTATAAAATCCTTCGCGTCCCCTCTTTATCTTATTTAAAGTGTCATTATGTTTAACTTCATACATAGAATGAAAATGATATGGATAGAATGACCTATATTAGGTATGACGGTAATACCCAATTATTTTATATTTAGCTTATGCAAAAATCAAAAAACTTTAATCGCAAATTTTGGGTTGTTACAGCAGAGCTTGCAGAGATGTCCTAATGAGATGAGGACTCCGTAAATAATGAGCGAAAATGTCCACAAAATCATTTTATAGTCGCAGCAAAAGGTTGCACATAATGTAATGTGATCACACATCGAAAACTAATGGAATCTTTGGACAGTTTATATGAGAAGGGGAGGTTTAACCCTCCACTCTTGAGCTAGCTTTTTAGGTGGAATTAGAGCTCTTCCTAGGAGATTACCCCTAGGGCATCCCAGGCAATTACGTCTTTGCAGTCCACATTAACCGGTCCCGAACGATTACGCCTTAGGGTTCCGGGGGGATAAGGTTTGATGTAATGATATCTAATCGCGAGACGAGGCCCGTATCATAATAATGCCAAAATTTTGAAATTATATTAAAAGCAAAATAAAACATATGACTGACAAGGATTCTCACAGATAACGGTGGAGATATGAGGGGGGAGGCATGAATTGACTGCATAAAATTGTACTAAACCGTCATCTACATTTCAATAACTAAAATTACAATGGGGTTAAGACTAAGGCTATATTTCGCATGATAATCTAAAAGCTAGAGGGTGAAAGTTTAAAGGATGAAAGCCGAAGCTTATTTCATAAGTCATTCTAACAAGTATATCAAAAAAGAATGTAAATCACCTTGTCATCCAAACACTATTAAAGTGGCCAAAAAAGTTTTCTTGGGTCAAATAAGTTAAAAGCTGACAAGGCTAGTCATCCACAAATAAACTAATGGGTTTGGGTACAAGGTTGAACCTCCAAACCCCCCCCCTCTTCATGTAGAATTTTTCTACAGGTCTTTCAAGTACAATCCACTACTAGCTTTCAAGCTTATAGAGGTGAGGTTATGCACATCTTAACCTCCCCAACTCCTATAGGATTCGGATTGGGTGTTATCTAGGATATAGGGGGAATTCTTAAGTTTTTAATATAAAAGAACATATATGGGACTTTAAAAAGGAATAAACATAAACCATGGCAAATGTGGTTGATGTTTTTAACCTATTTTCCCTTCTAAACCATTCCTCCACAAATGATTCATGTCAACAGCTGATCCAAGACGATGCATTTATTTTCTTCATTGTGACCAGTGCATTTATTTAAGTCATAAGCCATATATAGGTTTGTCATTCATGCATAAATAAATTTGTTCATAGGTCTAGCTGCTCCCCCGGTAGACATCTACAATTGTCACTAGAATACACTCCAGCCTCAATTAGCTCGTGATTCTAGTGGCAAATACTTCAACATGAATACCTAGGATGTCCATTATATTTTCTATAAAAGGCCATCAATGCATGGGAAAACTTTCAAGCAATATAAGTAAAAAAGCGTCACCTACGCACTCATGGTAGGTCCCACAAAGTTTGATTCTCTATTATTCATAACATAAGAAATACAGTCATAGGTCCACTACAAGACACTTTTATATTATCAAAGAACATTGTTGAGCAGACTGCCAAGATTATAAGTGGAATATGTGGCAACTTCCCACCTCGGAGACAGGGAATGCAAATTTAACACATAGTACCAGATAGAAACAAATGCAGATGGTACCTTGAGTCCATTACTCAAAAAATTGCAAGATGGATAAAGATGTTACACATTAAACCAATGAGCTCACTGAAAAAGAGATATGCTTCTAGGGTATTACATGATGATAAAACACAGCCTGAACTGAAGAGAAGGTGATGCAATATGGTAATAAGAGGTGTTAAGCTTCACGGAGGGATACAACTCAATAACCCTTTCAGAAGAATATGACTCTGGCAGAGATTTGAGAGCAGTGTGCCAACACATAGGAAAGAAATGTGTGACATCAGTTAAGGAAGAAAGATTGATGTTAGATAAAAAGATGCAAGAGAATGCGTTGTCTATTTGGAGAATATACCAGTATGGCCTCAGACTATGCAAATGATTCCAAGTAACTACCCCAAGCTGTCATTATTCTTCGTTTGATTTGGTTATGCTGAAACTCTAAGTAAAAGCTCACCAATTAGTCATGATTCACCAAATTCTTTCCCAGATACAAGCCTATCCTGAAAAGCCTCATACATATACCTAGTTACCATATTGGTCATAAAACTGTACTCAAGCATTCCCTAAGACAAAAACAATCAAGGAAAGCCAATTAATACAAGATAGAGCAACTGGGATACTAAATTCTGGCTAAAAAGCCCATAAGCATAATATAGTCAACATATTATGAGATTTTGACCAAATAATAACAAAATACACTTTTATAACGCAAATTACCTGATACTTTAAATATGGTTGCAATGTCACCACAAATTGAGATGGATCTGAAGCAGGTACACAGAGCGTGGGATCCACACTGCAAAAGGCATGCAAAACCATCACATAAGGAAGGCTGTGCACCTCTCCTTCATCATTGCTTGTTTCTTCAACCTGCCAAAGAAACATCAGAATCCACTCAACAAAGCATTAGATTTAGACATGCTACTGCAATTATCAAACAAACCTGCAATATTCTCTCCAGCAAACACTTGCAGATTAGTTCACATCGATTGTGCACTGTTGCCAGGGACACAGGATTAATCCCTGCTGCCTTCACTGCTTGTGGGAAAAAATCAAGAGCCAAATTGCGCTTAATGACAGTGACAAGAGGCTGATGATTGGCCATTTTCCTCAACATGTCAACAATCTGTTCTGTCTTCTTAGCCACCTCCAATGGCACAGAGCTACCATCTCCAAATAACCGGGTCTGATTACCAGGAGGTTCTTCGAACCAGAACTCATAAAATGTCTTACAGACAAGATCCTGCAAGCAAGGGAATTGAAATTCAAAGAAGTTGCTCTTATAAAACAAAATCTCAGCATAGACCAAAAAAAATCCATCAATATCAAAGATGTTAACCAAGAAATATTTCATTTGACCAAACATTCAGGTCTTATCCACCACCCCTATCATCATGCATCCAACAAAAAGAAAAGAGGAAATAGGAGATTGTTAGTGCAAGTTTTAATGAACTATTCAGGGTTGTGATTTGGTATCTTGTTGCAGATATTCAGGTAAATCCATGTGAGCCTTGTGGCATATTGACTGGTACAAACTAGCTTCAAACGCCGTAAAATAGCTAAGATGAATTGCCCACATATGACGTTCTTTATCAAATAATACTGAAGCAACTATGTTCTTCCCTTTAGTTGGATACTCTGTGTTTTTTATTACAAATAAGTCTTACAAAATTCTTGTTACTATATGAGAGTATATCACATTTTCCTCATTAGTTATAGTTTTTTGCATTAAACACTCAAATGATGATAAATAAGAGAATGTCGACATTTAATGGAATTATGTGAAACTTCACGCAAATGTCTTTTCTTTGGCCTTTTTTGCTATACATTAGGAAATGATGCATAATATTCCAATATTTTACACTACTTCGAACTTTTTGTACACATTCAGCTTCAACCTAATGTCCCTTACATCATGCAAATCAACTTTCAAAAACAGATATATTATTACAAATATATCGGAAAAATATCAGATATCTGCTCTCATAGTTCTGGTAGTTCAAGATGTCCAATCAATTTCAGTTTCACCTCACAGTTCATAAAATGCAGAAGTGATTTTATTTCTAACCAAATAATGAAATGAATTTCAGCTTTCATATTAATGAAGATGTATTTATCTTTTTCATTTACAGCTTGCTTGGTATGTTTCATTTCTATGGAAATAGATCTATATTTCTTATTTTTTTGAAACTCCCTTGTTTGGTATGTACAAGAATAATAGAAATAGAAATATAATTCTAAAAAAATAGAAGACACAAACCTTGCACATAATGACAAGATTTGTAGAATTACAAAGGATTAAAAATATATAATATGTATCCGTTCAACTTTTTCTCCTTGATTACAAACATAGGAGATGGAAATGGAAAACAATTAATTTATTGGAAATGGATTTTCGTTTCCATTTCTAATAGATCAAACAAGCTGTTCATTTTATTTCAACTATGCCTTCCTGAAATTTATATCAATTAAATATCTAAAAAATCTTTATACCAATATACTATTTTGGCAGACCTTATACCTCAAACTACTCCAACCAAGTGTCAGATAAAAATATTGTTGCATTGCTTGAATACATTTTAGCCTTTCATTAATGAAATAATATATTAAAAATAAAGTTAATTACCATCTAGGTCCCTATGGAATACAATTTTCTCTATTTTAATCCCTTAGTAAAAACCGTTCATTTTACTCCTAATACATTCACTTTATATTAAAATTAGTCCCTCAACCCCTTATTAACATGCTATTACGATTTAAACTTTCCTCTCTCCTAATCACTAATTTTAATTACTAATATTCTATTTACTGTAATTATACTATTAGCCTATTAGATTCAAAAGCATTTAAAAAGAATAATTGAAAAGAACACTGAACATTTCCCTTTTTTGTCCTTCGCTGGTTCATTGACCACCTTGTGCTGGTCCTTCATCGTCCTCGTTCCAGCTTTGGCGGCCTGCATCACCGCCGTGCATTGCCCACCTCTATCTTCTTTTTCTCCGCCTTCCTTCGCAATTTCACTTGTGAGTGTTTCCGTGAGCTTCATCTTTGCTTCACCGCGCAAAATAAACTGAAGGTAATTATGAAGGGAAAGGAATGGCTTTGCGATTAAATAGCAGCAATTGGTGTTTCAACCACATTTGTAATCAAAGATGATACAACATTATTATGAAAAAAGCAGTAGCGTAAGAGGAATATGCTGCTGCTTTAGCAAGGCCAAACAAGGTGGCTAAAAATGAGAAATTGAACTTGGGTGGGTCTAAATTGGAAGTGGTATTGGAGCTTGGCAATGGGGTGACACTAGTTACTGGAAAATTTTTGAATGGGACAGTACGTGGCTGATACCCTCCCCCTCCCCCCGGGTGTATATTACTGATGTTGTTGAATGTTGTTGTTTCCACTTTGCTAAAGCAATGTTGCGGGAGATTTCCTGGGTAATGGAATAGAATTCTACTTCAAGCAGAATAGAGAAAATAGGAGGGAGCAAGAGACATGACAGAGATGATAAAATAGAATGAACAACCAGGAGATGAAAGACGTATTCTTTTAATTATTTATTTTTTTTACATTAGATGATGGGAATATTTTATCTCAATTGATTTTGAAGTAAATAAATAATAAATTGGTGATTAGCAATCAAAATTAGTGACGACTGACTAGGAGAGAGAATAAGACTAAGGGGTTGAGGGACAAGTTTGAATATAAAGTGAATCTTCAGGGTCTAAAATAAAAGGTTGCATTCTGCAGTAAGCAAAAAAATATTTAATTCATTAAAAATAAAAAATAAAGTTGTGCACAATCCATTTGACATTTTCCTATCTGCATTGATTTCAATTGTTGTGGCACCTTACTTTTTGGAAATTCATTACGCTTTTTATAAAAATTAACTACTAAGCATTATCAAACAAACAAAATATATTACGTACTAAATGACACTACTAGTCAATAAATACTGCTTCCTATTTTTGTACTATATATAGAACAAAAACAGTGCTTTATAGCACATATTTTGGCTTTAGTAGACAAAAGCACCTCATCATGCATGAGTTTCAGGCAACCTGACCAAAACTCAAACCAAAACTGAGGTTGGTCAAAATTAATTCTACGGTTGTTAAATGCTTGTTGCTCCAAGAAATAGGACTAGAAGGAAGAAAAGGATCACAGTGATTGGGAGGAGGCTGAGGAGGAGAACGAGTGGGAAGCAAAGCGGCATTTTATAAGCAAAAAGTTAGGTGGAAATGGAAGGAGTAAAAGAGGAAGATGCTGATGAAATATGAGCCAGAGATCCAGTTCTTTCCAAATAGCTGCAATGATTTTATATGACATAACCTGATGTATCCATTACTAGTTCCATTTTCAGTTAATTATTGAGATAACATAGCGAGTCAGTAACACTAAATTACTATGTAAAAACTGAAAAGCTACTGAAACAATAATTTAGTAGTAAATGGCTAATGAAAATCATTGACAAACAATTTATTATCAGTCAGATCATTTTGGTTCAGATTTCATCTTTCATATGACAACAACTCGTGTCTTTCTTGCTTAACATTTTCAGGTCTTGGGTCGATTCGAGTCTTGCCTAACATTCAGGTCAGGTTTCATCACATATCAGGATGGGTTTTCATTTCTTGGATTTCAATTAGGCTGTATTTCAATCAACTTAGGTTCTTCAAGTCAAGTCAACTTTTACCAACTCTAATAATTTCCCACAATCAAGTATGGTAATTCAGTTTTACAATACTAACAACGCAAAACTGACTGAAGAAATGAAACATTATAACCATTTCATTGCTTTGCAATTACCTGAATACTAGACTCTTCATCACTAATGCGAGACAGTATCTCAATGCACGCACGAGTAAATTCTATGAAGTTGGCATTTGATGTACACATGTCTCGTATGATTTTGAGGGCCCTTTTACGAACACTTACTCCAGTATCCTTAACTCTCTCTGCAACCTTGTCAAAATACTAAAGCAAACAAAAATCAAGTGGCAAAAAGTAAGGAACAATAATACCAGAGTTGAAACTACAAAAACAGTGAGATGATCAGACATACCTTTAAACCAACATCAGGATGTGAAGCAATATGCCTTCCTACAAGTTCCAGTGCTGCTTCTCGAACAGATATAGCAGAATCACAGAATCTACCTTCAACGGCCTGCTGGACACGTTTGTCACACAAAACATCTGGATCGGCTTCAACAATCAAGCTCACCTGTCCCAATCACAAACAGCAGGCCTATGAGTAGAAAATAAGCATATCTTTGAAAAACCACAACCATTCCACAGCAACTAGGGATAGCATACAGAAACACTTTTCACACTTACCGCACGCAAAGCCTTAGCTCGAATTACAGGTGAGTTCTCCCTCAGGCTCACCTAAAATGACACATTTTTTTTAAAAACGGATTCATCATATTATAAATTCAATTCGCCGAATATAGGAAAGCACAAACCAGAAGCATGCAAAGAATTGTATCAAATCCCCGGGCAAAAGAGCTACTTTGCGCCAAAGCTGAAGTTAACTTTTTGACAGAGTCCCTAATCAAAACTGAAGACACAGCTCCAGAGTCGCGAACTATTGCTTTTGATTTCAATCTGGCAAGGGAGTAACTGAAGCTCCGTTGAAACTGTGGCTCATCTTTGTGCCAGAGGCATAGATAAAACCTGTGAAATCAAAATACAATTAGCACTGGAAGAATGAGGTAAGAAGGATTTGTTCTCCTCTTCTTATTCTCAAACCAAATCAGGTTCAGATCAGATCACAGGTCAGATTAGATCAACAATACTGATAATTAACAATTATAATAATAGCAACAATAATGATTGATAATGAAAATCATGATTAGGATGCAAACGTGGCCGGTTCAAAGTGGGTACATATATATCTATATCCGTACCCAAATGGGTATCCACTAACACATCCATATTCATATCCGAATATCCATAACCCGATGGATAACCCATTTATCTGTTAACAGATATTATCCAACGAGTAAATCCATTATCTAACACATAAACCCATTTAGAGGTAAGCAAAATGACAATTTTAACCTTAATATTATAAAATAATTATTTTAAAATAAAAAAAAAGTAATTATGGATCTAGATACGGGTACAGGAAAGAGTACAGATATGGATACCCGTTAGTAGTATCCATATCCAAACCTAACGGGTATTTTCTTCCATCCTCCAAATCTATTTATCCATATCCGTGTAAATATCCATCGGATAAAACTAGTCATATTTCAAGTAAAATTCGCCTCGTTTACATCCCTAATCATGATTAATAATAACATTCATAATAATATGATGATTAATAATAATAATAATAATAATTTATTATCTCTATTATCAATTATTATTTGTATATACTACAAATATTATTATTATTATTATTATCATCATCATCATCATCAATTATCATTATTATTAACTGATTACAATAATAATAACAACAATGCATTTTATTCAAATAAGTTATGATCAAGATCAAGACCAAGACCAATCAGATAAGATCAAGGGGTATGAGAGCAAACGGATCCCACATCCAGAGCAAAAATCCATAACAACAATCAATCAGCAATAAAATAGGACAACAAACAAGGGTAGTATAAATAAATACCAGCGAGCGAAAAGATGAAGATCATCAACGGATCCAGTATCCTGCAAGTACATTAAAAGAATCTGCTGAAATATTTCCATCTTCGTGATACAATCAGCTGCTTCAGAGGACTTCTTAGATAGGCTGCGATTACTTTTGGTATCAGACTTGGACTGTAACTGGCAGTAAGACTGAAGCACAAGAAGCTGTTTTCTAGCTAGGCATAATGGGCAGATCCAACCATGAGAAGAAATCTCATTTCCTCTGACCCCCATACAATCATCATGAAACAATCTGTGACAACCCTGACATGATAGCAACAATTTCTGAGTTTTTCCATCCTGACAAATAGAGCATATATCATTTTGAGGGCTGTTGTCAACAGGGTTATCATCCAACTCTTGAACTCTCCAAAATGTCTCCTGACTGCAAAGAGCAGCATCCAGCTTCAACCTTCCAGCAATTGTGCCTAATATGTCAATTGCCAACGAGCGTATAGAAATATCCTTAGATTTTGGGCCAGCATTCTGAAGCAGCAACACAGAAAGAACCTGCAAGGAGCCTCCTCTGAATATCAAGAAGTTCCTGTTCTTTTATATATATATATATATATATATAAATTTTCCACCAATCAAATGACAATTGGTGTCAAGATTTTACCTCTAAAATAAGAGAGGAAGCAGGGTACTCCGGAAGATTCAATGTAGTTAACATATCAACTACAATATTTTCAATAATAACTTTCAATTCAGACACATCCTGACTTTTTGCAGAAGTAAACCTTTGAAGAACACGTGTCCAGAATGAAACACAAGTCTCTCTGGCAGATTCATGGCATTTAATCAGGTAACCAGTATCCATTGTAGTTTCTAAAATGGTACTGGCACTTGATGACTGCCGCATAGTTTCAGGAAGGTTTGCACTATGATGAACCAACTGAATAAACAAAGAGGTTATCATCTGAATTTGTTTCTGCTCCTCTTCAGGCAAATGACAAGCTCTGGCTACTCTCTTCGAAAAGGGCAGCTTCCACAGGACCTGAACTGTATCCTCTACTATGTGAGTTCGGTGCTGCATGTATGAATGGAATATCTATATCCAATGACAAAGCAATAGATACTTCAGTCAATATTCTGACATGATAACAATGAACAGAAGAAACATGCTTCAACTAGAGATGTAATGGTTGCAGATTAATACCCCACTTATCAAGCTGATAGACTTCAGCTGCAACAGTTGGATGTTTTCCACTAACAATGTAGACAAACTTGTTTTCACTAATTGTAAAATGCAGCTATCAGAAAGCCGCTCAATAGATACTAGATCCTTCAAAAAACCAAGAATAGTGCACAGCTTCTGAAGCACAGCATTCACAGCAGAGGAGACCCTAACAAGACAAAGGAAAAATGAGACAATAAACCTATTCCAGGGTGAAAATAATAATAAGAGGACATTTATGCTCAAGACCAAATGAAAACATTTTGACAACAACTACCGATTTACTGCAGTCCTTTTCAATTTAACATTCCTAGAAATGCGTCTTTTCTTGCTTGCAGAACCAAGGTCGGCATCAGCCTCGTTATCTTCATCCCCTAGAAAACACACGCAGAATGAGAGGTGTGTAGCCATTTAATTGATGTTAAAATGAACCTCATAGTAACATCTGCTTTCATTAAGGACCATTGCATTATGTAAATAGTTGTGACAATCATGCAACCTAGCCTAAGACATTGACAGCAACACATGCAGACCACATGTCAACTTGCTTTCACTAAGAACTGACACATTATCAAAATAGCTGAGACAATCATGGCCTAAGACATCGACAACAACAAATGTGAATCTCATGTGACAATATGCTTTCATTAAGAACTAAACATTATGTAAATAGCTGTGGCAATCATGCAACCTAGACTAAGACATAGACAACAACACGTGTGGACCTCATGTAAATATATTACAAGCAGGGGGGGGAGTTTGAAAACAATGAACTTCAGCATTCAGGCAACCGATTTTTACCTTCAGCCAATCCATCCTCACTAGGCTTATGTAGAGCACGATAAGATGAATCACTAGCCAACATGACATCCATGATTTGGCGCCTAGTGAACTCAACAATTCTTTCAATCACCTAAGAAGATAAAAAATAATAATGATTAAAAAAATAAAAATAAATAAAAATAAAAAAAGATTCTCAATAACACAATCAAACAACTCAAAAAAAGGAAGATGGAAGCCTTGAGTTCTGTTGAGAGCATAGAAAACACAAGGTACCACCTGCGCAAGAAATCTAGCAGTCAAAAAGCAGGAAATGTTTACCTCTTCCTTATATAGCTGCTTTGGCATGTCACTGTAAGCCATCACAGCTAGAGCAGCATGTATGGATTCCAAAGCACAGAAGACCAATGATACTTCTGAATCAGACTGCAAGTAGCAAAAAAATTATAGAGGATACTAATAAACATGAAAATAAATTTCAAGCAGCACCCCTATTTCTAGCTTAAGTAATCATAGCCTAAGATGCAAGAGGACAATGCATTACATCTGCTTACATTTTCACATCCATCAATAGATAAGCCTTCAGCATGATGAACCTGATGGTCTAGGACCTTTAACAGTCTCACGAGGATGTCTACCGGAACCAAACATAACATTTTCTCTCCTCGAATAGACAATATTTCCTTCAGAAGTACTCTTACATCAGAAACCGGTAATGACAGCCACTCGGCTTCATGCCGATCCTCCATTGGAACTTCTGCTCTCCCACAATAATCTTCCAAAACCTCACGGAAATGCCCAATTACAGCATCTAAAAATAAGAATGACGGTGAAGATTTTTATTAATCTCTGCATAGGATGAGGTGAATAACTATACAACATTTTCACCATCCCACAGGAGCTCAACTGACCTTGATGTTCAGCAGAATCTGGTACAACAGAGGATGACATTTGACGACTTCCTTTCTTCTTGACTTTAGGTAGTCTAACTGATGATGGTGTATCCTGCATTCATAATCTATATAAAAAAGAGAAGCAACCTATTTATCTGTTGTTCTGTGGGAATGCAAACATACATCTAAAGGAGCATGTTCAGGTTGGCTACTGTGGCTTGCCCTGAAGTTACTGCGCACTTGATCCAGAGCAGGATCATTCTTTTGAACATTGAGTCTACCAGACACTGAAGCACGAGTGTGCTCCCTGGAAGGACCTGAGGAACTTAAACGATAATGTAAACAATGAGAGGATAAATACTAAAAACTCTATAAACAAGATAAAAAAAATACTATTTAGTCATCTGCAGGTGGGTAGACAAACAAGCATAGACTTCAAACAGCAGTGTACAAGCATAGACATGATCGAGTATGTGTACCTCTAACTCAACAATTCAGCAGGCTAATTCTTTGAAAATGAGACAAGTTGATGACCATTATAAGCCTCGTCCAGGGAAGCATGTTCAGCAACTCTACTTGTACTAAGTGAGTGAGTATATATGAACATATTGACATTAATATAGATAATGATAAAATTCTTATTATTTTCATGATTCAATAAAATTAATAGGCCAGTGCAATGCACTCTTAACCTATGAAATTGCTAAATGCACCTTAGTTGCATGTTGACAGCTTGAATGCAACCCAATGTCATAGATAGAAATTAGGGACTAATATAAATAATAAATTTACAAGTTTTAGCATCATTCAAAATGGAAGGATATCCCACATAATTCTGTGCCTCACCTTCCACTTCAAAATAGCAAAAGAAGATAAATCTGGACATATAAAAAAAAAAACCATTTTTATGGCATTCAAGAAACCCCACAACTATAACATCCAGTGGAAATGTGAAGCAGCATGAAGATCAGAAGGTCAAACACGTGAACTTTCAGCCCATAGCTTGAAACCCTATTTATCTTTCCAACATACACCAGTCGAACAAGTATGGTCCCTGCATGGTATGGTAGTGAATAAACAGTAATACACAATACCATAAAGCCAGAGGTGGTGAAAAAACAAAACACACAACAGAAGATCCGTCTGCAGTACCCTCTGCAGTGAAATTCATTCTCAGTAAAAAAATATTTCAACTAGGAATACAATGATGTGAGAGAAACGTTATTTGAATAGTTGTGTTTGATCATCCAAATTATACATTTTTGAGACATTACAACTCTGAAATGATGGCAAAGACCATTTTATTTCTTCCTTTCTAGCTACTCTTGCATATTTGAGTGAGCAATGACAGAGAAAAAAAATACATCTTCAACTTTATTTTCCACTTCTCTCACATTTCACAACTTTGTCTCTGGCCAACCAAGTGATCAAATTCTTCTTAAATGGCATGAAGAAGTGGACGATGGGAAACACTCCATATACCAAGTAACGCGTGGAGAACAAACTTTACAGTATGTGACCATCCATCATCAGTTTCACTCCAGCAAAATGCATAATACTTCAAGCATATTATATTTGCAAAATTTCCCATCAATGTTCCCAGCTTCTAAGGGATAGTTTTCACAGCATTTACTTCTTTTTAAATTCTATCAACTGTAAATTCCACCTCTTCCCTCAGCATAATAAATATCCCCAAAACCATACTAAAGGTCATTAGGCAAAACATAATGAACCATATTAGATCCTTGAAAACGCAGAAGGCCAAAGTCTAAGTTCATAAATCAGCAAATAATTTTTCCAATTGCTTAGTCATATCCAATCATAGAGTTCATTCGACTGTGTTTGTACCATGTATCAATTCTTATAACCAGGATCATATCCCTCTTCCCCCATTCTAGTGACTGCATAGACGTTTTTAAAAAGAAAGGAGTCAACATCTCATAGGAAAGAAATGAAGAGAACGGACAAGAAGCAAGAGGAAAGGCAATTCTCCACAGCTACATATGTGTATGTGTGTTTTATATGAAACGGCAGCCCATTGAATTTGCTTTGTTTACCTCCAGCTACACAGTCAAAGGCATCAGGGTTCTGACGGAGAACTTCATGATATAGCTTCGAAGGTTCCACAGTGCTACAATCAAGTGTAACTGTATCGTTCCTAACATTTCTGCAAGAAGCAAGTCCTGGTAAGTGAGTCATCTAGCAAATAAAGCCAGCCACGGGCCAAAAAAAAGGAAAAAGAGTCCAACAATTTTCTAAAAGCCAAACAAAAATCGGGGCGCTTAAAAATCGGTTAATAAGAAAAGATCACGGAGCAACCACAAAAAATTAATTCGAAAGAAAGCCAACTAACAAAAATGTAAACCACGAAACTGAGAAATGTTATAGGAGCAAAGCAAATATCAACCTTCAAAGCACCAAAAACAGGGAAAAAAGGTAAGGAAAGGAGCAAGAAAGATGGTTTAAGCAGGAATGATGTACGCAGAGCTTTGGAATTCAATCAATTTTGAAAGCGCCACCACCTTCACTATCAGTCCCTTAGGAGTCTAAACCCGAGTAAAATCGGAGTCAAAATGCAATAATTCAGAAGACACGTACAAGTAGGAAACATCTGTATCGCGAAGCAGACTAGCGATCTTTTCAGCCTGAGCAACTAAATCACTCCGAATCAACGGCCTAGGCTGCTGCTCATCGAACAACGGGAGCTCCGGATCGACGGCTCCACAGAATACCGGAAGAGATGGCAACGGCAAGCATGAAGCTACTTCGGATTGTACAGTGTTGGCAAGACTGATGCCTCTATTGCTCCAATCACTTGCTGAATTGTCGTCACTCATTTTGCTCAAATCTAAAGAAGAAGATTCAGAAGCAGCAAAGCAATCAACAGAGTTCAACCATCATCGTAAAGTCGAAATTAAGGAAATAAGGTTAAAATAGGATCCAAATTTAATGGAATTCTCAATTTTGAGGAGAGAATTTGTAATCGAGAGGGAAAGCCCTAAAGGTTGACAGAAAATAGGCAAGCACAGAGACAAAGGAAGGCAAATGGCGGGGAAAGAGCGTAAATAGAATTTAGGAATTTTTTTGGCCGTGGACTGGTGCTTCGACTCGAAGTAGTAAGCCAAACTATTTCACTTTCACATTTTCAGTTCACCGGATAACAAAAGAATGCCCTGAAAAGGCTGTCCGATTTCTAATAGTGTACTGGGCAAGCCGTGTAAAAACTTAATATTTGATTAACGGAGCAATAAAATTTATGTGCCCCACAAATTGTAAGTCTGGTGTACCAATTTCACCCTTCTTATATTTCATGTTTCAAATTTGGGTTCTTGGTCTCTCTCTTTCTCCTCTAACATAGCCGGACCTTTTTTTCAAATTTCACTCTCTATATGAAAACAAACTATCTCATATTGAAAAATTAAATTTTGATTATTAATATATTTTAATATGTATATATAAGATAATATTATAAAAATATTTGCTAACATAAATATCATAATTATGTTTTAAAAGAAATTAAATATCAAAGTTTATTCTTGCTAAACTATGTGACTTATTTTTATATACATAGGGAGTACTAATCAACAATGGGTAATTTAAATAATTCTAAGAGTATAAATATAACACCTCTATTTTTAATACCTAAAAATTTCATTTCAAAGAATTAATTAAAGAAGCTATAATGTTAAAAATGCATAGTATTACCATCATACTTAATATAAGTCTAGTTTCTTCTACCATTGTTATATCAAGTACTAAGGTTAAATGCTACTCTGTTTAAATTAATAACACAATTATAAGAAACAGAATAGATATTATATTATATGTTAAACTCGTTTTGATAACACAAAGTCGATAAGCGATTCCAAAATTTAAATAAATAAATACAAAAAGGATATAAGAATTCAAGAATGTAAGGGTCAAAAATACCAAATAAGATACGAGATAGTCCTAACTCTCAACCTAAAAATACTAGAGTTCAAGTTGAACTCATAAGTAATCCTATAAAGTAATAACTGAATATTGAATAGGCATAAAAATATGAAACAAAACCCATTAGTACAACAGTACAGAGTAACCTAACATACAAAACTAAACATGAAAATATCACCTATAACACATAAAAGGCACCACTGAAAAATATGGTACAAAATAATGAGCTAACTAAACAAACTATGATAACCATGCTAGTTAGCCACTATCACTGAGACCACATGCTCCTCATGCCAGTTAATTTAAATCATAAATGAAACTTATCAAGCAAACATACTAATGGATGCTTTCAAAAGTAAATACATAGAATCATTCTTAACCTAATTTTCATAATATTCACATTATATCTCTTGAACTCGACATCTATACTAATGAATTCCAAAAACACCATACGTAAGGGCACGAAGGCAACTACCAACCATAGGTAGGGCATAAAGACAACTATTGAACCACATGTAGGCATGCAGGTGATATAATACCCTACAATTTGAGATTTATAAAGTATAAAATTCTAATGTTTAATAGTGTTTGATCTTGATTTAGAGTTATATTTTGGGTTTGATTTAAAAATTAATTAGAAAATATTAGAAAATTTCAAGTAAAATAAGTTTTTTTGGAATACCAATTGATTGCTTATATGAACCAATTGACTAGTCTATCATTTTCAGCTTGTGTTTTGATTTGACAAAACCAATTGACTAGTTTGAAAAACCAATCAACTGTCCATAGAATAGTCGACTGGCCGACAAAACTAATCGGTTAATTTATCAAGGTAAGTAATTTTTCAAGCCTCATTTTTTTCTAGAAAAAAAAATCTTCTAACATTTTGGAATCTAGTAATACAACTCCAAATTGTTTCCTAAGCAATATGTAACCATTTCTAGTGTTTAACTCTACTTTTCTTTACCTCAAGCAGATTCAAGGTCTAATTTTAACATAATAGGGGAGGATGATCTTACTCCTTATTTTCTTCTTCATTTATCCTTTGTACAGCTCTAGGACCGATTATTCATTATAGATCGCCCCTACACGATTGAGGGATTTATTTCCCATGCTAATATGCATATTTTATTTTAATTTTTGTTGACCTTTTTTTAGAAAATCTTGAATTACATTCTTCAAAAATCACCATTAGAGCTCTAAGAGAAAGTTGGTCCTATTCTTGACAAATTCACCCATTTGGTCCAATTTCAAACAATAAAATTACGGTTTGCAATCTGTTGCACCCCTCTCATTCATTTACTAATTGATTTGTTGGTTATAAATAACCTTAATCATCTATCTCACGTACCTCTTTTTAGCCACTAAAATGTTATGAGTTTCTCTAAATACTTGTACTCCACTCTTCTTCACTTCAAGCATTTACTCTAAGCCACTTACCTCGTCTAATCCTTCCTCTAACTCTCGCTTGTTTTATCCTTAAGCAATAAATAATTAGATTTGGAAAAGGTTGAGTTTTTCTTTCAATTGAATCTTACCTTGGATTCCCTTGGAGGTAGTAATTTTGTTTTCTTCCATGATTCCTATTCCCTGATTTGTAAGAATTATATAAAGGTTTCTTCCTATTTTAAGGTTTTTGGAAGTTATAATCTTCTAGCTAAAGGTTTTTCCTTGAAGGTGTGGATTTTGCTAAACGTGCTAGTAAGTCATTATTGCCTTTTAAATGTGGTATGAATGGATGTGTGAGATAGTATAGTTGGTAAATTTCTTATATTTGTATGCATATATGACATTGTGGTATTTTGGTGATGCATGGCAGTAAGTATATTCAAGAAATGTGAAGAAAAAAGCATGATTTCATAAGAAATGTGGTTAATTCTATGTAAATGTTGAATGACTTAGTATATGAGCATGTGTAGCCTCTATTTTTTGTGGTGATGATGTTGTGATTCTGGTATGATTGGATTTTGGAGCCTTAATCGTATTAAAATATCTTATATATGTTGTCTATGAGCAAATCAATTGATTGGTTAAGCCGTACCAATCGACTAGTCCCTAGAATAATCAACTAATTAGCCTAATCCATCGACTAATTTGTGTATGGTGGATTTAGGTTACTTTTTATTTGAACACATTAATTGGTTGTGCCCAATAGATCGACTAGTTGTTATAATAGTCGACTAGTTAGCTCAACCCATCAGTTGGTTCTGAGTTGAAATTATGGGTGTTCTTTATTTAACTCTATTGATTGATTTTTTAGAACCTATTGATCGGTCTTAGAACAATCAACTGGTTTGCCCAAACCAATATATTGGTTTTGATAGATAACTCTAGGGTTGGCTAAGCCGAACCAATCAATAGGTTTGGGTAAAGAGTGTTGCTTTGTTTCTTTTGACCTTGATATGATTTGAGATTTGACGTTATGATATAACATGATTCTTAAATGATGGAAACACACATCTTAGCATCAATTAACTGACCTAGTAAATGGACTAATGGGATTAACTTATAGTATCCTTGATAAGTACCTTTGGAAGATGTTAGTGGGTAAATTGTAATAAGTATGTTATGATACTACTATTGAATGACATATTGCATATTATTGGTATAAATGGATTAACCTAATGGATGGTTTAAACTTGGATAAGTGTTGATGGAATTTCTATCATATTTTTGGATGGTAATGATGGTTAAGATGAAATAATTATGTGGATGTATTATTTTGGTTGTTATATGGGTATTATATGATAATATAACCTTAGAGAATAATACACTAATCACTTAAAGTGAAAGACGACCGAGTAGTGCATGAGTCTAGATTAACCGATCCTCGATTAGTTATAGGGGTTTAGCCTGCCTTCGAAAATTTATTGGTGCCTTCAAGCTTGCTTTTGGGAAAGATCCTAATAGATACCGATGCCTTTCCTACTCTAGAAATTTATGGTGTACTAGGGGGTATAGATACTAAAGGGTCAGTTTACCTAGTTGGTTTACTTAGCTTCGACTAAACTTTATGTCCATTGGTGGTTACTTAGCTTCAGCTGGACTTGATATTATTCGGTTTGGATAGGCTTCCATCGTACGTAATACCATGAGGTGGTAATCAGTTTATTACTAAAAAAGGAATAATGGCTTATAAATAATTAACCTAATGGATTATATAACTTGGAAGATGGACCACGCAAGGAACTCACATAAGTGGGATGTGGAGGAACCTAGTGAGTTGCTTGAATAACTTGCTTGATTGAATATATGATTTATATCCATATTATTATGATCAAAATGTTAAGTTATGAATTATTTAAGTTATTATTGCATGAAATCCTTATGCATTATATGGTCCTAATAATGCATATATATCTAATTGTATAGTATAAGTACAATCTGTTTTTAGCGTTGGTTTTGTAATATGTCTTAGTCTTGCATGCTTGTGATTCCTGTTAAAGAGATAACTTGACTTACTCACTACGTAGTGTACTGATATGGCCATTTATTTGATCACCTGCTCAATCCTATGAGTAGAATACCATGTGTAGGTTTTTGAGGTTAGCCTATCGTATGTTGGATTTGGGGGCTTGAGAGCGTGGACACTCAAAGATCTTTATAGGTTCTCAATGGAATAAAGTGTTGGGGCTCTTCCCTATTATGGTTTTACCCCTAATTTATTTTAGTATATCCAATTCCTCACTTCTATGCATTTCGTATTTTTATAGGGACTTGTCATGGTCTTGTATTATAAATGTTTTCCTTTGTGGTATCCATATATTATATATTTTGTGCAGTTTATCCTTGTATTTTGTTTGGCATTTTCCACTTGAAAATGAGGGTGTTCTAAGTAACTACCAACAACATATGGGGAACAAAGACAAATAGTGAACCATAGGTAGGGAATGAAAGCATCTACCATACCATAAGTAGGCACAAAGACAACTATTGAACCATAAATAGGCACGAAGGCAACTATAACCCATGGGTAGGCATAAAGCAACTACCAAACCACAAGTAGGCACGAAGGTAGCTACTAAACCACAGGTAGGTATGAAGGCGATGATCAATCATCAATTCAATATCACTACAAGCCAGTAACAATTACTTCTATTTTTATTTACTTTAAGGGAGATCATATCAACCTGGAGACACTAAAGTACATCAGTTATACTGAAAAACAAAGGCAATATAGTATTCTACCAACTATCAACCCAAGAACACTAAGGTACCCTAGTCATGCTAGCACACAAAGGAAGCACGGTTCTCTATCGACAAAGTCACTAAATCTATAAGTACTCATACCCTCTAAGAAGTCCACAAAGCTAAATAAAATAAGATATAGGGTATAATTGGGGCACTAAGGCAACTAGCAAAAATCTAACCCAAGTAGTGGGTTAAACCACATCTCTAGGGAGCTATCCCTAAAAAATCACTATTCTCGATATTAGGGTCTTTCACCTTAAATATTAGTATTTTATTAAGGTGTCCATGAGATTACATAATACACAAATGATTTCAATTTCTTTACTAAACAATTTTTATTCATTTTGAATTATTCAAGACAATCATAATTAAATTCAGTACTAAGGTCAGACTAAAATCTACTATTGTAACACCCCCAAAATTCACTACTGAAAAATTTCGTTTTATTAAAAGATAATTGGTGGAAGCAGATAATTAAAATGTGAACTTTGGGAGTATTACCGCCACACTTAGTACCAGACCGGTTCACTCATACCGTTCCAGTACCAAGTGTTAAGGCTAAGAAAATGAAATACAATTTGAAAGACATTCAACATGCATAAATCAGAGTAAATTGCAAGAACTTCAACATATTTAAATCAAAGTAACGCATCAAATCATTTTCAGGAATAAAATCCACCAATGGTGGCTACTTTAACAACGTTAACATTTAAAACCAAGAATTTAGATGAGAAAAAGAAAAAGCCAGCGATACCGAAAAATTCCTTACTCTCCTTCCCGTAACCCACTTGAGTAGCACCTGAAAACCTGCAAGGGCACTGCCCATTGAATAGGCAGGGCCCCATAAAGGGAATCCCTTCAGTACTACGGTACTGAGTAACCCTTTAATACCACACTTAAAGACAGGCCCGCATACGGCACACAATGCAAGCCACACACATATAAATAATGAGAGATTCATACATAACAATGACAAACATAATACTTTATAAGTCACGATCGATACTTTGGGCCTTAAGCCATTATTCTGTCATTAATCCATCAATATCATATTTTATATCCATGTGAGTACGAGAACCCCACTATTATAGCCGGTGGACCGAAAGTCAACACACAGGGCATAACGTCTCTGACCACTATTATTACCGGTGGACCGGAAGATAAACACACAGGGCAGAACGCACATGACCACTATTATTTGCCGGTGGACCGGTCTGGCCCCGACTCACACGGTGTTCCACTATAAGTTATTAGTATTTTTCCATAATCTTATTCACATACATAACTGATTTTATTGAGCTCGGGACCCCCACTATTATTGCCGGTGGATCGGAATACATATAAAATCATCCAGGGTACAACGCTCCTGGCCACTATTATAACCGGTGGACCGGTACTCATAATCACACACCAGGGCAACACGCTCCTGGACCACTATTATAACCGGTGGACCGGTGCTCTTTCCCAAATTACCATATTACCCCTTTACTTATAAATTACCACTTCACCATTCACTTATAAAATTTACCATATTACCCTTTACTTATAAAATTACGATTTTGCCCCTCTATCTCCAAAATTACCATAATGCCCTTTTTACTTGAATAATTACCATAATGCCCTCCTTCATCCAAAATTACTATTTTACCCCTACTTCCAAAATTACCATTTTACCCTTCTTTCTCACAACTTACAATTTTATCCTTTACTTGTAAATTATCATTTAACCATTTAATCATACAATTTCCATATTATTCTTTTATCTCAAAAATTACCGAAATACCCTTTCCACTTATAAAATTTCCATTCAACCCCTTTATTCACCATTTTTATGAATTTGCTAACACTACATAAAATAATGATATTAATACTTCATTTTTTATCATCTAAGTCCACCAACTTGTCATTTTTCAACATAATACTCATTAGAAACTATATACATTGATTCACATACCTCATAAGCATAATTACTAGAATACCCTTAGATAATAACATTATTCATACATTAGCAACATGATACATCATAAACAAGCATTTAACATTTCCATCAATAATCAAACTCCTTCCTTAATTAACATACCTACATATGGCACAAAAGTTATCATGCTTTTCCTTTTTATCAAACAATATAAGAAACCATATACATATCATGTTAAGCACACCAAACATGCATAAAATCATACTAAACCCCTAATGTGCTAGCATGCGTTTTTCCATATATTTAAGGGAGGATTAACGGTTACCTTAATCCCGCAAAATATCAAATCTTACCAAGCATAATTAGCAACTCAACACCTAAAAATAATATCCATCATATTTATGTTAGAAATAAGAACCAAAGCATAAAACTTTATAAATTTTAAATTAATAAAACACTTAACATAAAATACCATTATACCTTAAAAATTAGCCAAATAATTTTTTTAAAATGAAGGGGAGCTCACGCTGCATGGGCAGCGTGAGTTTCATGCAAAAATAAGGGGTGGAAGGGTTCAAAGGGGGGTGAAGGAAGCAAAATCTATTATTTTCGGGTTAGGGTCTTTAGGCTAGAAAAGAAGGTGGTTAGGGGAGGTTCTAAGGCAGGGGAATGGTGCAGAAGTGTAGAGGGGGTGTAGGTGGAGGCTAAGGGTGGTTTCACGGCGGCTCAAGGCGGCGGAGACGGTGGCGGAGAGGCGGCGAAGTTGGCTGCCGAGAAGGGTCGAGGGGGAAGGGTTGAGAAAGAAGGAAAAGTGGAGGGAAAAATGGAGGGGTGCAAGGGCTGTTTTCGGCCAAATAATGGATGGTGGTTGTAGAGGGGGTTACAGGGTGTCGAACGGTGGGTTGGGTGGCGGTAGAGGTGGCCAGACGGCGGCACTAGAGGCGGTTGCAGGTGGCTCGGCGGTAAGGGGAAAAGCTGGGAAGAAAAAGGAAAAGGAGGATAAGGGAGGAAGTGTAGGGCTCGAAGGGGCTGTGTGGTGGTGTAGGGTGGTAGTAGGCGGTGGCAGAAGGCGGTGCAGGGCTGGGCTTGGTGGTTCAGGCGGCGGAGGCTGGCGGTGACAAAAAAAACGAGGAAGAAAAATGGGGAAGAAGGAAGGAGAGAGGAGGGAGCTCGGGGGAAGAGAAGGGATCGAAAATGAGGGGAATGGAGGGCTGGGTAGATGGAGAAAAAGAAGAGGGAGAAGAGAGGGGCAGGGATGGCCGGCGAACGGCGCTGTAGGTGGCAGGTGGTGGTCGGGTGGCAGGGGAAGACGGGGAAGAAGAAGGAAAGAAACAAGGGCACGCGAGGCTGTGGTCCAGGGCTAGTTTGGCTCGAAAAGGGAAGGAAAACGACGGGGGAAGAGAGAGAGGGAGAGGGAGGGAGGCACGGGAGCTGCAGGGCTATGGTTGTAGGCATGCTCGACCATGGCAGAGGGCGCTGGTCGGGCGTGGGAGAAGAAGAAGGGAAGAAGGAGACTGGGGCGGCTGGACCGGCGCAGAAAAAGAAGGGAGTCGGCCGGTCCAGGGGTAAAAATAAAGGAAGGAGGCGGGCTGGGAAGACGGGCGACGCGCGAGGGAGAGAAGGGGGAGACGGGCCGAAGGCCCAATGCGCGGGGAGAGGGCTGGCCTGGCGAGGCAGCCCGAGGGAGGAAGAGAAAAAAAGAAAAAGAAAAGAAGAAAGGGAAAAAGGGAAAAAGGGTAAAAAGGGAAATGGTAAAATAGGGAAAATAATTTAAATTAATTTATAAAATCATAAAACATAATATTCTTGGTAAATTATTTAATTTAATAATTTAATTTATTATAATCTAATATTTTAGTTCAAAAAGGATAAAGTTGGTAAAATATTAGTTTTGGAAAATTATTTAAATAAAACAATATGATAAATAGCAAAATATTTATTTTTAATTTATTAAATACTTTTATCCAAATTTGCATACTCTAAAATCTATAAAATAATTAAAATAAATAATTTTACAGGAAAATTTTATTTCAAATAAAGTTATTCATTAAAATATAGATTTTCGAAAATTTTGGGGTATTACAACTATGGTCATCCTAGGTTCAATTTATCACATTTAGACCCATTAGGTCGAAAATAACCAAAATGCCCCTAATGCCATACTTATCACATTATTATCCACTTTAAATATTAATTTCATTTTATTCAATAATTTTTCATAAAAATACTAAAATACAATAAGTAATATATTTTAGCATGAAGATAAATTACTAGACATGACAAATGACCATTTCCCCCTTACGTGTGATTTAACACACGAAACCATAACATGTATTTCTAAATCATAAAATCACATGTTTACATACTAGATAATAAATAGTACATATTAGGCATACTTATTGGAATAATATATCATAGAAGAATTTAAAAGACCAATTTGCCTTTAGGGAATTTAATGATAATAATCATGCTAAAAATACTCCTAAGTATGCCCAGCCTATTATATTAGATATTTACATCATGCATAATTACTCCAAAACCTTAACCCTATTCTAGCATACTTTTGTACATATACTAGTATAACAATTTAACATGCTTAATTTTATATAATTTCATGCAATCGTTTTTAGGAAAAATAAATATGACAAAATAATACACGGTTAAAACAATAATTACAACTTAACACATCGGAATCCTAATATGTTATCACGTGATATTTAACATTGTAGTAAGATGTATGGATTACCTAATTTTCTGCAAAAAGCACAAATATATACAACCTAATGTTAATTATTAGGCTCCACCAATCCTCCTCCTTTTGACCTAAAAATAAAATCAACAATAATTATATATTATAATATACTCATAAAATAACAATATATTATCAAAATAATAAAATAATTAAATAAAAAGAATGCACTACTACCTAAAACTGGCTGGAAATAATAAAAAAAGGAAAAATGTCACCTAGCATAGGGTTGGGGCACTATGAGTTATACCCATATATAGTGGGTTTACGTGAGAGGTTCATATAGTAGGGGTTAGGCAGCAAAGGGGTAATGTAGCTGGACTAGGGTGAGGGGAAGGAGCAAGGGTACATGACACTAGGCAAGGGAAGGTGGTGACATGAAAAACATGAATGAAGGGTGTGGATGGCAGGGGTTAAAGTCCATATAAGAAAATAGGGCTTTAAGAGTGGAGTTGGGCATTTGGTGATTGTGATGGAGCTGCACAAAAACTCAATGTAGCAGGGGTAGGGGTTGCTTAGGGAGTGATGCTAAAGGGTTTGGGTTGCATGGGGAGGTGAGGCATAGAAGGTGAGGTAGCATAGGGCTATGATACTAGAGGGTTGAGAGATATGTGAAGGGTGGAAGCTAGATGATGGTGGTGACACGCGACAAGGGCACAACTTGGGAGATGAACAAAGAAGAGGTTGATGGTGATGGTTTGAATGGAGGAAGAAGTGGAAAAAGAAATAGAGGGAGTTGGTTAGTAGCAATCTAGTATGATGGTTGGTGAGGACGGTGATGGTAAATGGTTGATGTTTCAAGGGGTGATGGTGATTGGTTAGTAATGACCGATGATGGAGGGTTCACAAGGAAAAGGGTTTGGTGGAGGTGATGGTTTGAATAAAAATAAAAATAGGAAAATGAGAGGTAGAAGAAGAAGAAGAAAGAGATAATATGGTTAGGGAAAGATTTTGATCATGCAAGGTGGTGAGGGAAGTAGTGCTTGGTTAAGATAGAGAAAATGGAAGCAAGGGAAGGTCAGAGCTAGAAGAAGCGTCAACAAAAAAAATGAAGTGGGAAGGAGTTATGGGGTAAGGTTTCATGTAAAGGTAAAGGGTACAGAGGAGAGATTTTGTGTAGACAAAATGGGATGGTATAAGGGTTGTGTGAGTTAGAGAGATAGCAGGGGTAGGCATGATAGACTATGATTTAGTTAGTTTTATGTTTACTGTGGTTAGGTTAGGGTACCCAGTTAGAAAAATAAATAATAATAAAAACCTTGTTAAGGGCGAGGTTTAAGGAAAAAGGTCAATATAGTTGGGACAATTATTTAAGAATTTATTTGGGTTATAGTTCAAGGGTTAATAAAAATAATTAAGCTAAGGTTTTAGGGTTAGGTTTTGAATGAAAGGCTAAACACCTAAAAATAAAGACTACAAAACTTTGGGGTGCTATAATAAATTATGATCTAAATAATTATACTAGGGATAGATTATCATCTTTTTGAATTCAAATTTGGCTATAACAAGTGAGCAAAGGTATTAATATTCAATTTTTTTATTCTTGGAAAGTTAGTGTATGTGTTGCTATTGTTTATTCCAAGAATTTGTGTAAAGGGTACATTCATCTTTCTCAAACACATTGTGTGTTCCTATTTTTCCTTTAAGCACACAAGACATGTGTGTCTCCATTTGGTGCACAAGAACACTCATATAAATATATTACATAGGGTTTTTCTTCCTTGATAGTCATATCCAAAACAATTAGAACTTAAAAAAAATGATACTAAATGAACTTTGAATAGGAAAAATAGGACAAATTTAATAAATTATAAACTAAATAAAAAAACAATAATGGAAAATTATAATACATAGCTAAATGCTTTCGATATGTGATCGACGAAAAGCATTAATTCTTATTCTTAGTTCTTACATTTATGTACACAATCAACAAAACCTATTGATTGAACTACATTTGAATTATCTCGATGGAAGGAGGGGGAATAAAGTTAGATGAGGAGGGTAAAGGTTTAAAGCTAATGAATAAAAATACTCTATATATAAATTGAAGTGAGCAAAATCGAAAATATTATTTCTAAAATATGCATATTTATTATTTAGTTTTTATTTTATATTTTTTTAGATGAAGCAAAACCCTAAACTTGGGCATATAAAGGTTTTTTTTTACCATATATCGGGGAGTATCTCCACCCCACGCAAATTGAGTACAAGGCTCCAACTCAAAATGAAGATAGCTAACATAGTGCCTGGGATGCACATGCTCCCAAATAATGGCGTCAAAGTCCTTTGTTTGCTAGATCTTGTCAATTAAGAAGCGTGTGTATGAATATAACTTATTTGGCTTTAAGATTTTGTTGATTAAAGGCAAGCAATCAAACTCACTACTTCTTCTATAAACCAAGGTATGTGCAAAGGATGTCAGCATGCCAACATCACCCTATCCCTTTGCATATACATCGCAACAATTGCCAACACCTAGCTTTAGATTTGCCTACATCCATATTGGTTTTGCAATCATCACCCTCAGTTGTATAGCATCTATTCAAGTTTATTACTTGGTTTCAACCCATCCAGCTAGTAGTTGTTGTACATAGTCATTAACGTACCTGGCTTCCAATTATGTATCATTAAATAACCAATTGTTTCAACACTTCTATACAAGCCAAGTGAAGGTGAGGAAGCAAACAACCTCTCATTCATCTTTTCATTCAATTTGAGCAAATAATTCCTAGATATCATACCCACAATGCCATTATCTACATCAATTGGGTATTGCACCCTAAGCTGACGGGTTGTAGAAAAAGAAACAATTGTAAGTAAAATGATCTATATAACGCCCCTAAATTTATCGATGAAATATTTTGTTTTCCTAAAGTATTTTTACCTTAATCAACCCAAAAAATGTAGCCCTATCAAACCCCCATTGGAAGCCACACAATTTAGCCACAAGTCCTTTTTATTTGGATGATAAGTCACTTTCAATATTTGGGAAGAACAATGTATATTTAAATAAAAATAAGGAAGGCCAGAAGACATTACTTACTTCTTTTTGTTACTTGCAAGTTTAAAAGGGATATTTGTCTCTTTCCTTTTGTGTAATATGGTTGTTGTGAATTGTAACATGTGATATTATAGACTAGAGGATTCAAAAATCAACTTTAAGAAGTCCCTCAAAACCGAGACTCATAGGTGGGAAACTTAGTTTGTTTTTCATCCACACTAGTGCTCTGATGTAAGTATTAGTTGGTTAAATTGTACACCTTAATTCTACATTTCTTCTATAGGTGTTAGGATAGTTTGAAATGAAATAAAAACTTACCTTGGCTGCACATTTCCCTCCCAAAATCAAGAGGCTTTCTTCTTTCTCAAGTGTATAAGTTTGAAGGTTTTTTGTAAAATATTACAAGATTTATCCTAAGAGTTGAATACTTTATGTGGTTCTTACAGATATTGATTCAAGGAGTTACTAAGAGTTAATTTTTATTACTTCCATTCTACCCTATTTATTTCTTCTTCTTTTGGTGGTTCTTCATTTTAGAACTCTAAAATCTTAATAAGACCCAATTTGGATATTCTATGCATCAAATTATAATGAGATACTCATTTACCATAAAAACTAAAAAAAAAGATCAAATTGCCCTCATGGATAAAAATTACATATAACCTAAAAAATTCAACAAGCTTCCAATATTTGCCTAAATTAAATTCAACCACCCCTACATTATTTTGCATATCAAAGATGTACTTAATTTTAATTAATTCAACCTACAATACCTCAAATGGCCTTTAGGTTAGAACCACCACAAGCCCAAAACACCCAAATCTTCCAACCTCAACATGCTACGCCAATATTTAATTAAATATACTCATATGCAAAATTACCAAAATAACATAATGCACCATCATGCTTGAGATGGAAAAGCCTAAAAATATAGAAATTTTACATAAAATCATGAATTTATCAATTAATATAAGAATATAAATTAAAATAAAACTTAAACATGATTTTTTAACAACAAAACATGCCGACGTGAAAAAAAAACTCATAGCATTTAAATACCCTAATCTAGAGACATGCATCATTACCAAGGCTACATGGCAAAAGTAATCCTAATTATCGATGTAACACCTCCAATTTTCAAAACCAAAAATATTTAAATTAAGAAAATATGTAGAAGCTAAAATTGATATTGCGGGCATTACCACCACACCTAGTGTAGGTAGACTCCAATGTCTTGATTACACTAGATGCTAAGCCTAATTTAAGTAAGAAAGTACATTGAAATGAAAATTAAACTGAATCAAACAATAATTTCAATTACAACTAAAATGATGAAAATGGTCTCCTGAAATCAATACAACAAATAAAACGATGAAAATGGCCACCAACTTCTCTCTCTTGCCCACCATTCATGTCATCAACAAGGAACATGGCCACTAACTACCTACACTAGGTCATCTACTCACCATCTTAATGGGACATTGCAACCCTATTTGAAACACGTAACAAATTAGCTAGGAGAACAACTAAATAACATGTAAGTACAAAGGAGCATAGTGCACGCATGCATGTACTTGCATATGATACATGATGATAATATGAAACTAACCATATATTATAGTATATTAAAATGTACCAACAATACACATTTTATTACTCTTTTTATTTATGTGACCACATAACATAGAATATTAGTTTTAATATTTGAATATGGGAAACTAACTTATCAAGATGGTCACATGATAAGCAGTAAGGGCTCGGAGGATCCCAACCCAACCAAGGGTTGGAGCCAAATAACCAATACAAACCTTACAAATCAAAACCACAATAGGAGCTAAATGCTACATCTAGGTCTTCCCATTAGACCAAGACAAAGAAGATTACCAATGGTCTCAATCCTTAAGTGTGCACACCCCCTACTAAGATCGCAACCTTAGATAGAGTAGATTTGAAACAAACAAATGTGGAATATATATAATTGCAGTTAGGGTTGTTTAAGAATCGGTCCGAACCATAATTTTGGACTAGACCGATTGGTTATTCTTGGTTTTAGTACAAGACCGGACTAGTATTCTGGTCTCTTAAATTAAAAAATTTTTGGTCCTTAACCGGTTTCGGTCTAGTCCCAATTGGTATGGATTTTTTGGTCCGACCTAGAATATAATTAATAGTTTTCCTAAAAAATATAAATTTTTAATATAAAAAATTTATAATTTATCGATTCTGGTCCTAACTGATCTTAGACAGAAAATTCTTATCTAGTCTTGTTCCTATCCTTGGTCCTAGCTTAAAAAAAATTCGGTCCTTAATCGGGTTTCTTTCTGGTCCAGTTTTGGACTAGTGTACACCCTTAACTACAGTTGACCTATATAGATAGCCAACACAAGCAAATCAAAAGTAGAATATATATAACCGCACTGACCCAATATAGATAGTCAGCACAACCAAACTTTGAGAGGTCACCCCGAAGGACCCTAACCCATTCTCATCTTACACTTCAAGTTATTTACGTCTTATTAATAATAAAAATATATAATGCAACAAGTACCCATGACTATACTAATTATATAAATGTTATTTTCTACATCCATTAAGACTTATTCATAATCACTACCAAATAAATTTATAAGGTGCGACATGTTGGTTATTTTGTTAATCTCATGCATTCATAAAAATCAAAGTGTAGTATTTTTATCTTAACAAGTGATTGATATAATTATATTACACATGCGATTAGTATTCCACAACTATTGCCACTAAATTATATAATGTGACCATTTACATGGTTCTATGCTAAGACAGTCAAGGCTCTCTAGCTTTTATTTTTCTTTACTTATTTAGTGATGAATAGAGTTATGATGTACAAAACTTTAACGCAAAATAAATAATTAATGTACATGAGTAAATATAGTATAATTAAATATTGAAAGAAAGAATGGAAGTGCGTGTTGCAACTCATAAAGCATGGCTAGAAAGGTTGTCGGAAAGCTTAATAACTAAATGAAATAAGAATTGGGAACCATGGGATGAATCTACTAACTTCTACTACTTGTATGATATCATTATGCCTAATGAAGCCTCCACTTTTCCTAGTCTACATATGCATGATTGACTAGAAATGAATAAAACAAGTAAAACAGGTACAATTTACTATCACCCGTTACGCTCATCCTAGCCATATACTTATATATGTCTCATTATGGTAGAAGTAAAGGGAAAAAAATTAGATGGAGAGATAGATGGTCTGTAATTACACGACCCAACTAATGTTTGCCAATTAAATTAAGGTAGACTCAAATTAAAAAAAAATCGAAAGGTAAATCTGATGTAGAATACCGACCACTACTTTATATATATATAGTGTTTATTAATGCACACATAATTATAACCTCTGGCTCTCTATAATGAAAAGAGACACAATCATCGACTATTATACGTAGCATCTACTATATATATGTGTATATAACCATCAATTTATAACCATACAACCGGGAAATAGATAGGAAGAAAAAAATTTATTAGGAAGGATAGATGATTTGATGGCCATATAGCGGAATAATAAATCCGTCAAGGAGTAATTGATTGTAGGAAGAAGAATAAAATGTTACCTTGCAATGAAATTAATTGCCTTTAAAATGGCTCTAGAACGTCCTTTTTCCTAATATTCTTTTTGTTTATCTCACTTTCGTTTCTTATATATACCTCAATCATTTACCGACTTAACTATACGTCTGATATATCATACGAAATTTATAAGGGCTAATAGATGGTATATAATGGTAGTAATTTAAAAATATTAGCTGAGTTATTCATAGCTCCAAGGATATAAAAAGTTAATCAATTTTAATTAAATAATTAATTAATATTTTCTTCTTTTTTTTCCAAGTCTACATTATTCACTGACCGAAAGGTAAGTATTAAATTACCAAATAAAATGAGACTTGGTGAATAATCCAAAAAATATTATTATTTATTATAATTTTATGCTTAAAACATTATTTATATACTCCAACTACCAAATTAATTGTTAATTAATTAGGTAATGAAAAATTACTAGGTATTACAATCACATTAGAATCGCCTAAACAAAAATGATAAGAATGTCAAAATAGAAGAGAAAATTAAAGGGAGGAGAATAACCCATAGGCTCAAAAATAGAAGCTTGAACAAGCTTTAGAAACCTTTACCAATATATAACCTTAACTCTCTTTTGCTTAAAAATAAGCACCAAATAGTTAAAACTTAATATTCTAGAATTTAGAAGAAAAATAATAAAGCAACAAAGAAAGGGAGGGGTTCGACATAAGGGGCATGAATAACCAAGAAGAAAACTTTGAGAAGATTTAATTGAGTAAAGGTGAAGTGTAGGGAATAGGCTAAGCAAAAATGAACAACCAAGAGGGCTTAAGGCTTATGATTGTCAAAAAGAAGAGGGAGAGGGGGAGATCATTTTAGGGGTGTTACTTGTAAGGCACAAAGGTGGTGGAATATGGGAGAAAAGATAGGGTGATGTAAGAGTATGTAAGAGAGTGGTTGGGGGTGTAAGGTGTAACACCCCAATTTTTGAACAAACAATTTTTATTTTTTAAGACCATGTGGAAGTAATTTGAAAAGAAAACTTGGGGAATGTTACCACCACATCAACCATAAGAGAGGTGTGATAATCGCCTAACCCATGTCTGATGCAAGGCAAAATGGAATAAGGAAAAAAAGAATGCATGACCATAATAATAATGTGACACCTACAAGGAAATAAAGACTACAACCATATTATAGATAGAATGAACTTGCTAGTTTACAAAATCAAATAAAGGAATCCGAGCTAAGAGTTTAAATAATCGAAAGTACAAAAATATCCCAACGCAGTGGAAGAAATACCAATAACTAGTTAGCCTAACTCTTAGGCATAGTCATAAACCTCCAACCCCAAGCAATGACCCCGCTAGTGGCCCATGCCATTATCCACAGCGTATTCTAGCTGAAAGTTGTAATCCTATAAATCGTCATCTACTCCTCGGATAAGAAGCTAGAACATCATAGTGACCACGCAAGTGTAGTATCAGTATAGTGAAGTACTAGCAAAGGATACTACCTAAAACATGGAAGGCTTATGCATCACGTTAAGGTCCTACAGTAGTATGGTATTCAATATACTCAAAAGATAACATACGAGAATAGTGAAAACATATAAATACCTCAATAAAACACGAGGGTATACAATTGCACATATGAATTGTTTTCCACAACAATCCATATAAAAGTAAAGCCCATAATGCCAATATCTATGATGGGACTAGCATAGGATTGCAACTCCCACCGCCGCATCACACTAGTGCCAAGGGGCTCTTCTCAGGGATCTTCAACATCCACCACACTTGGTATCTTAGGTGAGGAGGCATACGCTAAATTTTAGGTGTGCATCACCTGAATTATATAACCATATAATCAAAATAATGCCAATATACCATGATGGGATGAATGTAGGACTACAACTCCCACCACTGCATCACACTAGTGCAAAGGGGATTTTCTCAGGAATCTTCAACATCCACCACTCTTGGTTGCCTAGGTGAGGGGATATAGGCTCAATTTTGGGTCTACCTCACCCACCACACTAGTGCTAGTGCCAAGGGGCTTTTCTTAGGGATCTTCAACATCCACCACACTTGGTCGACTAGGCTAGGGGCACAAAAGATAACCAAACCCTAAGTATGCATACCGGGAAGGCCTCTAAGATTCCATGATCAAAATCCACATATCAAACCAATTGGGTGTTTGAAGTGCTGACACCAAACACTAACCAAAGCATGCAAGCCACCAAATGGGTGTTTAGAGATCACACCAAACTCACACAAGGCATTAAGCTACCAAATGAGTGTCTAGAGATAATACCAAACTCATCATACCGATTGGATGTTTAAGGATAACACCAAACTTAACCAAAAGCAAGTCTTAATTACCATCATTAGTTCATATTAACTTAGGTCAATTATAGTTGAAATCATGATTAAAATGTTGTAAATACATGAAAGAATCAACGCAAAAGTCCCAAGAGAAATATAATAAATCATAACAAATCAGGTAGTTTCCAACTAGACTAGTTGATCTGTCCTTAAACTAGTCGACTGGTCTGGTTGTATCAGATCCGCGCCAACACAAAAACTAGAGCACTAGTCGACTGGTTGGCCTCATCGATTAACTGTTCTTGATAACTAGTCTACTGATCTGGTCTGATTGGTTGATGGGTCGAAGTAGAGACCAAACCACTTTGGTCTATAGAGATTCTGATTGATATATTTGATCAATCGATTGACTGTTCATCAATACCAGTCGACTGGTTTACCAAACAAATTGGTTGATCTCATGACCAACCAATCCAAAACTCCAAACCATTCAATTGTCTGCAAAACTAGTAGATTGGTCTAGGTAAAAGACAACCTAGACTTGTGAAACACCCACTAAAATTTACCACACTTTACCATATTAATCCTAGCATCTTCTATATAAAAACACACATAAAAATACATACTTCACACATAGAATCACATGGACATATGGTGATATACACACTTAACCAGATCATGCTCAATAATCAGTTTCATGCTTAAAAATTAGAAAATCAACAACACTTACTTAGAAAGAATTATACCACAAGCTCTTACTGGAATACAATTAGATTTTACTATATATAAACACTAACACATGGAACCCCAATGTACCATATAAATCTAATTATGTTAAATATAAGAATGACTTACCTTGAAGCAATGCGTCTAGCATAAAACTCCCATAAGATGGTCTATCTAATAGAACTTTGATTCCTAATAAAACCATAAAAAGTTCTCTTCCAAAAATTCATTAAAACTATAAAATTCAAAAGGAGAAGATAAATATAAAATACCACCTTTTGACTCAAAACAGGGTATTAAAGAGAAATTAAAATCTCTAGCTTTTCTCAACCTTAATTCTTACTTGCTTAGGGAAAGTAAGAGAGAATTAAAACCAAGATTAGAAGAAGAGAAAGGAACACAATGCTTGCACAATCAATAGAGAAATTTAGAGAGGATTTTAGTTTCTCAATAGAAGGAAGAAGAGGGGGAAATGGAAAAGTGTTCAGCACTTAGTGAGATTTTTACAAGAAGAAGGGAGAAGAGAGTAAGAACACAAGTGTGGAATGATGATAGATTAGCAAAATGAGCGGTATAGGAGCAAGCTAGTTAAAATCCTCTAGGAAAAAGAGGGATGAGACATGTGAGGTTGAGTGTGGCAAGATAAGAATTGAATGATGACTGGATAGGGTGGTGAGGGGTTGAGTTCAGTTAGAGATGGGTGTGCAAGTAGGTTGGCAAGTCAGGGGAGAGTCCACAATATCAAAAATCTTTACCCCATCTGCCATAAGAGAGAAGGAGAGGTGAGGGAAAGGGAGAAGGGAGACTGCCTCCAAAATTGGCTTTTTGGGAAACTTTTACTAATTAAAATCATGAAATAGTCCAATTAATATTGAAATAATACCATAACACTAAAACATGCTTATTAACAAATTGAATTCAAATGAGAAGTTTTCATAATCATTGAAGAGAAATTCAAATCAAAATTAGAAATAAATATGAAATTGTAGGTAAACCAATTGATTGGTTTGGGCAAATCAGTTGATTGGTTTGTTGAGAACAAAAACATAAATTTTCCTAGTGTACTAATTGATCAGTTATGTAAACTAGTAGACTAGTATGGCTGAAATTCATATTTTTATTAGAATTTTGAGTCCATTTCAAAACTAAAACCCATTTATTTTATATCAATATAATTATAAATACAATTTGAAGGATTTACAAGAGAGAAAATTTGATTATGGAAGGTAAGGATATGTTTTCATTTTCAATAATGATTATAATCAAGTTAGGAAAATAATAAAATAATTCCCCAAAATTATGTAAAATTAGGGAAAGTTGTGGAATTAATCTAGAAACGCAAATATATAAAAATATTAGATATAAAAATTTATTTGATGCCAAAAGAAATTAGCAAAAATAAGAATAGTAATAATTGCCTACCAAACAAAATTAGTAAAAATAAGAACAGTAATAATCGCCTTACTTTGATTGACTAAGGATGGTAGTCAATAGCTGAATGCCCTATATGAATGGGTCTAGAACACTAGTGGTTAGCTGACTGAAGGTAAGGCCCTATCAGCTGCTATTTGGCTTCATTAAAAAAATGAGGGTTTGAATGGTATAAAGGCAAAAATAAGGGTTCAAGGGATATGAGTAAAATGTTCAAGCAAATATTAAATGTTAAGGAAGGGATTATGAGACTAATTTCTTAGAAATTAGAGTTAGAATTTTTTGGTTATTATAATCTCTTCATTTTCTTTATGCTAGCTACAAACAGTAAGAACATTCACACCTTTTTGGTGCAAGCAGGCCTTGGATGGAACAATGGTAGAAAAAAACCCATAAAAATATTTAACACACGGGTGAGTCTTCACCTTTTTTATACGATCCTCTTAAACATGTGTCAAACCTATATTAGAGTTGGCATCCTATCATTAGACTACGACACTTAATATATTGTACACACTTTTTATGAGCAACAACATTCTTAGTAAAGTGTGATAATAGAGGTCATCAGGGCGTAAGCATGTAATGGGATGGCTCTTATACGATTCATATCCATAGGAAAATCCCCTCCTCCAATTTATTAATATCCTAATCATAGGATCAAAGATCTATTGGGTCCCAAACCTTATTATCATGAATGTCGCATTCATTGGAGTGCCTACTTTAGATGTTAAAGGGTTTGGGATCCATTAGTCATGCCACACATGTATTTTATCACCATTACTTACATCTCTTCTTATCCCCAGTTGACCACCCACTTGGACTACCACACACTACTCCAAATATTGCTTGGTTGAAGTCAAGAGATGCCTCTAGAATATTATACCTTGGAAAGTATTTGGTCTTCCATATTCTGGCTTCAAGTCGTGCCTCATCCAATAATAGCCTCCATATTTTAAATAGAAGCATAAAACAACATAATTAGGTGTTAACATCGTACTCTAAATAAGTCCGGTTTACCGTGTTATCATTACATCGAATACAAGGTAGAATAATTAAACATTTAAATATACCAAAACAATGAAAGATATAAATTCATAACATAGATAATAGTTTAAAGGTTTTCTCCAATTGCAATAGTCAAAATAGATAATGGAATGCACTAGACGAGGAGTCCCAAATAGATTTTGGGTCAAAATAAAGAACCAGATAACATGAATTTTCAATCCCAAACCCCATACATAAAGTAGGATCACTCCTTCCAATCAAGACATCATAAGTAGTAAAGTCATCCAGTAGGTCCTCAATGACTTGCACAAATTCAATTGGGATCTCTGCTCATGGAACTGAATAACATCAATGATTAGGATGAAAAATATGTTATGTACTATGTAAGGTAACAATACATTTATAACCAAGTTACACAGAAGACATAAATCATGTAGATGCATAAGCATGTATAATAACATAATATAAGATAATACTAATTCCATAAGTCCTTTGTTAGTTATAATCAAAATCCATATTCTTAATACATTGAGTTTAAGGACCCCACTATTCTTAAACTCGTAGAATGTTCTAAAACACCTCTTAGAAAAAAATACACTTGAGCCACTATTATTGTCTAGTGGAATGGATCCAACATCTAATTAGGAAAACACGCTCCTGACCATGATTATTAAATTAGTCAAACGGTTTGAAGAACCTCTTAGGGCAACATGCTCCTAAGCTACTATTATTGTCCGATGGAACAGACACAACACCTCGGTCCTAACTCACTTAATCTTTCACTAAAAGTGATTAATATCTTATTCATTATTGCTTCTCTAAATATTATATTATAATTTATGTTGAGCCTAAGAGCCCCACTATTCTTAAACTGGTGGAATAATTTGGATCACCTCTTAGGGAAAAACACACTTGAGCTTTTCCTAAGCCACTGTTATTGTCATATGGAACATACCCACAACACCTTGACCTCAGCTCACATAATCTTTCTCTTTAAGTAATTAGTATCTTATTTATGGCGCTTTATCTAAAATCCTCATGGATACACATATATAGGCCTACAAGGCACATAATACATCTTACCATAATCATTTGTAATACATAAAGCACAACCACATGAATGTTGGTACATTTCCCTAAGGAAAATGTCACACTCCTTATAGGAAACCTTAATCTTCATAAGTTAACTATAACTTCTCTCTCAGTACTCATTTTGTCAAAAAATTCAATACCCATCCTCAAAATATTACTGTTGATACCATACCTAAAAAATAAGGCATAACTCTATTATATTACACATGTGATAATAGTTTACCATTAGAGTTACAATTTATAATTTCCCACAAAACTTTAATCTCATAATTTGATCATAACTTTCCCATAAGACTCAAATAACTGCCAAATTTAATACTTATCCCTAAAATTCCAATATAAACAATGTATTTTAAAATTTAAGGTCACCCCACCATATCACACATGTGATAATAATTCCACCCCTAGCATTTTAAAAAAAATAGGTTTATTTTTATATCATTAAAAGGAAGAATTACATTTAGGCATTATTATAACCCATTGAATAGAATTCATCTATGTACCCTAGAAACCACCAAAATTGACTCTCCTACTCAAATGACTACAAACATTAGATGTACTATATGTAATGCTTCTAATAAGTCTATGTCACTTAATATTGACATGAAAAAACACAAAATTATTTCTAGCCTTCAAAATTTCATACAAACTAATAGCAAAAAGGGCTCTGAGCAATTATACCCGAGGGTTAAGGCTCCTAGGGTATCTTGGTGGAGAATATTATGGAAAAATCCTATTGGGCATATGCATAAAACCACAATCTAAGTTTCCTTTTAAGGATAATTTGGCAAGATTCATGCCTATGGTGGATATGCATTGTTTCTATACAAAACCACTTAGTATGCATCATTTGACATTGCATTGTATTGTCACAAGTAAAGTTTGGAGGTTTTATAAAGAGAGTGTTGGGTGTTAGAAGGCTACGAAGGAACTAACATAGGGATTTAAGGTTAGCAGATCATTCGCCTAGAATAAATAAATCCAAAGTGTTATTTTCTCTAGTTGAATGACCTACTAGCTTTAAATCCCTATGCGAATTCCTTCTCAACCTTCTAACACCCAAAATTTTCTTTGTGATCTTCCAAACTTCACTTGTAACAGTGGAATGTAGTGTCAGATGTTGTATACTAATTGGCTTTATATAGAAAAAACATTGCATATCTAGTAGAGGCATAAACCTTGCCAAGTTATCCTTAGAAGGTAGCTTAGAAAGTTTCTTTATGCCTATATGCAACAAGATTATTCCATATTTTCTCCACCAATATACCTTTGGAGCCTTAACCCTCAAGTAGTTATACAAATCCCCAATGTTGAATCTGTAATCATGATGATGAAGCCATAACTAAAGGAGAACTTTTAGTTTGAGGTTAAATAGTCTCTTTACTAGCCAAGAAGTAATACTAGGTAAATGTGCAATCTCAAGAAATTATTGCTTACTATAATAAGAATGGACCGATTTGATCTAAAGTTTTTCCTTACCTTGTCTTATGTTCCAAAGGCGCTCATCTAAGGTTGAAATATTGTAAATCATAAGATCAGTTGGTCCTAATCCTCCCTCCTTCATTGGCAAAAAAACTATTTTCCAAGCAACTAAAGATCTCCTACCAGAAGTTGCCTTCCCTATCCACAAAAAGATTCTACAAATGGCATCAATCTTAAAAAGAATCTTTTTAGGCAGCATATAAACTTGGATCCAGTACATAGGATTCCAAAGATTACTTATTGAAGAAGCTAAACTCTCCCAATATAAGAAAACATTATATTTGACCAATGATTTAGCCTAGAAGTGATCTTACCCACCAAAGCCATGAGGTTTGCAGAACTGAGATTGTTGGAGTCCAAAGGTACCCCTGGGTATTTAAAGGGAAATTGTCCTCATTATATGGCATAAATTTTAGGGTTTATGTCTTAACTATTTGAGTAACACCACCAAAATCTAGATTCACATTCTTAGTCTTTTACACTTAGGATGCACATGAAATTCATCGTGATGCCATAAAGACTAAATCATTTTGCTAAAATATTCTAAGACAATCACAACGAGACAAGGGGAGAGAGGGTCCTTATACCTTAAACCTTTATTCCCCTAAAAGTTTCAAGAGTGCAATTATTTACTAAAAGATAAAAATTTACCTGTGATACACAGGACATAATAAGCTTTACAATATGGATAGGAAATTGCAACCCTAGCAACACTTTCTCTAAGAAGCTCCAACTGATATAATTATAAGCCTTCATGATATCCAATTTTAGCATACATCTTGGTGAAATATTCTTCCTTCTATATATATGTACAAGCACATATGTGAGAATAATAGTCACCAATTTCTTTACCCTTGATGAATCCAGCCTAAGAAGCATGAATAAGAAAAGGCAATACAACTTGCATATGAGTAGTTAAGATATTGGCTAATATCTTATACATCACAAAACAATAAGCAATTGGTTTAAAGTCTGAGAATTTTGGCGCATCATCCTTCTTAAGGATGAGAACAAACAAAGTATTGCCCATATTGGGAGGTAAAAACACTAGTATAAAAAAAAATCTTTCAACCAGCCTCTATAAATCATCTCCCAAAATATTCTAGTAGGCTTTAAAAAGCTAAAAATATAACCATCAGGCCAAGGGGCCTTATTATTATTTATGAACCAAAGAGCATCCTTAAATTCTGGCTTGGTGATAGGAATCATAAATTAATCTTGCTTTTCCACTAACATGGTAAGACCAGTATTCAAAATATTATTAGATAAATTCCTATTAGATTCAGCTGGAACAACTAGAAATCGAGTATAATACTCTAAAAAAGCTTACTTCACATCCTTTGGGCTGGAATACCAATGCCCCTCAACTGATTAGATTTTTTGAATCACCCTTCTCTATTGCCTGACTTTTATATTAGCAAAAAACTAATGAGAATTAGAATCACCAAGAGTAATCCACTTATTACTAGATTTCTACTTCAAAAACCTTTCTTCACATTGTGTTAGGTGCTCATAAAGCTTCATGCAAGCCTTGTCTTCTTCTTGTACCTTAGTATCATTTGGATTTTAGTCAAGATTTGCTTGCATATATTTCATTTTCATCCTCTGATCTTTCACGTTGGATGAAATTCCACCAAACTTGCTATAGTTGACCTACTTAAATTTCCTTTTCTACTCCTATATTTTATTTTTAAAGTTGCTTGCAATCATACCCATGGAATTGTGAGCCTAAACTAATTCCACCAAAGGCAAAAACTAAGGATCTAAGGTCCACATGACAAAGAAATTGAACGACGTCTTATCTCTTTCCACTTACAACCTCAAGTGGGCTACACCATCGCTATGATTTGAGAATGAAATAGCTTACAAATCAATAGAAGAGTTATGATAAGTAGAAAGTCATTATAAGTTCACTATAATCCTATCTAACATAAACATGATACTATTTACACCCAAGCTTATATTACTCTAGGTATATTTAAGACTAGAAGCCTAAAGATCCTAAGCCAACACATTATCAATGTAGTCTCTAAAATCTGTCACATCATTGACTCTAATAACATCCCCTTGATACTTATCTTCTACCTATAACACAATATTAAAATCTCCCATCATGATACAAGGTTAAATTTCCACCTTATTTTGTATAAGCTAATTCTAAAGACTCTACCTTACATCCCCCATACACAATTGTAGCAAAGAAGAATGAATTAGTGGGTAGGTTAATCACTTTCAACATGATCAAAGCTTGAGATAAGCTGAATTCCCCATTTATTCTTGTATCAAATGCACCAAATTCTTCCGTTGTGATGATAGTTATAATTAATTAGAGCATACCAATTATTACCAAGCTTATCAACTATTCTAACATCATTTTGTTACTTTATTTTGGTCTCTATAAGACCCAAAAAAGACACTTTATTTAAAAATAACCATTTGTTTCAAGTCTTTTTGTTTATAAGGCTTATTCAAGCCTCATGCATTCCACAACGCTATCATTTAACTTGGCAATAATGGAAGATATTAATTGACTTTCAACAACAAGTTCTTCCCTTTGCTAATATTCTTCCCATTGTCTAGATCATTAATTTCCTTAATCAATAGAGAAAGCATATAATCAATAATAAGTTCATTAATTTCCCCATCATAAGAAGTTGATGGTTTGTTAATAGTTACTTAGTTTCTTCCCTTTTCCTTCTCAACATCGCATATTGCAACGTGCTTGTCTTTCTATAGAATTCTGCATTATTTTTTGGGATTGGGCCTTATGTCAAACATTAGGTGTTGTGTCTTGATTTGTTTTCTAGGCTTTCTTTGCATTTTTGCCTTTCAAACAAGCATTTGTTGAGTGTCCAACAATATCAAAAGGATTACAGTAAAATGACCCCCATTCATACGCTATATCTTGATTGAATATATCACCATAGGTCTAAAATCTCTATTGATTCAACTAACTTTATGGTGACATTCACCTCCACTAATAGTCTAGTAAAGGATATTATTTCTCCTTTTGATGTAACACTATCTATTTGTAGGGGCCTTCCTATTGCACTTGCTATGCATCTTAATGAATCAACATCCCAATAATCATGTGGCAAATTTGACAGCTTGATCTAAAGAGGAAGGAACTATAATTGTTCCTTGACAAACTAGAAATTTCTATGCCATGCTTTTAGAATGAAAGGCTTATTGAGGAATTTCTAGCATGGATTACTTACAGCCCAATAATAATCCTCCTGGGATTCAAATTTGAAGGTGGTAAAGCCTTGGTCATGCAATAAAACTTTAGGCTCTTTATTTTCATCCACCAATTCAAGCAAAGCCTAGAATCTATCCTAGGGATTGATGATACCCTATAACATTACCAACAATTTCCCACTACCCATCAAAACTTCTCCTCTCAACTTCATATTTTTGCAACATAACTCTAAAATTGTCACCAACCAAGGTTGGACGGGTATAGTGAAGTTTCATAGTAGCATATGGATCTTGATTACCCATGACCAAATCTTCCCATGATGAATGAACCTTAGGTAAACTCTTCTTAGTGTCTACACCTTTACATAATGGTGGACTTTGATCTTAGTTAGGGTCTTGGTCACAAAAAAAATCTTGCTTATTTGAAATGTTTTATACCACGAAAATAGGGGGAGTTCCCCTATATCCCTTTTTCTAGAATGTTAGATCTAGGGTTAGGGGACGGTGTGGCAACCCTATATAGGTCACATGTAATGACCTCTATACCTACACATAGCAGACATTCTTCTTTCGAACCGTCAACCTCCTTAGCATCAAGCGATCTCTTGGAAGAAGAATCACCATCCTTTGGAGATTTGGAAAAACCCTTAGCAGTATTCTTCCTAGCCATCGAGGTAGCTCTCCTTTTGCACACCATAGGAGGAGAGAGGAGGGAGGGGTTTATTTTTTTAGTAAAATAATTTTGTTATTATTTTAACCATCTTGTAACTTTTATGCCAAACTTGAATGTAGATTTTTTTCCTAAAAAGGCCCCTAGGGTTACTATTCCCACCTAAGACTACTATTCTCATTTATTAGACTTAAATCATTTATATTCACTCCAAATAGTTCACATAATGTACTTAACCTATTTTCAACCAATTATCACATTAAAATATCAAATATTCCATTTTAAATCCATATTGACCAAAATACCCCTAAGGCAGCTAAAATATCCAAAAATAAATGACTTTTCTACCTCTAATACATTATATCATCACAAAAATGCTTAGCCACAATTCTATATAGGTTTCACATATCTTGACTCATCTCAACCAACAACGTACAGAAACTCATGCTTTCATGGCTTTCTTACTTTTTTCTTTCTAAATACAACACCACATATATAACACCATTATCATGATAATATTTTTCATACAAAAATTCCAAACATGATATCACAATAAACATACTCACATTACACATAAAAGGCCGATCTACAACATATATCCTTACCTAAGAAGCTATAGTCTTTAAGTACATAATACCTATGATTCCTCCTCTAATACCACCATAATACCATCTAAAAGTTAAAATTAGACTTAGGAAAATTAACTAGCAAAAACTAAGGCAGAGAGTGGAAAAGAGAAAGACAAAAGCAAAACCAAGGCTATAAGTGTAACACCCCCAAATTTACTACCGAAAAATTTCGTTTAAAATCAAAAGGCTTAGCGGAAACAAAGGATAAAACCGTAAACTAGGGGGTATTACCGCCACACTTAGTACCAGACCGGTTCACTCCTATCGTTCCAGTACTAAGTGCTAAGGCTAAATCCGATCAACATTTAGTACGAAGTATCAAAAAACGCAAGACGACATTTAACATAAATCCTTAATAAGAGGTAAGTCAAACAGAAGTTAGAATACAATTTGGGATTACAACATCAGAATATGTTTCTCGAAACAAGAACGTAATACAAAATATAGCTAAACAAAAATAAATCCCGAAGGATCAATATCCGGATTGCCTACTCACTCAAGTCAAGGCTACCACCCTAAAACAGTATCCGATCTTAAACCTGCACAAAAGGTCTGCTCCCCACCATCGGTGGATCATCACATGACCCATTCAACCAAGGTAGTATCAGTACGAGTCCAATACTGAGTAAGTCTCGCTACCCTATCATATAGGAGGGATATAACTATACATCAAGTGCATATTAAATCTTGGTACAACACATTGATATCATATCATGCATATTCACAACCCACATCATGTATCTTACCATACACCTAGAGTAACATATAAAACATACGTAACATCCTATTTAACATATAAGCGTGATATAACCGAGATGTAAAGTGACTCATTATGCACATAAGCAGCATGTGGTAACACATATAATAAAAGCTGGTCATGGTCCAATTAGACTTATTCTTTATTCTCATTAATAATATGTTCATTCCACACATATTCTTTAATAATCCATGTAAGTGCGGGAGCCCCGCTATTATAGCTGGTGGACCGGAAGATATACGCACAGGGTAGAACGCCTCTGATCCACTATTATAGCCGGTGGACCGGAAAATAAACGCACAGGGCAAAACGCCTCTGATCCACTATTATAGCCGGTGGACCGGATCATGGCCCCGACTCACATGGTGTTTCATTATAAGTACTTAGTATTTTCCTATGGATTACTTCATTCATTTTCATTCAAAGCATTCTTCATTAATCCATGTGAGCGCGGGAGCCCCACTATTATAGCTGGTGGACCGGAAGATATATGCACAGGGCAGAACGCCTCTGATCCACTATTATAGCCGGTGGACCGAAAAATAAACGCACAGGGCAAAACGCCTCTGATCCACTATTATAGCCGGTGGACCGGATTATGGCCCCGACTCACATGGTGTTTCGCTGTAAGTACTTAGTATCTTTCCTGTGGATTAACTTATTCGTTTGGGTCTGTCGAGCCCGAATCCCCCACTATTATAGCCAGTGGACCGGAATAAACACTCAGGGTAGAACGCCTTTGACCACTATTATAGCCGGTGGACCGGAAATAAACACCCAGGGCAAAACGCCTATGGCCACTATTCTAATCGGTGGACCGGACTGGGTCGGGCTCATCAGTCTTTCACTTTACGTAATTAATGTCTTATTCGTGTCTTATTGAATCACATCACACCCTTGATATGCATAAATCATTCTCTTTATACTATACTCATCACAACTAGTAAAAACCCACATTCATAACCACACTTTAATCAATAAAAATACATGATAACGCCAAGCAACTCTAAGCAGCCATACCAACCCTAATTGTCCACATCAAACCGTGGTTAGCCACTCTTATACCTATTTCACCATAACCCCCATACTTAGCCATCCTAAACCTTAATTATCCTCAACAATCACGATTAGTTACTCCAATCCTACTTAATCACAACGTCCCAGAGTTAATTACTCCAAACCCTATTACCGTACAATCATTAACTCCCATGCAAAACCCTAACTCCACCATGAAAACCCTAATGCCACCATACCAACATTAATACCACCATGCAAACCATTACACCACCATGCAAACCCTAATACCACCATAAGCCATTAATACCACTATGCAATCACTAATACCACCATACAAATCCTAATACCACCACACAATATTAATACCTCCATAAAATCACAAATACCACCATACAAACCCTAATACCACCATACAATATTAATACCTCCATAAAATCACTAATACCACCATACAAACCCTAATACCACCATACAACATTAATACCTCCATAAAATCACAAATACCACCATACAAACTCTAATACCACCATACAATTTTAATACCTTCATAAAATCACTAATACCACCATACAACCCTAATACCACCATACAATATTAATACCTCCAAAAAATCACTAATACCACCATACAATATTAATACCTCCATAAAATCACTAATACCACCATACAAACCCTAATACCACCATACAATATTAATACCTCCATAAAATCACTAATACCACCATACAATATTAATACCTCCATAAAATCGCTAATACCACCATACCACATTAGGACTGCCATGGAACATTAATACCATCATACAACTTCAAGACTCCCATGATGGTTCCCAACTCATATTACCGTTTATCCTAATATGCAGGTCCTAGAGGGCCATAACATAATACATCATAAACATCATACATATACATGTCATGCTCATATCATGGGAGCACATACAACATACCTCAATCTCCAAGCTGTGCTACACATATGACAAGTTATGCACAAATCATATAATACATGGCATAGTATGTCATACACAACATTCAACACATCCACATCACATATAACACAAGGCCATTAGCTTCGTCCTTACTAAACACCCATAAGTAGAGGTAAGTAGAGACTTACCTGGATCCGAAGCTAGCTAAGCGAGATAAGAGGGAGAGAGATCCCTAGCTCGTGGATCCACAAGAAAGCTTTCCTAGATCCGATAGAAATCGAAAACTAAATTAGAAACTATTCTATCAATAAATAATTCACATATTCTAATTAAACAAACACAAACAACCCAAATGATCTCTCTTAGAAAATGTGACCAAAAATTAGAACTTAAAAGCATAGCTTTATTAAGATTTAAGGTTAAAACTAAATCGAAACGGATTAATACAAATATCACTTGGGACATTTCAACTTAATTTGGAAAGCCCGAGAAAGAATAATCGATCATAAGCTAATTTATTGAAAATAACTTATTTATTAGGTTTTACAACTAAATAGGTAACCTAACCATTTACATAGAACCAAATCCAAACCGATTAGGTTAAAGCAGAATTTAAATGATTTAAAACCCAAAGATAGAATTCGATTAGATAAAATACATATAGCAAAAATCAATTTTATAAAATCATCCCCAAAAATTAGGGTTTTTAATACCCACGACACAAACTCAAGTAATTCAATTTAATCAATTCAAATTAAAGGTATTTAGAAGCAATTAATACCATTTCAACTATTTCTATAAATTCAATTTTAGAAAAACAACAATACGAGTAATCAGCTTCATAATTTCACTTAAAATTTGGGGTTTTAGGCCTGAAAATACAATTCATTAAAATTCTATAAATTTAATCAAATTGAATGTTTAGAAATGCAATTAAACGCATTTTATAACATATCAAATAATCAATTGCTCAAAACCAATAAAAGAAATAAGCAATTTAGCACAATTAGGGTTTTTGAGCCCGTAACGCAAACTCGATCAATCCTTGCCAAAACATATCAATTGACAGTTCAAAAATGTAATTAAACATATTCTAATGTAATTTATATGGTCAATTGAATAAAATAACCCGATTACTCAAACCAATTTAAACTCGCGGGAGTTTTGACCAAAAAATCCAATTCCGATCAATTACGTACAATTTTTCCAAATCAACACTTCCAATATAAAATTAAATACATTTTAAACAATATTATAAAATCAATTGAGCGGGACGACTCAATTATACGACTCAATTTCATTATACCCCGAATTTGACCTAGGAATCAAATTTCGATAAAACCTGCATAAATTTCTCAAATTGACGGTTCCAAAATGAAATTGGATACATTTTAAAATATATTGTATAATCAATTTGTCCGAAATCGCAAAAAACAGACGGATCCGAAAAATTCGGGCATAACCCGGCCAAAAATCCAATTTTCCCAAAATTCCAACACAACCACACAATTAACCTATCCAAATCAATCTTACAACACATATATACACAATCAAACAATCAATTTAGCTTTTTATAAGCTAATTCATACCCAATTAATCAAATATATATATTAGAATTTTCAAAAATTATATTAAACAAAAACCGATAAATCCGGGCAAGGGAAGGCTGGGGAGGCTTCGTCGGGGGTGGCTCGCCGGTGGTCGCCCGAGCTCGCTGGGGACCGGGCGGTGGCGTGAGTTGCGCGACTCGTCGCTGCCCTGCTGCATTTCGTTGATGGTGCTGCGCGGCTGCTTCGGTGGCTAATGCTTCGGCTGCTGCTGCAGGTTGAGGCCGACGAGGGCTGGCGAGGTTGGCCGGAGCGGAGAGGAGGCGGCAGCTAGCGAGGGAGCAGGGAGGAGGAGAGAGGCGAGGGAGGCCGGCTAGGGTTAGGGTTGTAGAACAGGGGGTAGGGGAAAGAAAAAGAAGGGAGGGGCGCCGGTCGGGGCTAGGTGCAGGGTTTTTTTTTTTTTTTTTTTTTTTTTTTTTTTTTTAAAATACACATAAAATAAAATACTAAAATTATAAAGTATTATTGGAAGATTTTATATAAAACTTATTTAACGAAAATTTATTTCGAATGGATCCAAAGGCTTAAAATTAATAAAAAAGCTATACAAAGAATTTCGGATACATTTTCGGAAGAATTTACCAACGAACGTAAAAACTTATATTATTTACGGAAATACATTATAAGACCCCGAAAAATTATTTAAAACATATACTAAAATATTTAAGTCAAATTCGGATAAAACAAAACTAATTTAAATAATTTCCGAAATCGGTTTCCCGTAAACCAAAAAGCATAAAACGAAAGAGAATTAATTCCAGAAATAATTTCATAAATAAACTCCGAAGATCTTTTTTTTTTAAATTTAAAACTTCCCAAATATTAAAGATTTCCGAAAATGAATAAATTTAAAGTCAGAAATATTTTCTACGGATAAAATAATTAAAATAAATTTAACTATTTAAATAGAAATTCTATAATTTAAATAATATATTTAGTTAACGATATATAACTCCAAAAATAAGGTCGTAATCATACGACGAAGTTATAATCGAAAATGAATCTAAAATTTTAAAAATCAAAATACGAGAAAGAACGGGAATACATATTTTTAACCAAAAATTGAAATTAAAAGAGTATAATAAAATCATAGTCGCGAACTAATTTGTCTAAAATGGTTTACAACGACAACGATTACTTAATTTAAAATATAAATTCAAAATCGTCGATAAATCCATAAAACAAATCAAAATTAAAATAATTATTTTTTTACATCAAATTACGCTAATAAAATCATTAAGCTTAATAAAATTCGGTTTTAAAAATATGGGGTATTACAATAAGGGTTGAATCGGCTGTGGTAGAATTTGTTGCAGCAAATAGGGGCAATGCCAAGGATTGATGCTACTTGGAAGGGGAGAATGGAAATAATGACAAAAGCTAAGGAAAGGGAAAATGGAACAAGGTGGTGTAGCAAGGGGAGGCAACGGTAGTGGGTGGCATTGCTATGGAGGGGGAACGAAAAAGTTGGCATATCAAGGAGGAGGCAAATGTATAGAGTGTCAATGGTGGGTTAGTGTGGTGATTGGTGGCGATGACAAGGCAAGTTGGAGGAAAGGAAGAGGGCATTACTTGTTGTTGCTTTTCAATGGGGAATGGAAACAAGAGAGGGAAAGATGAGAGATCTAGCTTATGCGGGTAGTAAAGAAAATGAAGTATGATGGGAGGGGGTAATTATAGAGGAAGAAGGGTGAGTCAGGGAAAGTGTTTAATGACTAAGTGGTTGAAGGTTGGAGGAGTTGGCATGGGTTTGATTTCTACCACATAAATTAGGAAGAAAAGGATAGGCAACAAGGTTGGTGGTGTAGGATGTGTTGTAGGGTAGAGGGTAGGTGGACAATGTAAGGGATGCATGGCTAGGAAGGGAAAGAAGAAAGGGAAGGGAACCATATGGGGGAAATGTTTACATGACCAAAAGAGGAAGGAGGGAAATAAGTCAACCAAGATGGGGAGAAGAAGAACATAAAAATAGGAAAAAGGAAAATAAATGAATTTTGGGTTAGGATTAGTGTTAGGTTTAAATTTTAGATTAGGGAATTGGGTTAAAATTATTTTATCAAGTATCTAGGGTTGGGGTTAGGTTAAAATAAGAATAACCCAAAATTAGGGTTTGAATTTGATTTAGGGTCAAGTTATTTGGGTATAATAAAATTATTGATTATATAAGCTTTGAATTAGATTAAAATATAAAATAATTGAGATTATGATTAGATAAAATTTGAGGTATTACATAGTTAATTTTTTGAAACCCTGTACCATCCTCATTTTTATTTTCACCAGTCTCCTCTATATAAGCTAGTGAATTCTCCATTGTCCTACTTCTCAATAAAGTTATGGGGATTTTAAAACAACTCATAATGTATGTTGAAATGTCCTATGTAAGATATTTACACATTATCTCATTTTTCTTGTAGTGACTAAAAAACCATATTGAACTGGCCGAGCCAACTGATTCACTTGGCTATCAATAAGCCTCACAATACTAAACTACATGGTATATGAAACTTATATATCTCCCAAAAGTATCAATTTAAATACATAGTGTCATTAAAATCAATTAGACTAACTAAACCCTACACGAATCAAAACACTAGTATCTTCTCTTCTCTAGTTGTCATTTAACTCCTACAATGACAGTCTTTTTTTTCCCTCACAAATTCCACTTTGGGATTTAGGCATTAACTCCTCATTCTCCTTCGACCTTTTTCTCTCCCCAACACAAGTACTTAGTAGATCAAATCTCAACTTTAACGAAAACACAATCCATTTTTGGCTTTATTTTTTCTCATCGGTCACAAACAATCCTTTGATGGTAAATTTTCTTCAATTTTTTTTCTCAGTTCGGACTCTTTGTTCTAGCCTTCTAGTGAATCCAACCTTCATCTTTAATCTATCTCTTCCCTTCACATTATTTCTTTTCATTTCATTTTTATCTATTTTCCTTAATATTTGGATCTGGTTGGTTTGATATAATATTTGGCTTCATCTTTAAAGGAATTGTACTAGTATAGAATATAAGGAGATTAAAAATATAAGGTTACTTATACCGGATACAATGTTCATCTAGCATTTTTATCTTCTCAGTTTTTTTAAATAGAAGAAAAGGCTGTCATATCTCTCTCCCTCACTTTGCGTCAAGTATAAGATAAAAGAATTGAAAAAGTAACATGAGGTATGGAAGAAGGAAAAAAATTAGAAGTAGAAAACAAAAAGTGATAAGAAGATCGTGTAGGATATGTACTAGTAGCTTTAGTTTTTTTTTTCTTTTTTGTTGTTGATAAAAGTGCATTAATACTCATATACACTATAAATTAATGAACTTGTAGATCTTTCATCTACAAACAAGGATAACTTTACTGTTTAAAAAATTAAAGAAAAGTTAAATTTGTTAAAAGTGGTTAGATCGATTGGACCACATATTGATGATTCTATTGGGTTTATCTAAAGGCTAATAGTTTAAGCATTATTTTCCCACTCTAGAAAATTTGTTATTCAACAAATTAAAATATTCTAAATAATTCAATCTCTAATCACCCCACAAATTTAATTTTTTGGTTCACCAATTAGAATAAGAAGGCCAAGGTAGTAGGTGTTATGTTTAACTTTAATAAAACAAAGGCGTTTTCAAATGTCATCCCTTCTCAATTGGGGTACATTTGGCTAAATACCAACTATGAATTCTGAAATTTAATATGTTGCTCCAAAGCACCTGAATACTATCTCCTAATAAACCTCAAACTAGATACTTCTTATATAATAGTATGAGCAAAGAAGATGATAACATTAGAAAAGAATTATTGTGCCACACTTAGAACCTTATGAAAAAATTTAGCTCCACTATGTATCAACCCCATAAGAAAGTGAACTAGACAAATCTTTCATACATGAAATAAAGAGACATGGAGATATCAGGTAACTTTGTCAAAGGTCATGTTGAAGGCTAAAAGTTAACCTAGGAACACTATTAAATAAGACATAAAATGAGACTAATAGGATGCATTCCATGACGAGCCTAACCCACCTTGCATTGAAGCCCATCTTATATATTATAGTCTCTAGAGAAGTCCATTCAATTCTATCATTGTGCTTGTTCACGTCCAATTTAAGTGCTACTTCACCTTTGCATATATTTTTCATGTGCTTCATATTATGAATTTTTTCATAATCTATAAGGACATTATCCGTTACAAGTCTCCCAAGCACAAATGCTCTCTAATTATCTAAGATTTTCTCTATAAGAATTTTATTCAATCTATTAACAATAACCTTTAAGACCATTATTTAAATAACATTACATAACTTGATTGGTCTTACTCTTTGAGATCAACTATGCCATCATTTTTGATAAAATAAATCATACACCTCGTTTCTTGGTTATCTTTGTTGTGTGCCTTAATTCCCTTCTTTATTTCTTTATGGGAAAATTTCATAAATAAAATAATTTAATTTGATTGGTCTTACCCTTTGCGATCAACTATGCCATCAATTATAATAAAATAACTCATATAGCTCAATTCTTGGTTGTTTTTGTTGTTTTTTCATCCATCCCCTTCTTCTTTTCCTTGCGATTTCAAGCCTAAGGCTCCTCCTCTTCCCATCATCTTCTTCATCTCTTATATTAAGTGTTTTGGTGTTAATATATAGTGAAGATGAAGTTGGAATCTCATGTGGGAGATCAAGGTTAGGAGTATTTTGCTAGAAGACTTACTAGTTAGGTAATATGATATTCTCTTTATATGTTGAACTTGTGTGCTATATGCTTATATTTTATTATCTTTTATGAAAATGATTTTATCATGGTTCTATGTAAGCATAAGCTTGTTAATTGCTTTATATGAAAAGGGCATGAAAACATTTAACTTATGCTACTATAGGATCTTGATTGTACTCTCTACTTTATATTAAAGTTTAGAGTGTGTAGTCGAAGTTTTTACATGTTTAAGGTGCTTGTAATACCCCGATACTTTATTTAGCCTAAGTTATTTAAAAGTGATATTAGTGGAGAATATATTTCCCTAGTTTGGTTATTTATCACATCTTTGTAGAGTATTAAAACCCTAATTTTATTTTTATAACATTTTATTCAAGACTTATTGTCCTTTCTTATGGGTTTGCATTCTATGACACTTTTGGGCCAGTTTTGTCCTTCTAAGTATTTATGAATTCTTATTTTGTATTTATATTTTAAATTCTCATATTTTTCAATTCTTCTAGAATTTTTTAAAATTCCAAACCAAGTTGTTGATAGAAATACATTATTCATTGCTCTAGTAGGTTTTAATCATATGTTTTGATTATTTAGGGGATGATATTATTTTAGTATTATTAAACTAAGTATGAAGTAAAAATATGCCAATATGGATATTTTTCACCGTAAGTCCCCAAATCTCACTTTTCTTCCTTAAATCTTGTCTAAAACTTATGATACTTGATCCTATCCTTTCATTATTATTTAGTATAGATTTTGAACTTTCATTTAGGGCCCATGAGCTTTGAGGTCCTTTGGTATTTGTAGCAAACTTGAAATTGTCTTCTTGGTTGGATATTTTACAAAAATATCTTTAGGTTATCTTATATTTCTTCTCACCTTCTCCTCCACTCATTTGTTTTGTGTGGTGGCTCAAGAAGAGCCACTCATTTGCTTCCCTTCCATGCGGCACCACTCATGATCTTGATGTAACCAAATTGGTTTTGATTTCTTTAGTAAATTACCGTTTTACACATAAACCATAACTTAACACCACGTATAGTAAGCTAATCTTAGTTACTTTTCTTCTTTTTTTCTCCTCCGCCCCCTTACTTTATTCCTCAAAATTTTTGGCCTTCATGGCCATCTACCACCATTAATGGAGCTTCATTTTCCTTTCCAATTTTTTTTACTTTGATTTGGTTTGTTTAAGCATTGAAGCTTGAGATTAAAAATAAACCTCCAAAACCTAAAGTAAATATATTTGATGGTGTTATATGCTTTTATTTCAATTTAAGCATGAAATTATGACTTTGGTGGGTTTAAGTAAATTGGAATTTTTGAGGATGATGTTGTTTTAATTAAATTGATGATAACATGTTGTAGACCTTGAGTTATAGATTAACTTTGGTGTTAAGCATTTTTTTATTTGAGTATGTTTTGATGCTCTATTGTATACTTACAGGTTTAATGAAATTAGATGAGTTTGAATGTTTTGAGTGCTCTTGAGGGATCATGACAATTTTTTCGGTTTTGATGAACTAGTAGACAAACTTTAAGGTATAACATGTGAGCTTAAAACACGATTCAAGTTCTTTAATTTTGATTAAAAGTTTGAATGTTATAGGCATTTTCTTAATTTTATTCAAAGTGTTATTGGTTATGACACTCTAATTACCTTAAGTAGGGTTTAATATAAGATTAATCATGTTTATGACAACTACTTTCATTAATGTGAATAATTAACCTAAAATGACCTTTTTTAGCATAATTAGGGGTCAATGGTTAACGATTATCTTAATAAATAATTATTCTTAGTAATAAAATATTTTTGGTTTTTAGAATTAAGCTTCTTGGTATAAAACAAAGTTTTCTGTCATTGATGAATAATGATTGTCATGAATAGTATTTCTCCCTAATTTGGCATGGGAAATTGTTTTAACTTGATTAAGATAAATATATTTGATTTTTTTTTTGTTAATTTTGGCTCGAATGACAAAAAGTAATTTTTAGCATTTTGAGTTGTTTTCCACCATTGATTTGGTCTTTTATGGCCTTAAATATGATTCTTTGTGCTTTGAGGTATTTTAAATTTTTTAGATTAATTCCATTTTACTCGTTTGAGCATTATTTCAACCAATTTAGTTTATGTACCTCTGGTTTTGATGTTTCATGCTATGCCCTTAGATTTTTGGTTTGACTTTGCTTTTGGTTTCTCATTTTGGCTTGTATGCCTTGAAAATGTTTTTTTTTAGTTTAGCTTATTGCCCAATTTAATATTGCGACTATTTCTTGCCTTTGGTTTTTATTAACTTATTTTAGGATTTGATGCCTTAGTTTGATTTTGGATCGTTGGGATTCTTATAAGTGGCTTTGGTAGTCATCGAGTTATGACTCATCTTATGTGAATATGTGTATGGAAGTTATGGATGGATGCCTAACTTTAGCCTTATATGTTTAGATATTGTGTTGTGGAGGTTATGACTTGATGTCTAACTGTAGTCTTTCCAAGCTAGTTGTTTGTGACCTTGAGTGGTCAAATTTGTTTGAGGACTTGTTTGGTTATTATGTGTGGATTTTTTGTGTTCCTTGGTAAATAATATGGTATTCATGAATAAAACATTAATTATTAAAGTGAAAAATACTTTAATTTAGGCTAATATTATGAGCCTTAGTTAGCCTCTATTACTAAAGGTCTTTAGGTTGAAGGGTCATTTCTACTTTCATAGGTAAAATCATCAACGCTATGAAAGGTACACACAAGAAATTTAACACTTGGAGTTGGTGAGTAGATAGTTTGTCACAATGGCTTCCTTGATAGGTGTCTTGGAAGTACATGTTATGTGACATTGCCTATTTTGCCATAGATGAGACTATAATCCCTATCATGTTTAATTATATATGTTGTCTTAGTTGTGCACTATTAGGTAGTTGTATGGTTTCCTTAGCTAATATGCGTCGGAAGTGAGTTAGAGTGACTTTTGATTATGTGTTATTATTGTGGTAGGAGGCATTATATGCACTACCCCTTGTGTATTGAGATGTTTGTTGGAATTGCATACTGGTACATATGTTATCTTGGGTTTACACATGACTTGATGTTATTATATGGGAATTGTTATTTAAGCATGATTTTACACCTTTGTGGGTTGTAAGATATTAAGCATGTTAGTCATGTATCATAATAGGTTTTACCATGTTACTATTACATATTAGTATGTTTTAGTGAGCATTGTATTTGCTCAAGATTAGGTGTGTTTACTCAGTACTTTTATACTAAATATATTATTTATTAGTGGTTATGGCGTAAGTGATCTAGATATTATTAGATCTTCATTTGGAATTAAATATCGGACTTCTGGTGTTTTAGTCTCTAGATTTGATTATAGTTAGTGTAATTTGGCTTGTAACCTTATATTAATCCTTTACAATATAAAGAGTTTTACTATTCTTGTCATTTTAATATTTTTGTTGTTTCATGTTTTTCATACGCAACCTTACATTTATCACGGTCTAGATAAACACATGCACATTTTCTCATAATAGATGTGACAATAACATTTCATAATTTTGATTTTAGCATTTGCATTGTACTTTCTAAAAAAATTAAAAGTTGAGAAAGAGGGGTATTATAGTTCCATATGAAATCTTTTTAATGTTTAGTTTAGTATACATTTTTCAAATCTTGGAAATATTAAGTTTGTGTAAAAAGTTATGGCCAAATAACACAAGGTGGCAAAATCAATCAAATGTTAAAACCTATCATATTACTCTCAGCCTTAGACATTTTTTTTCCATGCAATGCATATTTATAAATTATTTTTTTGCCACATGGTTTTCACTTAAACTTTCATAGATAACTTATATTGATTTAATGTGGTCTAGATGTAACTATGGTTTTTGCAAGTTTAGAAGCGTGTTTAGGTGTTATAGCAAAAATTTTGTCTTTATAAATGACTTGTGTGAATTTTATAACAAGTGTGATTTATCGTGTCACATATATGTTATGATATATTATGTATGATGAGTATGTGAATTATGGTATATTAGTTATGCATAACTAATGTTTTATATGTTGAATAAGCCTTAAGTGTAATAATGAGTAAAATGAAAATTTTAACTTCTCTAGAATTTTTCTAGAATTATAATATTAGGAAAAAGTGGTTATGTTGATGTTGTTATCCATGGTATGAGTTAAGTGTTATAAGTTGATTGATTGGAGCGATTATATAAGTATAATATGGTTAGTTTAGGTAATATGGACATTTTGGTCATTCCACATTAACCTTTTTTTTTCAAAATTGGTTGTTATGTTTAATATTCTAAATTAAGTGTGTTTAATTATTTTTTTAAGTGCCCCTTGATAATAAAATAATTTCACATTTAAATAGTGTAAAATGAACATAGAAAACCCTATTGAGTACTTCTACTTTTGGTTTAATTATGTTTAATGTTATGTGTTTGAGTGTTGTCTTGGGTTTGGTGAGTTAATGAACTTAATTGGTGCTTTTGTGACATAAACAAGGATTAGGGTTTTCTACAAGCATGCTTATCTTTCCATAGTTATCACAACTTATTTATGTCTTATTTGGTTTCAAACTAACCTTAAAAGGTATTTGTAAGCATACTCCTAGGTTGAGTGTTTAATTTGTGGTTTTGATTGATGTCTTGATCACTATTTAGATTAGGGTTTATAATGGCCTTTAATTATTATTTTTTGGGAGTCTTGTTTTACTTGCTTAATTTAAATGTAATTCTACTTACATGATTAGAATATTAGTGTTGTTATGAATTTATATTATGAGTGATAAGTTAAAAGTAATTAATTAAGTGTTTTAATTTGATTATAGTTATCCTAAAATTTTACAAGTTGTAAAATGAATTTACGTTATTAAATTGGTTCATAATGGCAGGTGTAGCTTGATGGCAAGTGAAAGTGGCAATGCAAAGTGGTTAGTGGCATTCATAGTGGAAGTGAATTGTATATGAACTATTTTAAGTATGGCCTTTTGTGTTGTGTTTATCAATAATTCTTAAATAAAAAATTGATAATCAAAGTAGAGGATCACATGAGTTAGGATAAAAAAAAAATATTCATTGTATATTGACCAAGTTTTTCCGGAAGTTGAATGGGTGTGATATTTCCTATGTAAGTTTGAACCACTAGCTAGCAAGGGTACCTGTACTTTTGGTTAAGTGTTTATTTGTGGATTTAGGTGGGTTATTGCCTTGAATAGTGTGTTTTTCCCTTCTATAGTATTATTGGGGACCATTCCAACACAAAGAATGGAGGGAATCCTAGTCTCAAAGTGAATAAGAAATTGATATTTTGTGATCACTAAGCAAAGATTATAAAATGTTATTTCATTAAGTTTTGTCTTTATGTGACAAATAATGATCATATATTGCTTTAGATCGTATGCTGCTTGTATCTTATGCATGATTGTATGTGGTATACCCTTTCTTATACCCTTTACGTCAAGAATTCCTTGTATCTTGAGTGATTATATTACTCAGTATATTTTGTATTAACTACCTTATTTGGTCACTACTCATTGAAACGCGTAGGTGCACATGTTGTTATATAGGTATTTATACCTAGCGATGATTTCCTTGTGATGCATATGGTGAGTCATATATTATGGCTTAATGTTGTAAAAAAAGAAAAAAAGAAAAAAAGGGAATAAATGGATTCAAGCCAAAATAAAATTTAACAATATGATGAAGATTTGATACATCAATTATAAAAACATAATAATTGAGGGAAAAATAGAGATATTTATTTGTGTTCTTGTATAATTACAATATTATTAAACAAATTAATCAATTAATTACAAAAAAAATAAAATTATCTAATAATGGATAATTCTATAGAAAAGAAGAAGAAGTTGGTTCGCATGACTTGAAAAAAAGAAAAAAGAAGAAAAAAAAAGGGAATAAATGGATTCAAACCAAAATAAAAATTAACAATATGATGAAGATTTGATACATCAATCATAAAAACATAATAATTGAGGGAAAATAGAGATATTTATTCATGTTCTTGTATAATTACAAAATTATTAAACAAATTAATCAATTAATTACACAAAAATAAAATTATCTAATAATGGAGAATTCTATAGAAAAGAAGAAGAAGTTGGTTTGTATGACTTGACAGCTAAGATTTTTCATATCCTTTTTATACTAGAAAAAAATCCTATGGAGAAAAACAATGTGTTTAGGAAAAAATTAGGAAACATGACCATTGTGTTTATTTCTTTACTCTCAAAATTTTGCCTAAAATTAACACCAACACATTATATGAATAAATACGACTCGTGTTTATCACAAAATTCATAATTTTACATTAAACTTCTCCAACGCTTTCATGAATCAACATAATATATATTGTACATCAGATACCCATTCAAATCTCACAATTCTCCACCTTGATATAGTAATTGTGGCACATGATATGGAGAGACCTTTACTAAAAACCCCTAGCCCAATAAAGGACCTTATGGCTCATGAACACTAATCAAGTTTGAGAAATACTTGAACTTACCCATGGCTAGTGGTTTTTAGCATATTGGTTGGATTATTCAAAGTACCCACTTTATTCAATATAATTTTGTCGGTAACAACTATATATTGGATAAAGTAATACTTGGTGACAATGTGCTTCATTTGATAAAAAAAATAATTCTGATTCTTTACTAAAAACATAGTACTATGGCTATCACCTTAAACAACTAATGCACCATGATCAAATCCCAGCTTATGTACTAAACTGCCAAGCCACATGTGATGTGAATTTTATGAATTTATATTTAAGTAATTTTGAAAATTGCTGTGAATTAATTACTTATAATTGTTTGTCTTATTTGTTGAATTAATAGGAGAATAATGCAGCATATGGATTCTGTGGACTTGGACATAGTTGCTAAGAAGTGCAGAATATGTATTGGAGTGTACAGATTATGTAAATTTTTGTGTTAATAATTTGTAATCCCATATGATGCATTCGCCGGTCGGAATGGGCTAATGGAAATTAGGACGGTTGTATAATCCGCCACCCGATCCTTAATTTGGACTAGATGGATTGTGGATTAATCAATACTTAATAACCATGATTAGCTAAAGTTGTTATAGCTGATGGGAAATTAAGCCTTAAGCTTAATTGTATTTGGGACATTTTGATAATTGGTTGAAGTTGGGCTGGTCGACACTTCATTTTTTTGGCCCAAAATTTTGTATCGCCGTTCATGCAGGCCTGTATTGTTCCGTATGTATTTGTCGAGTATACAGTCTTTTGTGTACATATAAATAGGCCGAATACATTGTAATACGCATAACTTTGACAGAAAGAAAATCGGCTGATTCTTTTCGATCTCTCTCGCGACTTCTTCTCTCTCTTGGCGATTCTCTCATTCGCTTGTCTTCTCTGATTATGTCTCGTTCTCACCTTGATCGATCTTGATCATTCACCTTCTAATTTCAGTTGCCATTGAATCAATTGTGCTTCTGAATCTTTGGGTCTTCCTTTGGAAAGTTTTCCTTAGGCTGTACCGACGAAATCGAACGTTGCGCTCGACTAAATCTTTCGATCCTTTGCGAAACCCTAACCGGTTTCCATCATTTGGTATCAGAGCCTCGATTTTCTAGAGTGCTCGTAGTTTTTGTATTACTGATTAAGTTTTCTTCATTTTTGTTGATTCAATTTCTGTGTTTCGCTAACCCTAGCTTGAGGTGTGAAATTTTAGGGTTTTGAAGTGACGAACTCAGTATCGATTCTTGTCATTCTCAAACCGGCGATTAAAGCATTTTGGTCCACTATTTTGAAAGTCTGAAAAAAAAACCCTAATCGACCTAGGGTTTGGTCAAGAACTTGAATCTTGACTGACAGTACGACAGATTGTTGTTGGTAACCACGATTTGTAAATTCCTTTGTTAATACTACTATCTGCTATACTTAATTTCCAATTTTCGCCAAATTATCTGTTTGTTGATAAGTATATAGGTTGATATCACAACCGGCGAACTATCTTGGTTTCAAGAAAAGGGATAGACCTCTAAGAAGAGGGGTACCCTAGAGAAGTGAACTAATTGCTTAAGCAGACGCGGTAATATCGTTCCCTCTTACTTATTTAGTATTGTCAAATTATCATAGACATTTAGTTACTCTGGGTAAACTCTACTGTGGCTATTACTGTTAATATTAATGCGACAATATTTCTTGTAGCTATACTGTGTGTCCTGTTATCTGAAATTCTTGAATAAATTGCTTCTGTTGATTAAATTACTACTGTATTGGTTGTTTAATTGCTGTTAAATTTCATCATGTCTAATAATGGCCAGTCATTGAATCAATCTGTGTCTAGTAATGATCTTCTAGAAACCCTTAGGACTTTTCAAGAACAAATGACTGCACAATTTGCTGTTTTATCTGCTAACCTAGAACAAAGATTAGGAGAACAGGAAGTAAGACTCAATGACTTGCAACATAACAGAGTTGAAACTAATCAAGCAGGAGTTTTAGGAAGGGCTCCAATGGATCCTAGGACTAGAGTTCCACCCATAGCTAATCTATAGGAGCTGGAAGACCAAATATCTCACAATAGTGATAGGATGCCTAGATAGAACAATAGGCAGGATAGGGAATTAGAATTCATTGATAGGAATTTGAATAATTTTAAGCTTAGTATACGAGGGTTTAATGGCAGGAATGACCCTGATTATTATTTTGAATGGGAAAGGAAAATAGAACTGGTATTTGAGTGTCATAATTACTCTGAGGAAAAGAAAATTAAGGTGGCTGTAGTAGAATTTACTGAGTATGCGTCTTCTTGGTATCATAATTTGGTGTTAACTAGACGTAGGTGTGGGGAACCAGCTATACAGACTTGGGCAGAGTTTAAGGTCTTAATGAGAAAGAGATTTGTGCCAAGTTACTATTATAGAGAGTTGCATAAGAGGTTGCAAACTATTAGTCAAGGAGTGAGATCAGTGGATGACTATTATAAAGAGTTAGAAGTTTTGATTATTAAGACAGGAGTTATTGAGGATGATGATGCTACCATGGCTAGGTTTCTGAGTGGGTTAAATTCAGAGATAGCTGATAAAGTAGAACTGTATCCTTGTGGAACCTTAACTGAAATGGTGAATATTGCTACTAAGATAGAGATTCAATTAAGGGAATCTAGGCAATATAAACCCCCTGGGATTGGGTTTAAAACTACTATGAGGAGAAATTTTGGGGGAAATACTTCTGGAAACTGGAAGAATAATAGTAAGGTAGAATTTAAGGGAAGAAACAATGAAGTTAAGACAGGACAGAAGTTTGAAAGGGGTAAGAATGTGATGACAAATCCTGTAAATGAGTCAAACAGGACTAGGGATATTAAATGCTTTAGGTGTGGAGGCTTAGGACATATAGCTTCTGAATGCCCGAACAAGAGAAATATTTTGATTAGAGAATCTGGGGAAGTAGAATCTGAGTCTGAACCTGAAGAAGAAGAAGAGGTTAACATAATTGGAAAGAATGATAGTGACCTAGAAGATGAAATAGAATTACCAGTGAGTAGGGATCTTTTTGTGGTTCGAAGAGCTTTAAATAGTAATAAATTACCTGATTCCAATGCTATACAAAGAGAAAATATATTCCATACTCGATGTTTAATTGATGACAAGTGCTTTAACATGGCCATAGATAGTGGTAGTTGTATTAATGCTGCTAGTACCCTATTGGTGTCTAAATTAGGATTAACCACTACTAAACATCCAAAACCATATAGATTGCAATGGCTTAATGAGTTGGGAGATGTTAAGGTTAGTCAACAGGTTTTAGTGAATTTAAAGTTAGGAAAATATGAGGATTCTATTTTATGTGATATAGTTCCCATGCATGCTGCTCACTTGTTGTTGGGTAGGCCTTGGCAATATGATAGGAGGGTAGTACATGATGGTTATAAAAATAGGTATACAGTACAGAAGGATGATAAGAAGATTGTTTTAGCACCTATGACTCCAAAGGAAATATTTGAGGATCAAACCAAAATTAAATCTGATTATAAAGAGTTATCTAAGTCTAATTTGGGAAATGATCTTAGTACAAAGGACATGAAAGGAACTTTTGGATTTTATGCTAAAGGTAAGGATGTAGGAAAGGCAATAAAAAGAAATACCAATGTATACTTGATGGTTTTAAGGACTGTTATGAGTGTCAGAAAGGAACAATTGAAGAAGTACCTAGTACAGTGAAACTGTTATTGGAAGAATATAGTGAATTGTTTCCTGAGGATATACCTAGTGGATTACCTCCATTAAGGGGAATAGAACATCAAATAGATTTTGTTCCAGGAGCTGTTATACCAAACAGACCTGCTTATAGGGCCAATCCTGAAGAGGTTAAGGAATTAAAAAGACAGGTTTCAGAATTGTTAAGTAAGGGATATATTAAGGAGTCTATAAGTCCTTGTGTAGTACCTATGTTACTAGTACCTAAAAAGGATGGTAGTTGGAGAATGTGTGTGGAAAGCAGGGCAGTAAATAAGATAACTATTAAGTATAGATATCCAATTCTTAGGCTGGATGAAATGTTGGATCAATTGCATGGTGCTGTTATATTTTCTAAAATAGATTTAAAGAGTGGGTATCATCAAATTAGGATGAAACCAGGAGATGAGTGGAAGACAGCTTTTAAGACAAATTTTGGATTATATACCCCTTACCTCATACTGACTTACAAAATTTTGATGCTGAATCTAGAGCTGAAAGTATAAAAAGATTACATGAGACTGTAAGGCAACAAATTAATAAGAAGGTACAACAGATGGGTGAACATGCTAATAAAAGAAGGAGAAAAATGATTTTTAAACCTGGAGATTTAGTCTGGGTTCACTTCAGGAAAGAAAGGTTTCCAAATTTTAGAAAGTCAAAATTGGATCCTAGAGGGGATGGACCATTTACTGTATTAGAGAAAATTAATGATAATGCTTATAAAATTGATTTACTTGTTAAATTTGGAAATGTCAGTAATTCTTTCAATGTGGCTGATCTTAGTCCATTTTTGGGACTTATTCAGGTTTCAGAGGCGAAACCTTTCCAAGAAGAGGGGAATGATGTGAATTTTATGAATTTATATTTAAGTAATTTTGAAAATTGCTGTGAATTAATTACTTATAATTGTTTGTCTTATTTGTTGAATTAATAGGAGAATAATACAGCATATGGATTCTGTGGACTTGGACATAGTTGCTGAGAAGTGCAGAATATGTATTGGAGTGTACAGATTATGTAAATTTTTGTGTTAATAATTTGTAATCCCATATGATGCATTCGCCGGTCGGAATGGGCTAATGGAAATTAGGACGGTTGTATAATCCGCCACCCGATCCTTAATTTGGACTAGATGGATTGTGGATTAATCAATACTTAATAACCATGATTAGCTAAAGTTGTTATAGCTGATGGGAAATTAAGCCTTAAGCTTAATTGTATTTGGGACATTTTGATAATATTGTTGAAGTTGGGCTGGTCGACACTTTTTTTTTTGGCCCAAAATTTTGTATCGTCGTTCATGCAGGCCTGTATTGTTCCGTATGTATTTGTCGAGTATACGGTATTTTGTGTACATATAAATAGGCCGAATACATTGTAATACGCATAACTTTGACAGAAAGAAAATCGGCTGATTCTTTTCGATCTCTCTCGCGACTTCTTCTCTCTCTTGGAGATTCTCTCATTCGCTTGTCTTCTCTGATTATGTCTCGTTCTCACCTTGATCGATCTTGATCATTCACCTTCTAATTTCAGTTGCCATTGAATCAATTGTGCTTCTGAATCTTTGGGTCTTCCTTTGGAAAGTTTTCCTTAGGCTGTACCGGCGAAATCAAACGTTGTGCTCGACTAAATCTTTCGATCCTTTGCGAAACCCTAACCGGTTTCCATCAACATGAATTTTTGAAAAGTCTCAGTCATAGCCATATACTCTACTTCAGTAGTGGATAAGACCGTCACCTTTTACAAGGAAGGCCTCTAGCTAATAGTTGAACTGCTAAAACAAAAGATATGTCTATTGTTGGATCTCCTTTTATTAAATTCTCCACCAAAATTAGAGTCAACAAGCCTAATCATTGAATCAACTGATCTCCCATACTCTATAAAAGCTAATGTCATGCCCTTTAAGTACTTCATAATCCACTTCATAGCTTACCAATGAGTCTTTCCTAGATTCACCATATATCAACCCACCACACTACACTTGAGTGATATCAAGCCGAGTACACACCATAGTATACATGATAGAGCCAACAACATTCAATTATGGAACTATTGAAATGCCCCAAAAATATTTATTTAAAGAGGTATAATTAAATAAGGAATTATTAGAAAATTAATTTAATTCATTATTTTATTTGAAATGGGAAGGCTTTATTTAGGGTAAATAAATAAGGAATTTACAAATATTTTTTATAAGGGAAACTTTGGGCTTTTTGCTAATTAAAAAGGAATTTAGGAAAAATCTTTTAAAAAAACCCTAAATTAGCCCATAAAGGAAATTTAATATTATTTTATTTAAATATTTTTATTCTAAATGCCTAAAATTTTCTAATTAATTTATTTGACCCCAACCTACCAAAAATTTTCTTTTCCTTTTTTCCTTTTTCTTTTTGCTTCTTCCTTTTTCTTTCTTTTCTTTTCTTTCTTTTCCTTCTTCTTTCCGATTGGGCTTGTCTGGCATGGCCCAATCTTTTTCCTTCCTTTCTTTCTCTTCTTTCGTGGCCCATCCATCTGTTTCCTTTCTTTCCTTCCTGTGGCAGCCAAAACGCTGTGTGTCGTGGCTTTTTCCCCTGGAACGCCGCGTTCCATTTAAAACCATTATAATCGCTGCCGACCGGCCCGGTTCTTCTTCTTTTTCTTTTCTTTCTTTTTTCCCTAGCTGCCTGGTTCACCTCCTCCTTCCTCCTTCCTCCTCTGCCGTCGACCTGCACCTTTGAAGCTCAGAAAATGGCGTTGCCGGCCATGCTTGACTCGTAGTTGAGCATGATCTAACCCGTTTTCCTTTTCTCCTGCACAAAGTCCTCCTTTTCCTTCGTGAAAGGTCAAACACGACCTAAAATTGTGCCGACCAATTGACGCCACTGGTTACCCCAAACCCTACCTACATTATCCTCCTCCCAACCCCCAGAACCCTACCATCCCCTCTAAACTCTATTAACACCCCTTTTTTGTGTGATTTCAAAACTTTTTCCCCGAAACCCTAAGAGCCTACCCTGTGCACCACCGTGACTTTAGACGACCTTTCCTCTACCGTCAGCCACCTACGCCGCCACCTCTGCCTACCTAAGTCTTTCCTACACCACCCTCTAACTAACTGAGCCACCTATCTCCCTCGATTCTTCTTGCACGAGCCACCACAACCGTGCGAAGTTCCCTGCCCATCAAAACAAAATTTTACACCCGCAACCCCTCGAGCCACCGTCCGCCACCACATCCGCCACCATCACTGCCTCCTACACCACCCAAAAGCTACTACTAATCTTCCTCCACCTAGCCATACCCTTCTTTTCTCCTTTTTCCTTCTATTACCCTCTCTTTCTTCTTCTAATCCTTTTGGCCGCCACCTCTGCAGTTGTGCATCGCTGCCACCCTCACTCCACTCCTCTCAGTCTAGGCTACAACCAACACCTTAGCCTCCACTTTTATTCTCCACCTTTTCTTCTCAAACCTCAACTTTTCCCTTTTCTATCCTCTTTTTTGGCCATCGCCGTGCACCACCGCTGGTGCCACCCATCTCCGTTGACTTAAGTTAGACCCTAGACCCTCTAAGCCCTTCCCCCCTATTTATTTAAGTTTATTCTATTTTATTTCAATTTTATCAATTATTCGATTATTAATATTATCATTATTATTATTGAATGTAATATTAATGTTATATTTTCTTGGCAGGGTCGAGAATAGTTATAAATTATTTAAGTTGTTAGTTTCGAATTATGGGTATTAATAGTATTATTATAAGTTTTATTATCATTATTAATAATAATATTAATTTATTATTATTATTGTTGTTGTTATTATTATTATTATTATTATTATTTATCTAAGGAGGGCTGAAGCCCTGTTTTATGTTATTGGAGTGCATACTCCTATTTTTATTATTAATATTACTATTTCTACCATTATTAATATTAATATTATTATCTTTATTATTATTAATATTATTATAAGTAATATGTGTTATTAATATTATTACTATTATTATTAAATGGTACTTTCACTATTTGGATATAGGGTCAAAAACCCCACCTTGTATTATTTAGGCTTAAGTTATTAATATTAATAATAATAATATTATTATTATTAGTATTTTTATTATTATTATTAGTATCATTATTAGCATTACTTTGGTGGAGGGTAGAAACCCTTATACCACTATCCGTTTTGAATTACATTAATATTATTATTAGTATTTTTAGTAGTATTTCATATAGTTATTATTAGTACAATATGCTTTTATTTAAAAACTAAGTCTTAGGGGTAAGTTAGTAAATACTAGTATTTTTAGGAGGGAACCTAATTCTAGTTTTTACCTCATAATAGGTGAGACCAGTCAAAGCCCTCAAGAGGTATAGGAGCTTGATCCAAGATCTGTGACATTTTAGGTAAGGGAGTACTAAGGTCGTTTGTGTATTATGTGTTTTATATGCCATGCATGCAATGTGATGTGAACTATAATATATTTTATTCGTATTTGTATAACTATCATATGTGCAGCATGATATGGAGTTAAGGTAAGATCGTGCATTAAATTGTGGCATGAGTATTATGTGTATGGGTTGTGATATTATTGTGGTATGATGTGGCCCATAAGACATGCATGATAGGATTTGTAAAATAATGATGGGAGTGTCTTAATGTTCGCATGGAGTTGATGTTTGCATGGCGTTAGGGTTTTCATGGAGTTAGGGTTTGCATGGAGTTAATGTTTGCATGGAGTTAGGGTTTACATGGTGTTAGGGTTTGTATGGTGTTAGGGTTTGCATGGAAGTAGCGTTTGCATGGAGCTAGAGTTTGCATGGCGTTAGGGTTTGCATGGGAGTTAATGGTTGCATGGGAGCTAGGGTTTGCATGGAATATAATGGTTGTATGGGAGTTAGGATTTGCATGGGAGTTAATGGTTGCATGGGAGTTAGGGTTTGCATGGGAGTTAGGGTTTTTTATGGTTACTATGGTTTGGTGTGGTCAACAAAGGTTTGGAGGAGAAGAATAGTAGGAGTTAGTCATGCATGTCTGGGCGAATTTTTTTGAATAAAATACTTAATACACTAGTCATTTAAAGTGAAAGACTATTGAGCTGAGTCCAAACCAATCCACCGATTAGAAATAGTGGTGTGGAATATTATCTCGCAAGTGACCAATCCACCGGCAAAAAATAGTGGTGTGGACTATTGTCCCGCAAGTGACCGGCCCACCGACAATAATAGTGGGGTGACCTCGAGCTCAATAAACACAAACCAGAGTTTGTTAAGACACTTAAAAGATACTAATTACTTACAGTGGAACACTATGTGAGTAGGAACCAAACAGATCCACCGGTTAGAGATAGTGGTGTGGACTATTGTCCCGCAAGTGACCGATCCAGCAGCTAAAATAATGGGGTGTTTCCTTACTTACATGGATTTGATAAAAGGCATGGTGTGTATCGACTTCCGATAAAAGCTTAATTAAATAATTAATCCGGACTTTTTGGGCCTTTATGTGTGGGCTTGATCATTTATAAGCTGTATAATTTTCTGCATGACCTTATGTATTATATGTGTGAGTTTGAAAGTGTAAGTTGAATTTTATCCTGCATGATTTTATGTGCTTATGTATTGGCCTTAGTACTCGGTTACCTTACTCAGTACGTAGCGTATTGATCACCCTTTTCATGGGTGGTGCTGCTCATTCCCACAAGTAGAAGGCCCGTTTGACGTGTTGTAGGTAGGTGATGCCTTCTTCGATGCCATTGATGTCTATGGGACATCAGACGAGCCGAGTGATGATTTTGGATTGGATCGGGTCCTAGAGTGGCGTGGCCGTTTTCCATTTATGAGATTATTATTCCTGTTCTCTTTTAACTACGTTTGAACTTTAGAAACAATTTTATTATTGTAACTATTTTTGTTCTCTGAAGAACTATCTCTCGTATTTTGGATTATTTAAAAACTTATGCGTACTTTAATTTTCGTATTTATAAACTTTGGATTATTTAATAATGTTGTGAGTAGTTTTCTTAGCCTTAGTATTTGATACTGGAACGATAGGAGTGAACCGGTCTAGTACTAAGTGTGGCGGTAGCATCCCCAGAATTTACGGGTTTTCAATTTATAATTCTTGTTTGTTTAAAAAAAATGTGTGAATTTTGGGGTATTACAACTATAACCATTGACTCTTCTTCCTCTTTGGATTTGGGACAATCCAAAGCTGACAATATGAAGTGATTAGTCAATGGAGTACTCATCGTCTTTGCATCCATCATATAAAACCTCTCCACCACCTTGTTTATATAGGATTCTTGTGATAAATACAAAAGATTTTGATCACCGTCTCTTATGATTTCTATGCCAATGACCCTCTTTGCAGCTCTAAGATCCTTCATCTCCAACTCACTCTTCAACATTGTCTTTACCTTATCAACATCAAAAATATATTTTGCTACAATAAGCATGTCATCAACATACAAAAAATGATACACAAGAGAACCACTCTCCATCTCTTTCAAATACAAGCATCCATCATACACACTCCTAGAGAAACCATGCAAAAAAATAAACTGATCAAATCATTTGTACCATTGTCGAGAAGACTACTTTAGACCATATAACGACCTCTTCAATAGGCACACATGATCACGCATCCTGTAACACCTCCAAATTTACTACTTAAAAATTATATTTTGTGGAAGCATTTGTTACAAAAATAGTGGGTGTTATCGTTAAACATAGCATAAGTCTGGCATCATCTACCATTATTATATTAAGTGATAAGGCTAAACCTAGGTCTCGGTACTCTCTCTCTCTCTCGTAATCCCTATTCTCTCTTTTGAACACATAGAGTGAATAGATCTTGCTTTTTGAGGCCTCACTATGCGCTATTAATGCTCTCGTTGAATTAATTGTTCTCACTATTCACCACTTTCACTATTCTTTACTATTTGATTTTTGTCCATTATGAAGTATGGGTACAAAAAAGAAATCAAGGTGTGTAAACAAGTGTAGTTCAAAGCTGGTTTATGCACTGCCTAGTCCTGCGAATGGCTCAAATCTAAGTGAGCTTGAGTAGGATTTTTCCCTTTCTTATTCGAACAATGCTAGATCTAGAATTTCTCCTATTATTCATAACCATATCTATTTTCTTTTTGTTTCACAATATCTGGGCTTGGGTGCTCAGGCTCAAGTGGATCCTGTAAACAAAGATGAGTTGGGTTCTAAGGCATCTCCTTCTCCTCTCCCTGTTTGAGTTACAAATTGTAACACCCCTAAAATTCACTACTGAAAAATTTCGTTTAATAAAAAGGTTTAATGAAAGCGAAATAAAAAAACTGTGAATTCTGGGGATATTATTCACATTTAGTATCAGACCGGTTCACTCCTACAGTTTCACTACCAAGTGCTAAGGCTAAAAAGGATTATTGTCAAACTTAAGTCAATACTTAAACCAAGAGTTCATAAAAAGAACTAGAAAGATCATAACATGGGAATCAGAGTACGTGTAAAAAGTTTACAATATAAAGGAGTACAAATAATTATAAGATAGAAGTCGGAGTGTGTGAAAAAAGAGTCATAAGCTAAAGTACATAGTCAAAGTTCCTCGAAAGGAATAAGGTATACAAAATGATAAAATTTTAGTTCTGGAAAATCCAATACAAAAAGGAATAACATAAAGAAATAGAAGAACATTAAGAGGAAATCCGGCCACACCACTCTAGATCTCCGAGCCAAGTCCATGCTCAACTCTCAGCCCCACCCGATGCCTCACAAGTATTGAAAGCATCAATAATAGAATCACCAACCTACACAAAGTTAGAGGGGCCTTCTGCTCGTAGGAATGAGTAGCACCCATGAAAAGGGTGGTCATTACGCTACATACTGAGCAAGGTAACCATGCACTAAGGCCAACACATAAAGACACATAATTCATGCACGATAATATAACAACATACAATCTTTACTGATAAATAAAGGTAAAGCTGTAGTCCAAATAAACTGATTATTAAATCTATGATCAATGCTCATTTCACACCATGCTTATTATCATTCCATGGGAGCATGGGAACCCCACTATTATAGCTGGTGGACCGGAAATATACAGGGCATAATGCCCCTGACCACTATTATTACCAGTAGATTGGTCTCCAGGGCAAGATGCTCGTGATCACTATTATTTGCCGATGGACCGATCTAGCCCCAACTTTCATGGTATTCTACTATAATTACTTAGTGTATTCCTATGTATTAGTATAATTATGTTTGGTTTGTTTAGCATGGAATCCCCCACTATTATAGCCGGTGGACCAGAAACATACAAGCATAATGTGCTCGACCACTATTATTTGCCTGTGGACCGGTTTCCAAGGCACCCTGGCTCCTAGCCACTATTATTTGCCTGTGGACCGGTCTGGGCTTGGCTCAACAATCTTCCTCTTTAAATGATTAGTGTATTACTATGTCTTATTCAACAAGTCTTCACCTTAGACATGCATGTCACACTCTATCTACACTTATTCACCCAGGAGGGCCAGCCCCATATCTTGAGGCTCTACCCCTCCTAACACACCTGATCATCCTTTTCTTCTTTCCCTGACTCACACTAGAGGCCCAACTCCTAAGTGTATTTGTTAAGGACCACTACCTTACACCTCCAAGTCCACTCATTGCCTCACCCTGGGGCTTTCTCCAGAAACTCAAATTTGGGCCTATGTGGCCCAACCTTCTCACACAACCCACTGTTTTAACACCCCACACATCACAACCCTTAGATTTGACCCTCATCATCTCACTTTACTCCCTAAGTACACGTGTGACCATGAAACCCTGGGTGGCCACACTAAACCCCAGCCGGCCACGCCAAACCCTAGCATCCTCATTTTCACATGTCACCCCTCCATTTCTCACCTTCCACTCTTATTTTCCTATGCTACCCATGCTCATCCCTCACATGATTATCTTCCATCCTCATCTTATACTCCACTCACCCTCATTTATTTTTCCTTTCTACCACCTTCTTAGATTAGGGTTTCCCTCCAAATCCTAGCTCGGTCTCCTATGCACCCTTATACTGTCCCACATACTATTTTTCACCCGCATCCTCCAATCTCTCAAACAACTCTTCCATTTCCTTCCTCACACCCCAAATCAACTTTCCATATATAAAATTTACCCCCATGTAGACTTTATCCATCCCATGCAAACCCTCAAAGTTTTTCATGCAATACCCTAAAACTCCCATGCTAAACCCTAGATTCTCCCATGCACGTTCATCTCCTTTATTTTGCCTAAAGTCTCCCCCTTTGTTCTTCCTCTCATAGATCATGGGATATTTAGGTCAATCCCACATTCCTTGGTCAACTTACTTCCCCATTATCCTTTTACATCCTTTCACCCTATATCATTACATTACATATCCTAGCATGCATGTCCTAAAGGGTCACAACACGTCACATCATAATCATAGTATATACATATAATACACATGCCATAAGATACACATGATCATACTTCATCTCTAAGTTACGCTACACATAAAATAGTTATAACGATAAGCATAAGATACATAAAATATCATGATACATGGCATACAAGGCATATAAGGCACATATCACACATAAGGCCTTAGCTATACCCTTACCTAACACAACACCGGTCTTGAAGCACGCTCCTACGCCTCCTTAGGGTTTTGACTGGTTTCACCTATGAGAGGGAAAAACTAAGGATTAGTTTTCCTCCTACCAAAATACTATTATTTCCTATTTTATTTTAAGATTATGGTTACTATTATTAGAGGAAAATTTATAAGTGAAAATAAGGTTTTTAATAATATTTATAGCCATACTTATATTATTAAATCTAATAGCTTATTTCTAATAATAGTAATAACATTATTTATAGCAAAATAGCTATATTAATAGTAATAGTAATACTAATACTTCTAGTAATGGAAACCCTATTATTTTTAAGGCTAAGACTAATAATAGGGTTAGGGATAAAATAATAATATAATAATATTAACACTACCAAAATACTAATATTGCTAAGGATAATAGTAAAAATAGTAATACTTGAAATGATGATAATATAAGGGTTTGAATATTTTTACCATAATAATAATAGCGATAATAATAGCGATAATAATAATAATAATAATAATAATAATAATAATAATAATAATAATAATAATAATAATAATAATAATAATAATAATAATAATAATAATGATGATGATGATGATGATGATGATGATGATGGTATTAATTGAAATGAAGTGAAATAGGGTTTCAACCCTTCATTGTAATAATGATAATAATATTACTAATAGTAGTAGTAATAATAGTAGTAGTAGTAGTAGTAGTAGTAGTAGTAGTAGTAATGACAATGATAATAATAATAATAATAATAATAATAATAATAATAATAATCGAATTAATGACACAATAGGGTTTCGGCCCTTAATAGTAATAATAACAACAACAACAACAACAACAACAACAATCACTCTAATTGAAGGAAAAAATTCAAATAAGATTTCTTGAGAGACTCTCTGCATCTGCTGTCCTACTCCGGCAACCTCCATCTGTCATCCTTGGCGATGGCCCGTAGGACGTGGTTGCAGCTCAGGAATCAATCACAACCCACTAATCAATCAAATAGCCATAGTCATCAAACACTTTCAGTGACTGTAGGGGAGGAAGGGAAGATTAATTGTAACAATAGCATCCCTAGGGTTTTAGAGAATAATAATAAAAGTGGCAATGCAAAAACCAGATTAGAAGATCAGATATCAGAGTGGAATTCCATGATTGATCAAGAGGACAAAATTCAATAGGAACCCCAATTGCAAGAAATGGATGCCGATGATAGTTAGATAAAACTCGACTAGTCAAATGTTCAACAACCAAGAGGTAATGTATGGGAGAATTTTGATGTTTCTAAATTAAATTTTGAATTTCGATTTTCATATGTGGAAACAGAGGAAATTAATGGAGTTAAATTCAGTAAGGTTGATGAAAATGATATTAAATCAGAATTAATATTTTGGGAGCTATCTATAATTTGTTATGTATTGGGTGCAAATCCTTTGTTCTCTGTGATCAATGGATTTGTAAGGCAAATTTGGAAAAATGTTAAGATTGATCGGGTTGTTTTGTTGAAAAATGGCCTCATTTTAGTGCAATGCAATTCAATCCAAACAAGGGATGAGGTCATTAGAATGGGTATATTCCATTTTGATAAGAAACTTTTTCTTGTGAAGACTTGGAATCCCAATTTGCCTATGTCCAAAGATGAGATTTACAGTGTGCCTATATGGGTTCAATTTCCCTAGTTAGACTTCAAATATTTGGGACCTGAATCATTGAGCAAGCTAGCTAGTTTGTTGGGTTTTCTGTTGAAGACGGATAAGGATATTGAGGTAAAAGCAATGATTAAATATGCAAGAGTCCTTATCGAAGTGGGCATAGCCAAAGAGTTACATGAATCAGTTAATTTTGTCTCTAAAAAGAGTGTTTTACAGGAGCAAAAAGTTCATTTAAATAAAGCTATTAGGTTTAATGATATAAATATGGTTATGAATATTAACATAAGTATATTTTGACTAGTAATATCTAGTAGGCTAACTTGATGGTAAAAACCCTAGTTTCACTTATAAAACTCCCTGTAATAATAAAAACCCTAATCTTAGACTAAAATAAGAAATAATAGTATTTTTGGTAGAAGGAAAACTAATCATTAGTCTTACCCTTTTATATGTGAACTAAGCCAAAACTCTAAGGAGGCGTAGGAGCGTGCTCCAAGCCCGGCGTCGTTTTAGATAAGGATGTAGCTAAGGCCCATGTGTGTTATGTGACTTGTATGCCTTGGATGATTTATATCATGCTACGTCATGTATTACATGATTTTCATTAACTTGTCTTATGTGTAGCGCAACTTGGAGTTGAGGTATGTTGTATATGTTTTCTTATGACACGTGTAATATATGTATATATGGTGATTATGATGTGATATGTTATGGCCCTCTAGGACATGCATGATAGGACCATTGATAATATGATATGGAAATGAAAGAACAAAAAGAAAGAAAATGGGAAGTGAGTTCACTAAGGGGGATATGAGGTTGACCAAATTACCTCATGATCCATAAGAGGAAATTAAAGAGGGAGGAATGGAAAAAATGAATGAGATATGGGAACCATGCATGGGAGTCTTAAAATTTGCATGGGGACTTGGAGAGTTTGCATGGGGTGGATAAATCTTGCATGGGGATGAACTTTACGTAAGGAAAGTTGTATTAAGGAGTAAATAAGTTAATGGGAGAGTTATGGAGTGATTGGAGACTTGGGATGAGAAATAGTACGTAGGTTGATGTAAGGGTGTATAAGGGATCCTATTAGGGTTTCGGGGATAAAGCACTAATCTAGAAAACGTGGAAGTAAAAAATGATTAAGGGAGAGTGGATTACGGGTTAAGAGTGGAAATTTATTGTATAAGGGGTGATTATGGGTGCCATGGGAGAGGAGAGATATTGGGTGAAAAGAGAGAGGTTACTTGTGGGAGAAGGAAAAGTACTAGGGTTTGAAGTGGCCAACTAGGGTTTTTCCGGTCACATGTTTAATCAAGGGGGTAAGGTGATATGATTTGGGATTGGATCTAAATGAGATAAGGTGTGGGGCGATAAATGAAGTAACGGTAATGTAAGTGAGAGTAAGTTGGGCCACATAGGTCCAATTAGGATTTTCAAGGGAAAACCCTAGAGAGTGATAGTAGGTAGAGTTGAAGTTACAAGGTGTTGGGCTTAACCCACACCCGTATGAGTTAGGTTTTTCATTAAGTGTATGTGTACAGGGAAATGGGCGTCAGGGTGTGATAAGGGGCGTAGGAGTCTCGAGATATGGGACGAGCCTCCTTTGGGAGAATAGAAGTAGAAGGTGGTTGGCATACATGTCAAGGGTGAAAAGCTTTATCTAATAAGACACAAATAAGATACTAATCACTTAAAGAGTAAGATTGTTGAGTCGGGCCCAGACCGATCCACCGACATAATAGTGGCCAGGTGTCAGGGTGCCCTAGAGACCGATCCACTAACATATAATAGTGGTTAGGTGCGTTCTACCCTATAAGTGACCGATCCACCGGCTATAATAGTGAGGGATCCCAAGCTCAACAAACCAAATATTATGTTGCCAATGAATCATGGGGAAGCTACTATGTAATTACAGTAAAACACCATGAGAGTCGGGGCTAGATCGATCCACCGGCATAATAGTGGCCAGGAGCGTTCTACCCTGGAGACTGATCCACCGGCATAAAATAGTGGTTAGGTGCGTTATGCCTTATAAGTGACCGATCCACCGACTATAATAGTGGGGTTCCCGCACTCACATGGATTGATAAAGATCATGGTGTGAATCAACTATAATTACTAAAGATCTAGTGAATGAGTCTACTCGATCTATAGCCGGCCTTTATCATCTGTATTACTACTTGCTGCTTATGTGATTATGCCATGTATGCTATGTTGTATGATTTGTATGTTTGGCCTTAGCACATCTATTACCTTACTCAGTATGTAGTGTACTGATCACCCATTTTATGGGTGTTGCTCATTCCCACGAGCAGAAGACCTGTTTGAGTTTGTGCAGGTAGGGGACGACGTCTTTGATGCCTATGACACCTACGAGGTATCAAGCGGGGCCAAGAGTTGAACCTAACCTTGGCTTAGGGGTCGAGAGTGATTAACCTGAATCTATTCTACTTTTGCAATGTATTATTTTACTCTATTGTACTGTGTTGATGTATTCGAAAAACTTATTTAACTACTCTTTTGGTTATAATCCTAAACCGCACTCTGATTTCTGTATGACTTGTGTTTTTATTAATGGCTTGTGGTTGATGTTGACCTTGTTTAGCCTTAGCACTTAGTACTGGAACGGTAGGAGTGAACCGATCTGGTACTAAATGTGGTGGTAATGCCCCCGAGTTTACGGTTTTGTCATTTCACGTTCATAAAACCTTTTATTAAAACGAAATTTTTCAGTAGTAAATTTGGGGATGTTACACTAACACACTTGTCAAGCCAAGCGAGGAACTTTTTTGAGCAAGCATATTCAAACTACTAAAGATCTCAAAAAGACCATTCCATTGAACGGAATTATAGGCCTTCCTTATATCAATCTTCATTAGGCATTTAGGTGAAACATTCTTCCTTTTATAATGTTTCACGAGATCTTGAACAATCATGATGTTATAGGGTATAGATCTCCTTTTCACAAAAGCTCCTTGAATCTCATCAATTATCTCCAGTAGGAACAATTTTAACCTCTCACAAAGCATTTTAGAAATGCATTTGTAAATAGTATTGCAACATGAAATTAGTTGAAACTCACTTAGCGAGCTTGGGCTATCAATTTTTGGAATAAGCATTATTGAAGTGGTGTTTACATGCTTCAATATCCTCTTGTGTTGTAGATGCTCTAAAATAGCGTTTGTGACATCCTCCCCTACAACGCTCCAAGCTTTCTTGTAGAAATCACTACCAAACCCATCCGGACCTGAGCTCTTGTTAGAATCTATACTGAACATTGCTTGTTTCACTTCCTCTCTACTAAAGGGCTTAGTTAAGTCAATCTGTTGTGTTATGTTGAGTTTAATCCCCTATTGTATCACCTCTTCAGAGACTTCAGATTTTCTATCTCCACTATGACCCAAGAGTTATTTATAGTATTCCACTATAGTATTCCTGATGCTTTTTTGATCATTGCACCAATCCCCTGTAGAATTCTTGATCATTTTGATGGACTTGTTTAGCTTCTTCTCTTTGCAAAATGAGTGATAGTATTGAGTATTATGATCCCCATCTTTAAGCCACTTCAGCTTAGCTTTCTATTGATAAAAAGATGTTTATTTATGGAGCTTCTCTTTGTAATTCTTGTAGGTCTATGCTTCTTTTGCTTGCAAGTTAGTGTCTAGAGGGTATTGATGCATTTAGACCTAACACCTAGTCAACTCATCTCTAGCCTTAGTAGCTTGGACACTAATTTCATGAAACTTAGCCTTATTTAGATTTTTCAATTCTTTTTTTAAGGCTTTAAGTTTCTTACAAATTTGGAACATTTTACATCCTTGTACATTGTGACTCCACACTCTAGAAACCAAGTCTAAGAAAGAGGAATCAAAAGCCCACATATTGAAATATTTAAAACAAGTCTTTGTAGGATTCATACCTTCCTATATTTGAAGAAGCATAGGAGTATGGTCTAAGAGTTGCTCTAGGAGAAAGTGTAAGAAAGAATCTGGCCATTGGTTGAACCACATATCAATCACCATAAGTCTATCAATTTTAGAGAATATTCGTTGAGAGCTTTCACTTCTATTACACTATGTATATCTACTACCATCCCATTTCAAATAAAAAATATTGTACTCCTCCACACATTAACGGAATCCCATCATCTCATTGGGAGTAACATCATTACCACCTATTCTATCATCTATATTAAGAGGATTATTAAAACCTCCCATAAGAATCCAAGGGCCTCTAACATGGCCTTTAATGTATCTAAGAGTATCCCATAGGTGTAAACTTTTTTCCAATGCATTTTTGGCATAAACTAATGTATATGAGAAGTGAACATTAGTTCCCACCAGCTCTACTTCACAGTGTATATGTTGAGTAGACATACTCACAATATTAACATCAAAGATGTTAGGCGTCCACACTATCCATAGCCTCCCCCTTTGGTGATATCTCAAGTTATGAGCATCACTCTAACTATGAAAAATTTTAAATTTAGCAACATCAATAGGCTTTTCCCTCAGCTTATGCTCAATAAGACCTATACAAGCTATATGATATTTATTGCACAAGAGTTTCAGGTCTCTTTGCTTATTAGGACCGTTGAGCCCTCTTATATTCCAAGCAGCAAAATTATTCATGATGGGCATATTAAGAACCCCTAATTTGGGTCTCATCCCCAATTGCAAGACATTCTGAATCGAAAATAGAAAATCTATTACCATTTTCAACAGTACTCTGCCCATTCCTCTAATTCACAGCATCACGTTGTGCCCCTACAATAGCAATCTGCGCCCCTGTGTTAACCTGCCCATCTATATTATGCCTATTAATCCACTTCCCCCTTGTATCTTGCTGGATTGCAATCTCATACTGTGCCACATCCCGCTGCCCACCAGTACTATGCAAAGTATCAGAGACACACTGCACTACATTTTGCCCAGTAGCGTGCTGTAAATTAACCCCCAAAATACTAAGAACAGGTTGCCCCTGTTGATGACTAACTCTGCGCCTGGATCCTCCCACAACTTGCCACTCCTCGTGCTGCACAGTGGCTGTACCTATAGTCGTTGATGTAGCCTTCGGTCTCCACACCAAGTTCCCTTTGTTCCGATATTAGGACTCCTCATGCCCAAAATTTTTACAATGGCTACACCGAATAGGCTTCCACTCTTCTAATAATAGTACTAATACTTGTTAAAATAAAATAGTAATAATAATAATAATAGTAATACCAATGCTCTTAGAAATAGAAGCCCTATTATTTTTAAGGCTAAGGCTAATAATGGTTTTAGGGATAAGATAATAATATAATATTAGTATTATTAATATAGTACTAATATTATTAAAGATAATAATGATAATAGTTATATTTGGAATAATAATAATATAAGGGTTCGAATGTTTCTATCACAATAATATTAACAAAGTACTAACAATAATAATAGTAATACTAATAATGATACCTTAGTAATAATGTTAGTAACAAAGGCATTAAGAATAATATTAGTAATAATAATAATAATAATACTAAGGTTGAGTATTCTTCTTCTATAGTAACAAAAGGATAATATGCTGAATTCAGTTTCAATAACATTAATAATAATAAAAATAATAGTACTAATAATAACAACAACAACGATAATAATAATAATAGTAATAATAATAAAAATAATAATGATGATAATAATGTTAAGCATAATAATAACAATAACAATAATAATAATATAGTAGCTGAATGATCAAAATAATATAAGGGTCCAAATATTTATATTAATAATAAAAGGTAATAATGGATAAAGTTAGTATTAAGAATATTAGCAAGAAAATAATAATAATAATAATGATAATAATAATAATAATAGTAATAATAATAACAACAACAACAACAACAACAACAACAACAACAACAACAACAACAAGGGTTATCATGATAATACTAAAACTGTAGATCTCCATTAATAGTAGCATTAGTTATAAATATTTCAAAGGTTAGTTTAAGTAGTAGTAGTAGTAGTAATAATAATAATAATAATAATAATAATGGTAATAATAATAATAATATTATTATTATTATAGATAATACCGTTAATATTATTAAATAACTAATACTTGCATAAAGTGGGTTTAAGGGTTGGGAAGGTTAGAGAACCACCTAAGGCAGTGGTGGCACCGGCGGCGGTTGTGGAAATTTGAGGTGGTCAAAAGAGGAGAAAGGAGGGAGAAGGAGGGGGAGATAGGGAGAAAGGGAGGTGTGGGGAGGTAGAGGAGGCTCCCCTGGTTGTTTTGGAGGGTAAAGGCGGCGTTGGTGGCGGCAGAATTGGCAGCGGGTGGCAGTGCTAAGGGTGGCAGGGGCTGAAGTTGGTCGTTTGGGGAGGGCGACTTTGCATGACCGGGGTGGCTTGTGCAGGGGAAATCAAGGGACAAGGAGGGTTTGGTTAGGTAGAGGGTGGTGCAAGGAGTAGTTTTGGGGGGTGGTTTGGCTGGCAGCGATGGGTGACAACTGTGGGTTGCTCGTCTAAAGGGGCGGCGAGAAGGGTTGGTTTCTAGGTTTTCGAAATCAAAATTCGAATTAAGGCAGGCTATGGGGTATTTATAGATCGATTGAGTGGGCAATGAAAAGGGGAAGAAGACAAGGGAGGTGCAGATGCCAGGTATGCTGCCCGGTGGTGGCAGTTGAGGCGGTTCTACCATGGCAGGGGCGGTAGAGTTGAGTGAAGAGGGAAAGGGAAAGGGGCAGGGCACTCGGGAGAGGGGAATAGGTCGGTTGGGGTCAAAAATGTGAAAGAAAGCGACCAGAGAGGGAGGGAAGGATGGTGGCAGTGATGGTGGCCGGCGGAGTGCTGGGTTGCAGCTCCTCGGTCGCCGCCCACGCCTCGGGGAAGAAAAAGAGGTTAGGATCGGGCGGCTCAACGAGAAAAAGAAGGAAGAAAAAAAAGAACCGGACTGGCCAGGAAGGAAGAAAAAAAAGAGAGGATGCAGCGCAGGCTTGGGCTTCGTAGGGGAAGTTGGGCCGCGTGGCGGGCTAGCCCAGTTCGGGGGGAAGAAAAAAAAGGGAAAGAGAGGAAGAAAAGGAAAAGGGAAAAAGGGGAAGAAAAAGAAAGAAAAGAAAAGAAAAAGAAAGGGAAAATTATGTGGGTTGGGTATTTTGGTATTTTTGGGTTATTTAAAATAATAATATTTATAAAATAATAATTAATTCCTTTTTAGCTTAATTTAGGCTATTTTGGATAATTTTTCTTTTAATCCCATATAAATTAGCATTACTCCCTAATTTTTCCTAATTAACCTATTTATCATTTTTTTCCTTGATTGTCCCTAAATAGCTCCCTATATTTTAATAAAATAATTAATTTAATTAATTTTCCTAATAAATCCTTATTTAGCCATAATTTTCCAGAATTAGAATTTTGGGGTATTTTAGTTAAAACTTCCAGCTATTCAGTTGTTGTTAATAGTGAAATATGTGGCTCTTTGAAAGGGCAATTGGGGACTTAGATAAGGAGATCCATTATCCCCATTTTTATTTGTTATTGTTATGGACTACCTCAATAGGGCTCTAAGGCTATCATTAAAGAAAAATGATTTTAGATTTCATCCTATGTGTAAGGGCCTAAAACTTACAAATCTCTGCTTTGCCAATGATTTGATGATTTTTTGCAAGGGGGAGATTAATTCTATCAGGAGGATGATGGAAGGGCTGGTCCATTTCAGATGAGTTACTAGCCTTAAGGCGAATGCTTCTAAGTCTTCTATTTACATGGCAAATGTTCCTAAGCCTATTGCAGATCAGATAGCATAGGAGATTGATTTTGCTAGAGGGTTTTTGCCTATGAGATACCTGGACCTCCCTATTAATTCTACGAAATGGAAGAAAACTAACTGTCAAGTGCTAGTGGATAAGATCCTAGCGATGGCTAGGTGTTGGACAACAAGGCACCTTTCTTATATAGGTAGACGTCTCCTTATCCAAACTGTGCCTTCCTCTCTACATATTTACTAGGCTTCTATATTTGTTATTCCAAAAAGCATCACAAAGCTTATAGAGAGAGCATGTAGTAATTTTCTTTGGAGTGGAAAAACTGAAGGAAAAAGGATGCATCTTGTTAGCTAGAAAGATATTTGTAAGCCTAAAAGTATAGGGGAATTAAATATAAAACATTGCTGCACTTTCAATACTACACTCATTGGAAGATATGTGTGGGACATTGCTATGAAAACAAACTCTTTTTTGTTAAAATAGGTTAACGTCAATCACTTAAAGGGTGATTCCATATGGGACTATGAGTTATCTCATGACAAGGCTTGGTTTTGGAAGAAAATAATTAAGGTTAGAGATGTCTTGAAGTTGGCATTTAACTATTCAGATTGGATAAGTGCTCATAAAGGAAGATACCAAGTATCTATTGCTTATAATTAGCTACTTGGTGACCATCCCAAAATTGATATTTTTAAATCCATTTGTATTAAAATGAGTATTCCTAAGCATGCTATGATTTTATGGCTTGCTACTAAAGAGAGGTTACTAACAAAAGTTTGGCTCGCTTAAATGGGGATGACAAATGATAGAGTTTTCTTCCTTTGTAAGAGTGATGATGAGAGTATAGACCATCTCTTTTATGCTTACAGTTTTAGGAGTGAAGTCTTAAGTAGTATAGGGGATTGGATTAAATGTAAAATTCCTTGTAATCTGGTTGATAGTATGATTTTGTAGAGAAGACACAAGATGAGCAAACCACTTAAGCAATTGGTGGCCATAACAATTGTAGTTATTGTGTACAACATATGGAGTGAGAGGAATAGGCGCTACATAGAAGGAAGACATGTAAAACCTAAGATACATTTGCAGGGATTAAATCTTTGATTTTAGCTAAGATAGCGTGTATAGATAGTGATTTGAGATTAAAATTGTATAGATTGGTAGGAGTAGACCATATAGATTATATCTAGCTTGCTGATGGTCTTTTGAACACCTCAGTGAGTGATGGGATGTTTTGACGCTTGCTTTGATCCTATAAAGTGCATGATGTAATCAAGTAGGGGAGACCCTTCTCGAAGGTGAGTCCCTATTTTCGTATTGATGCTTGGAACATAGGATCATATTTCTTGGTTGTGGGGATGTAGATAATTTGTTTGGTTGGTTTTATGATGAAATAAATTCACATTCTACCAATAATAATAATAATAATAATAAGAATAATAGTAATGATAATATACTTAAAATGAATAAGGCCTGAATAATTAGGATTTAAGGGTTGAGAGGGTTTAGGGTACCATCTAGGGTTAGTGGTGACTGGCGGCACCAAAGGCGGGAAAAAGGGAAGAAAAGAGAGATAGTCAAGTGCTGGGAATAAGATAAGGGGAATGATGGTGGAGGTTGGGGTGGTGGTTGAGGTTGCCCAAGTTGAGAGGGTTGGAATGGGGGTGGCGGTATAGCCAAAGTTGGTAGTGCATGATGGCGGGTATGGTGGCTGAAAGTGATGGAAAGGGACGAAGGGAGGAGGAGAGGGAGGAAGGGGAAAAGGAGGGTAGGGGAAGGTAGAGGAAGGTCTGCAGGTGGTTTTGGGAGGTGTAAGGGGTGGTGGTTGCAGAGGGAGTGGTGGTGGAAGGTGGTGCGATGGGTGGTAGGAGCGAAGTAGTGGCTAATCGAGAAGGAAACTTTGCATGACCAGGGTGGCTCGTGCATGGCAAATTGAGGGAGGAAGGAGGTACAATTGGGTAGAGGGTGATGTAGGGAAGGCTTTGGTGGGAGGCGTGGTTGGCAGCGATGGTTGACGATGACAGAATAGACGTTTGATTGGGCGGTGGCGCAAATGGGTGATTTTTTGGGTTGGAATTAAAATCTTGATCAAGGTTGGTTATGGGGTATTTATATGGCCAAAGGAAGGGAATAAGGTCAGGGGAAATAGGAAAATAGGGGCAGGTAGGTGAGGGCACACCGACTGGAGACGGTAGGCCATCGCAGGTCTTCCATGGCAGATTACGATTGGCCACAAAAGAAAGGAATTATATGAGAAGGGGGGAGGAGTGGTTAGGTTGAAATGGCCGGGGAATCAGCTGGGGAGAGAGGGGAAGAATGGCTAGTCAATCAGGCGTGGTCAGCGGCGGGATTCTTGAGGGAGTTTCAGGCTACGACAGGGAAGGAAGAAGAAGAAGGTAGGGGTGTGGACCGGCAATCTAGAAGAAAAGAAAGAAAGAAAAGAAGAGGGGAAAATCGGACCGCCTAGGAGAAAAAAAAGAAAGATGCGACGTGGGCCTGGGTCACGTGGAAAGTAGGAAAGGGGAGAGGGGTTTGGGCCGCTGGGTTGGCCTAGGTCTGGGGAGGAGGAAGAAAAAGAAAAGAAGAAGAAGGAAAAAGGAAAAAAGAGGAAAGAAGATAAAGAAAGAAAAGGAAAAAGGAAAAAGGGAAAAAGAAAAATAGGTGGATTGGGGTAATTAGAATATTTTGGTACTTTGGGATATTTAAAAATAATAATACTTTAAATAAAATAATAATTAATTATCTTTTTAGGTTAATTTAGGATTTTTGAAAGAAATTTCCTAAATTCCATTTTAATTAGCAAATTACTCTAATTTTATCCAATTAAATTATTTATAAATTCCCTATTGATTTGGCACCATTTACACCCTCTTATTTTAATAAAATAATTTATTTAATTAATTTCCATAATAAATCCTTGATTTGCTATAATTCTTAAAATTAAGGTTTTAGGGTATTTCACAGATCTAGAGAAACAGCTTCCCTCCGGTGTTAATCTGGAGCTGGTAAGTGATTTTGCTCAATCTTCTTGGCATTGAAGGCAGGCGGTGTTTGTGGCTATCGCTGGGCATGCCCTTTGACCAGAATGAGGTCACTCATCTTGATTCTAATAAGGGTGCTCCAATTCTAACCTAAAAACTACCCCATCCTTCACTCGGTGGCCAGATCTGCACCCGAGTTCTACCGGTCGTGTTTGAGCGAGTTAAGTAAAAGCTGGATCTAAAAGGCACTCGGAGGTCCCCATCGATTTGCATGCTCCCTCTGCTTGTCAGAAAAATCCTCCCCTGGGTCAAAGGTGAAGTTTGATCCAGCTAAGTCATATGTAAAATTATTTGCTGATGCGCCACCTATGAAGTGTGAATTTTTGCCTCCTTGAGAAAAGTTAGTTTTCATAGCCAATGAAAATATCAACTGTATTGATTCTTCATGGGGTGCGTGTGTCCTTGGTAGATTCGTTCGGGTTCTAGTGGATAAATTTCTAATAAATGTAGCAAAAAAAGTTATCTCCCAACCATTTAAATATATGATTCATAGTTCTAGGTGGGTGATGCTAAAATTTGATTATGTTCATGATGAGACCAAATCTTTGTTAGGGGGCCACATTCTATTCATAGTAAGGCTCTGTTTTTGAAAAATTTCCATGGTTTTTCTCGTTTAGCTTGGAGGAGATCATTGAGGTTCCTATTAGGATCCTTCTCAAGAACCTATTGCTAGAATTATGGATGTATAGTGCTATTAGTTCCATTACCTCATTTGTGGATCAGACGATTCAACAGATGATTTTACTACCCAGAAATTGAAGATCGAGTATTGTCGTCTTTTAGTAGATGTTGATTTAGAAAAGGCTCTACCTATTGCTGTGGAAGTTTAGAGTGAGTTTGGTAGTTTTATGCAAACTATTGAATATGAGGACTTGCTTTCATTTTGTTGAAAATGTAGGAAGCTAGATCACTCCTTTGTTGATTGTGGGAGTTAAACTGTTAGTATAAAAAAGGAAAAATTAATTAATCATGTGACTATGTGGAAACCATTTGTGAATATGGGTCCTAAACCTATTGTTGGTGGCAACGCAACTATTCCCCCTATTGATTGAAATGATCCCTCGAGTGCAAGTGATGGTGTTTTGGGGTCTGTTGGCCGTGTAGTCCCTGGTGGTTCTCCGGATGTGGTTTCGGATTCCTTTGATCTAGGCGACTTGATAAGGCACCCAAAAAAGGGTAAAGAGCCTCTAATGGACCCTAATGCTACCCTTCTGCTATTGGTCTTGCCTTTTGACAAGAGGTTGGGTAGTTTAGCTAATAGTGGATCTCAACCTGGGTTGGTGACTGCTGGTACTCCTGATGATAATCGTGCGCGGATAATGGAGGATGGCTAGAGGCACATGAAAAAGAAGGATCAACCACCAAACAAGAAATAGCTTGTGACCTTGAAAAAAAATTAATCAAAGGTAATGTTGGCAAGAAACGAAGCACTCAGCCTGTGGTAGATTGTCATGCATGAGCCTTCTAATGTGGAATTTAAGGGGAGCAGACACTCCTCTAAAACAAAAAGCTCTGCTTAAGATTTTTAAGGATCAGGATTGTTTTATTGTGGGAATTTTGGATTCTAAACTTGATGATAGCAAAGTGGAGAAACTAGTTAATTTTTATTTTTGTGGCTAGTAGCACCTCAATAATTTTTCTCTACACCCGAATGGTCGAATTCTAGTTTTATGGAACCCTTAGCTAGTTGATTTTTGGCTTTGGGAGGTGCCCCTACAAACCCTCTCAGATGTGTTTTCTAATTTTTTGAGTAATACATGCTTTTTCATAAAGGTTGTGTGTGGTTTCTACACTATTATAGACTTGAAGCCACTATAGAATACCTTGATTTCCCTGGCTTCTAGTACGATTTTCCTGTAGATTGTGTGTGGGGATTTTAATTGTCCCCTTAATGCTATGGATAGGGAAGGGCCTCGTCCTATTTCTAACTATAAAATGTCATATTTTAAAGAGTGTTTTTTATTGGCACAACTCTTGGATGTGCCATTCAAAGGTTGCTTCTACTCTTTCTTTGCTAAAAGGGTTAAATGTAAGCTAGATCGTGTGCTTATGAATTTGGTGAGGTTTGCTGCTGATGTGTTGGTTTCTATGAACTTTCTTCCTCCTAGATCTTATTCAGATCACTGCCCCTATTTGATTTTGATTGGTCCCCCAAGAATGTCAAGCACCCTTTCCACTTCTTCAATATGTGGTGTGAGCACTAGGTTTTCCTTTTGGTGGTGAGTTCAGCCTGACAGTTTGATATTTGTGGAACTCGATGATTTGCACTCTGTAATATGTTGTCTGGGTTGAAGCTATTGTTAAAACATCTGAGTCAATTACACTTTGCCCATATCATGACTTGTGTGGAAGAAGCAGAGGCTAAGTTAATGGAGGCTTAGCATTCTATTCTTTCTGGTGGGGTTGGGGCATCTACTCCCCATCTTGAGGTTCTTTAGGCTACGTCTCTTTTTCTTTACAAAGTAGCTTTGAGTTTTGTGGCATTAAAGAACAAGCAAAAATTCCTTTTGTTGGCCGATTCATATTCTAGGTTCTTCTATGACATGATTAGGGCTTGGTAGGCTAAGTATGTGGTTTTGTGTGTTATGAAATGGGATGGGTCATGGACTCTGTTTGATAAAGAGTTGGAGGATTAATTTATGTGTGTTTTTAAGGGCCTTCTTTGGTCAAACCCTGACTATACCCCCTTAGATGGCCAAATCATTATTTTAGGACCTATTTAATTTGCTGAAGTCCAATAGTCTTTGCTCAAGCCAGTTACTGTAGAGGAGATAAAAAATATAGGCTTTTCCCTTGGTGATTGTAAGGCTCCTGGATTAGATGGATTTTCAGTTAAATTCTTTCAGAGTGCTTAGGATGTGGTGGGCCACAACTTTTATGGGGCCATCTTAGAATTCTTTCAATGAGAAAAATGATTAAGTGTATTAATCATACTACTCTAGCCATGATACCTAAATGTCACCAGCCTTTGAACTTTTCTAATTTTCGGCTTATAGCCTGTTGTTCCACTACATACAAGGTTATTTAAAAGTTGTTGGTTGTGAGGGTCGCTGGAATCTTGGATAATCTTATTAGTAAATAACAAGGAGTGTTTGTGAATGAACGTCTTATGGTAGAAAACATCTTGGTGGTTTATGAATTATTTAAGGATTATTCAAGGAGGCGAACCTCACCTAAGTGCCTCATTAGGGTGGACATCAATAAAGCCTAAGATTCTTTGTCTAGGTCCTTCTTGTGTTTTGTTCTTATAGGTCTCCAATTTTCGATGCATTTTGTAAATCTTCTGATGAAATGTGTTTTAGTTGCTTCCTTGTCTCTTAAGATTAATGGCTAGTTGATGGGATTTTTTCATGGTGCTCGTTAATTGAGACAAGGTGACCCTGTTTCTACTTATTTGTTTGTGCTTTGCATGGAGTACTTCTCTCGGTTGTGTAGACATCATAAAAGACAAAGAGACTTTTTCCTTCCACCCTCATTGTAAGCAATTGGGTATTTCACATCTCATGTTTGTTGATGATCTTGTATTATTTGGTAGAGGTGATCTTCCGTCTGTGTGGATCTTGCTTTAGGCTATTCGAGAGTATAACAATGCTTTTGGGCTTACTGTGAACTCCCTTAAATACCAAATTTTCTTGGCAAGGATTGATGAGGGTATGAAGGCACGAATTTAGGGGTTTGATAATATGACTCAGGGAACTTTTCCATTCCACTCACCGGGGGTTCCTCTGAATCTGAGTAAGTTACGTGCTGTAGATTATGAAGTCTTATTGGAGCTACTTAATTCAGTTATCCAAGGAATCTTGGGCTTTTGGTTGGGTATCTTTTTGCCTCCAAAAATTGTTTTGAATAGGGTTATGTCATTTTGTTGTAGCTTCCTTTGGCAAGGTGAGCAACCCCTTGTGGACTAGAGAACGATATGCCTTCTTAAGAGAGAAGGAGGGGCTGGCCTCAATGATTTGAACGCTTGAAATAATGCCTTCTTATATAAATATATCTGGTTTCTACAAGACAAAAAGGAGACCCTATGGACTAAATGGATCCATACCCATTACCTCAAGTTCTGTCCTTGGGGGTTGTTTCCACCCTTTCATGATTCATTTCATTTCATTTCATGAAGAAACTTTAGTTGATGTATCAACCTCTTTTTGAGAGTGTTGGGTCATATGAAGGGGCTATGTTACTCCTCTCATCTTGGTGCATTGGTAACCGATTCTCCACCAAAAAGGCTTATGAGTTCCTTCGTCTAAAGGTGGACCCATGGAGTGACTTTGATGTTGTCTGGAACAGGTGCCAGACTAAGCGATATACCTTCTTTCTTTGGTTGGCTCTGTTGCAAAAAATTAACACTAGAGATCACCTCATGTATCTTAATGGGCCATCAGCTTGCCCTTTCTATCATTTGGGAGCGGAAAATAATGAGTATCTATTTTTCAAGTGCCTCAAAGTAAGCCAAATTTGGTTTATTATTCGATCTTGGTTAGATATCACCAGAGGGTGTTCTACTCTTGTAAGTACTGCTAGAGTCCTGAGAAGATAGGGAAAGGATCAGGCTTTCACCTCTAGGACTTGTAGGAGTGCCTTGGTAGCCACAATCTACATAGTGTGGCATACTCATAATGCGAATATTTTTGAATCAAAGGAACTTGATGTTTTAGGCCTAGTGGTGCAAATTCAAGTTTATGTCTATAGGACCCTTACTTTTGATACACCTAGAAGTTAGTTTGTAGTGTGGGTGTTTGCAGGGTATTTACCCATTTTCTGTTCCTTGGATTAAGCTACCAATTTTTTGGTATGCTAATTTTTAACCTAGGTATACACAATATATGTGTACAGTTCTTGAGTTTAATATATTCACCCTTTACCTAGGATAAGGCTAAACCTTTGTCTGCTTGAATTAATAATACAATTATAAAAATTAGAGTGGAAAGAGAGTCAAAACAACTTAACATCATTCCAAATGAACTAACTATCAGTTGTTACAATATACAATGAAAAGAAGTGCATAAGAGCATAAGAGTGAATAACAATCTATATCAAAAGATATCCGGCGAAATTTTAGGATAGTCCTAACTCTTGACTTATATAAGAAGCCATCATACCTTACCCTCAAAGTAGTCCTACAAGGTAGAGACTACATATTAAATTGGCAAGGGACCATGAAATGGAACCCATTAATACTATAGCAGTGAGTAACCCATTATATAAAATTATTATGTAAAACCTGCATGGAACACATCAAAGGCATCGCAACAAAACATGGTAGGAGATATTGAAATATACACGTAATGAACAAGTTACAATAATCATATCAGAATAAAAATAATTACTAAGACCACATACTACTCATACTCATTCAGTTAGAACACAAATGAAGCTTATCAACCAATCACGCAAGAGATGTTTTCTGAAGTAATGATGAGAAAAAATCTCAACACAACAAGCATAATCTTGATGATATTACTTATATTTTAATATCAAACCAATAATATCTATAATACCATAGTTAGGTCTCAACAAGCATAATTTTGATGATATATCTTATATGTTAATATCAAACCAATAATATCTATAATACCATAGGTAGGTCTCAACAACAAAATACCAAATAAAATCCATATTGGCACAGGTAGGGCTCAAAGGTACCACACGAAATAAAATACGTACTATCATAGATAGGGTTCAAATGCACCATTCTGAGTCTTAGGTAAGCCCAAGGTTACTACCGAACCAATTCAATAATAATCATTACCATTTTTATTTACTTGAGGGGATACATCAATAACATGGAGACGTAAAAGTTTGGGGATAATTCTTATGAACTTGAACTTCCAGACCATCATGGTAGAATTTCAAGGACCTTTAATGTTGGTGATTTGTCTCATTAATATATTGATGAACATTTGAGAACAAATTCTTCTCAACTTGGGAAGAATGATGCAGGAGCATCTATTGAATCTCATATTCCTATTTATTCTCAAGGTAAGGAAGAATTATCTTTCTTAATATTAGAGCCAATCATATTAAATGTTCTTGATAATATGTCTATGCTTGGTATTGAAAATAATTCAAGATATTCTTGCAGATATGTTACATATGTGCAAGGAGAAGATGTTAACACACCAAACAAGACTTAACGTGTACAAACATTCAAAGCATAAAATGCTATGGCATACATGGGATGACAATACAACAAGATGTGGTGATTATTATCATTAGTTATATTAAACTTGTTGTAAACCCTAAGTGTATTTTATGTAAGCTAGGGTTTGATGTAATTTCATGTATGTACCATAGTTGATTGTGTGGCTTTGCAATGTTATTCATTAGTGTCATTTAGATTATGATATTGTGATTAAAATTAGGCATTATATGGGCTTAATTTGAGTAAGATAATTTAGCTTGAATTAAGGGGGAAGACTAGATGATTTTAATCGTTAATATCGACTCCTTACCTATATATATACCTATGTTGTACACGCATAAGGAAGAAGAAATAAGAAGAAATCATTTAAACAAAAACTCAAGTTTTAGCACTTGTTTACTCTCCCTTTTTGGAGAATTATCTGTGTAGGTAATGCTCGGGGCATTCCTCCATCATTCAAAGATTTGAATGTGCAGCAATATTCAAATACTTTCCTACCCATTCGATCCATCATCGTATGTGCCTTTCCTGAAGTTTCTGAAGCTTATATTCCATTAAGCCATGACTTATTCTTGAAGTTGTGTCTTCTGTACTCTGGCTTCAATAAGGAATCAATCTAATGTTTCCCTCCACCTTGATCTACATCAAATTTTGGTATCAAAGTTCACCTCCTAATTCCAACCAGCAGCAACACATGCATTCAGTATTTCATGCGTGAGTTCTGCAAGAAACCACCGAGAACAGGTTGTGTTCTTTCCCATTTCTTGCATCTTTATACCGTTCTTGAATCCATAAAATAAATCTTGGCTGAAGATTTAACGTTCTTGTACCACTCTTGTTGAAATTCTTGTGATCTTCAACCAAGGAAGATCTTCTTTTGTCGATAACTCCTCTTCAGTCCTTATTAGCATTTTCAATCAACACTCTAATAGTTTTTCTTTCCATTTCTATTGTGAATTCCAACACTTCCTTTCCCTTTTCTACATTCAATTCGTCTAACAGGATCTCCTATTATTTTCTACCCCATGTATCTTCTTATTAAAGATACAAACAAGACCTTCCTGAGCACTACCTGGTTTGAATAAAAAAAGAGATTTCTATCTTCGAACCTGGATTGTTTAGTTCTTCCAACATATTAACATCTACTCTTCTGTCTTTCTTCTTCACGTATTTAAGTAGCATGTAATCAACATCTTCAATATGAAGATTTCAATTCATTTACGCATAATCAACGGCCTCCATTGGTATTTTATGTGACCGGTTGTGTGTCACAAGGGAAACTCTCATTTCTAGCATCATTCGGCCACCATTTTCAGCATCATTTGGCCGTCATTTTATGTGATCTTTTGCTTGAATATTAGTAAGATCTAACCTATAGTATTCGGTTGCAATCCACATTTCCAAGGTTACCATTATTGCTGAATTGTTGTGGAAGATAAGTGCAGTGTTTTACCTTCACTATGGTAAGTGAAGAGATTCGTGCTTTGGTAGAATCTATCAAGAGTATAACCACATGAATGGATGCTCAACTACATAACCAAACGACACTTCAACAATAACTACAAAGTGTGGAATCCAAACTAGCCAATCAAGAGGCACATCGACTATGGCTAAATCGCATGGAGACCACACAAGATAGTGTGGAAGGGAAAATGAGGCATCCTCCCCATGCAAAAGGAGGGAGTGGATATTCAAACATGCATCACAATGAATATGGAGAGGATTAGACGAGTTATTTTGGCTCAAGCAATCAAAGAATAACACATACATTCCAAGTAAGACATGCATACAATGAAGATCAAGGTATCAAACTTGACCTTCCTGAATTTTATGGTGAATTAAATGTGGAATTATTCTTTGATTGGTTTCATGAAATTGAAGCTATATTTGAATTTAAAGAGTATGATGATTAAAGAAAATGTAAACTTGCTACTCTTAAGTTCAAAAGATTTGCTAGGATTTGGTATGATAATTTGAAAAAAACAAGAGAAAGACAAGAGAAGTCAAAAATAAAATATTGGGAAAAACTTAAGAAACACCTAAGAAAAAAATTTGTTCCTAGAGAGTATGAACAAGATATGTATGTAAAAATGATAACTCTAAGGAAAGGATTATTTAGTGTAGAATAATACACTAGATCATTTGAAAAACTAGCACTTATTTGTGATGTTCAAGAGAGAAAAGAACAAAAATATGCTAGATACTTAGGTGGCTTGAATAACTTAATAAGAGACAAAGTTGACATGTATTTTAATGATTATCTTGATGAATCAATTAAGTTGGCTTTAAAATTTGAAAGACAAACTAAATCAACCAAAGCCTATGTTAAGTCTAATGTTTCAACTTCAACTAAACCCTATTCTAACACCTTTACACCCAAATCAACATCTTCATATGATGAAAAGAATAATTAAGATGATAAAGGTAAAAATAAGGTAGTTGAAATGGAAAATAAACAATGCTCTAAATGTAAAGGATATGGACACTTTGTTAGAGAATGTCCTCACCAAAGAGCCTTAACCTTGCATGAAATAGAAAACATGGAACCATGTAGCGATGATGAGAATTTAGAAATTTTATCTCCTAATGAAATCTTAACCATGGATGAGGAAGAAGGAGATCCATGTTTTGTAATTCCAATATTTTTACAAATCCAACCTAATATTACACCTACTCAAAGAGAGAAATTTTTTAAGACTAAGTGTAAAATAGGTGACATGGTTTGTAAACTCATTATTGATAGTGGTTCATGTATAAATGTTGCTAGTGATGAAATGGTTAAGAAACTTGGTTTAGAGACTACTAGTCATCCTAAACCCTATTCTTTACAATAGCTAACAAAGTTAAAGGAGATAAAGTAAAAAAAAGAACCTTAATCACATTTTCCATTAGGGATTACCATGATGAAGTTCTATGTGATGTTTTGCCTATGGATGCTTGTGGATTACTTTTAGGAAGACCATGGCAATATGATAGAAAAGCAACTCATGATGGAGTAATTAATGAATATGTGGTGAAAAAGGAAAAGCAATTGTATAGACTAACACCTTCTTTATATGATCATATACTTTTGAGTGATGATAAAAATATATTATTTTTACATGAAAAGGCTATGAAAAAATGCATAGAAGAAGAATGAATTTGTTATGCTTTAGTTGCTAAAGATTCTAAACCTAAGAAGCAACAAATTGAGAATCCTAATCTAATTAAGCTAATTGATGAATATAATGATGTATTTTCCTAATGATTTACCTCCTGGATTACCACCTAAAAGAGGTATAGAACATGCAATTGATCTTGTTCCTGGAATGCCACTTCCAAATAAGCCAGCTTATAGATGTAACCCAGAGGAAGTTAAGGAATTATAGAAACAAATCTAAGAGCTTATAGATAAAGGGTTTGTGAGAGAAAGTATGAGTCCTTGTAGTGTTCCTGCTTTACTAGTGCCTAAAAAAGATGGTTCTTGGCGTATGTGTATAGATTCTAGGGAAATGAATAACATTACTATCAAATATCATTTTCCAATGCCTAGGTTAGATGATATGCTTGATGAACTTTGTGGTGCACAAGTATTTTCCAAAATTTATTTGAGAAGTGGTTATCATCAATTAAGGATTAGAGATGGAGACGAGTGGAAAACTACTTTTAAAAATAAATATGGTCTCTATGAGTGGATGGTTATGCCTTTTGGGTTATGTAATGCACCTATCTCATTTATGAGACTTATGGATGAAGTTCTCTGACCTTTCCTTGGTCATTTCATGGTTGTATATTTGGATGATATTCTTGTGTATAGCAAAAATGGTTATGATCTCTTCGTGCATTTGAGTAAATTTTTTGATAAGCTAAGAAAAACTAAACTATATGGAAAACTTGAGAAATGTGATTTTATGCTTCCAAGTGTAGTTTTCCTAGGCTATATTATTAGTGGAGAGGGTATTAAAGTAGATCCTAATAATATTAGAGCTATAAAAGAATGGCCTATCCCTAAAAATGTCCATGATGTGAGAAGTTTTCATGGATTAGCTAGCTTCTATAGAAGATTCATTAAGGATTGTTCTACTATAGCTACACCTATTACACAACTCATGAAAAAGGATGAATTTTATTGGGGAAAAGAAGCTACTCAAGCCTTTGAAACCCTCAAGATTAAACTTTTTAATGCCCTTGTTCTATCCGTACCCATCTTTAATCTTCTTTTTGAAGTAACTTGTGATGCTAGTGGAGTTGGAATAAGAGGAGTACTTTCCCAAGAAAAGAAACCTATAGCATTCTTCTCTGAAAAGTTGAATAGAGCCAAACTTAACTATTCAACTTATGACAAGGAATTCTTTTCCATTATACGGAGTCTAGAGATATGGAGTCATTGTTTGAGACCAAAACCCTTTGTGTTACATTTGGATCATGAAAGTTTAAAATACTTACATAGTTAAAAGAAAGTTAATTCGAGACATGCAAAGTGGGTGGGTTTCTTACAATCCTTTATGTTCTCTATCAAACATTCAGATGGAAAAGAAAATGTAGTAGCCAATGCTCTTTCTCGTAGATCTACATTGCTTGTTATGATGGATGCAAAAATCATAGGTTTCGAAATGTTAAAAGAATTGTATCCTAAAGATGAAGATTTTAAGGATATTTTTAGTGCATGTAAAGAAATTGGATACCATTGTAATTATATCATACAAGATGGAGTTTTGTTTTGACTAAATAAACTTTTTATTTCTAGATCTAGTATTCGAGACTTACTGATTAAGGAAATACATGAAGGTAGCATTGCGGGACATTTTGGTATACATAAGACTATGGAACTATTGCAAGAAAATGTCTATTGGCCATGAATGGTTAAACATGTGTAAGCCATGATAAGTAAATGTTCTACATGTCAAAAATGTAAGAGTTACTTTCATAAAGGCTTATACATACCTTTACCAATTTCTGATAAACCATGTGAAGGAGTTAGTATGGACTTTATCTTAGGGTTACCAAGAACACAATGTGGTAAAGATTCTATTCTTGTGGTGGTAGATAGATTTTCTAAAATGGCTCATTTTATTCCATGTAATAAAACCGATGATGCGACGCATGTTGATGACTTGTATTTTAGAGAGATTGTTAAGCTTCATGGTGTGCCTAAAAGCATAGTCTTAGATCGGGATGTCAAGTTTATGAGTTATTTTTGGAAAACTTTATGGCATATTCTTCATACTAAATTGTTATTTAGCACTTCACATCATCCACAAACCGACAGTCAAACTGAGGTAACTAATAGAACTCTTGGTACATTATTAAGAGGTTTAGTTAATAAAATTACTAAATATTGGGATGTTAAGTTAGCTCATGCAGAGTTTGCTTATAATCGTAGTCCATCTAATACTAATCAAACTAGTCCGTTTGAGGTGGTGTATGGAGTGAACCCACACATGCCTATTAATATGATTCCTTTGAAAAAGGTGAATTACAAAATTATGAAGCTAAAGATAGAGTAAAAATTTTTCAACAGCTTCATGAGAAAATCAAAACTAACATTGAAAAAGCTAATGCTAAATATAAAGTTCAAGCGAATAAGCATAGAAACCCACATGTGTTTTCTCCTGGTGACTTAGTTTGGTTACATTTGTGTAAAGTAAGATTTCCTAATTTACGTACAAATAAACTAATGCCAAGAGCTGATGGTCCTTTTAAAATACTAAGAAATTCTGGGGATAATTCTTATGAACTTGAACTTCCAGACCATTATGGTGGAATTTCAAGGACCTTTAATGTTGGTGATTTGTCTCCTTATTATACTGATGAACATTTGAGAACAAATTCTTCTCAACTTGGGGAGAATGATGCAGGAGCATATATTGATTTTCATATTCCAATTGATTCTCAAGGTAAGGAAGAATTATCTTTCTTAATATTAGAGCCAATCATATTAAATGTTCTTGATAATATGTCTATGCTTGGTATTTAAAATAATTTGAGATATTCTTGCAGGTATGTTACATATTTGCAAGGAGAAGATGTTAACACACCAAACAAGACTTAAAGTGTACAAACATTCAAAGCATAAAAGGATATGGCATACATGGGATGACACTACAACAAGATGTGGTGATTATTATCATTAGTTATATTAAACTTGTTGTAAACCCTAAGTGTATTTTATGTAAGCTAGGGTTTGATGTAATTTCATGTCTGTACCATAGTTGATTGTGTGGCTTTGTAATGTTAGTCATTAGTGTCATTTAGATGATGATATTGTGATTAAAATTAGGCATTATATGGGCTTAATTCGAGTACGATAATTTAGCTTGAATTAAGGGGGAAGACTGGATGATTTTAATCCTTAATATCGACTCCTTACCTATAGATATACCTATGTTGTACATGCATAAGGAAGAAGAAATAAGAAGAAATCATTCGAACAAAAACTCAAGTTTTCGCACTTGTTTGCTCTACCTTTTTGGAGAATTATCTACATAGGTAATACCCGGGGCATTCCTCCATTATTCAAAGATTTGAATGTGCAGCAACATTCAAATACTTTCCTACCCATTTTATCCATCATCGTATGTGCCTTTCCTGAAGTTTCTGAAGCTTATATTCCATTAAGCCACGGTTTGTTCTTGAAGTTGTGTATGCTATACTCTAGTTTCAATAAGGAATTGATCTCACGTTTCCCTCCACCTTGATGCACATCAGGAAAAGGGACACGAAAGGGTGGCATGATGTAGGGGAAGAGCTGGGGGTGGTGTGGTTGCTGGGTTGACAAGCGGTTGGTAGTGTGTAGGGAAAAGAAGGGTAGATGAGGGAGGAGGAAAGGAATGAGGTAAAGGGGAAGAGATCGAGGGAGAGGGCTATATAGAGGGTGGTTTGATGTGGTAGGAAGGGCGTTGACGGGGAGGAGGTGATGATGTTGGGTAAATCAATGGGCGAAAGAGATGAGCATGACAAGGAGGATATGGAAAAGAAACTAAGGGAATGGAGGTGGTGAGATTGTGGAGCTGGTGGTGGTGAGAAAAAGGAAACTAGAGGAGAGAGGGAAAAAGAAAGGAAGAAGAAAAGGCAGGGATGAAGGAGGAAATCGAGGGGTTCAAATAGAGATAAGGAGATGTGTGTATGTGTATTTACGCATGCTTGGGGTGAAGGGGAGGTAAAAATTGATGGGGGAAATGTGTCAATTTGGTAATGTAGGGTAGGCAGGTGGGAGTAGGTGTTGAAAGGGGGCTCATTGCGGTGCAGGTAGGGTAGGGTAGAGGCATAGGTGGAGGTTAGCATGTTGGCTGGGTAGAGGGATGGTGTAGGAGTTAGGAATAGGAGGAAATGAGTGTGCATGAGGGAAAGGTCAAGGACTTGTTTGGGTAGAAGAGGAAAGGAGGACAGACGGGGTGTAGGCGTAAGCAGGGGAGCTGGGGCATGTTTGGGTGTGTAGAGGTGGGCTGGTTAAGGGAGAAGGAATAGAATAGGAAGAAAAAAGGAAAATAAGGGAATAAGAAGGGAGGTGGGCTGGGGCCGCAGACTAGGGGAAGAAAAGAAAAAGTGGAGGAAAAAAAGAAAAGAAAAAAAGAAAGAAAAAGGAAAAAGGAAAAAGGAGAAAAAGAAAAAGAAAAAGAAAAAAGAAAATAAATTTAGGGTTAGAATTATATTAAATTTTAGGATTAAGATAAAATTAATTTATCTATGTTTAAGGTATTTGATTAGGAAAAATAAACTTGAGTAAAATAATCATTTTAAGGGGGGTTTAAATAAAAGGAAAAGATAAAATAATTAAACTAAATCTTATTTTATAATTTATTCTATTTTGTGGGTCAAATGTTAACAAAATAATTAAGCTACAATTTTAAAGGTTATGTTAAAATATAAATTAATTGGAATTAATATTTGATAATATTTTGGGGTATTACACAAATCCTTCAACAAAAAACCCATTAGACTATCACATATAAATCTCATCCTCGATCTCACTATGTGAAAATGTAGTGTTAATGTCCAATTGATCCTAGTCTAGATCATGCATAGCCACAAGTGCAAGCAAAATATAAATAGAATTATGTCTAACCACAGGAAAAAATACCTCGTTATAGTCCACACTTGAAATATGACTAAATCCACGTGTAACTAAATGAGCCTTGTACCTTGGTCTCTCGACCCCTGGGGCTCCTTGTTTGAACTTGTACACTCACTTGTAATCAAATATCTTATTCTTCCTAGGTGCCTTCACAAGTTCCCATGTCTGATTATTCAAGGACTCCATCTCCTCTTCCATAGCAGCACACCACTCGACAAAGTTATAACTTTGAATAGCCTCTTAGAATTATGTTGGATCATGCACATAAATAATAGTCTTTGCATTAGAGAAAATTTCTCCATCCAATTCTTCAAAATCATGCCTGATTGGAGACTTAACAATCTTCCTTGCTCTGCATGAAGCAGTGCCCCTTTGCTCTATCTACTTCTTGGATCCACCCACTTTAGGAATAATGAGTCTTTCAGAAGGGTCTCCGTCATCCAAATCAACCTCCACCTATCCCAAAAGCACCATCCTTTTCCACCTCCTTAGATATACCATCACAAGATACAACCTTCTGGAGGAACATAAACTCATTGAAGGTAACATCCCTGCTCTTTAATAACTTGGATGCAATTGGATCTCATAACATGTACCCCTTTACTCGAGATGTAAAGCCAAGAAAGATTAACTTCTTAGCTCTAGGGTCAAGTTTAACATCATTCACATAAGCATAATTAGGGTAAGCAAAGACTTGAAAATCAAAGTAATCAGCTGACTTACCATACCATAGATCATCAGGTGTCTTCAACTCAATGGATTGATATTGTGACAGATTCACTAGGTATATTTCTATGTGAATTGCCTTAGCCTAAAACTCTTTGTATATCCTTCATTGTGATAACATATAATGAGCATTCTCTACTAGAATTATGTCCATCCACTTAGCAACCACATTATGTTGTGGTCTCTCAAAGTAAGTGTAATGTCTCTAATGGAAATATGCCCTAGAACCAATCATATGTTATGATTTATATTTGCATATTCAGAGATTGTGCTTATTAATAAAAGCATCAAATGATGTTATTCATTCAAATGTTGTTATCCCTTTGAATAATTATTCTTTATGTAGATAATCAAGTATGTGACTGGATTGTGGAACTCTACTAATAGATAGAAAGATTATTATTCAAGAACTGTCCCTAGTCTAATATCATCTAATTAAGGGATATTAGTGATTATAAGACTAGTATGTTGATTAGTTGATGATCATGTTTCAATGATCATTGATATGAGATATCAAACTAATAACATAGATACATGTTAGGGAACATGATATTGGACCGACTCAGTAGGAGGACACTGCATTAAATATTGTGCAAAGTGTCATCAGTGTTTCCTAAATTGTATACCGTCCTTTGACCTGAGATTTTCGTATTTGCCGGTATGATGATCATTCTGTTTTAACTTTACCAAACGTTACCCTTATTAGGGGTGATCATAAAGGTATTGGTTATACATGTTGTGAATCATATAGAGGCACAAAGTTGATCAAGATGGGATTTGTCCCTCTCATGACATGAGAGAGATATCTTTAGGCCCCTCGACAAGTATGACATATGTTAGCATGGCCATGTGCAGACAAGGTGTCGTTTGTTTAAGGTTAGTCTTACTTGGTGATCGAGAAAGAATGTGATTGAACATAACAAGGATGACACGACAAATGCCTTGTGTTCAATCTAAATATCGTGTGACAAAAGGACAAATATACGGGTTATTAATAGGTTATGTCAAGCATAGGACATTTGCGTAATTTGGGTAGTCATAACGTCTTGCTAGAGACCTCTTATGATTTGTGGGCCCAAAAGGAGTTTTGGTCCATTGCCAATATTACGTGAACCTACAGGATCAAAAGAATAAGATGAGATCCTAATATGATTAATATCTCATCAAGTCAAAGTGGTTTTAATGTGATTAAGGCCCAAGTCCAATGCCTCTAGGTGGGCTAGAGTGTTAATATAAATACCCAAGCTGGGGTTTTATTATATATACACCTTTTTTCTCTCTCTCTAAGTGGGAGAAAATAACCTAGCCACCAATGCTGGTTATTCATGAAATTGAGAGAGTATTCCATTGGCGCTAGCACGCTTCCTTAGTGATCCAGATTCAAAGTGTGTAGATACCGGTAGAGGTGTGACACAATTCACACTCGCTCGCTCAAAGGAGATTGAAATCAATCAATTGAAACAAACTCAATTGGATCAAGCAGGTTCGTCTTTAATCTAGCATATGTTCCTGGTAAATTTAGCCTTTGATTTTATTCCGCTGCGTTGTGTTTCGCTTGGCTAAATTCCTACAGTCTCGATATCCCATAGTCTTAATAGAAATTAGTAAAACTCTACTCAACAAACTCAATATCATTATCCATCCTTACTTGATTCCCAATTTGCTTCTCTAGCAAGGTCTTATATTATTTGAAGGTACCAAACAATTCATTCTTATGCTTTAAAAAATACAACCATGCCTTTCTAGAGAATTTATCAATAAATGTAAGCAAGTTTTGGGATCCACCTTTGGAAACCACTCTTTCCGGACCCTATAAATTTGAATAGATATACTTAAGAGGTTCTCTCGTGCTATACTTAGCTGTCAAAAAGCTAACCGACTTCTAATTGCTAGACACATAGTGGTTATAAAGGTCTATAGTACATGTACTTTGTTCATTCAACAACCTCCTCTTAGAGATTTTAGTAAGTCCCCTAATACTCATGTGCCCTAGCTTCATGTGCCAAAGTCTCATAACATCTAAGTCTGTCAACCTTGGCGATGTCACAATAACCATTACAATAATAATGGAACCCACCAACTCATATAGTGTCCCGAACTACTTCCCTTTCATGGTCACTAGAGCCTCTTTTATAACTTTGAGGGTACCATCCTCAATAACACACTAGTACCCATTACACTTCATGTAACTCAAATAGATGAGGTTCTTAGTCATCTTAGGGACATGCCTCACATTGGACAATGTCCTCATCGCACCATCATGCATCATCACCTCCACTGTCCCAATCCCAACAACTTTGCAAGCAACATCATTGCTCGTAAAGACAAATCCACCCCGATTCACTTAGAACAATTGAAACGAACTTTGGTTTGGACATATATGGTAATAAAACCAAGAATCTAAGATCTATCTATCATTGAGCTTGGTTTGTCTATCAGTGGCCATCAACACATCTCTATCACTATCATTCTAGGCTATAACAACATTATCCTTCATATTAGGTGACTCACCAAGCTTATCAATAGGCTTCCTATTAGGATAAAACTTCATAATATGCCTCTTTTTGTGACACCAATAACATTTCATATTCTTTTCCAAATATTCAATTTAGATCTAGAATTCTTATGGTCACTAGACCCCGCTGTTGAGTCTTCGGAAGTACCAATACTAGTTAACTAACTATCAATCAACTCCTATTATAGCATGGTGGATTTCACATCCTCCAGGACTAGCTCAATCTTTCCATACAACACATTCTCATGAAAAAACTTAAAACTAGTTGGCAAAGAATACAATATCATAATAGTCAAATCTTCATCACCTAATTTGATTTCTCTTTGATTTAAATCCATCATAATAAAATAAAATTCATCGAAATGAGCTTTCAAAGATTGACCGTCACCTAATTTTAGGTCATGAAGCCGACTCTTCAATAGTAATCAATTTGCTACTTATTTTGTCATATATAATAACCCAAACTTCAACCATAAGACAACCACTATTGATTCCTTTTGAATTTTTTCAATACCTTGTTCGATAGACACAATTGCACGGTAGAGAGGGAATTTAGATATACCTCTTCAAATCTCTCATCTAGCATGGAATATAGCTTATTCAAATGAGTGAATAACACCTTTTCCAACCCGTTCTGAATCATAATTACCTGCAACTTCAATTTCCATAATCCAAAATTGACGAACCAATTGAACTTCTCAATATGGAATCTTGTACCCATTCCAATTGCCAAATCTTTTTAACTAACATATCTTTGATATCAAATTGTTGCGAAAAAAGCATAGATTGAATGGATCTAAACTAAAATGAGAATTAACAAGATGATGAAGATTTGATAGATTAATAAAAAAATGGAACTATTGAGGAAAAATAGAGATATTTGTTCATACTATTGTGTAATTACAAAATGATTAAACAAATTAATCAACCAATTACACAAAACTATAATTTTCTAACAATGTAGAATTTTATGGAGAAGAAGAAGTTTGTTTAAATGACTTGATGGCTAGGATTTTCTCATATCTTTTTTATGCTAAAAAATCCTATGGGAAAAAACAACGTGTTTCAAAAATAAGAAAAAAATATGGTTTGTGCTTGGGAAAAACTACCCCCTTATTTATTTCTTTCATCTTGACTTTTTGTCAAAAACTCACATCAACATATTTAGTGAATTAGCATGGCTCATGTTAATGAACATAACCCCCCTATGTTTATCATATAATTCATAATTATACATTAAAATTCTCCAACACCATCATGAATCAACACAATGTTATGTTGTGCATTAAATACCTAGTCAAAGTTCACATTTAGGAGTAGTGTTATGATTATCCAAATATCTCTTTTTTACTTTTTGTTCTTTGTTTCCCTTATTTTTGTCTTTTATGTTTTTTTTTTGTAATTTTGTAGTGTTTGGGGATCAAGTGTTTCTTATATTTTATTATTAGGTATGAGTTACCTCTTAGCCTTGCATTCAACATAAATTAGGTTTATGAAGTATCTTCTCTATATTAGATGTGATAGTAACACCATGTACTTTTAATTATTTACTTTTATAAAACCTTTTTAAAATAAAATTCCCAATTAGAAAAATGGGGTGTTACAAATGATATCTAAGTTTTTGGCTGTTTAAAAAACTTTGATATGTTTTGAAAGTAGATTAGTTGTGTGAGGAATCATGGATGGTTGGCTTATATGGTCTTTATGTGGACGTGAACATGTGATAATTAATCATATGTGATTGTATCTTATGCACTTAGAATCTCTCCAGGTGGCCTTGTGATATGATGTTACTAAGGTATTTTGCATATGATTATAGAATAGTTTTTTGTGCGCTAGTTTGCCTTTAAGGGGGTACCCTATATGTATTAGTCTTGCGAGCTTTCTTGTGAGGGTTATGATGAAAAAATATTTTAACATATGTTATATCCTTTTACTTTAAAATTTTGGTTATTTATTTAAATAATATGTGAGGTAATTTATATAAAATTTTAATTATTTTCTTAATTTATAACAATCTCATATATTTAATTAATTTAGAGCTTAAAGTTGATTACATATGATTTTGACAGCTTCTTGTATTTCAATCATAATTTTCACATTTGAAATCATATTTATAGTTATCACTAAATTCTTAAAAAGGATATCTTTATACTGTTTGGAACACCATTGATTATTATAAGTGATGGGGGTTCTTATTTATACAATAAAGTGTTTGCTCCTCTCTTGGGTAAGAAAGGATTTATGCATAAGGTTGCAAGTTCATATCATCCCCAAACTATCAGACAAGTAGAAGTTTCAAATCAAGAAATTAAAAGGATATTGAAAAAAAGGGTTCATGCTTCTAGGAAATATTGGTCTTTAAAGTTAGACAACGCACTTTGGACTTATAGGATCACTTTTTAAAACCTCCTATAGGAATGTCTCCATTTAAACTTGTTTTCTTAACATGGATATGCAGGTTTTAGGTGAAAGGAAGGTCTTACAATTAAATGAGCTTGATGAATTTTGATAAGGTGCATACTAAAATGCTCGAATATATAAGGAACACACTAAAAGGATGAGTGATCAAAGAATCATGAAAAATAAGTTTGAAAAAGGGAATAAGTACTCCTTTTAAATTCCCTCTTGCAATTATTTCCTGGTAGGCTACGTTCACGTTGGTTTGGACTATTCATAGTAAATAAACGTTTCTCTTCGGAGTAATAGAGATAAGTAGCCTAGAAAAAAGGAACCTTTAAGGTAAATGAATGCCGATTGAAAGTTTATGAAGGCAGAGAGGTTGAGAGACTAAAAACCATCATACACTTAATGAATCTTAAGTGAATGGGAATTATGTCAAGCTAATATCTTTAAACATGCACTTCTTGGGAGGGAACTCTAGTGTGTGTTTAATCTATTATTTTATTATATTTTTTCCTATAGATTTTATGTCGATTTAATAGGCATTCTCATTTTTTTATGCATAGAAACTTAACATGCTTATGAAGAAACTGCATGGCATAAGGACATATAAATTTTGAATGTGAGAGGTACCATGAATGGAACACTTGTGAGGTAATATAAAGTGGAGACGTGTTTCACTACATGGGCCATATTGGCCTAGCAACATAGAATTCACCCCTAGTATTTTTATAGTATTTCATCACCTTTTAGGTTCCTTATGTATTCTCTTACTTATATTGAATTATCTTCCCCTCCTTTGTGTGGATTGATTGTCAATTGAGGACAATGTACATGATAATTTTTGGAGAGTTTTGGTTCATTTTTTTGTGCTTTATTGGTTTGATATGTATTCATTTGTTTTGAGTGTCTTACATAGTTTGTGTTTATTTGATTTTTGTTGAGTCTTAGGAGCCTTAACTATTTATTGATGGACATATCCTGACAATTATGCTAATAGAGGATCATAAAATCAGGATAAAGTCAAGCGGAGTTTTTTTTTGTGTAAATCTAAATTTAGGGAACATATATCTATGTTATTAGAGAGGGAACATATATGATCTTCTAACAATCAACATGGCATATTTTTATTCATCATAACTCAGAGTGAGCTTTTGAGCCATATAAGCCTTTTTGTTTGAATGTTTCACATAAAATAATCTATATTTTATTAGCTTCATTTTCCTTTTTAAACCTCATATGCACTAATTTATTTTGATTAAATTACTTGTAGTAGCTCTTGTAATGCGCTATAAATATTACTAAAACTTTTTCGTATGCTAATTAAAGCTTTTAAGTCATAACCATCCTGATTAAAAAGGTGATAAAGATACTTAAGGATTTACCACTAAATAGCTCGATAGCTTTCTACCCTATTTTTTATGTATGTGAGTTATACACCCCTTAGTTAACCACTTTTAGCCTTTGAAATTGACATTTTTTTTATCACTCACATTTTTCCTAACCAAACCTAAAACGTATGTCAACCCTTATGCTAAAAACTAGTAGAAATTTTTATGATAATTATGCAAGTAATTTAAGGTAGCATTCTAAAAAAGTGTTAAAAATCATAAAAAAGAATAAGTATGGGAGAGGTAAAAAAATTGAAAAAAAGATATACATAAAAAAGAGAGATACGAAAAAAAGAAAGAAGAGAAAAATCAGTTGACCCCCTTCATTTTATTTTGAGAGAGGTGATAAACATAATGTGGAGGTCCAACATGTAGATATTTGGTCCATGTGATGCTATGTTATATGATGAAAAACACCTTGATTGACTCGAATCTATAGGAAGAGTCTCTATATCAACATAATTCTACTAGGTTTTAGGATATTTTATTAAATCCTTATTTTCCTATTCTTCATTAAACCTTTGGACCCAACCTTATTACAACCCTTATGAAGTCCTATTTGATTATTAAGGTGAATGACCTAAATTTGTTTAAGATTAGTCATGAGTATGGTTTAGTCCATTTGGAAGGTATTTGATATCCTTCATAAGGTTTTTATGCACAAAATGTGAGTTTTCCTTATTGATATATGTGAGCTACTTTATTTTATTTTTATTTTTATAATCTTATCTCATATATCTGAGTGTTTTTATACTTCTATATCCACGAATATGATATAAAAGTAAAAATAAGAGGGTATACATATGTGAGGTTGGATCTTGATGTAACTAAGGTGTGGTTAGTCATATTTGTTGTGTTTATATGTTAATGTTATGTTAAAATTAACCATTTAACATTTTCTAGTGCTAAATTTTGGTTGAGTACTAATCTTAGTGTTATAAAAGTAGAAGATTATAAGACAACATTAGTTAAGGTTATTAGAAGTGTATTTTTCAATTTTTCATGATTTTGTGGGTATATCATATACGAAACTCTTACAATACCTCACACCTATTTTAAAGACGACCTAGGTGTTTAAAGGGCTTGTTATACATGCTAAGTGCAATCACGATACCTACGAAAGTGGCTATATATATATATATATATATATATTAGGCATGTCTTGCTTGAGGACGAGCAAGAAGTTAAGTGTGGGGCATGGATAAATGAATATTTTTATATATTTTATAGCCTTTTAATTTAAAATTTTGATTATTTATGTGAATAATATATGAGGTTATTTATATGAATTTTAATAATTTATAATAATCTCATGTATTTTATTAATTTATGGCTTAAAGTTAATTTTTGTATGATTTTAACAAGTTGCTGTAATTTAATCATAACTTTCACATCCAAACGCATATTTATACGATTCAATTTTTTTGTGAAAATATACAATTATGATCTACAATTCTTATTTCTAGATATTTCCTCTCAGTATGCTCATGAAATTAGAAAAATAAGGGTTAAATTTATAGTTGAAAATATTTTAGAAGTTTGTTAGGCACTATTTAATAAGCTGATTACTAATCTTTGTTGTTTTTTTGTAAGTTGAAGTTTTGAAGCTATACATGTGGGCCATTAGCTGTAAAGATACAAGAGAATCAAAAAAATATACAACCAAAGATATGTAAGCTAAGGAAAAGAAGAAAAAATAAAAAAGTAATAAAAAAGATTAAAATAAGGAACACATGACCTATTATTATTAGTACACATATATACACATAGAGAAAGATGACAAGGGAAGGGGCTGGTTCCTAAAATTTCATCATAGAATTGAGAAACAAAGGAAAGTTAGGGGATGAAATTTCAATGTAAAAGAATAGAAGATGACACATGCATGGGGTACCTAGAGCCGGGAAAAATATTTAGTGTTGCAGACCATCCACATAGTATAAGATTTATTTTCAATTTTGATTTTGAATCTTAAATGTTATAATTTTATATTCAAGTATTCTCAAGTTTAATATTTTAGGAATAATTTAGATTCTTTATTTAATTTGATTATTTTGTTTTAATTAATATTATATTCTAGTTTTATTTTACCAAGGATATGGAGAAACCCTATTCTTTATATTGATAGATTAATTGATTGCTTGATTAATAGATTACTCTATGTGTTTTATGCTATTATTCTAGCTTGTGTCTAATTAATAGACTACTCACATTTAATTAACATTTATCAAGTCATGGAAAGATGTGAGAGATGATTCTTTGCTTTAGTTCAAATAACATAAATCATAATTGAACGGGTTGTGAGAACAATTATATTATTTCTATAACAATAGGAAAGGGTAAATAATTAATTGAATATAAAACATCATATTTTATTTAAATTCTTTGAGTAAAGATAGGGAGGCTAATAACTTGTGATAGGACTATGTAACTTGAGAGAGTATATTAGTTTAATACGCCCTTTGACAAATAGCTAGTAATTGAAAAGATCAGGTAATTAGTTATTTTTTTACTATAATTAGATAGTGGTGGATTCAGATTCTTTGTTAGTTTTTTTAATCGATTTCACCTTTATTAGTTTTTTCTTGATTTTGTTTTAGTTTAACTTAGTTGATTTAAAATTCTTAGTTTAGGCTTAGTTATTTCTTTATTTGATTTCGATCGCCTATACCTAATATAGTGAGTAGAGTCTTTGTGTTATTATTTAGTGTCTAGGGGAATGATAATTCAGTACTTTTAGTGCCCTGTATTATTTGCAACCAGTATACTTGCCAAAATGTATATTTGATTGACATTGGGTTAGCGATGTAATAACTTATATTTTAGAATCCTAATTTGCTTAATTATACTCTTATGGAAAGGAATAACTCTTATGTGTGTCTTTTTGTGGTTTAGGTAGATGTTCTAGTCCCATTTAGGTTTTGGTCTCTTAAGGATAATAATCGATTGGTTCAGGTTTACCAATCAATTGTTTACTATTGATTCTTATTTTTAGGTCTCTAGTGAGACCAATCCACATGTGTTCATTTTGGTTATGTTTTTGTGATTCCACTTTTTACTTCCATACCATACTCTGCTATTTCCTAATCTTCTAATCTTGTTATAACCTTATTAATAATCATATTTTTGAGTTGTATGGTTATTTCCCTAGCTTATAGAACCCCTTTTACTTGTTTATTAACATAAACCTCCCTAAAGCTATAGTTAGCACTTTTTTTTCCTTTTCTTCCCTCTATCATATATCCCCTATCTTAGCTTGAAAAATACATGTTCTTCCTTTTATTATTCTCTCAATGGGGCATGGTGTGACTAATTTAACCCCTTAGCCTCCATCTACCTCTCCTAATTTACCTTCTTCACCTAAGTGTTTTGACTAACCTTTTCCCCTTTTGTGTTCAGTAGATCTAATCCTCGCCTTTACCTTTTTATGCCTTTTCTTGCTTGATTTTTCATAATTCTTTCATCCATTTAGCATCTCCTTTATTTTTTCCCACATCTCTACATTATTTTTGAGTTTTGGTTGGTGTTCTACATCTTCCTTATTCTTACAACCCTTGAATTGAGCCTCTCATCATCTTCTCTCCTTATCTTCTTTGTTCCACCTCTCTAATTCCTCTTATCTAGAATCTCTTTAAGTTAATTAAGTAAAAGAGGTTAGATTTGTGGGTTTTTTTATATAAAAAAATATTATCTCATTGTTGTCTCTTCTTATTATCCCTTTGATTTTCATGGGTAGCCTTATCTTATCCTCCTATGAGATTTGTAAATTCGATATGTAGTTTCATGATTGTTCTTATATTTTCCTTACATATGTGTTATTTTTATTTTTGTAAATTGAAGGTAATTTGCGTGGTTCTTGAGGTAACCTTAAAGGGCATATTTTTGTGTTTTGCTTTGACGTTGGATTTAGGTAAACCAATAAACTCTGAAGGTGGAAAACCTTTAGGTATGATCATGTTAGGTTTTTTAGGATTAATATCTTGCTTATTATGGGAATCATGATTTTTATGACACTATATTTAAGAGCATGAAAATGTGTGTGGATGAGTGCTTGTGTCTTTTAAAATGTATATAATAGCATATTTCATATGTAATTATTAAGTATTTAGTCAATCATGGTTGAATGTGGGAGTTGAGTACCATCCTTAGATTTATGCTGTTATCTTAGAGTTTGATGGTATATTTAACCAATTTGGTGAAAATTAAACCTTAAGGCATGATGGTTAATTTGAGTTATAAGCATGATTTGATGTAATCAATGTATATTTTAAAGGAGTTTTTATGTTTTAAGAGCATCCTAAGACTATATGGATATGTTAGGATTTACTTTAGTCTGAATTGCATTTTGTTTAAGAGTTTAACCCAGCCAAACCAATTTTCTAGTTGTAGGCAAAAGCAACCCACTACACTGCAAATTAATCAATTTTGGGTTACTTTCATTTATTTTAGTTGCTTTCATCCTATATAAGTCTACTAGTTATGGGATAAATTAGTCATTGGTTCTACTAGTCTATTGGTTTTTCTGAACTAGTTGAATACTTTACATGCTTCATTCCTCTTTTTTTTTTTTTGAGACTTACCAAATGGTTTGTGGGATCATTTAGCTGGTCCCATGGGTTAGTTTTTAATTTTATTTTCTTGTGGTTAAACCTAGGGTTTGATTAAGAGTTTATTTTTGTTAATCATGTGGTATTACCTTGGTTTTTAGTTAGCGCTGATTTTTTGTAAATAAAAGAACTTAAAAAGGATTTAATGGGTTGGTTTGAATTAGTTAAGAGGGGTTTTGGTCTATGCCTAATCTAAGTTGTGATAGAAAGTTAATGGTGATAATCCTTAGGGGTTAAGGAGTCTTATTTTGATAAATTAGCTTGTTATGACAGATCTTGGTATCGTGAACATTGGTTTGGACCTTTCATTTGTCTTTGATAGCTGATTTAGTGTTGGGTCTTCAAATAATAAAAAATAATTAGTTAAGGAAGGATTAAATTTGGTAAAGTTTTTAGGATATGATGTGATGCCTAATTATAGGCTAAGATGGCTTTGACTTAATATGACATTTGTTTTTGTTTAGATTAAATTGATATTAGATTGTTGTTGATGAGCTTAAGTGGTCAAGGAGGCGCGATTTTGGTTGATAGGCTTGTTGTGTTGGATCTTAGTATCCTTTGAGAAATAATAGCATTGATATTGAACATTTAAAGTGAAAGGGTGAGTTTGGAAAGGAATATTTTGCTTCGTTGGGCCTCCGAGCGCATAGTTAAACCTTTTAGGTCAAAGGGGTACACATACTTAAGGACTTCAATGTTGAGGTTGTGTATATATGGCTTAGGTCATGTGAATTTTTTATTTGATGTTTAAAAGTTAGTGGTTTGATTTGTTGATTTATCCCTAGCAATCAATACTTCCACTCTAGATTCGAATATGCTTTTGATTGGTAAATTGAATTAGAAAACCAATTTGGTACTTCTCAAATAATTCGATTAGGGTTGGAGTCATAAGATTTGGATTTGAGCTGAACATCTTGAGTTGGGTCCTTGTTAGGGTATGGTTAACTAATATTGTATGTTGAGCTGTAGAATCAAGATTAACTTCATTTTGAAGATAAACATTGTTGAGGAAAACATAGATTACAATCAAATAAGATTAGATCTGAACAATAATTAAGAACTAACAAGATAGTTGGAAACGATTGAGAAATCAAACAACACATAATGATGAGGGAAAATTATAGATTTTTATACGTAAAATTGTGTAATTAAAAGAGGATTAGATAAAATCACCCAACAAGATTATATAATAAGTAATTCTCTTAATCAAAGAGAACACAATTGAGGAGAAAATAATTTCACAATTGACTTAGTGACTAGGGTTTCATTTTGATTCCTTTTTATCGGATAGAAATTGTATAAGGAAAATTGGTGTATTTCATAGAACCTAAAAACATAGACCATGTTTGGGAAACATGGTTCCCTTGTTCTATTTTCACTACTCTCAACTTTTCCCCAAAAATTAACCAAGGAAGTTCTATGAACAACATAGTTTATGTTCAACAACATGTCCCCTCTCCACTTTGGTGTGTGCCACATAATCCATACTCCAAATGACACTTCTCCAGTAACCCGCATGAACAAAAACCTTGTTATGTTGTGTACTAAATACCTAGTTAAAGCTCACAATTATCCACTTTGACGCAATATTTTTGATACATGAAATTGAAAGACCTTTATAAAAACCCTTTCCCTTAAAAGGGCCTCATTTTCTATAAACACTGAACAAGTTTGAGAAACACTCAAACTTTCCCACGGTCAGTGGATTAGTTAGCATATCAAATGGATTCTCTTATGTATCCACTTTCCCTAACACAACTTTTTCAGCATCAACAATACCTCGAATAAAGTGATACTTAATGTCAATATGCTTCATTCAATGATAGAAAATTTTTTAATTCCTCACTAGGTAGATAGCACTCTGGCTATCACCTCGAACAACTGGAGCACTATTATCAAATTATAACTCATGTATTAAACCATCAAGCCACATGAATTTCTAAAAATCCTTAGTCATAACCTCTTACTCTTGCTCGATAATGGATAAGGCTGTCACAACCTATAAGGAAGATCTCCAACTAATAGCTGAACTAGCAAGACAAAAAAATATCTATTGATTAACCTTATATTATTGTGGTCTCCACCATAATGAGAGTCCAAAAACCCAACCAATAGATCAAGTGATATTACATACTTCAAACAAGTTGATTTCATACCCTTCAAGTACCTTAAGATCCACTTTACTACTTACTAGTTATGTTTCCCTAATTTAACCCTATATTGACTTACATTACTAATAGCTTGAGTGATATCACACTGAGTGCACACCAATGTGTACATGATATAACAAAAAATTAGAATGGGAAGTAGTGGCAATGGACTCATATTCCTCTTTGGATTTTGGGAAATCTAAATTTGATAATATGAAGTGAGTTTTCAACGGATTGCTCACTCACTTAACAAGCATCATATGAAACCTCTTAAGCACCTTGTTCACATATGACTGTTGTGAAAAGTGAAAACACTTCTGTTCATGATCTTGTATGATAACCATGTGAAGGATCATCTTTGAATCTTCGAGATCCTTTATCTCAAATTCACTCTTTAGCATTTTCTTCACCTTGTCAACTTTAGACAAATATTTTTCTACCACAATCATATCATCAACATATAACAAAATATAAAAAATCAATCCCTCTCTATTTCCTAGAGAAATAATGCTCAAGAAAAAAAAATAAAACGATTTATACCACTATGCAGGAGATTGCTTTAGAGCATATAGTAACCTCTTTAATAGGCGCACTTGGTCACTTATCCCCTAAAAAACAAACCCATTAGGATATTATCTCCTCTTTGAGCTCACCATGCCAAAATACATTTTTAATGTCCAAATACTCCAACTCTAAATCATGTATAGCCAAAAACATAAGCAACATATGAATGAAAGTATGCCTAACAATAGGAGAAAGCATCTTGTTATAGTCCATGCCTAGAATTTGACTGAACCTATGTGCAACTAAATAAGCCTTGTACATTGGTCCCTCAATTCTTGGGTTTCCCTATTTGTACTTATAGAGCCACTTGCAATCAACTACCTTCTTCTTCCTCGGTCCCTTCACAAGTTCCCACGTTCGATTGTATAAATATAGATGATAGTTTGTATACGACTATTTAATAAGAACATTCATATATAACATATCCTTTAAAAAAAGAGTGGGTTGTAATAATTAAGGGTGATGCAAAATGTTATAAACATTAAGGAAGGGTATATATGATGGTTTTAACCTAGAACAATTGTCTCTATCTTAAAAAGATTCATTTTTTTGGGGTATAAGCAACCGTATATTCCTTCTTCTTCCTTACTTTTAACCTAATTCAAATTTTATTATAGACATGTACTCGAGATGTAGAAGGGAGAGAGTTATAAAAATGTGAAGAACTTCCACCATTACTGCAACTACAAACCATATTTGCCAATCACCAACATCCTCTTTTTCTTTTACTTTCGCCATTATTTATTTCTTCTTATTTGAGGTATGATTTTTTCTCTTCTTCATTCTTGTTTAAATTTTCCCTAAATTGCTCAATATTCCATGATTAAATAACTCATTTTCTTATAAACACACTTGCTCAATATTTGTATTTTATTTATTTTATACCATTTAAAGTCACTTGGAGAGTGTTTTTTACTTAAATTTCTCGTAGAATGCTTCAATGGCTGTGGTTTTTATTTTGTATAGTGTATGTCTATTTAAATGCTCTATAGTTTGTTTACATGCTATTATTTAATCATTTTGCAGGATGAAACTAATCAAGAAGAACTTTCTAGCTGTGTAATTGTTGGAATTTTTACATATACTTAAGAGAAGCTATGTGTTAGAATTTTTCTTGCATGTTATTATCTAGATAAGCTATGTGTTGAAATATGTTGTGTTATTAACGTACTTTGTAATTCACTTTTGTTTTATTTTTTTTAGTTTTTTATGATGTTATGCATATATAACTTCTAATAATCATGAAGATATAAAGGGGTAGGGTATAGGAAATAGGGGGAGTGTTATATTGAGAAATATTAGAATGTTGAGAGATAGGAATGTTATATTGGTAGTTGACCAGTTTACCATTAGTGGGGTGAAAAATAGAGAAAATGGTATGAACTGAACTAGCCATGTTAATTCTAAGGCTCATAAAAAGATTCTTAGTATCTCTCATTATTATGGAGACGTCCCTCATGAAGATAAGGAGAGGATATGTATCGATATATGGTTATAATGAACATAAGTTAACCGTTAGATAATATATACCTCATTTTATCATATACTAATAATTAAAGATAAAAACTTTTTGAGAATGATTTAAAATTATGATCAATGCTATGATGATGACTCTAGATCATTTAAAATTTTCCTCATATTTCTTTGAGTGTCATTGGGCTTTGATCATATCTTATCAGGTATGCATTTTGATGTGATTCCATATGAAGAGAGCAATGCTCTGTTCGTAGATTTTTGATTGATAAGTAAGTAATTATTCCTTGGATAAATTTATTGAAATTACTTATTATATTTATTTATTATAATTGATCTTAATTTATATATTAATTAGCACATATAAGTAATATTTTGGAAGGTTAAAACAAAGTTCATTGCCTAAATGCAAGCGACTCGTATTAAGATTAGAAAATAAACAAAGTTCAACTAGAATGGTCAGATTATGTTTTTGATCTTCACACACGAGACATGTTGAGGATTTTATTATTTTTCACATATTGATATGTTTATGATCATATTTGCATGTGTATTTGTGTGTATAAATTGCATGTATTTTTAAAATCTTGCATTATAAGTAAATTTAGTTGATGATATACTAGCTAATATTGAGGTTTGCAATACTAATACTTGTGTACATGTGTATGTACATGATAATATGCACAACTTTCTTGCACGTTTAATTTAAATGGTATGGTGTAGGTTACAAGTCCTGATGTTATTGAAAAAGTAATAAGGCAATTACCACCTTATCTAACTTATTAAGACATTTGGAGGCAAAAGGTGGGGATGGCTTAGATAGTAGTTGTGTTCTAAAACCTGTTTACTTTAAACAACTATGGTAGACCATAATTTCTATTTAAACCTTTATGTAATTTGTTAGCACATTTTTATTTATTGGTTTACTTATATATGATAGTGTTTTGAACAAATTTATGCATTATAGGCAATGGTAAGATACATAAAATTCCATAACCACTGTTTATATCCATTTCTAATGTTGTATAATGGTATTTTTGTGCAATTGGCCATAATAGTAAGTTTTCCTTGATAAAAAATGATAATGGCATTGTAAAGTGATTAGTGACATTTCTAGTGGAAGTGAATTATAAGTGAGATGTTAAGCGTGGCCTTTGGAATCAAGTGCTTGTCACTCTTGATCAATAGGTACAAATTACTTCTTTAGCTTTACACCTCACATAGATTAGATATAGGAAATCATGACACCCTCATTTTTTTAGGTAATAAACAGTTATCTTGTTTAGAGATTTGCATAAACAAATTCTAAAACCATCATATGAAAAATATGGTTCTACCATCATATCTAACATATGATAGACATTTTACCCTCCGTCTTATGCTAGATACAAAATTTAACATCCATAAGCAACAAAATTGAACTAAAACTCAATCACACAAGTTAAATATGGAAATGTTTAGAGTTTACAAACCAAGGTTATATCAAGACCAAAATAGTATAAAAATACATAAGATGAACAAACATGTGGAGTAAATAACAACTACGATAACAACATCTTGGTTGCTAAATGCCCATCAAAAGAGAAGTATCACTAGAATGCCTATGCTCAAATAATATCTCTTACATTGTAATATAGGGTAAAACATTCACTGGTCATCCTTGAGAACCTGCATAGGACATATTGCTCATGGGAATAAGTAGGGGATTGCGACAACAATCCCATTAGTACGAATGTTTATTGAGTAAAACAATGTACCCCTATCACATAGATCGTAGTAAAAACAAGACATACATAACATACTCATGCTTGAGGCGTACACACAATACTTATATTATGTCATCCACATGATATTCACATAAGATCGTGGTCACACACACTTGGGTTCATTATTTGGAATCATGCTCGATCATATTCATAAAAGAATAAGGGACTTATACATGCTACAACATGCTTGGATGTACATACCATATGTGTATAGCTGGTAATCAGGTCAGGTTATAATGGGTCGGGTTATTCTTGGGTTGAGTTATTTGTGGGTCATATCAGGTCATTTTGGTTCACCTTATTGTTTGAGTGGGGTTAGGCTTAGGTCATTATAGATTCAGGTTATATTGGGTAAATTTACTGGGTTGGGTTGGGTTTGGGTTTGGGTTGAGATAGTTTTGTTTTGTGTTGGGTTGGGTTCGGATTATTTTATGTTAGCTTGTTGGGTCGGGTTTAGGGATATAAATAGGACAGATTTTACTAAAATCTAACGAGTTTTATCTGTTGGATACTTAAACGGATATGGATACATGGATATGAATGATAAAAAAAACCCTTTAGGCTTGGGTACGGATACAGGTATGGGATATCCATATCCGTATCCATACCCATGCTTGTATCTAGGGATGGTAATGGGTCGGGTTTGGGTCGGGTCCATCCAGATATAGACCCAGACCCATTTCTATTACTTAGACCCTGACCCGACCCAGAGCTCCGTTGGGTCTCAAAAGTTCAAACTCAGACCCAAATCCACTGGATCTAGCGTTTAAACGGGCCCTAAATGGATCCAGCTATTTAAAAAAAAATAATAATAATCTTTGTAAATACAAATACATTTATGTTTTATATAACTTAATATGCATTTTTTTTGTTAAAAAAAATCCTCCAAGTGAGAATAAATATATTAAAATAGTTACGTTAAACTTTTTAAATGGTGTTTTAATGCTTTTAGAATACAATATTGTCCATATTGCTTATAAAGTAAATATATAAAAAAAAATTAAAAAAAATGAATATGGAGCTCAAATAAGATTATGACAGTAATGACAGACATAATATTACTATGTATTTACATATGTATATACACAAACAAACAAACACACACACACACACACACACACACACACACACACACACACACACACATATATATACTAAATGGGTCTAGTGTGTCGGGTCTGGATCGGGTTTGGGTCTAGAACGAATGGACCCAGACCAAACCTAGACCCGTTGGGTCCAAAAATTACGAACCTAGACCTACTAAAAATTAGGTGATTTTGTGTCTGAGTTAATTTGACAGGTCAAATTTGGGTTAATTTGATGAATTGGGTCTTTTTAGGTTTTGATTGGTCGGGTTGGGTTGGACTGAGCTAATCTTGGATCGAATCCCTTTAGATTTAAGTCAAATTGGACATTGACCATCAAAATTAATCTAACTCATTAACCTAGTAGGCAAAAATTAAGTTTAACCTCATGTAAACATGTAAATGATAATTTGTTATTAATTGCGATTTATTTATTATTATGACTTTTTAATATTGTGTTTTTAAGCGAAAAAATTGGTAACATTTGAATATCATTAATGAATAAGTAAGTTCACAATGAAAGTAAGAAAAATAAGTACAATTTAAATAATAATATATTTTTAAAAGCTTTAAATAAATAACAAGACTTATTTATTTATTTTATTATTATTATCATAACTGGTTTGTATAGAATTTGGTTTTGTCGAGTCAGGTCTGGTTGATAATGGGCCAGGTTGATGGTAGGCTATGGGTTGAGGACACTATACGTATACTTTTTTGTATGATTCTTGCTGCATTTGGAAGTTGTGGGGTATGTTCCTAATAATTTTTCCATCCTTTTAGCTTTTTCATGGCTTGCATGAATATCATCTGAAAAGAGTCTAAATATTCTATGAAATAATAGTGATACTTGTACTCTTATGTCAACTTACATACTTGGATGCCTTTACCGACTTGGTTACAAAGCATGTGCAGGTGCAGTATGATAAGAAGATACAACTCAGTAGAGTCGAGCGACATTTATACCTTGCCAAAACTATAGAATACCTCAAAATAATTTTTTATCCCTGTCACAATCAACTGCATACTCAGCCGCCGAAAAGAAAAATCAAATCTCCAATTTCACCTGTATTCATCAGGGGACCATTGGAGGGTACAACCACATGTATCTCCAATTGATACCTATCTCAATTTGAACTTGCTTCTCCTTATGAAAACCCATTATTTCAAATCAACAAGTAGTGAAGGAGAATTGAAAACTAGAAATTGAGAGCAAAAGAGAAGAAATTTTGAGGGAAAAGAGTGCTAGTGAGCTACATTGGATTACTGTGATCTATCCATTCCCTTCCCTTTTTCATCTTCGTTATTTATTTTTGATTGGCTTGATGAAATTGGGCATGAGCTAAGTTAAGAATCAAACCCAACATATGCAAATTTATCCATAAATAGATCAAAATAATTTGAAGTTTATAAGAACTCTCAAGAACACTTGAATAAAATCTCAAGCAGACCAACCTTTAACCAAAATTAAATAAAAATAAACAAGACCAAAATAAAGTAGATTATATATGAAACGTATCCTAAAAATTCTTACAAATATCGCGGCTTCATTAGATTTCAAAAAAGTTAAACTTACCTTCAAAAATCATGACAACATTGAATTATCCAAATAAAAGGCCTACAACCCACCAAACTTTAATCAAATAAATATAACCCTCATATGCTGAAATCTAGCCATGTTATTCACTAAACTTAACTAAAATAACCTAAAAAATCTACCATAAACATATTAGAGCTTCCAACCAACAATAACCACCAAAACTACCACAAGACCAAACCATCAAAAGTGCACAAGTTCAAGCTAAACTTAACATAAGCATATAATCAAACATCAATTCTATTTGCTAAGGGTTTGGGAGGTCTACCTTTAATCTCCATGGTTCAACACTAATAAACTAACACAATAAAACCTTGAAATACCATAGAATAGATTAGAGAAAATAGCCTAACAAAACCTTAAAAAAAAGAGAAAAAGTTGAAAAGAAATAAGTAAAGAACTTATCCTAAAAATTTTGAAGAATAATGAAGCTCTCAATTTATCGTGGATATTAGCCATGAAGGCCACTAAAATAAGGGGTAAGGTGAGGATAAAGGTGGCATAGAAGGGAATAAGGAGAGGAACAAAGAAGAATCAAATTTGTTAAGTGTTGGATACTAAAATATTAAGTAAAGGTATAAAGGTATACATGTCATTTCCCTTAGAAAATCAAAACCAACTTGTCATCATTTAAACATGGTGGAGCCACATGGAGAGGGGAGAAAAGAGTGGACATATTAGAGCCACAACATACAATAGATGAGCGGAGAAGGAAGAAAAAGGAGACATTTTCCAACTTTAGATAATTATAGAAAATATCCACTAAAATGGACAAAACAACTTTACTACAAGCACAAAAGGGAAAAGAAAGAGGCAAAAATGAGAGGTTATTATCCATAATAAAAAATAATTAAAGGTTAGGATTAAGTGTTGTAGGTTTAGAAATAGATTTGAGGAAGAAACATGCGATTTGGTAACTTTTACGATTCAAAAGTATCTTAATAATTCCAAAAGTGATACATATAATAATGAAATATTTTTATCTCATATTTAGCTCAAGAATAATAATATAATATTATATCTAAATTTTCATGAAATTGAACAACTGGAAATGGATTAATAGGATAAAAATACACAATTAAGGCCCACCAAAACGATGAATAATATCTTTTAACCAACAACTTGGTTTGGCATTTTGAAAAAACCCTAAGAGAATCAGAAAAATGTGAGGGTATGAAATATGTATGCAAAAAAAAATAAAGAAATATTTTAGAGGCCAAAAGTGACTTGTAATTTTGTAACACCTAACATTTACTTCTAAAAAAATTTATTTTTAGCAAAAGCATAATACTAAATTTGCTAAGTATGACCGCCATAATTGACATAAGTCTAGCTTACCATAATATCTTTACATAAAGGAAAAGGAAAAATAATTAGAACATAAAACATGATGAATAGAAAATGAGAGAAACTTTATAAACTTAAATATGAGTTAGAGATTAAATCCGAGTACAATATCTGAAGTACATAAAAAGGATCCCCTATAATTATGAGTTCAAAATGTATCTAGTTAAATTATAACAACCAGATTACATGAATCTATGCCCAATCCCAATACTTAATATCACTCCTCTATGTAAAGAGAAAAATAAGCAACAAAATTATCCAATGGGTCCTCATAAATTTGCACAAAGACATCCGGTCCTCTGCTCATAGGAATGAGTGACAACCATGAAAAGAATGATCGGTATGTTATGTATGGAGTAAGGTAAAAATACAATTGAGAAATGGATACATATAAAACATGAATTCACAATAAAGAATAAGCATACATGAATTACCATCAAATGGTACAAGGTATATACTGATTCCAGATCTCATTATTAGATATAACATAATCCATTCTTTTATTTACGTTAACCTTAGGGACCATACTATTTTTACTCTAGTGGATTAGACTAAAGCTCTTCTCAAGGGAAACATATCTAAGCCACTATTATTGTCCCATGGAATGGACCCAACATATACCAGGGAAACATGATCCCGACCACTATTCTTAAATTGGTGGACTAGTATGAAACACCTCTCTCGGAAGAACACACTTTAGCCACTATTATCATCTGGTGGAATGGTCATAACCCCTTATCTATTAGTTACTTATCTCAAATAATATTCTGATTCACATTGATTTTAAGGCCCCCACTATTCTTAATCTGGTAGAATGGACATATGCACCTCTCAGGAAAAAAACACTTGAGCTACTATTATCATTCGATAGAATATACATATAACACCTCAGCCCAACTCACATGATATTTCACTTTAAAATTTTAATATCTTATTCAAAATTGGTTATACCATCATAAGAGACACACTCAGATATTTAAAACACATATTTAAAACACGTAAATTATAGCCATAGAGCTATAAAGGCTATCCTAAAGGAATATGTTCCTAATTTTTCTACGAAGCCCTAATTTCACATTATAAGCATAAATTCTTCCATATTGATAATTCCACAAGTTTTGGCATATCTTCCTAAAATATTATTATTATCAATGTATCCAAAAATTAAGATCTTACTCCAACATCTAACCCATACGATAACAACCCTATCTTAAGAGTTACCATTTACAACCCTTGTGAAACCCTAGTTTCATAAGTTAGGAATAACTCCATAAGATTTATACCAAATTAAATATAAATTCATACAATTCTAATATTAAAAACTTATCTACATCATGGTCTAACTCCAAAATTTTACACATACGATAATAACACAACATTTAGTGCTACTATTCCCATCTTAAGCCATTTTCCCATTTTATTTTGACTTAGGCCATTTATAATTATTCCACACATTTCATATGATATTATTAGCATATTTTAACACATTAAAATACTAAAATTTTCATATTAAACCCATATTGACCAAAATACCATTATGGATAGCCAATACCCTTATTTCACAAAACCTTAAATGCCTAAAGTCATTATTTTCTAATCCTCAATTTATTACATAACCATTATTCTTAAATATAATAATTTAATAGTTATCACACTTTATCAAACCCACATTATAAAATCATATATCATACCATTTCAGTTGGGGCATATAAGATTAAACTTTCATAACTATATCGTATAAGCATATGTCTCCTCATTCTTACTCTATTTTAATATTATAATCCACATTATTAAATCATAATATTAACAACATGAATTTACTAGAATAATAATAACCACTTGTTAATACACACAATTATACATAGAATTTAGCACAACGTAAGAGGTGGGAGGTGATGGTGTGATGATGATTATTGGGGAGTTAGGCTATGGAATCATGGTTGAGGGAATATAGTTTGGGGAGTGTTTCATGCAAGAATAAGGGGAAGAAGAAGGAAAAAGAAACATGACACAAGGAAAGAAAAGGGAAAAGAAAAGGAGAAGGAGAAAAGGAAAAAGGGAAAAGGAGAGAAGAAAATAAGTTTGGGGTTAGAATAAGATTTAGGATAAAATAATTTAGGTTAGGGTATTAGGATAATTTAATTATCAACCATTTGGGGTTGGGTTTAGGTTAAAATATCAATAACCTAAAATAAATATTAGGATTAGGTTAATATTTAGGATTAAGGGATTAGGGTAAGGTAGAAATATGAATTTCATGAGATTCAAATTAGGTTAAGATATTAATCACTCTGTATTAAGATTAACTAAAATTTGGGATATTACATCACTGTCCCCTTAAAAGGGACTTCATACCTGAAGTTAATAAGTCAAGGTTGGGGAAGAAGGAAAATAGAATGTAAGAAAAAGGTGATCTTAGCGGTTAAACCTACCAAATTTCACATAATATTAGCATGGACTACCCCTTTAAAAGAGAGAGAAACCTAAATCCTATTATACATGTGCTAAAATATTAGGATGTAACTTGCACATGTCATTCTCTATCTCCTACTTATCCTCCTTTGATCCATGGTGGTTCCAAAGAATATTCATGAGTGGAATGGAGCTTGCTCAGGTTTGACATGATTTGGTGTTGAGAATTTGTAAGGACCACTCTTCATAGGATAAGGAATGGTCAAACTTGATCTCATCGGGTCTGATTATAGAGGACAGGTCTGCAACGTAATTTCTTAGCTGATATATATGGAAGATGTTATGAACTCTGCCTAACTTATGGAAATTCTGGGCAATAAGCAACCTCGCCAATTATATCAAGAATCTCATAAGGACTAAAATATCTCAGGCTTAGCTTACCTTTTCTACCAAATATTTGCACTCCCTTAGTGGGTGAAACCCTCAACAAAACTCCATCCTTCGACTTGAATATGCCACTATGACGCCTCTGATCTACATAACTTTGCTGTTAACTATGGGTTGCTATTATCCTCTCCTAAATTAATCAAACCAACTGAGTCTTTTTCTCATTCATTTATGGTCCAAGTACAATAGTCTTGATGATTTCGCTCTAACAGATGGGTTCCCGACACTTGCATCCATACAAAGTCTCAAAGGGTGACATCTCTATGCTAGCATGATAACTGTTTTTATACCAAAACTTAACCAAAAGTGGAACATCCTCCCAATGCCTCAAAATTCCAAAACACAAGCCCACAACATATGCTTAAGTGTCGAATTGTCCTCTCAATCTACCTGTTTATACCTAAGCGGAAGGACTACTCATCCTCAACTTTGTGCCCATAACCTCTTGTAATTCTTTCCAAATGTGTAAAAGGAATCTTGCATCCATATTAGAGACTATGGTAGTAAGGTATTATGCCTACTCACTATAAACCTCATATAAGCATTGATAATCTGATCCACACTCTAAGTTAACTTCATTGGCACAAACACTGGTGAATTAGTCAACTTGTCAACAACAACTCAGATCATATCGCACCGACTTCAAGTACTCAATAACCCACTCACAAAATCCATTGAGATAGAGTCCTACTTCCACTTTAGAACATCTAAAGTCTAGACCAACCTTGTAAGCCTCTGTGTTTGATCTTAACCTTTTAACAGGTTTGAGACCTCAACACAAACTCCTTACCTCTCACTTCATATAAGGCCGTGAATAGATCCTGTTGAGGTCTTTTTATAACTTATTGCCTTTTGGGTGGATGGAATAAGGAGTATAGTGACCCTCCTATAAAATTCAGCACTTAATACTACTCTAAGGTGCACACTAACAACCCCTATAGCGAATGATTCCATCCTCATGAATCTATAAACCCTAAGCTTGATCATACTTTATCTTCTTTTGAATCCTCTTGACTTAACATCCCTAGGTTGTCCCACTTGGATATCATAAAACACAGTTTGTCTTATCATAAATGCACTTATCTAGACCTCTAGATAACTATGATGGATCAACTCTATCCTTTTCTCATCAAGCTCCTCAATCAATAGATTAGCAATAACATAAGGACTCAAGGAGTATGATTTCTTCCTATGCAAGGCATCTACAACAATATTGGCCTTACCCTCATGGTAGGTCAACATGATATCATAGTCCTTCACTAACCCTATCCATATCCTCTACCTCATATTCAAATCCTTCTGAATGAATATATACTTGAGGCTCTTATGGTTAGTGAAGAATATGCACCGAGTCCCGTGCAAATAATGCCTCCAAATATTTGACATGCAGATGACTACTACCAACTCCAAATCATTCGGCAAGTATTTATGCTAATTTTTCTTCAACTAAAAAGAGGAGTAAGCCACTACCTTACCATGATGTATTAACAAACAACTAAATTATGCTTCAATGCATCACTATAAACCTTAAACCTATATGATCTCTATAATAGAGTCAAAACCAGTGTTGTAGTCAAATGATGCTTTAACTCTTGAAAAGCTCCCTCACATGTATAATCCCACAAAAATTTGGTCATCTTCTCCAGAAGGTTCATCAAAGAATGAGCTACCTTTGAGAAGTTCTAAACAAAACACCTATAGTACCAGATTAAAATCGAGAAACTATGACCCTCGATGATGCTAGTGGGTTTCTTCTAGTTAGTGATTGCCAAAATATTCATTGAATCCATGATCACTCCTCTCATTGAAACCACATGACCCAAAAAATGTAACATCGCAAAGCTAAAACTTACACTTGCAAAGTTTGGCATAAAGCATGTGTTCTCTATGGAGTGATAATATAGTGTGAAGGTGCTTCTCATGCTCCTCTCCACTCCAAGAGTATACTAAAATGTTATTAATGAGGACCACCAAAAATGGATTGAGGAATAATAATAAAATACTCATCATCAAATCCATAAATACGCTAGGCACACTGGTGAGCCAAAAAGGCATCACTGTAAACTCATAATACCCATATCGTGTCCTAAAATCTATCTACAATATGTTTGTCTCAATGATGTGTAGCTAATGATAAATCAACCTTGAGTTAATCTTTAAGAAAATTGAAGAACCTTGAAGTTAATAAAATAAATCATCAATCCTAGGAAGAAGATAATAGTTTGTCATCATTAAGTATTTTAGACCTCACTAATCGATACATAAATGAAGGATCCTTTCCTCCTTCTTAAAAAATAGAACTAACTCTTCCTATGGATACACACTTGAGCAATTGTACCCGTGTGGCACTAGATCTTCTAGATGACTATTCAACTCCTGTAACTCTATCTATTACATTCGGTAAGGTCCTTTAAAATTAGCTTGGACCCTAGTAATAACTTAATGATGAAGTCTATTTCATAGATAGGCAACACACCTACTATATCCTTAGAAAATACATCATGAAACTCCTAGGCAATAGAAATATCCTCCGACACTGACATGTCCTTATTCAACTCCTAAAACTTGCATAAATACATAGGGTAACCTCTCTCCACCAAGGAATAAAATGTATGGGTAGATACAACCTTTGTCGTAGGCTTAGATTTAGTTCCCTGTAGGAGACCTTTTCACTCTAAGGTCCCCACAACATAACTCACTCTTGTGTGAAGTCTATCACCACTTTGTATCTCTCCAACATATCCACCCCAATGATAACATCAAAGTCCTATAGGTTTATCTCAATCAAGTCCACTAGGAATTCTATCCAACCAATCTCTAAGGCCATGTCCAAGTAGAACCTAGTGCAATCTAATCTATCCTTATAAGGCAACATCATAGATATAGATACACTAGTAGATAGAGACAATGCAACTCTAGCAATAAAAATAGTTGATACAAATGAAAATGATTCTCTCATAAGAAATAACACATAACAGGTAATGAAAGGATGGAAAATGTACTTGTAACCACATCTAGCTACCAATTAGCCTCTATTGGATGACATTTAGGTGCCTACTTGATTGTTCTCCCCAGTATCCTACACCATACCCTTAGCAACCTTGAGTCTGTACTCCTCCCTAAGGAAATGGGTTAGGCCCCTCTATTTTTTTCTTATCCTCCCTAAGTTGTGCACTGATTGTGGTAGGTGGCCTTTACTACTGTTGTTATTATGGCTGTGGCTAGTAGGTCCACTACTGGGGTACAAGCAGTCCCTACTACAGGGAATGACCCTACTAAAGCTGGCACTCAAATGATTGGTGAAGCAACTAACCATACACCCTAAACTAAACAAAAGTGCCCCAAAAATATCATCTTAGATGATCTCGGTTTTAGAAACAACACATGAAGTGTCTCGGCTATCTTATAGGTCTGCTTTATCCACCCATCTGTCCCTAGTGCTAAAAATGACCACCTTACTATTGGAACCAACCCCTATGTTGTAATCTTAGAGGTTCACCTCCTTGAAACTGGATCCTACCTTTAGAACCTTATGTCTCCAGCTTCTTCTTAACTAGAATGGAAGCTTGCTCTTGAACCATTGTAGCCATAACACAATCCTACTCATACAACATGGACTACTCCTAGAAATTCATGGCACCCATCATTCTTTTTATGTTGAAATGAAGCCCTTCCTCAAACTGATATACCACTTTTATCTTGGTAGCTATTATACCTGGTGCAAAAATTGATATCTCCATGAACTGTACATCGTACTACTACACTCTCATGCTTCCCTAGGTTAATTGCCTGATCTCCATAAGCTTATCTTTCTTAAGTCTTTAGGGATAAAAACTCATGCAAATAGCTGTCTTAAATTCCTCTCAAGACATCAGTGGTCATCCCTACACATGATGACCTACCCATCAAGTATTTTTTGTTCCTCAAAATAAGATAGCTACTATACTCTCCTTTCGGGTGAGTGGACAATTGACTACCTCATACAAGGTTTCCATGTCTCAGAATCATCCCTATAGGATGACCAGGTCATTGTCACGGGCATAGATTGGGGGGGGGGGGCGCAAATGCCTTATAACCCTCATTTGGTCCTCTTCGACACCCTCCTACAAGTAGTGTTGAAGTGATGGTGGTGATTGAGGTTGAGGTGATGGTAGTGAATGCTAGAAAAACTTGATGAAGGTTTCAAAAGCCTCATCTAAATAGGTGATACAATCATTAAGGGCCATGGTAAGCTAGTTGTAAGATAGAAACCATCTTAGGATAGTTATTCCCAACATACTATCATTCATTGCACATACGTACATATAAAGGCCTCCTTGACTACCTATTTTCATTTTTTCACAAGTGAATCAGGGTTTTTGAAGAATCAAGTTTTTTAAAATATGAAATAGAGCAAAAAAAAAGATCAAATAGGGGATTATTTGAAAACCAAAATTTTGAGAACAAAACATGCTACTAAAAAATAAATCTTTGATACCAAATTTTAGCACCCTAAAATTTACTACTAAAACTTTCATTTTTACTAAAAGCATTATACTAAAATAAATAGGTTTTATTATCATAATTGACATGCATCTGTCTTACCATAATATTCTTACATCAATCACAAGGAAAAATAATTAGAACATAGAACATGATAAATAAAAAGTAAGAGAAGCTTCGTAAAATTAAATATGAGTTGGAGAGTAACTCTAAGTGCAATATCTAGGTCTAAACATTTTCATAAACTAGTTAACAATAAATGCTAATAAATTTTCTACTTATATTCACAATAAATACTTAATTTTTTCAACCAATGACTATCACAATGACTTATGGTATATGTAGCATTTATTGGTTAGAATAAAAATAAAATTTTAAGCTCTCACTAATTACCCGTTCAATTCTCTACTCACTCTTTTGTAGTTAGTTCCCAACACACATGTTCAAATTAGCTAGAGTCAATCTTTAGTTCTCAAATTACATTGTTCTAGCTAGATTAAATCCCAAAAATTATTCTTACCCTTTCATATATGTAATATTTGTGAGGATTCTTGTAACTACAACATCCTTTTGTCAAAATCAATACTAAGGGGTTTTGAGAGTGCTTATCATTCTTTAGAGATTCTAAGAATATAATATTAAGAAGACAAAGAGGTGAATATATAAATATGCTCTTGTACATGTAATTAGAGTAGTAGGTCTATAATCCTAGAATAGTGATCATCAAAACCTCATCACAAAATTTAAAAAATCCAAAAGGAAGATACTTTTGATAGTGGAGGTAGAGAAACCAACTTTAGCTGTCTTAAACCATTATGATTCTTGTCTCAATTTTTTATATTTTTCTATTATTTTATATTCTACTATTTTCACCCCCTCTAGGGTACTTTAATTTGGTATCACAATCGATTAACTCTCAAATGGTCTAATAATTACGGTTGAAAAGATCCACTCCTAGAATGGATACTATTGGATTAAATGAAGACATCATCACCACCATGTTTCCATTATTCAATGGTGAGAGGTTCCCATATTTGAAGAATAAGATGGTGCTTGTCATAATGTCTTAACACTTTGATATTTGGTCAATTATCATCGATGGCCTAATCAAAATCATAAAGGAAGTTGATGGTTTATAAGTTGAAGAGACTAGAGATGATCTTACTTATTTAAAAAAAAAAGAAAGCTCACATAATATGACTAAGCCATCATGACTCTTCAATGTAGACTTGGTGAAAAGGAATATCATCAGATTGAATCTCGTGCTACTACTAAAAAGTTTGGGATAAGATTTTTATTATACATGAAGGAACCAAGGAGGTAAAAAATCAAAGAATTTCTCTTCATACTAGAGAATATGATATACTCACCATAAAGATAGGTGAAGTTATCATGGATATAAACAATCAATTTACTTCCATTATCAACCATCTAAAATCCCTTGAAAGAGACCTAACTAAATAAGATCTATTGGGGAAGATCTTGCAACGTCTCACTAAAGATTTGATTCCTAAGGCCATTGCTATTGAGGAAGCTAGGGATCTCAATAAGATGAAAATGGTTGAGAACTTTAGTAATCTTATGCTCCATGAAATTAAGATTGAGGATGATGTTGGAGAAAATAAAAATAATTCATTAGCTTTGAAGGACTTCTCATCCTCAATATTAGTAGGAGATAAAGTTGGGATGAACGAAGAAAATTGAACTATTTTTTCTCAATTCAAGATTTTCATTTAGAATATAGGAGGTAGGGGTGAGAGTAATAAAAGTTTAGGAATTCAAGATAGATCATCACTATGATAACATTGGGCATATCATTTAGTATTATCATGAATTCTATAATGAAACTGCCAAGGAAATGACTAAAAGAAAGGGAAAAAACAAATGCAAACAAGCTATAGGAAAAGATATGGCTTCCTTGGAGAAAGTTAAGTTGAAGCTATGGATGAAGAGGAAGAAGTAATGAACCTTTGTTTCGTGGAATTAGGTGATAAAGCTTTAACCTCCACAACATACTCAAGCTTTGATGATGATGAGGTACAATTATATTCTCTTTACTCTTATGATCCTTTATTATGTGTTTTTCACAATGTTTGACAAAAAAATGATAGGATATCAAAATAAAGAGACAACATGAATAAATTATATGCTCACATAAATTAACAACATGTGAACATGTTAAATGATTTTCCCCTCTTGAATCTCATATGACTTTTCTTTTTGTGAAATCTTAGTTGGCTAAGAAGTTTGACGAGTTTAAAATGTAAAAGGATTATAACACTCTTTATGAAAATTTGAGGGTTGAGCTACTTGAGATGAAGGTGGTTGATCTCTAAGCCAAGTTTGAAGACTATGTTGGCATAATACACTTCTTCACTAATGGAGAGAAGATGATGTCTTGGAAGTAAAAGTATGGTGAGGATCATGAAGGCATTGGTTTTGGAAATAAGAAGGTGCCTCAATGAAGAAAAATTGTTCACTTCTTTATTAAAGTTTGTGAGGCTCATCAATCCTTTTTTTCCCTTCTCATACCACCTATAATGTGTGTGGTAAAGATGCAAACAATTCTTCTATGTATAAACATGTTAGAAATGTGAAATCTAATTCTATGGATATGAAAGTGCTTACTTGTGATGCATGTGGTATAAATGGACATGATTATTCTTTATGTGCTTTTACTAGAATTGTTAGATTTTCTTCAAGGTCTAATAAGGTTTGGATGCCTAAAGGAATAATCCTTCAATGATTAGTAACTAACCCCTAAATGACCCATTGAATGGGTACATAAAATAGGTCATTTATGTGTTGTAGGTATGATTTAAGGTAAAAATAAGAAGCCACAAATAAATCCTAGATAGTGGATTCTCATGAGACATGGTGGGTGATTGATCCCTATTTTCAATGTTGACACCCTATGGTGGAGGCATTGTCTCGTTTGGAGATAACTCTAAAGGAAAGGTCATTGGTTTTGAGAGCGTGTATATTGATTATCATAAAACCTTAATGGATGATTTGTATCTTATGAATGACCTTAATAAAAATTAAATTATTATTAACTAATTATGCAATAAAGGTTATGTAGTAAAATTTTTAAATTCACATGGCATGATATCTAATATGGCTAATAAATCTATTTCATTTGTTTTTCATCATTTCAAAAATAGATATTTATGCTAAATGATTGAAACAACAAAATGTATTCTTGAATGCTTAAGACAATGATGTATGATTATGGCATAAAATAATTTCATATATTAGCATAAGCTTTCTTGGTAAACTTCCTAGAAAAAATGCTAGTGCTTGGTCTTCCTAAGTTGAATTATGTAAAAGATCGGTTATGTACTACATGCCAACGAAGAAAAAAACATTGGATTTCTTTCAAAGTTAAAAATATTGTAACAATATCTAAACCACTTGAACTATTTGATATGGATACATTTGGGCTTATAGGGAAAATTATCTTAGGTTGTAGTAGATATGCACTTGTCATAGTAGATGAATACTCTCGTTGTACATTAACTATTTTGCTTTATACTAAATATGATGCTTTTAATGTATTTCTTGTGCTTACTAAGCGAATTTAGGTAGAAAAGGATTTTATGATCAATGCTATAAAGAGTGACCATGAAAAGGATTTCTAGAATGCCACATTAATGGATTTATATAATAAAAAATGGCATTACTCACAAATTTTTTGCCTCAATATCTCCATAAAAAAATGGTGTGGTTGTGAGGAAAAATAAGACTTTGTCTGAGGTTGCAAGGATGATTTTTTATGACTCCAAGCTCACCAAGTACTTTTGAGTTTGTGAATTTTTGACTAGGTATTTGAGGATAGAATAACATTGTGTTGATTTGTGTAGATGTTGGATAAATTTAGTTTAGTATGGTGGTTTATGTGAGAAACACGGGGATACTATGTTAATAAACACGAACTGTGGTTCTGGGAGAAACTATTGATGTATTTTGGGCAAAAGTTAAAATTAAGGAAATATACACACATGTACCTTGCTTTTTCCTTATTCATGAAATATACTATTTTACCTTGTATTTTTTTTTCTATGAAAACATACACATTGAAACCTTAGCTATTGAGAGTCATGCATCCCAACTTCTTCTTGTTCTTCTCCATATAATTCTCCATTTAAAGAGAATTATATATTTGTGTAATTTATTTATTGATTAGTTTAATCCTCATGTAATTACATAAAAACATGAATAAATATCTCTACTTTTCCCTCCATTATTTTATTTTGTGGTTTAATCCTCAATTGTGTATACTCTTGTTAAATTTGATTTAGTTTGGATCTCTCTAAATCAACACTAATTCCATAACCGTTTGGTATTAGAGTTATGATATTGAAGAGATTTGGTTATTAGAGTGTATATAAGATTTTATATTTAAAAGTCTAATCGAGTCGCCAATTTTGGATTATAAAAATTAAAGATGTAGGTGATTCTAATTCAGAACAGATTAAACAAAGCTTTATCCAGTCATTCAAAGAAGTTAGATTCGATTACTGATCATAGATTTGAAGAATTAAATTTGAAGGCCATTTCTACTATACAATTGTGTTTTTTGAATGAGGTATTGTGGGAAGTGGCAAAAGAATCAACATCAACTACTTTTTGGTTAAAGCTTAAGTCATTGTATATGAAAGAATCACTAGGAAATTGACTACTGTTGAAGAGTCAACTTAATGACCTAAAATTAGGTGAGGGTCAATCTTTAAAAATTCACTTAGATGAATTTGACACTATAATTATGGATTTGCATAATATAGATGTTAACTTAGATGATGAAGATTTATCTATTATGTTGTTATGTTCTTTGCCTGTAAGTTTTAAACATTTTCATGAGATTGTTTTGTGTGGGAAGGATGATTTAATCCTTGAGGATGTGAAATCTTCCCTGTTACAATGGGAGTTGATTGATAGTTAGTTGACTGGAAGTGGTACATCTGAGTAATCATATAGTGAGGCATTGGTAGCTAGGGGGAGGATGATGGAGTGGGGTGTTTAGTGACAGTAAAAATTCTAGATCTAAGTTAAAGAATTGGTAGAAGAATTTGACATGTTATGGGTGTCACAAGAAGGGACATGTTAGGAATTTTGTCCTAATAAGAAGCTCAGTGTTACATCTGGTGAGCCAACTAGTATAAAGGATGATGATATAGTTACCTATGGTTATAGTGATTGACATGTGTTGTCGACCCCTGATAGATAGAACAAGATCAGTGATAGATGGATTTTGGATTCTAAGTGCTTTTACCATATATGTCCCAATTGGAGTTGGTTTTAGACATTTAAGGTGACTCAAGGTGGATTCGTCTTGATGGGTAATGATGCTGCTTGCAAAGTTGTTGGGATTGGGATGGTGAAGGTGAGTATGTATGACGATGTGGTCAGGACATATCCCGTAGATGACTAAGAACCTCATCTCTTTGAGTTCCTTGGATTGTAATGGATACCATTGTGCTATTGAGGATGGTACTTTGAGAGTTACAAAAGGAGATATGATGGTGATGAAGGAGAAGCAAGTCAGGACATTATATAAGTGGTGGGTTCCACTATTGTGGGGACATCTGTTGTGACATCACTAACGTTATCATACTCAGATGTTACTAGACTTTGGCATGTGAGGCTGGGGCACATAAGTGTCAAGGGCCTAATTGAGCTCTTTAAGAGGTGGTGCTGGATGGATAGAGTACATGTATCGTGGAATTTTGTGAGCACTATATATTTAGTAAGCACAATAGTGTTAGCTTTTCAAAAACTAAGCACAATAGAAGATGGCTTATTGAGTATATCCATTCATATTTGTGGGGTCCAATGAGAGTGGTTTCTAAAGGGGGTTCAGGGTACTTACTCACATTCATTGATGACATCTATAGAAAAATATGGGTTCATTTTTTAAAGAATAAGAATGATATGTTTGGTGTTTCCAAACGCTAGAAGATCGTGATAGAGAAATATACTAGGATTCAAGTTAAGTGTATTAGGATATATAATGGTCTTGATTTTGTTGAGCAGAGTTTCACCGATTTTCTGCCAAGACCATGATATATAGACACGTTGCACCTATGTTGGAAGACCATCATTGAATATGATTGTTGAGCAGATGAACATAGCACTATTGGAGAAGGCTCGATGTATGTTATCACAGGGAGGGCTAGGCAGAGAGTTTTAGGCCGAGGAGGTTCACATGACAACATACCTTGTGAATCTATCACTATATCGGTCAATTGATTTGAAGACATTAGAGGATTTGTGGTTTGGTAAGCCAGCTGATTACTTTGATTTTCATGCCTTTGGTTTCCCTACTTATGCTCATTTGAATGATGGTAAACTTGAATTTAGATCCAATAAGTGTATATTTCTCGGCTTTACATCTAGAGTGAAGGGGCACAGGTTATGGGACCAAGCTGCATCTACGTTCTTAGTCAATAGGGATGCTACCTTTAATGAGTCCATGTTCCTCCAAAAGATCAAATCTTGTGATGGTGTTACTAAGGAGGTGGAGTGGGATAATGCTTTAGGTTAGGTGGAGGTTGAGGGTAAGTTAGATGACAAAGACCCTTTTGATAGACCCACTATTCTTGAAGTGGGTGGATCTAGGCAGTAGGTGGAGTAAAGTGTTGTTGCTCTAAATAGATGATGGAAGATTATCAATGCTTTGGTTAAGTACAGTTATGAAATATTAGCTAGCTATGCTTTATCTAGTATAGAGATTGTTGTTATTGTGCATGAACTAACATCAATGTCAAAGGTTATTGAGAGTACTGATTTTGTTGAGTGGTGTTCCACAATGAAGGAAGAAATGGAGTCCTTATTGAAGAATCAGAAATGGGAACTTCTAAAGGCACCGAGGAAGAAATAGATTGTTGACTGCAAGTGGGTGTACAAGTTTAAAAATGGAGGTCCAGGGGTTGAGAGACCTAGGTATAAGGCTCATTTAGTCACACATGGATTCAGTCAAATTTTAGGCATGGACTATAATGAGGTATTTTCACTTATGGTTAGGAATACTCCTATTCATACTTTACTTGCACTTGTGTCTATGCATGATTTTGAGTTAGAATAGTTAGATGTTAAAACTATATTTTTGCATGGTGAGCTTGAGGAGGAGATTTACATGTGACAGCTTGATGGGTTTGTGGTTGAGAGGATGCATCATCATGTATTCCCGGTGAAGAGGTTAATGTAAGGTTTGAAGCAGTCTCCTAGACAATGGTATAAATGCTTTGATCAGTTTATGCCTGAGCATGGTTTCACTAGGATTGAGTATCATGGATGTGTATAATTGAAGGATATGGAGGGTGTTTTTTTTGTATCTTTTTCTATATGTTGATGACATGCTTATGGCAATAAATTATATGTCTAATGTTGATAAGGTGAAGACAATGCTGAAGAATGAGTTTGAGATGAAGGATCTTAGAGTTGCAAAGAGGATCCTTAGTATGTAGATCGTAAAAAACTGTGAGTAGAAGTTTATGTACTTGTCACAAGAGTCCTGTGCTATCAAGGTGCTGGAGAGATTTCATATGATGGATGCCAAGGCGATGAGCACTCCATTGGTTACTCACTTCATATTGTCATCTTTGGATTGCTTTAAATCTAAAGAGGAAGAGGAGTTCATGGAAATTGCTCCGTATTCAAATGTTGTCGGTTGTATCATGTACGCTATGGTATGTATTCGGCCTAATATTGCTTAAGCTATTAGTATTGTGAGTTAATATATGGTGCATTTGGGAAAGGCTCACTGGAAAGCAGTGAAGTGGATACTTAGGTACTTGAAAGGAGCATCATAGGCTTGTATTGAGTATAGGAGATCAACTAATTCGCTGGTTGCTTTTGTGAACTTTGATTATGGTGGAGACCTTGATAATAGTTATTTCACTAGTGGATATTATTTTTTGTCTTGGTGATTTAGCTATTAGTTGGAGGTCTTCCATATAGAATGTGACGGCCTTGTCCACTACTACGTCAAAATATATGGCTATGCAAAGGATTGTTTACGCAACCATGTGGCTTGGTGGTTTATTACGAGGGCTGAGGTTTGGTCATAGTGCTCTGGTTGTTTGTGGTTATAGCTAGAGTGTTATGTGTTTAGCAAAGAATCACATTTATTTTTATCATCGAATGAAGCACATTGACATCAGGTATCACTTTATCCAAGGTAGTGTTGTTGTAGGCAAAGTTGTGTTGGAGAAAGTGGGTACTTTGGATAATCCTACTGATATTTTAATGAAGCCACTAATAGTGGGTGAGTTCAAGCGTTTCTCAAAATTAATTGGCATTCATAGGCCTTGAGTCCCTTTGTTGGGCCACGGTTTTTTGTAGTGGTCTTTACATGTCATGCATCATAAATATTGTGTCAAGGTGGAGAATTGTGAGTTTTTGACTAGGTGTTTTAGTACAAAATAATATTATATTAGTTCTTGCAGGTATTGGATAAGTTTAGTGCTGTATAGAGGTTTATGTGAGAAACACCGGGGGGTATCATGTTAATAAACACTAACTATGTTTATGAGAGAAACTTTTGATGTGTTTTGAGAAAAAGTCGAAAGTAAGGAAATAAACATGGGGGTCCTTTATTTTTCCCTTGCTTTCAAAACACGTTGTTTTGCCCCGTAGAGTTTTTTTCTATAAAAGGAGACTTTTTGGAAATCCCAGTCATTGAGTCTTACATCCCAAATTCTTCTTCTTCTCCTTATAATTATCTATTTAAAGTAAATTATAGATTTGTGTAATTATTTGGTTGATTTATTGAATCATCATGTAATTACGCAGGAGCACGAATAAATATCTCTACTTTTTCCTCAACAGTTTTTTTTTGTGGTTGGATCCTCAATTGTGCATAATCTTGTAAATTTTTATTTGGTTTGAATCTCTTTAAATCAAAGCTAATTCCACAATAGGGTAAAATCTATGTTTATTGCAAACTGTTATGAATCGTGTCATAATACAATCAATCCTTAAGATGACACCTTACGAGCTCTACAAGGGTAAGAATAAAATGTAGGATATTTTTTCAAATTTGGTTACTAATGCTTTGCCCTAAATAATGAATTTTTTTTGGAAGTCTGACTTTAAAATGAATGAGGCCATCTTCATTATCTATTTATTATATAGTAAGGCTCACTAGATCTTCCACAAGTGTTTTATGTTAGCTACAAAATTTGTATATGTTGATTTTGATGAATCTTGTTTAAGTGTGCGGGATTCCAAAGAATATGATGTAGGACCTTCAATCCAAATTAAGAGCTTGTTGGAAGAGGAACTAAAATTAAAGTAAACTCAAGAAGAATATGATGCTTCACTAGAGGCCTACTAAGAGGAAGATCAAAGAGATGATCTCTCAAGAGCATGGAGATACACTTATGGACATCCTCAAGAGCTTGTAGTTGGTGATCCATTAAGAGGAGTTGCTATGATTTATTTTGTAGTTAAAAATTGTAATTATTTATCATTTCTATTTCAAATGGAACCTAAGCATCACTTAGAATCCATTATAGATGCAAATTAGATCATGGAAATGTAACATGGCTTAACCAATTTAAGAGAAATTAAGTTTGAGAATTAATCACTATGCCTTAAAATAGACCCATCATTAAGACTAAATGGGTATTTAAGAATAGGTTGATGATGGGCTGTTGTGCTTAGTAACAAAGCCCGACTAGTTGCCGAAGGGTATAACCAATAGGGTGACATTGATTTTGAAGAAACCTTTTCCCATGTAGCTGGACTTGAGGCTATATGCTTGTTACTAGCATTAATGTTATCTAATGATTTTGAAGAAACCTTTTCCCATATAGCTAGACTTGAGGCTATAAGCTTGTTACTAGCATTTATGTCATATAATATCAAATTGATGTGAAAAATATACTTTTGAATGGTTTTATTGATGAGGAAGTCATATGCCAAACAATCTCCTTAATTTAATGATAACTTAAAGCCTAATAATGTTAGTAAGATAAAAAACACACTTTATGGCCTAAAATAAACCCTTAGGGATAAGAATGAGCATCTTAGTAAATTTATAGTTAAAAAGATATTTGAAAAAGGTAAAATTTATGGTACCTTACTTATTAGAAAAAATAAGAAAGATATGATTACATCATTTTTGGTGCAATTACTGAATTCTTGTATAAGGAGTTTTTTGAGATGACATGCAGTGAATTTGAGATGAGTATGATGGGGGAGTTAACATATTTCCTAGTTATTCCACTCAAATAAACTAATGAAGGGATATTCTTCAACAAAGATAACTACACCAAGAAATTGCTTATGAAGTTTAGGATGAATGAGAGCAAGCCTTGCATAACTACCATGGATAATACCATAAGTCTGGATATGGATGAAGGAGGTAAGAAAATTGATCAATAAAACTATTAATGCATGATTGAAACACTTCTCTACCTACAACATCTAGCCTAAATATCATTTTTAGTGTTTGCATATGTTCTTGCTTTTAATGTAATCATGAGGAATCTCATTTAATAGTTGTTAACAGGATTCTTATGTATTTATTGGAAACTTACAACCTAGGTTTGTTTTACCCCATTGATACCCTTTTAAACCTTTATAGATATTTTACTAGGTATAATGTTGATAGAAAATTCACTTCAAGGACATGTCAGTTTTGAGGAGAAGCCACAGTTGGTTGGCATAGTAAAAACCAATCTAGTGTTGAATTTTTAACATCGTAAACACAATATATAGCCATTGGAGCATGCTGTGCTCAAATTATTTGAATGAAACACCAATTCAGGGGTTTTAGGGTTAAGTTTGATAAAATTTCTATTACATGTGGTAATACCAGTGCAATTTTCCTCAATGAGAATCCCGTCCAACACTCTAAGTCTAAGCATATTGAATTATGACATCATTATCATTTCATAAGATATTATATTGAGAAAGGAGATGTGAGTGCATATGTAACTTCCCCATTTTTACAACTACACACACACACACACACACACACACACACACAAACACACACATATATTTATTTATTTATTTATTTTACATGAACTTTATAGAAGCTAAAAGGAAATATAGGGTGCTACTGCCACATTTAACATATGAGAGGTACAATCATTACCTAACCTATGTTGGGTGTAAGGCTAAAAAGTAAATTCATATCCTAAGAGTCAGGAGTGAATGTCACCTAACTTGAGTCTAATACAATACTTATAAAAAGTACTAAAAATTCCAAGGTCTAATAGATGACTAGAAGAGAAAAATAAAATATAATACAGAATTTCAAGGATCCAAACAGAAACACTAATGAGTTAATTGGGGACTTACGAGGAACCTACTCAAGAAAAAAATGATCTTGTATCAATACTATTAGCATACTAAGTGAGACCTAATTATTACACATAAGCATGTTTCACAAACAAACATTTTATCACACCATAATAATATTACAACTTCCTAATAAAATGGTATAATAACATATGACTATATCCTAACATCTAGATATAAAACACATGTTAATAGGGAAACTAAATCCCTAAGGCATCACTGCTAGTTTTATAGGATTACCATAACCTCTCACATTATAGAGATAATCACTTTCACACATAAGTATTTATGGTTAACACAAAATATCAAAGAGTAGTTAAAAAAAATAAAAACTATTAATCTAAGGGGTCACAATAGATAATAAGATCCCTTAAAATTTCTTCTAGCAAGAAACCAAAATTAAAGGTTGGAAGCCCTAAGAAATATGTTTCTACAACTAAAATTGGTGCACCTCTTATAAAGTAAGAGTCTTAGAAAACCAACTTAAAGTCAAACTTAGGTAAACAAGGCCATAAAGTCCAATATATGACATCATTTATATATTTAGTCATTCAATGACCAAAATGAACTTTTAAGACCTAAAACCTAATCCATAGGTTTAGATATCACCAAACTAGTGTAGAAACAATTAAAATCACTTTATGTTGTTAGGACCATAATTTAAAAAAAACAACATAATATATAAATAACTTAACCAAGTTAGAATAAGGTCCCAAGTTAAATTAACAAAAAATACTATTTAGGAAAATTACTATTTATTAACCAAAGAAAAATTTTGTTTCATATTGAGAAGCTCAAATCTAAAAACCAAAAAATATATTTTATTACTAAAAATTAATATTCACACTCACTTACAATTTATTATTTCAAATTGAATGGTAAATGGCCAAATGTTTACCATTGACCTCTAATTATACTAAAAATGTCATTTTGGGTTAATTATTTACTTTAATGAAAATAATTGTCATAAACATGATGATTCTCAAATCAAACCCTAACATGCTAGCTAAAATTTTATATATCAAAGTTTATCTATTAATTACAAGGATTATCATGGTATCATATAATTCATAAAAATCCACAAAATCATTATGATCCCTTAAGAACATCAAAATCACTCAAGAACATTCAGACTCATCTAACTCATCAAATCATTAAGCAAAATTATGAATATCTAAATAAATAAATCAAAGAATGTTTAACATAAAATTTCAATGATAATTCAATATGTAAAACATGGTGTCATCAATTTAATAAAAACAACAACATCCTCAAGATGCCCCAAATTGGACCGAAACCGACAACCAATAATCATGGCACAAATCCATCAATTCACAAAAATAAACATTCTTAGGTATAGTAAAAAGATATTGCATAAAATCCTAAGCTCTTAACTAAAAAAAATAATTATTAAAAACTCCATAATCCTCCATAATCTTAGAAAAACCATGAAAAGAATAGCAAATAACAACACATAAAAACCAAATCAAAGTAGTTAAAGTTAAATAGAAAAGGGAGGTGAACTCTTATTGTGAATTTGGAAGAAAACTAGGATTTAAAATGGAGGAAAATGAGAGAAGATGCCAAAAATTTGGAGAAGAAAATAGAGGTAAATGGTGATAAAATGAAAGAGAAAAAGATAAGAAATGACCAAAGTTTGAATGTAAATTTATCATCTCGAAGTTGAAGAATCTAAGATTTCAACCATACTGGAAAAATGGAAGTGGATGGTTAAAAAATGGAGGGAGAAAGAATTATAATTGGTAGAGTGAAAAAGGAGGATAAAAGTGAAATGAATATATTGGGAGATAAGAGGAGAAAGAAGAAATAAAGAATAATATGGTAAGGATAAGTTAAGAAGGTTAGTTTAGTAGTTTTAAGGAATCTTAATCATTAAGGCTTATAATATATTTTGTGGAAAATATCAAGGTTGAAGAGGGTGTGGAATAATTCCAAGTTATGGAGGAGTAATGAGCACACAATTTGCATTCTTAGCACAAATGAGTGGTGGAGAAAGAAAGAAGAAAAGTTAGTTAAGTGTAAAAGGGTAATTTTGCTAAGGAAATCAAATTCAATTTGATAACTAAAAAGGGAAAAGGTGAGCTAAGAAATTATTTGAATAAATGAGTGGTTATTATGCGTAATAATCAATACTGAAAAGTTTAGATTGATTCTCACAAGCTTAGATAAATAATATAGGAAGAGAAGTTACTTTGGATGACTTATTATGTCTAAAATAATATAAAAAATCTAAAAATAATTAAAATTGTTATATATAATTTTTTAAATAATTTTAAGCTCAAATAAACTAAAATATATCGATCCCAAAATTTTTGTAAATTTTGTGTAGCTAAAATGGTTGTTTTGAGTCTTAAAATGCTAAAATAGGGCTAAATAGGACATGAATAATTATTTTTCTAAGAGATATTTGAATAAAATTTTGAAATAGGATAGGATGCCTATAAAAATTCAATAATTTAAAATTTTATTGAATTATAATGATTTAGAAAAAATTTGATAGCCAAAAGTGGTTCAAAAATCTCACAAAAAGTAAAATTGTAAGTAAGGAAAAAAAGTGAGAAAAAAATTTCTCAAAAATGAAAAAGGGTTTATAATTTGATGAAGGATGTAATAAAATATTAAAAATAATATAATTTTATTTTTAAGTATAGAATATCCTAAATAAGCTAGGGTTTTCTAGTAATAGGGTATTATTGTAAAGTTTATATGCACATTGTGTCAATAGGCATACATATTCGTTAAACTACTCACTAAGGAAATATTCAAAACAATTAAGAGATAAATTAGGAGGAAATTTATGAAATTTAAGTTATTTATCTCATTTATTGAATTCATTATAATTTGGTTCATAAATATTGTGTTTAATTCATGTTTAATTATGTTAGAACATGTTTGGATGGCCTAGATATATGATGTGTTGATTTCATTCTGTAATTCACTGCATGATTTGTGCATAAAATTTTTTAATCATGTATATAATGCATGATTAATTAATTCTTTTGATTTTTTTGCCTCAAATATCTATTTGTGACTTAAAAAGACCGGTCAATAGGTGGATAACTTATTCGATGTCTTAAGGGAACCAATCGATGTGTCCCTTAAAACTGTTTGACTGGATCTGTGATCTTTTTTAAACTTGTTTTACAAAAGAAAATGATTACGTGGTTTGAATAATAGTTTATGGAATTTTCAAACTAATTGACCGATTTGTTTAAGGAATAAAAGGTTATTTTTCATCTAGAGCAAACCCATACCCTAATTTTTGTAAACCATTTAACATTTTATTTTTTCAACCTTATCCTCTATCTTCTAAATATCTCAATCCTTCACCAAATTGGATGATTTAGGGCTCATTTAGATTATTAAGAAGATTCAAAATTATGACAAACATAATTTGAGGTTGCATTACAACTTTTGAGGAAAATCAACATATAAGTTTTTTGAAAACCCTAACCCAATTTGATATTGATTTTGTGATTCAAGGTATGATTGTTGGTTTTTTAGAGTGTATTCTTTCTATTCTACCTTATTTTAGTATTTAGGAATATCAAATCATTTTTTTTAATTCAATTCCCTTAAATCCACTTATTAACCCTTAAGTGGATAATATCTTCTCTGTTGTAGCCTTTTATGTGTTATTTCTCTTTATTCTAGTTTAGAATTTTTTGATTCATGAATCTATTTAAAACTAATAAACAAAAGATTAAAAATGCTAGTACTACTAAGGGTAAGGGTGTTGACCAAGGCCCTTCTAAAAAGGCTTATACGTTGTCCAACCATCTTGTTGGGACCTCAATTAAGATTGAGGAGTCCACTAAAACTTCCATTTCTAAGAAGTCTCCTTCACTTAGGATCATTTAGATATTATCACACTCTCTAGTATTTATTCAAACTATAAATGACCAAAAACATTGGGTGTAAAACTTCTATGGTATGAAATTCATAACTAAAGAGTGTATAGATACCGACAATTGCACTTCTCAATTTAGACTGTCATTCTTATAGACCCTCTCTAACTTCTATATTATTCCACTCCTTATGCTTAGCGATCTAGTCTATGTGAACATGGTTTACCACTTCTACTAAAATGTATCAGTTAACATCACCAAATCTCCTCTCACTACACATTTACTTAGTGATCCTATATTATTAGGTGAGGCTAGGTTCGCCAAGATACAAGGGATGATAGATGAAATTTGCACCGGAGTGACTTTTAGTGAGTGGATGTGCATTCATACACCATGGCATGATTGTTACTAATATGGATAGGTGCCACTATATGCATGGAGGCACAAATAGTTCCTACGATATTCCACCCTCCAAGAGGGTGTTACACAACTGTAAGGAAGATATTCATCAAATGTGAATTATAAGATCTAATTGAGATAACAATTAGAATACAATAACAATTGGAGAAACAATGATAAGCTTTACTTCATACAATACTAGTGATTACAAGGAGAATCAAAAAATTCTTATAACATCACTCAACACACACTTCTCTCCAAAATACTAGAGAATACATGAGGAGAAGGTTTAGATAGAGTTCAATAGATTATCATATATCGCCAGGGTTTCATACCCATCTATTTATAGAATTAAGTTATCGACACAAGCGAGAAATAAAAAATAGGAAAAAAATAGTTTGTGTTCGTAAACATGGGGCCTCGATGTTTTTTCTAGAACTCTTGACTTTTGCCAAAATAATGTAGGATCAAGTATGTTAAGAAAACATTAGTCATGTTCACAAACATGCCCCCCCGGTGTTTTCTCACTTGATCTATTTTTGGCTCCAAAATTCTCTATACACCAGTATGCATTGATCCATGCTAGACTATACACACAAATATAAGTCATGTTCTCAAAATATCCACCTTAATAGAGTATTTGTAAAAACTAGCAATATGATAAAAAAAAAGATCATCATAAACCCCTAATGTAGGAGAAAATGATCAAGAACTAGTATTTATTATGTTGGAGCATATTTTCCTCTATTTAGAGAGTATACACTACAAATTTGAAGACAAAAGAATGACTACATTGCCAGTTATAGATGAAACTCGTGAAACAAGCACTAAAAATAGAGACATGTGCATGGCATGCATGAAGGGCATGAATATGTTTCATGGAAGGAATGAATGTGGCATTTTCATGAGAACACTATGTTAGAAATTTTGGACATGTAATATTATTTAGTATTACGTTAATATTAGCTAAAGGGATAAGGAAGTTGAATTAGTAAAAAAGTAGCTTAATATCTTTTAGGGTTTTTCTTATTCTATCTTATGAGTAGTGTTTTGAGTAAGGAGCAAGACATTGCTTTTGGGGTTGATTTATATCGAATTTTTATTAATATTATCTTTTAATATTAGGGAGGTGTAATGGTTATAAAAACCATAAGAGCACACAACATGGGGGAGACAAAATTGAATGAAATTTGCAAGTTTTGCTTAATTGAATTTTGTGTGAGTTCTAATCAATTTTAATCAATTCTATGTGAGTAATTATTATTAAAATTATTAATCTCTTTGTCTGTGTGAATTAGAGGTTAAGATCTATCATTCAAACCCTCCACAAAAACCCATGCCATCCCAACCCTAATCACCACCTTTAACGTCATCATCATCATCATCATCTTCAACACTCATCTTCAAACTATTTCTCTTATTTGATTTTATATATTTCCAAACCTTAGATAATAATATTGTTATTATAACCTTATTTAGGATGGAAGCCTCATAAGCATAAGGATTCCATATCCAAAATTGAAATCAAAGATATCAAGTAGAAGAAGATCATGTAAGGAGGCCACATGACCGAATGGAAGAATTAGAAGAAGAGAGCGTAGGAAATTATGGGCAACCTAATGATACATCAAGGAGATCATATGATGATGTGCAAAAAGGGATTAGATTTGACCTACCTAATTTTTAAGGTAATCTTGATCCGGAGTCTTTCCTTGAACGGTTGCAAATTATTGAATTGATTTTTGAGTATAAGGAGCTTGATGATGAGAAAAGATGAAAAATTACCATATTGAAATTTTATAAATTTGCTAGAGTGTGTTATGATAATTTGAATAGGAGAAGGGAAATATAAGGAAAAAACTATCATGAGGGAAATTAAAAAGAAAATTTGTGCCTAGAGAATATGAGTAAGAAAATTTCATAAAGAAGACTACTTTGAGGCAAGAGTTGCTTCGAGTTGAGGATTGTGTGAGAGAGTTTGAAATATTAGCTATTATTTGTGTTTTCCAAAGAAGAGAAGAGAAAATATGTGCTTGGTTTATTGGAGATCTAAATATGAATATTAGAGAGAAGTTGGAGTTGTATCCTTATGAGTTTCTTGAAGACTTGACAAAATTAGCAATCAAATTTGAGAAGCAATTGAAGAGAACAAAGCCACCAAGTAAGCCTACCAATGCATCATATGGTTTTTCATTCAAGGGGATTTCGAAGTCATCAACTTCTCAAACCAAAAATCAATACATTAATAGGAGGTTCAATAGTGAATAAAAGGGCAAAGATAAAGTGGTTGACAAGGTGAACACTCAATGCTTCAAATATAGAGGCCATGGTTACTATGCTTAGTATTTTCCAAATCAAAAGGCTTTGAATTTGAGGGTGATAGAAAATATGGAGGTTTGTGATGAGGAACATGAAGACTTTGATGAAGACATTAAAGAAGGAGATTATAGCCTAGAAGATTCTTCTGAAGATGGACAAGTCAATTTCTATATATTACAAAGGGTGCTTCAAGTGCAATAACACCTCAACCTAACAAAGTGAGAAGATTTTTAAAGCCATGTGCAGAGTTGGAGATAAATTATATGAAGTTATCATTGATAGTGGATCTTGTACCAATGTTGCTACTGACAGAATGGTGAGCAAGCTCGGATTGAAGACCATGGATCATCCAAGGCCATATTCACTTTAATGGCTCAACAAGGGAAAAGGTGTAAGGGTAACCAAACAAGCTCTTATCTCTTTGAAAATTGGAAATTATTCTGATGATATTTTATGTGATATTCTATCTATGGATTCTTGTCATATTTTATTAGGGAGACCTTGGCAATTTGATAGGCAGGTTACACATGATGGAGTCCTTAATGAATATGTGGTGTGTAAAGGTAAAAAGAAGTTAGAATCAATCCTAATATAGCTCTATGGAGTGAAAGGCAAGAAGAGGCCGAGGGTAGGAAGAAAAAAAAGGAGAAAAAAAGAGAGTTGAGAGTGAATGGGAGGAAGAAAAAAAGAAGGAAGATGTCAAAGGTAAGGAAGGAATAAAGAAGAGTAGTATGGATTTATTGATACTTAAGGAATTAGAGATGATTGAAGATATCAAGAGTGAGAAAGTATGCTATGCCTTGGTGGTGAAAAAAGTTTAACAAGGGGACATGCTAACATGGGTCCAAAATTACAAAAATGTTGAGATAGTATTCAGATGTTTTTCCAGATGAGTTGCTACCTAGATTACCTTCTCTGAGAGGTATTGAGCATGCTATCGATTTTATGCCAGGAGTTCCATTACCAAACAACCTAGCTTATAGATGAAATCTAGAGGAGTTTAAAGAGTTATAAAGAAAAGTGCAAGCACTATTGGATTGAAGCTATATTTTAGAAATCATGAGTCTATGTAGTGTTCCAGCTTTGTTGATGCCTAAAAAGGATGGTACGTGGAGGATGTTCATTGATTCTAGAGTAGTAAACAATATCATAATAAAAAAAAAGATTTTTATTGCTAAGATTGGATGATATGTTAGATGAGCTGCATGGGGGAAAATGTGTTTTCAAAGCTTGACCTAAGGAGTGGATACCATCAAATGAGGATAAGGGAATGGGAATAATGGAAGATGGCTTTCAAGACTGAGTATGGGTTGTATGAGTGGTTGGTGGCGCCATTTGGACTATGTAATGCACCAAGTTCATTCAAGAGGTTGATGATTAAAGTACTTAGACCTTTCCTTAGAGTCTTTATTGTTATTTACCTTGATGATATTTTGATATATAGCAAGAGTGAGTTTGAATACATGTAACATTTGAAGAGACTATTTGATAAACTAAGGGAAGTGAAGCTCTATTGTAAAATGGAGAAGTGTGATTTTATGATGAAGAGTGTGGTTTTCCTTTGCTACATTGTGAGTGGAGATAGTATTAGAGTTGATCCTTTAAAGGTGGAAGCTACTCAAATATGGTCTATCTATATTAATTTTCATGAGGTTCGAAGTTTCCTTGGATTTACTTCATTTTATAGGTGGTTATCAAAGATTTCTCCACAATTACAGCACCTATTACACAATTGATGAAGTAGGGATACTTTTTGTAACACCCCCAAATTTACTATTAAAAAATTTCATTTAATTAAAAGGTTTTAGCAGAAGTGAAAAGATAAAATCGTAAACTCGAGGGTATTACCGCCACACTTAGTACCAGATCGATTCACTCCTACCATCCCGGTACTAAGTGCTAAGGCTAAACAAAAATAACATCAAATACAAGTCATTAATAAAACACCAGTCGTTAGTAAAACACGAGTCATACAGAATTAGAGTGCGGAAATCAAAAGGTACATCCCAAAAGTATAGTTTTAAAGTACCAAATGTCAGCGGACATCATACAGCGGAATAAAAGAAAGTATAATAATACAGGGAAAATAAAATGGAGGATGGAATCCGGCCACATCACTCTTGACCCCCCAAGCTAGGTTCGGGCTCAACTCTCAACCCCGGTCGATGCCTTGTAAGCATCGTAGGCATCAAAGATAGAATCACCAACCTGTACTAAGTCAGACCTTCTACTCATGGGAATGAGCAGCACCCATGAAACGGGTGGTCGGTACGCTACGTACGGAGCAAGGTAACCGTATAACTAAGGCCAAACATATAAGGTACACAACACATGCATGATCATATAGGCAACATAAAACAATACAGATAGTGAGGTCGGTTATGCTCCAGTTAGACTTGTTCTTTAAATCTCTTAACGACATACTCATTTTCACACATACTCTTTATTAATCCATGTGAGTGCGAGAGCCCCACTATTATAGCCGGTGGACCGGAGATACGTACAGGGCAGAACGCTCCTGACCACTATTATTTGCCGGTGGATCAGTCTCTAGGGTAAAACACTCCTGGTCACTATTATTTACCGGTGGACCGGCCTGACCCTGACTAACATGGTGTTCCACTGTAATTACATAGTGCATTTCCTATGTCTTAGTTTTATCACGTTTGGTTTGTTGAGCACGGAATCCCCCACTATTATAGCCGATGGAGTGGAATCATGTAGGGCAACACACTCCAGGCCACTATTATTCACCGGTGGATCGGTCTGGGCCTGACTCAACAATCTTTCTCTTTAAATGATTAGTGTTTTATCGTATCTTATTCAAAAAATTCCGCCCTAGACATGCATGGCTAACTCCAGCTATACTTATCCTCCTAAGAGGGTCCGTCTCATATCTTGAGACCTCTGCGCCTCCTAACTTGCCCTGTCATCCTTCCCTTAATCCGCTTGCTCACACCGGGAACCTGACTCCTAAGTGTATGGGTCAAGGCCCACCACCTTATACCCCGAAGTCCACTCACAGCCTTCCCCTAGGTTTTCTCCAAAAACCCTAACATAGGCCTATGTGGTCCATCCTTTTCTGCCTCGTACAACCCAGACTTATTCTAGCACCCCTACACATCACGACCCTTCAGTTCAACCCTCACTTCATATCCCACTCATTCTCACTTATTTTTATTATTCTCTTTTTCTTCTTTCCCCTACTCAAATTAGGGTTTCCCTTTAAACTCTAGCCTAGTCTCCTACGCACCCTTATTCTGGCCCATATACTATTTTCTGCCCGAAGCCCCCAGACACCCAAATGATACTTCTATTACCTTCCTCAAGCCCCGAGGAAACTTTCCATACGTAAGGTTCACCCCCATGCGGACCTTAACCACCCCATGCAACCCTAGTTCCTCCTATACCTCCATTAACCAACTTACTTGCCCTTGGTTATTTTTTTTTCCTAATTTTCTTTTTCATACCCCAACCCACATCATCACATCAATAACCTAGCATGCATGTCCTAAGGGCCACATCATATCACATCATAACTTGCAGCATATCCATATTAATACATAACATAAGAGATCACATGGACATACCTTGGTTCCAAGCTATGCTACATAAAACAGGTAAGATAATAGTATATAGAACAAGACATATAATCATACGAGACATCCAAGGCAAGTAATATACGTAACACACAAGTGGCCTTAGCTACACCCTTACCTAAATCGTCGCCGGGCTTGGAGCACGCTCCTACGCCTCCTGGGGTTTTTGACTCGATTCACCTATAAGAGGGAAATACTATGGATTAATCTCCCTTTATCAGAATTACCATAATTTCCTATCTTACCCCTATCATGGCCTAATACTAAGGCTAATATTAATAATAGTAGTTTATAATTAAAAGGGTAGGGTTATTAGTATTCTCAAGATAGTTAATTGAATCACTACTAATCAAAGTAAGTCTTAGTAATATTCATAGTATTAAAGTAAGGGTTTCAATATTACTAACAACAATATTATTAATAATACTAATAATAAGCAGAAGAATACTAATAATAATAAGAATACTACTACTAATAATAATGGTAATAATGATAATAATGATGATAATAAAAATTGAAATCATAGTAGTAGTAGTAGTAGTAGTAGTAGTAATGATGATGATGATAATAATAATAATAACAAAAACAACAACAACCATAACCATGATAATAATAGTAATAATAATGATAATGATAATAGTAGTAGTAGTAGGTAGTAGTAGTAGTAGTAGTAATGATAACAATAACAATAATAATAGGAATAATAATAATAATAATAATAATAGTAATAATAATAATAACAACAACAACAATGATAATAATGATGATGATAATAGTAGTGGCAATAATAATAATGTAATAATAACAATAAGGATTATAATAGTGATAATAATAATAATAATAATAATCATAATAATAATAATGATTATAATAGTAATAATAATAATAATAACACAACAAGTTTTTAGTCTTAATTAATACCATTAATTAGAAATTCTCCGGAATAACGTTAGGACATAATAGTAATAATAGTAGTAGTAGTAGTAGTAGTAGTAATAATAGTAATAATAGTAATAATAGTAGTAATAATAATAATGATAATAATAATCATAATAACACTAATAATAATAGTTAATAGTATTAAAAATCATTAACACATTTAATATACAGGGTTTAGGGGTTAAGTAGTTGGGAGACAACTAGGCTGGGTGGTGGAGCCGGCGGCGGCGGTGGAGGAAGGAAGAAGTGGAGAGATGGATGTGGAGGCTAGGGGAGGTAGGGCAAGGTGTCCTGGTTGTTTCGGGAGGTAGAGGCGGCGCTACAGGTGGCAGAACCGGCGGCACAAAGGGCGGAACAAGGTCGAAGGGTGCTGTTCAGGAAGGCAATTTCGTACGGTCGGGGTGGCTCATGCAAGGCAGGTTGAGGAAGGTTGGTGGCTCAGTTGTGTAGAGGGGGGTGCAGGGAGCGTTTTGGTGGCCAAAGTGGGCGGCGAAAACGGCTGACGGTGGAGGAATAGCGAGCTGAATAGGTGGTGGTTGCTGGGTTAATTTTCTGGGCTGCCAAAATCTAAACCCTATTATGGCAGCCTTCGGGGCTATTTATAGGCCAATCGGGAGGGGAAAACGACAAGGAGGAGTGGTAGAGTAGGGGGTAAGGCTACGGGTCTCCGACCGGCAAGCATGGTCTGCGCAGGTTTGCATGTGTAGACCATAATTTGTCGGGGAAAGAGAGATGGCATGCAGGAGAGGGGAGGGATGGTCCTGTCGAAATGGTAGGGAACTCAACGGGGAAAAGAGGGTAGGAATGGCCAGTGTGGTTGGTGGCGGGATTTCCAGTGTTGATTTGGGAGTTGCATGTGCGTCGAAGGTAGAAGACAACGCAGGTGGGAGAGGTAAGGGCTGGACTGGTGGTCCAAGGGAAAAGAAGAAAGAAAGAAAAAAAATGAAAAGGCCGAACTGGCCGAGAGAGGGAAGGAGTGTCGCGGGGAGGCTGGGCCGTGCAGGGGGGAGAAGTTGGGCCAACGGGCCAGCCCAGGTCGGGGAAAAGAATGAGAAAAAAAGGAAGAGAAGAAAAGGAAAGAAAAGGAAAAACAAGGGGGAAAAGAGAAAAGAAAAAGGAAAAAGAAAGGAAAAAGGTGGTTGGCTTAATTAATATAATTTGGATAATTTGGGATGCTGAATAAAATATAAATATTAAAATAATAATTAACTTCTCTTTTTAGGTTAATTTAGGGATTTTTGAAAGAATTTTCTTAAATTCCATTTTAATTAGCAAAACACCCTAATTTTCTCCAATTAAATTATTTATAAATTTTATATTAATTTGAAGCTATTTTATCCTTATTGATTTAAATAAAATAATTTATTTAATTAATTTTCAAAATAAAATCCTTAATTAGCTTAAAATATCAAAATTCCTCCTATTTAAAACACTTATAAATTTCTTCTTGATTTTCTCTAATTACTTTCATTTATTTTAATAAAAGTAAATTATTTAATTAATTTTCAAAATAAAATCTTATTTAATAATAAATAATAAATTTAGAATTTTCGGGGGAGTTCACTTTTAGTGGAATGAACATGCAATAAAAGCTTTTGAAGTCTTGAAGACAAAGCTTTCAAACACACTGGTATTATCTTTACCTTTCTTCGATAAATTATTTGAAGTAACCTATGATGCATGTGGTGTAGTTATTAGAGGGGTACTTTCATAAGAGAAGAGACCAATTGCATTTTTTAGTGAAAAATTGAATGATGTGAGAATCAATTATTCAACTTATGATAAGGAGTTCTATGTTATTGTTCATTGTTTGGAAACATGGAGTCATTATTTGAGGACCAAGTCTTTTGTACTTCACTCAGATCATTAGAGTTTGAAGTATCTACATGGGTAAATGAAAGTGAGTCCAAGACATGCTAAGTCGATTAGTTTTTTTTTTGTAAAAGTTTTTATTCTCTACAAGATATGTGGATGGCATAGAGAATGTTGTTGCGGATGCATTATCGAGGAGGAATATAATACTTACAATGATGGATGTAAAACTTTAGGGGTTCATATGTTGAAAAGTTAATTGCCATTAATAATAATTTTTCTTTGATTTTTGAAGATTGCAAGAAATAAGGAAGTCATGGAGCTTATGTTCTTTAATATGGATTCTTATTCAAGCAAAACAAATTGTGTGTGCCAAAGATCTCAATTTGAGATTTACTAATCAAAGAGGTGCATGAAGAAGGTATTGTAGGACACTTTAGAGTTTACAAGACTTTGGAGCTATTATAAGTACATTTTTATTAGCCAAGAATGCAAAAAGGAGTGCAACCTATGGTTTCTAGGCGTGCTAAATGTTAAAAGAGCAAGAGTTTCTTTCACAAGGGATTATACATACCTTTACCCATGCCTACTCAACCATGGGAAGGTGTAAGTATGGATTTTATTTTGGGATTGCTTAGGACACAAAGAAGCAAAGATTCTGTCATGGTGGCAGTGGATTGATTTTTCAAGATGGCTCATTTTATTCCATGTCACAAGACCAATTATGCTACTCATATTACATATTTATATTTTAATGAGATTGTGAGATTGTATGGGATTCCAAGATGTATAGTTTTAGATAAAGATGTGAAGTTCCTAAGCTATTTCTAGAAGACATTATGGCATATTCTATGAACAAAGCTTCTATTAAGTACATCACATCCTCCTCAAAAGGATGGTCAAACTAAGGTTACTAATAGAAATTTAGGTACTTTTCTAAGGGGATTGGTGAGTTAGAGTACTAAGTATTTAGATATTAAGTTAGCAAATGCAGAGTTTGCTTACAATTGGATTCCTTCAACTATAACAAACTCTAGTCCATTCGAGATAGTATATGTTATTAATCCTTATATATCAATTGATATGGTACCCTTGAAGAAAGGTGAAATGAAGAATTATGAGAGAGAGTGGAGTTCTTTTAGAAACTTCATCAACAAATAAAGTAAAACCTTGAGAAGGAAAATGAAGTATACAAGACAAGAGCAAGCAAGCATAGGAATGAAAATGTATTTCAATTGGGAGATTTGGTATTGTTGTACTTAAGGAATGAGAGATTTCCTAGTCTAAAGAAAAATAAGCCTATGCTAAAGGTAGATGGTCCCTATAAAGTACTTAGAAAATTTGGCAAAAGTGCTTATGAACTAGATTTGCTAGATTCATATAGTGGGGTGTCTAGAACGTTTAATGTTGGAGATATTAGTCTTGATCATGGAGATGCAAATTTGATGGCAAATTGAAGTCAACAAGGGGAGAATGATGTAGGAAAAAATGAGCAAGACTTAGTATTTATTGTGTTGGAGTCTATTTTCCTCTATTTAGAGAGGATCTCCTACAAATTTGAAGGGTATTTTAGTAATTTTGACCTAATTTCCTAATCATGAAAAATATCTCATAATGATAATGTTTGATATAAAAATGAATAAAATGGTGAAACTAGGGTTTTAAAGGGTATTTTTGTAATTTTGACCCAATGTACCTTTTACAAATAATTAAAGTCTAGGATGGCCTTAAAATTTTGATAGGTTAACCTTGGCTTTGACTTGGCTTGACATAGACCTATGACCTTAGGGTTTATCTCAAGAATTGAAAATAAAAGGGAAAATGGTTAAATATGGAAAATCAAAATTTTTGTGTTGCATTAGACTTATATTATCACCTCATAAAATATTAATGCCTAAAGTAAAAGACCTCAAGTTGGGAGTGGTTGCTCTCCAAGGGTCACTTCCTTAGAGGTGTAGTATTAGTCCTCGTTATTTTGGTTCACTGGTGTGACACTTTGCCCTAATTTAAATCCTAACTCTACTCTATATATGACCTATAGGCCCTATAAGGGGTATCGATACTTAAAGACTAGGTAATTGTGGTTGGGAGGATACTGCGTTGCCTTGTGTTCTTGTATGACTAGGAGTAACATTATGTCCCTGGGTTTGAGATAAGGGTATTGTGTTGCTTTTGGGTGCAAATATGACGAGAAGTACTACTATGTCCTTAGGTTGACTTTATTCCCCTCTAGTGAGTAAATAAAAATTGAAATAAAATGAAAGAAATTGATTTGTTGGTTCAACAGTCACCTCAGTGCTCTACCTTGGTATTGTGGTGGATTTATTGGTTCGATAGTCACCTCAATACCCACTTTAGCTTATTTTAGATTTTTTGGCTCGATTTATGCCTTAGTGCCTTAAAGTGGTATTGTTTTGGATTGTTGTTTCAGTAGTTTCCTTAGTACCTACCATTATCTTTAGAATGTATTTAACTAATCTACTATGACTTAGTACCTTGAAATAAGGAGAAGTTGATTGGATGTTTATATATGTTGTTCCACGTATATCGTTTATGGTTATGGTTCATGCTTTGTGTGCAAGTATATTTTTCAAATTTTGTGTGAAATGTGGGTATGATGCCTCTTGTGAGGAATTGTGATTTACATAGTACGAGAAAGTCATACTGATACTACTTTTGTAGATTATTACGTGAGCGCCATGGAATAGCATGAAGCATATAAGATTGGGAAGGAAAAGTGGAGTCCTTGGGAAGAGGTTCCATTTTTAGAGGTGGCCTTCAGGTCTAAGAGTTAAGACAAACTGGTGTCATACCTTCGATTGCTAGTTTTGGTTTTGATTGGTTTTCATTTGGACTTTTATGCCTTACTGTATTTTTGTTATACTATTGTATTGATGATAATTATTTGTAACCTTTATCTATTTATAATAATTTATTTCCACCAATTTAATTTGGTTAAAGTTTGATTTTATCTTAGTGCTTGACATAAGAAAGGCGAGGGAGTTGGAGTTTTACTAAGTATGTTAGTAACATGTAGTAATTTGGTAATTCACGCTTCCGCAAAATGAAACTTTTAAGTTGGTAAATTGGGGGTGTTATAAGTTGGTATCATAATTTTGTTTTAAAATCCTTTATTTATTTTAGAAAGGTTTCATTTATAAAGTGTCTTAAAACCCTGTTTAGTCTTGGGAGGATTGTGAGTTAGGAGATTTATCTTTATAGTAATTTTAGTATTTGGAGTTATAATTTTAAGGTATTGTTGGTCAACTTTGGAATAGAGAATTGAGCTTGATCTTGTTTAGAAGTTGAGAAAAGTTATTTTTCGGGAAATGGATTGGTTGTTGATGTATGAGATTTATATGTGATTATTCTATGCAAAAATGTCATTTTTTCCCCATTATTTTTGTAAGATTTGATCTTTTCTCAATTTTTTCTCTTTTGGGTAGATTTTATAGGAAAAGATAAAAAATGAAGAAATTCAAAAGAGAAATCAAAGGGAAAAGGAAAGGAAGGATGGAACAAATCAAGAAAACATGGAATCTGGAAGAAAATATCAAAAATGGAGAACAATCATCTAAGGAGATCTTGTGCTAAAGTTTCAAGAAGAGAAATTAAAAGAAGAAGAAACATGGTACCCTTATGTTTATTTACATGGGTGAGGGGGGGTTGTGTTGCCATCATAATTAGGATTCTCAATTATTAAATTTCATCTAGTTTAGGAAAAATAACATGGTACCTATGTGTTATACACAAATGGGCTGTGTTTCTTTAAAATTTTGAAAGCACTCGCTCAGGCTTCTCCCTAATATATCTTCTTGTTTCCATGTATTAGAGGGCTGTCTTTTGTTTTTTTTCCAAAAACTAGAATCTCTATTTTCTCTCTATATAGTAGATACATTTCATCATTGTAATTCTATTGATTTTTATCCATTGAGATTTAATGTACTCTTGGTATGCTACAATTCAAATTCGATAAGTTCCTTCCATCATTATTCTTTTGAAATTTATGAATTTTATTTGATGTTGTGTTGTTAATCATTGGTAGTGATTATGAAACATTGAATTAGATTTTGTGTTTTTATGATTGTGAAGATGGTAGTGTAAATTTGTAAAGGATAGGAGGAATCTATGATAGGATCAGGGTTTCAAATATGAAATGTAATTTTTGAATTATTATTCTAAGTGATATTTAATTGAATTAATAGATAGAATAAAATGATTTTCTATTGTATATTATGAGTTTGTGCTAATTACTTGATCCCCTCATTAGTCTAAACTCTAATTAAATCTAGGATGATGGAATTAATACATATATTTTTAATTATCATCACTAGAGTAGCAAAATGTTAGTCATTAATCTTGTTTATCAATTCATATAATTACATGACTTAAGTTTGTGTGATTATGGTTGTGTTTGATCACTTTCTGTTTGTAATGCTCCCATTTATTGAATCTAGTGCTCTTAACCTAGGCTATTAATTGGTTAGATGATAAATTGAGAGCTTATTCAATTTATTTGAATCGAAGGAAAACAAGGAAATTAAAATTGTTGTGCATATAACAATGCATCAAAATTTTGGTACCGTTTCTAGGGAATGATGATTATAATATTTAATTTTTCTTTTAATGTTGTTTTTTATTTTATTTTTAATAATCTCTTTAATTTTACTTATCTTCTTTAATTGTGTGTGATCCTTAGGTACTCATATTTGAGGTTGTTTGCAGTTGAGCATAGATAATAAATCATCATGCCAATAGACCCAAATTCTTCTTCTATTATTGCAAATTGATTAAGAAGGAGATTGGAATATGCTTGTCATATTCCATTAGCTTAAGAAGGAAGTTCCACTGATTTGGAAGAAGATCATATAGAAGATTTGTGCAATTTATCATGTCATATAGATCCACATATGGCAGATCATCAAACTCTCAAGGAGCTAGCTGCTCTTGTTTTCAACCCTAACCTTTTATGTATTAATTTTCTTGGAGAACATGATACTTGTGAGATCAAACCTAGTTTAATCTATGCTTTATCCATTTTATAGGATTCAGGGACCACAACTCACTAGGTTAAGGATACTTCATTGATCCCAAAAAGTTTATTAAGGAATTCTATATCGCATGTTTCGGTATGAAACCACATGGAGTAAGTGTAGACCAACCTAAACTTAAAGCTTTTCCGTTTTCTTTGGTTAATGTAGCTAAATAATGGTTGTATGAATTACCTATGGGTTCTATGGACACTTAGACTAATATGCAAAAGGTTTTTCTTGAAAAATACTTTCCCTCATCTAGAGCAATTAACATAAGAAAAGAAATTTGTGGTATTAGGCAAGATGGAGGAGCGCCATTGTATGAGTACTGGGGAAATTTTAAGAAGTTATGTGGTAGTTTCCCCAATCACCAAATTAGTGAGCAATTGTTGATACAATACTTTTATGAAAGATTATATCCTATGGATTTAAACATGATAGATGCTGCTAGTAGGGGTGCATTGGTTAAAAAAACTCTTATTGAAGCTAAAATATTGACTTCTAAAATGGCATCTAACTATCAATATAGTAGTAAGGGAAGTACTTCTATGTCTCAATAGGTAAAAGAGGCTAAGGTAGTTGAACTAAAAACACAAGTATCAAACCTGGTATCTCTAGTGTTGGTGACAAAATGCCTATTAAGGTATGTGGAATTTATTCTTTTATCGGACATCCGACTGATATTCGTCCTACCTTCTAGGAAGAAAAAACAAGTGAATGCCATTGGAGGGAAAAAAGGACTAAGGAATAATGATCCTTATACTCTAACATGCAATCTAGGTTGGAAGGATCATCCTAACCTAAGGTACGGGAATAATCAACAAAGTGATACATCATAATTCAAGTCACCATCTTATCAAAATCAACAAGGTCCAAATCCATCCCTATATTCTTTCAAGTTCTACCAAATCAACTAAGACCACACTTTCAATCATTACCTCCTCCACAAGTTCAACAACCATAAGAAGGAATGCCTTTGGAAGACTTCGTGAAATCTTTATCTACCAACATATCGCAATTTTAATAAGAAAATTGAAATGGTATCAAGAACTTATAGAATCAAGCAAGTTAATTGGTAGAATATCTAGGAAAATTACAAACACAAGGTTCCTCAAAATTCCCAAGTCATACGAAAAGGAACCCTTGAGAGAATGCTAGTGCAATCACAACTCATAGTGGTAAATAGTTGGCAGGTCCAAAAAAGCGAGGGAGGAGCAAGAAACAAGTAAAGGAGAGGATGAGATAGTTGTTGAGAAACATGATAATGGAAATCCTCCACAGGTAGACAAAAATGATTCTCGTATTCCCATTCAAACAATTTCTCCTTTTCCTATTTGGTTAACAACAAACAAGAAGCAAAACCTTGATGAGAATGTTTGAAATGTTTAGAAAAGTGGAGGTAAAAATCCCTCTAATTGATGTAATTAAAAAAGTTCCAAGGTATGAAAAATTCCGTAAGGATTTTTGTATTAACAAAAGGAAGCTGAATGGGGATGAGAAAGTAAGTGTGGGTGAGAATGTTTATGCAATTTTATAAAGAAAACTCCCACCAAAGTGCAAGGATCCAGGTATTTTTATCACCCCTTGAAAGATTAGAAACATAAGGTATGAAAAATTTATTCTTTACTCAGGTGCTTCAATTAATGTGATGCCTTTATCTATCTTTAATCCACTAAGTCTAGGGCTTCTAAAAGAAACTAGAGTTATTATTCAATTAGCTAATAGATCTAATACATACCCTAAAGGAGTAATTGAAGATGCATTGGTGCAAGTGAATGAGTTAGTATTCCCTTCTAATTTTTATGTGTTAGATATGCAAGGTAATGGTTCATCTAACTCTTCTACTATATTATTAGGTAGATCATTTCTGAAAACTTAAAAAATAAAAATTGATGTACATGATGGAGTATTGACCATGGAGTTTGATGGTGAAATGATTAGGTTTAACATATATGACTCTATACGATATCCTATAGATTGTGAATCGGTTTATATGGTAGATATGATTGAAAATTTAACCGAGTAGATTTATGAGTTATCATCTAATGATCCCTTAGAGGTGATGTTAACTCAACGCATAGAAACTAAGGTTTTGGAAGAGTTAAATGATAAATTTGAAGTATATGAGTATGAAAATTGTGACTACTTTAATAGCATGCCCTAGTAGAATATGAAGATTTGAGGATTTACTATTAAAATTAGATAGACCTTTACCTTTAGTAGAACAAGCACCGAAAATGGAATTGGAACCTTTACCTGGACATCTTAAGTATGCATTTTTGGGAGATAAGGATACCCTTCCTCTCATCATATCTAGTGACTTAACTACCAAGAAATAAGAAAAGCTTGTGAATGTTTTGAAGAAGTAATTGTTTTAGGATGGAAAGTTGTTGATATTATTCGTATTAGTCCTTCAGTGTGTATAAATCAGATTTTAATCGAGGATGATTTTAAGCCTAGTAGAAAAATTCAACTAGACTAAATCCAATTATGATGGAGGTAGTAAAGAAAGAGTTGTTGAAGGTTTTATCTATAGGAGTTATTTACCCAATATCTGATAGTATTTTGGTTAGTCCTATCTACGAAAATAGGAATCACTATTGTGGAGAATGAAAAGGGAGAGATGGTTCCTACTAGAGTTTAAAATGGTTGGAGGGTATGTGTGGATTATAGGAAGTTAAATTCCATGACTACGAAGAATCATTTTCCTTTACCATTGATGAATAATATGTTAGAGAGGTTAGTAGGTCATGCATATTACTACTTTTTGGATGGATATTTTAGATATGTCTAGGTCCCCATAGCTCTGGAAGATTAGGACAACACAACATTCACATGCCCTTATGGTATGTTTGCTTATCATTGCATTCCATTTGGGTTGTGTAATGCCTTTCCATATTTTAGAGATGCATGATAATATTTTTTTTCAAAATATTTGGAGAAAATTATCGAAGTATTTATGGATGAATTAAGTATACATACAAATAATTTTGACCAATGCCTAGATAATTTAACTCCCATCTTAAACAAATGTCTTGAAACTGATTCTGTGCTCAACTCTAAACAAATGCCATTTTATGGTTCCACAAGGGATATTCATAGGACACATCATTTCTACTAAAGGAATTAAAGTATACAAAGTAGATATTGATCTTGTTGTTTCTTTACCTTACCCTTCTAATGTTAAAGAAGTGTGTTTGTTTCTATTTCATGCTATATTTTATTATAGATTCATTAAAGATTTTTTTTAAAGATAACTCAACCTTTTTGTAAGATTATTCAATAAGGAGCTCAATTTAAATTTAATGATGCATGTAAGAAATCATTCGACCATTTAAAGGATAAATTGATTAGCACACCCACACTTCCACCACCTAATAGAAAATTTATTTTGAATTAATGTTGTGATGTATGTAACTATGATGTTGGTGCAGTTTTATGTCAAAGAATTGGGAAAAATTCACATGTGATATACTACTTCATGCACTTTGAATGAGGCTAAACTTAATTACATGACCATGTAGCCTTTAAGTATCTATTATCAAAGAAAGAAGCAAAGCCGAGGTTAATTTGATGAATACTCTTGCTTCACGAGTTTAATATTCATATTAAGGACAAGAAAGGAATGGAAGTGGAGTAGAAAATCATCTAAGTAGGTTGATCAAGGCATCTAAGTAGAATCACACATCAATGAATCATTTCAAAATGAACAACTTCATGTAGTTGCAAATGAAATACCATGGTATACTAACATGGTAAATTTTTGGTTATAAAGGTATTTCTTTCACATTTTACTAAGGCACAAAAGGATAGAATAAAGAGTCAAAAAAATTATTTTTTGTGGGATGATCTCTATTTGTGGAGACAATGTACTGATAAAATTATTAGAAAATGTATTCCCAATAATAAAATTCTTTCCATTTTAACATTTTTCCATAACTATGCTTGTGGGGTCATTTTAGTCCAAAATGAACAATGCATAAACTTCTAAAAAGTGGATTTTATTGGCCTACCTTATTTAAGCATGCTTATGAATTTTGTAAAACATGTGAAAGATCTCAAAAGACGGGAGGTTTAGGTCCTAGAAATGAAATGCCACAAAACCCCATTATTGCATGTGAAAATTTTGATTTGTGGGGTATGGATCCTTTTCCTCATATTTTGGTTGCAAATACATTCTTTTTCCTAGAGATTATGTGTCAAAATGGGTGGAAGCAAAAGCCACCCAAACTAATGATGCTAAAGTTGTTGATTTTCTTCGAACTAACATTTTTTGCAAGGTTTGGTTTGCTAAAAGCTATAATCAACAACAAGGGTTCTCACTTCTGCAACAAAATAGTGCAAGAATTGCTAAGAAAGTATCATGTTACATAGAGAGTCTACACATCATATCATCCACAAATGAACGATGAAGCCGAAATATGAAATCGTGAAATAAAATCAATCCCGAGAAAGATGGTGAAACTAATAAGGAAATATTAGAGTTTACATATAATGATGCTATTTGGGCCTATCGCACAACATGTCACCATATTGGTTAGTTTATGGTAAGCCTTGTCACCATCTAGCTGAATTAGAATATAGGGAATTTTGGATAGTCAAGACATGTAACATGGAGTCAAATGAGATTGGTAAACATAGAAAACTTTAGTTTCAAGAACTTAAGGAATTACAAAATGAAGCTTTTGAATCTGCGTTGAGATATAAATATTGAACAAAGGCAATCTATGATAAATTATGTCTTAGTAAATTTTTTGAAATCGGTCAAAAAATATTATTGTATCATTCTCGTCTCAAACTTTTTCAAGGAAATTAAGATCAAGATGGATTTTCCCAGTTATTGTGACTAATGTATTTTTTTCATGATGCAGTAGAAATCAAAAGTGAAAAATTGAAAAAGGTGTGAAAATGAATGAACATTATATTGTGTAAAAAACTTGGAATTAGTAGATCTTAATACTCCTGTTTATACATGAAAATGGTATTGGGAGCAAATTTCTTAGGATATATCCTAAGTGTTATAGCTAAGTACTTTTGTATTTTTTTATCTATTATGTTAATTGTATATTTTGGTGTAGTTGTATCCTATGTGTGTGTGTGTGTAACAAAAAAATCATCATCATCATCATCATAAAAAACAACAACAACAATAATTATAATAAAGTCTAGTTCTGTGCCATATATATATAAAATATAAAATAAAAATTAGTCTGGTTGTGTGCCATGTGTGTGTGTGTGTGTGTAATGAGAGAAACAATATCAACAAGGGGATTTTGTGTTTATAAAAACCCTCGGTGTTTCATTTTAGAATTTTTTGAGCATAAAGTCAAACATAACAAAATTAACATAGGGCTACGTGTTCAAAAACAAGGCTCATGTTTAATCTCAGACAAAAAATTGCTAAGAATGTTGAAACTAGCAAAAGAAACATGGAGCAACTATGTTACATAATAGGGTCCATGTTTTTGTTAAAAAAAATTAACACTAGCATACCGAGTTTAATAACACAATCCATGTTTCTTTGAATTTCTTCTCAAACCCTACTTTTATTCTCACTAAATTGACATTCTGATTTTTGTTGTACTCATTTGTGACCTTTCTCTACACTATTTCCTTTTTGTTTCCATCGTTTCTTCCTATTACTCTACTTCCACTTTTTTAATCATCCATTAGGCAACCAACCTATGTGAATCAATAACCAATATGTCATCTATTTTCATGTCTTGCTTTTAAAAAAAACTAACATTTTGTTTTGCAAACCCTAACTTCACTAGTGTCAATTTTTGTGCAAACTACACACAATCAGTTTAGGGTTCTTCTCACCTTCCATTTTTGAAGCATCTTCTAAGTATCTTTTGCAGGGCAATTTGGTTTCAAGTTATTGGTAAGTTCACTTTCATATGCTATGTTCTAATTACTAATATATATACTTGTGTAATTATCTAATTAGAAAATTATGTTGTAATTGTGAGATTAAATAGCACTATTGCCTTCCTAAGTGGTTATATTCAATTTTAGATAATTGAATGCAAATTTTGGTGAACAGGTAAAATATTCCCTCCCCTATATGCTAAAATTAATTTAGATGAGAGTTGATTAATGTTATTTGGAGTACTTTACCTCTCTATCTTGTGGTTGTAGTGGACTTGATTAGTGCTGGTTGTTTTTCTTTCAAAATCGCAACCGAAAAGAAGTAGAAACATGAAGGTGAATCTTCTAGGTAACTGACCCGTTAGAACGCAACCAAAGGAATCCACAAAATGAGTTAGTATTGTTTTTGCTACAATTGAAAAACAAAAAAGGTATGATCATTTATGTTGTAGGTGACTCATAGGCACATGTTACTTGGAAGACAGATGCATTATACTTCATGAATTAATTACTAAGTTACAAAATTGCTAAGAAATGTTGGTATGCATCACTTTATATATTGCACTAATAATATGAGTTGACTTGTGCAGATTAAAGGACCCTATGAGTATACTTTTTTGTATGATTCTTGCTACAATTGGAAGTTGTAGGGTGTGTTTCCTAACAATTTTTCCACCCTTTGAGATTTTGTAGATTCACATGAACTTAATATGAAAAGAGTTTGAATATCCTATGAATTGAAAATGTTACTTGTTCTCTGTTCTTGTAATTTTGATTCACGCGTCTTCTTTTCTTTCATCCTTTTCCTCTTTTTGTTCACAATTTTTTTATCCCACTCTTTTTTGGTATAATATGAATTTTGAAGTTATTTTTTTATAATTAATTTTATTAGTCCCAAAATATCAAATGAAAAAAATGAGGATTTTTCTAATTTGTCTAAAAAAAGCGGGGAATGTACATTTGCTTGAAAGAGTTTCCAAATAACTATTTTACATCTTTGAAAACATGTCAACTCACATACTTGGATGCCTTTACTCACTTGGTTGCAAAGCATGTTTAGGGTAGTATAAGGATAAGCTAAAACTTAGGAGAGTCGAGTGACATTTATACCCCACCAAGAGCATATAAGTATTTCCAACATAATTTGTTATCCACATCACAATCAACTTCATACTCAGTTGACAAAAAGAATAACTAAATCCCCTAATTTGGTTTTATTCACCAAGGGGCCATTGGAGGTTGCAACCACTTGAAGTAGCTCTGGTTTACACTTGTCTTGATTTAAACTTTCTATAGCTTATAAAAACCCATTGGATCAAAGCAACGAAGGTAGTAGAAGGAGAATCAGAAATTGAGAGCAGGAAAGAAGAAATTATGAGGGAGAAGCATGCCAATGAGCTAAATTGAGTGAGGGAGAAGAAAGAAGAATAGATTAGACTAGTTAGGGATTGTATTACCTTGATCTACCCATTCCTCTCCCTTCTTCGTCTTCATTATTTGCTTTTGATTGGCTTGATAAAATTTAGTATGAGCAAAGTTTCTCTGTTGGGGGGTGGATCAATTGATCCTTTTGCTGTAATCTATGACACTTTATTTATGTTTAGTTTATTTTATATTTCATTTCTTTGAGCATTCATTTGCTGACGTGTTGAATGTTGTCCTCATTTGGCACTCACATGAATTCTATATCAACTGTTATAGTGAACAGAATTGATGATGGAAAATGGTGACAGGGTTAGCACCAAAAGGTGATGTGGCCTTGCCATTAATCCTCTAAAGCTCACAGTACAACACTGCCATGACCCATGCACCATGATGGATACGACTTGAGAGTATACTTCACCACAGTGTGAAGTCTAGTGAGTCTAGAAGGATTAATATCTTCTTAGCTTGACAGGCTATGAACTATCATAGGGTGCATGCATTTGGTGATAAGTGATCCCCCTCCCACTACTATATCTTTTAAATTTCCTTCTTATATATTTCATGTTGGTATTAACGAACTCCTAGTTCTCATTTACTTCATTGTACTTTTATTATTATTTCCATCACCCTACTAATATTTTGTAGTATAGTTTAATTCTGTAGTAAACTTAACTCTAGTAATGTACATTTCACTAGATCCTTGAGGAAACAATACTCAATCATCACTCTATTATTTGGATTGACCATGTATACCAAGCAGTGTTGATCTGAGCATACACCAACTAACCACACATATAGACGATTAACTCTAGAATTTCTTATCACCTTTGAATTACACTCCAACACTTCTCCACAAGAATGTGATTCCATTTCTTTTTTACTTGTTTAATGTTGACCATCAAATCACGTTATATGTGTTATCTAACATTTTTTTGTTACCTCATGGAGGTTTTCGTGTCATAACCCATATGTTAATGTGGACTATCTCTTCTCTAATATTGGTGACACTTCCAAAATACCTACCTCTACCACCTTCAGAATTCTCGAAGACTTGGCTTCTGGCTTACACAGTTTTTGAAAGAAGGGATAGCACAAGTGTAGTTAGAACCATCGAGTTTTTTTTTATCAATTCCATGTTATATCGCATAGAAATAGACACAACAAACTTCCTAGCTAAGTAAATAAGGAGGCTAAGCACTTCTAAATAAGGGGACATTGTCATATATGGTTTGATTACCATTTTTTGCATCGGCTTGGGGATTTTCATACATAAAGATGTGTCCATTAAAGCTCTGAGCACATACATTGACACTGAAAATTATCTTTTAGGGAATTTTATCGTGCGTAGAAGTAAAGTATGGCATCTTCACTTCCAAGGTCATACATATTTTTTGTTGCCAAATCTTGATAAGACTATTCCTTTCAATTATAGGACCTGGTAACCCTCGAATGATGATGTTGATCATACCCCTTATAAGAATGGAACAACCTTACACCCGTCTAACCCCTCCTTCCCCTCCTAATCACCCTTCAAATTTCTTCTTCTATCCATGATTGTCATCTTCAGTTTAAAACTAAGGTCAACTCACAATTTCAAGAGGTATTCTTTAAAATGAATACCATTAGGACCAACCAAGATTAGATGATGGAGATGATGAAAACTCTTTATGAGTTTTAGCTTGGGTCCAGGGATCGCCCACCTCCTCCACCTCCATAAATTCCTTCTCATCTTTTTTTTTTCTGCTGTTTCGATTAGTTCATCGAGGATAATGTATACTCCAATTAGGGATTACTACACTTTGTTGGTATGTTTAGTGTGATTTATTTTTGATGTATTTGAACTATTATCTATTTTTGTGGTTTCTTTGTGTTTTTCATTTGTTGAAAATTGTTGGTGCATATTTATTTTTCTAAGAAAAAAACGTTTGTGAATAAGAAGCAAAAGATTAGGTTTATTTATTCATTGGGTAATTAAGGTAAAAGGACTTAATCTTTTTACAAATACTTTTTCCAATTTTTAATGAACCGATTTGACCATCATCTACTAAACCTTAAAAAATAGAAATTAATATTTTGATAGTGGTAAAGGAAAGAAAGTTAGAATGATTAGTCATCAATCCATGCATTTTGGCCAAAGGTTCTCACCAAAGCTTCCCCTACCCTACAGCAACACCCACTAAAGCTTATCCCTTCTACCTTATGTCATTTTGGATAAAGTTTCCCCCTTTTATACTACACATTTTCACTAAAGCCTTATTCTATTCTTTGACCTTTTTGTGTCACCTCTTCTTCTTTCTTTGCTACACCTTTTTTTTTCATTCCTAGCTTCCCTATCACATGTCATTCTTGCTACTAGTTCCTCCCTAGCACCAGCCAAGACAAAACGTTACTCACCCCCTTCTCAGCCGAAGCTTCCTCTATTGGTGCTAAGTTTTTCTTGGGCATCCTCTTACCTTTTTTGACTGGATAGTGTGCTTTAAATTATTTTATTTATTTTGGATTTTTTTTGTGTAATATTATATGATAATACATATGTTTTTAGATTTTAAATTCCTAGGTAAGTCTTGAGGACTTTGGAGAAGACTTCTTTTTATATAAGCTTGGATTAGGTAAAAAAAATCACTCATAAGATGGTAGAAATTATGTGAGATCATGATAGGTTTGCTTAGGCCTAGAATCATGCTAAGGTTTTATATTTTTTAAGTATTACAACATGCATGATAAAATGATAACATGCTAAAGGGATGATATGCATGATTATGAAGGTTAAGTTATATGGATAATATGCCAAATATTTTACATCCCCATGCCTATGATTTTGTTAGGAATTCTATTCTTATCAAGTTATGACTCAAATTCCATGGTAAATGCCTCATGATTGCTCATGTATGGTAGTTAGGGTTACAATGATTCATATGGGAGCATATACACATGATTAGGGTTAGCTTATGATAAAATTTTAGGGTTAGAGATATTTCCTTTCCTGCATTATTATGATAATATTCCTATTTAAATGATGTTTTATGCTTTAAAGTTGTATGTACATGCAACATGAAAGACGGGTACGTGAGAGTTGCATGATTATGGTTTTGTGGGAGCAACCCACAAAATACATGAAAAGCGAAAAATACAATTATTTGCCAAAGTGCTAAAATAATTTAGAATATTTCCTTTTTTACCTACTCATGAAAAATCTCTTGTAATGATAATGACTCTTTCAAAAACGCATAAAATGGTGAAACTAGGGTTTTGAGAGGTATTTTAGTAATGTTGACCTTATGTGCCTTTTACAAATAATTGAATGTTAGGATGGCTTTAGAATTTTGATAGGTTGACCTTAGGTTTAAATTGGCTTGACATAGACCTATGACCTTAGGATTTATCAAAAGAAATATAAATAAAAGGAAAAATGATTAAATAAGGAAAATGAAAAATTTTTGTATCGTATGTGACTTATGTGATCACCTCAAAAAATATTAATACTTAAAATACTTTGAGTTGGGAATTTTTACTCTCTAGGGGTTACTGCCTTAGGGGTGAAGTGACCTACGAGCCCTATAGGTGGTATCGATACTTAAGGATTAGGTGACCGAGGTTATGAGGATATTGTGTTGCCTTATGAGCTAGTATAACCATGCATACTGTTGTATCTCTAGGTTTGAGGTAAGAGTATTGTGTTGCCTTTTGGTTCTAATATGACCAGGTGTACCACTGTATCCCTGGTTTGATTTTATCCCCCTTGAGTAAGTTGGTAAATATGGAAATAAAATGAGAGAAATGGATTTGTAGGTTCAATAGTTGCCTTAGTGCTCTACCTAGGTATTGTGATGGATTTATTGGTTTGGTAGGCTCCTTAGTGCCCTAACTTCAATTATTTTGGATTTATTTGATCTGTAGATGCCTTATTTCCCTACCCTATTATTATTTTGGATTTTTGGTTTGGTATTTGCCTTAGCACCATACCACTATGCTTGGAATGTATTTTATAATCAAATATGACTTTGTATCTTGAAATGAGGAGAAGTTGTCCAGATGTTTATATATGTTGCTCCATGAATACTATTCATGGTTATGAGTCATGCTTTATATGCAAGAATGCTTTTCAAATTTCCTATAAAATGTGGGTATAATGGTTCTTGTGAGGTATTAAGATTTACTTAGTGCGAGGAATTTTTACCGATACTACTTTTACGGATAATTACATGAGGGCCAAGGAGTGGAAATGAAGAGTATAAGAATGGGAAGGAGGAGTGAAGTCCTTAGGAAAAGGTTCCATTTTTAAAGTGGGCCTTTAGGGCTAAGAGATAGGAAAAACTAGTGTCATACCATCGAGTGCTAGTTTTGGTTTTCATTAATTTTCCTTTAGAATCTTTTTTTTCCCTTACTGTATTTTAGTTGTACTATTACACTGACAATATTTATTCGTAACTTTTATCTATGTATGGTAATATATTTATGGTGATTTAATTTGGTAATGGTTTGGTTTAGCCTTAGCACTTGGACTAAGAAAGGTGAAGGAGCCAGACTAATGATAAGTATGGTGCTAATACCTAGTAATTTGGTAATTCAAACTTCCACATAACAAAATTTTTAAGCTGGTAAATTGGGGGTGTTGCATTCTCTCCATGAACAGTTGCATCTTGGACCCTTTTTTGGGCAAGAGAGGACTTAAGCAAGGAGATCATATCTCTCCTTACCTATTTTTGCTTGCTTTGGAGTACTTCTATAGGATGCTTCAATCTTTGTGGATTATTTCTGATTTTCATGGCCATCCTAAATGCAAGGGGCTAAAGATTATAAATCTTTCTTTTGTAGATGATGTGCTTGTGTTTTATAGGGGTGAAATAAACTCAATTCAACTTGTTAAACAATATTTTGATGCTTTTGGTGTAATCTTAATATTGGAAATTAGACATGAGAAGAACTAGATTTTTCTTGGAGGAGTAAGACTATATGTTAGGGACTAGATTCTCTCAATTTTCCAATTTATTGAAGGCACTATTCCTTTTAAATATCTGGATGTTCTTATTAATTTAAGTAAGCTTAGAACTACATGTATTTTTTTTATTGGTTGACAAAATCATTGGGAAGATAAAACACTAGTCTGTTAGGTTACTTTATTATGCTAGGAGGGTTTAGCCTCTCAAGTCTGTAATCTTTGGCATAATAATACTCTAGAGCCAAATATACACATTGCCTAAGATACCAATCTTAAATATTATTGCTATTTGTTGTAGCTCGTGGACTGGAAAAGCCATGCCTAGTAGAAGGTCTTTAGTTACATGGAAGACAGTTTATCTTCTAAAGAAAGAGGGAGAGTTAGGCTTGATTGATCATCAGGTTTGGATTATGGCATCCTTAGGTAAAAAATAATGGAATATTTGTTAGACATAGGATTTGTTGTGGATTTAATGGGTTTGCAACTACTACATCAAGCATTATTCCTTTTAGCATTTTCAATTTCCTAACACTTTTTAAAATTATCTCTTAGAATGTTTTATAATCCTCCTTAGAATATATTTTATGTAAATTATTTATTGGCTTTAAATTTCAAACATTTTCAAATTTTTTTCTAGTGTTTGGTTCCAACTAGAACCAATCAACATGTAATAGAATTGATCGATTGGTTCCTTTGGGACTTCTATCCTGAGAAAATTTGCTTAGGCTATGGTTGAAAACATAAACTAGTTTAATTAAAAGTATCAACTATTTTTCCAAACCAATAAACTAGTTTATTTAGCTAGGAACATCGAAAACTTGCATTTTTCAACCAACAAATAACTCAATAGCTCATGGTATATATAAATTTTATTGAGCATAATATAAATAAATTTTTTTCTCTCATTAATTCAATATTCAAATCTCTACTCACTCTTTTGCAATTGATTCTCAACACACATTTTCAAGTTAGTTTTATTGAGAAAATCTCAAAAGTGTTTTTTTACTTACTCAACTTAGCTAGAGTTAATATTTTGTTGTCAAATTATATTATTATATATAGGTTACATTACACAATTTATTTTTATACTTTCACATTTTTAACCATCGTGAGGATTCTTGTAATCGCAACACACTTTATAAAAATTGAATACAAAGGGGTTGTGATAATGTTCATCATTATTGAGATATTACGAGGATAGAATCTTGAGGAGATAAATAGGTGTAGTAAATTAGCTCTTTGAGACTTAATTGAAATTGTAGGTCTATAAATATATAAGAGTGATCATCAATAAACTAGTCACAACATTTTTAAAAAATAAAAAGGAATGTATTTTGGTAATAGAGGTAAAGAAACCAAATTTGGTTGTTGTAAACTACTTTAATTCTCGTCCTAAAATTTTATTGGCCAATTATTTCCCCCTCTACCCTATTCACCCCCTTTAAGGTACTTTCACATATATAATACACATAAACTTCAATAGTTAAACCCTTTTATTAACCACCCATGGTTAATCCATATCTCTATTCCAGTACTCAACCAAACAAGGGACTTGGCCACCATCCACTACTGATGAAACATGTTTTATATCCTTATCGTTCATATCATTCCCTTCATTACCAAATATCTAATAATGTAAAATATGCTCACTAAGGTTTCAACCAAACTCACAACCATCACATAACATTAATAAATTTTATATTTCAATAATAATAACAATAATAATAATTACACTATTATTAACCATCAAAACATTAATTTCCACTTAAATCAATATTTGTAGATTTACCACTTCTTAGTAAAATATTCATATTTTGTGATACAAAACATATATTCCCATTTTTTTAAAAAAAAAATCTATTAAACTAGACATCAATGCTTCAATTTTATATAGAGAAATAATCATAATGAAATATCCAATTTATTATGATTTTTGAAAGTTGGTCTAATTATTCTGAGATTTCATATTTGACTAAAGTACCTATGAACAAATGTTTGGCCATACCTTTTGACTCATATATGAAAATTGAAAAATTATAAAGCCACCATTAATTTGACATATGTATCTTTTATTGGGTATTGGTTTCATGAAAAAATATTATGAATTAGATTTTTTGGGTATTTTTTTAACAAAATTATGTATAAAATATAGGGTTTATAGGTTTTAACACAAAATAGCAATTAAATTGATCTTTAATATAACATGTAGACTATATTTAACCCATGAAAGTATCAACATAATATAATATTCAAAATATTACAAAACATAGCATAATTATCATAATATTCATATAATTACATGTGCACGTGCACCCACACAACATAAAAGAATCATTTTATCACATAGAATACTCTTATGTAGATGAGGGATATTATTGAATTACTAAATAAAAGCCTTAAAATTAGTATCCAAATATTAAAAAAAAAAAATGGAAACTCCTTTTACTTGGCCAAAATCAATAACGCCTAAAAAATTCCTCTATTAGTGCCTACACCTCTTACTACTTATAACATCAGAATTGTAACACCCTTATTTTTAAATATTATTTTCTTTTATTTTAATTAGAATATTTGTGGAAGTGAAATAAAAAATTACTTGTGAGAAATAGGGTGCTATTTTTTTACCTAAAATAATAGTCATTTAATAATCTATTTCATGCTAGGTATAAGGCTAAGATACCAACAAAAAATAGACACAACAAAGAGAAGGATGCTTAAATAGAATAAAGATAGAAATTATAAAGTTTTACAAACCAACATAGTTAAGGGAAAAAATTTCCAAAGCATTGGAACAAGGAAATGGATATTTTAACCATCCAACAAGGAACCAAAAAAGTATATAAAGAAATCCCACACCAGATAACGTAACTGACTAAACCCTACTCCTAATATCAAAGGACATATACTAGCAAACCTTATCAACCTCTACAAAGTATCCTCATCATTAAATGAGTAGGTGACCATGAAATGGTACACTATCAATACATAACATACTAAGTAAATCAAAATCACATTATTATGTATGATCATTGTACATAGGGATTGACATCTGTACATGTATACATCATTCTCATGACATAAGGTATCAATCTTACAAAATTTTTAGATATTGTGCAAACTGAAACATGTTTCATACTCATATACATCCTAGAGGAATAAACATTCTTCAATCATACTCATGCTATAAAGAGATAAAATCATGCTATAAGGAATAATTATAAATAATATGCTTTCTATATATTAGCATGGTCCACATTATTCGAATACCAAGAGGCATTCACATGTAGAAAGATGTATACCACAATTGAAAGCTAAGAGAATCTATTATATTTATCTTTATATGATATGGTCATATAATTCACAAGGTTATATTAATAAGTATGATCAACTACACTAATTTTCCACCATGAAGACACAACTATGGTAGCAATCCAAATCGATGATAGTAACCAAACCAAGTGGACATGAAGCATTTCCTTTGTATGGTCATAATCGATGGTAGTACCTACCAACCTAGGTGACCAAAACATTAAGTATCAATACACCATAACACATCATCAGTTTACTAAACTATGAAGGCACGGGGACTAACTCTGTCCCCTTGGAAGGTAAAATATGGATCTTGCCCTACTAACCCCTGGTTAACTGCTCCAAGGGTCAAAGAGTTGAGGCTCATTTACATTCTCTTCCATTTTAAGTGGTTATTGTCTTATTAGGATGATAACACAAAAAGTCACATATATAACCATATCCATGTACTCATCATACTAAGGCATAATGAAACTCATGTAGCTATATAATCATGATTCTATAATTCAAATACCCAAGGTCAACTCATAAGCCAAATATGGCACACCTTAAGTATTATGCCAAAATAATCCATCAACCATTATTAAGGTCCACCACTTATGTATTAGGTCATCAAAAGTCCATTTTCAACATTTATTTATCCATTTATTCCATGATCAAATGAAATTCAACTTTCTAAGTAAAACTAAAAAGAGTGTTCCACTAAAATATCATGAATAACCCTAGGGAACTAGCTGGTAGGTCCCTTATAACTAGTATACTGGTTTAGAGATTAAAATTCATGTAAAAAATCCAACCATTAGAAACCAATTGACTATTTTCTAGGTAAATCAGTCAACTAGTAAGATTAGTTTACTAGTTAAGACCTAAACCAATTGATTAATTGCTAATATATAGTAAGTTTTGGAAAAATAACATAATTAGTTGAATGCTTATGAACCATGCTAGTTGACTAGTTTCTCTTTAAGTCTAGTCCTTATTCCTTGAAGCAACCCATGAACATACCAAATCAACACATCCAATCTCTGAGTCATGCCTCAATACCTTTAAATCATGCAAGGCCATAACTAGGCCGTGTATAATTCTCAGATATAAATGCCTATTAAATTGCATGCTACGTATTAAAATAAAAAATATCTAAATATACATAAGAATTCTCATTATTAACACCAACCCATTCAAAACAAAGAGGTCAAGCACCACATATTCACATCTAAGCCTTATTTTGATGCCCATCTGCTCAAATTCCTCTTAATTGATTATATATCAAGCTTGGTTGGGTTGTTGGATTCTAATCTCCTATTTTGCAATCTAAAGTTAAATCTCTAAAAAAATTTTATTCTCTTCCAAATTAGCTCCAACATCAAAACAATAAATTCATTCATAGGAGAATGTTGTTTTTCGAGTTTTATCGTTTGCTTCTTTAATTTGAAATCCATGTTGGATATTAGGTTTGGTGTTGTGGCTTTTCTTAATTCTCAATAGTAGAAAAGTAGTGACTCGAGTTCCTACTTGTGTTTAGTTACATCAAAGTGTTTTAAGGCACGATGAAAAAAACTTCTATTCCTCGCACCCCCAGATATTCTAAGTATGGCTCTAAAGATGATTTCATCACGAAGCAACAAGCTAAGGTGAATTATGATAGTTGAGGTGTGAGGGTTTTCACTAATTTTGTGGATAACCTAGCTAAAGGGATCAAAGTTGATGATGTATGAGAGGTCTTTGAAGTAGCAGGGAAGGTTGTCGACGTTTACATTAGTAGAAAGGAGATAAGTTCTCTAACCTACACTTCAGCTTCATTCGATACAACAGGGAAGAGTAAGCTGCAGAAGTGGTGAGGAAAAAAAAAGACATGCTTTTGCATGGGATTAAGTTGTATGTGAGAATGGCGAGATTTGGGAAGAAGGAGAACTCTAGCTCCAAAATTAAGGACAATGGCCGAAGTGTCTCTAGTAGGAAGGACCATAAAGTGTGGAGACCAGTGTCGAGGGATTCAAGGTCTTATGCCATGGTGACTAAAGGGACAACCACTGCGTACCCAGGGCAACTAAAGAAGCTTAGAACAATTTAGCTCAGAGAGGAAAATGAAGATCTAGAATGATTGGAGAGAAGCGTAGTTGTGGAGTCTACCCAGGTGTATCTTTCGAACATTATCATCCCTGATCATTTGAGATCATGGAGCTCGGCCAGTAAGGTGAGGGACATGGGTCGATACAAGCTCTTCATTACCTTTGAATCAAAGGAAGAATACCAAAAAGCTTTAGAGGAGAATGGTATGTTGTTCAATCACTTCTCAATAGTTAGGAAATGGAAAAAAGATGATGCTTGCAGGATTAGACACACTTGGGTGGAGATTAGAGGTGTTCCCCCAATTGCTTAGAAGGAAGAATTTTTCCAAAATCTTGCTCAACCTTGGGGTTGATGGGTGTCCTGGAAGGAAGATGGGGACTATGGGCTATCCATGGAGGAAACTAGAATCCTTCTTGACACACCACGCTTGGAGGATATTCAGGAGAAGCTTTTGGTGTGAATAGTAAGGAGGGAAGTAATGGTGGTCATTTAGGAGATCAGCTAAAGATTCATCCCGTGGCAGTAGTGCATGGTGGACAAGGACAAAGCGTGGCTGGAGGAATTATTGTTCGGGGAAGAAGATGAATGGATCATTCAATAAGGATCTCATGTAGGAGTGGACGATGTGGCACCAATCCCAAATGGAGAATTCATACAGGTGTAGGGCTCAAGGGAGGTAGACGATACAAATTTCGCAAAGAACAAAAAGGGGGTACAGGAAGAGTCGATCACGCTAGTGTCTTGGGGAAAGGAAGCTCTCATAATTGATGTGGGATTTCCGAGGGTGTTGGAACAAGGAAAGAAGGTGATGATAGGATTTATTTTGGAGCCAAAAAGGTCAAAGGCAGTAAGGATGGAATTCGAGAAGGGTGATATTGGGGTGAGAAGTATAGTATCATTGGACACAAAAATAGTTGTTGTGTCGCATAACTTGGAGGGGGGCTCGTTTCATTATGAGAATGCTGAGTCATGAGAGGCTAGAGGTAGTAGGAGAGGAGTGGTCGTATGATGTTGGAAGTTCTGGGCAAGTAGATGGGTCAATAGAAGAGGCCTTGCCATAGGTCAGCATGGAAGAACCTCCGCTTGGATTTGATTCTCTAATAGTGGGGAGAGTAGATTCTAGTCTTTTAAATGTTTGTGAGGTATGTCAAGGAGGGGAGGTCAGAAGGAGTTTGAAGGAAACCGATCATACTAAGGCAATTGAAACTTAAAAGTTGGGACCACAGTTAGGGTTATCATCTAAAGAGGAGGATGTTTATGTGGAAAACCTCTTTAAGGAGGAGCCAAAGAATTATTAGGAACAGGTGTCTCTAAGTGAGATCGAGTTGAATGGGGTTTGAGGGTTTTTGGATCCTGTTATGATAATTATTAGTTGGAATATTAAGGGGATAGGAGCTCCGAGTAAGCTCTCTAGCATCCAGTCTATTATAGATAGAGAGAGGCCATGGATTATAGGATTGGTAGAAATAAAACACCAATCCTTGTCGGATGCATGGAGGAACAGAGTTTGGCGTAATGGGTCGGTAGAGTGGAGGGAGTCTCTAGTGCAAGGTAGGAGCGGAGGCCTGATTATTGGATGGGATGCTCAGTTTTTCTTTGTTAGGAATATCAAGATTGGTAGTAGATGGATCTTGCTTGAAGGTTTTTTGGCACTTCTCTCTTTCGAGTGTGTTGTGCTTCTGGTTTATTGTTATCCTAAGCTAAGAGAAAGAAGGGGGCTTTTGGAGGAATTATAGTTTGTAGGGCAACAGTGCTCTGTTCCAATGCTTGTAATGGATGATTTTAATGAGGTTAGGTAACCAAGCATAAGGCAAGGGGGTTGGTCAGAAAGTGGAAACATTAGATTTTTTAATAATTGGATTGATAGGATGGGGTTCATTAACTTAATTCCTAATAATGGTAAGTTTACTTGGCATAGAGCTGGTTCTGCTAGCCTTTTGGACCAGCTCTTGGTTGATCCTACTTGGTTCTCAGCTTGTTCGACTCTTACTTGTATAGGTCTTGGGAGGTCTTTGTCTTATCATATTCCTATCCATCTTAGTGGCAAGGAGGTAAGGGAGGGACCAAAACCATTCAGATCATGGGATATGTTATTTTCTGACCCGCAGTTTCGTAGATTCGTGGTAGAGTGTTGGACAAAAATGGAGGGGGTCTCATGTCAAGATAAATTTAAGAAGCTCAAGAGTCTGCTTAGAGAGTGGAATAAGAAGGTTTTTGGGTATGTTGATTTGAAGATCAAGACCCTAGAGCAAGAGTTGGAGAAGGTGGATCTTCTTGGAGAGGATGAATTTTTCGATGAAGTGCTACTGGTAAGAAGAGCAGTCCTACAGAAGTAATTATGGATGTGACATAAGAGGAAAGAAGCTTATTGGCTTTAGATCTCAAGAGATAGGAGGTTCAAGGAAAGGGAAAGGAACACCAAATACTTCCACACAGTAGCTATCATGAGAAATAAGAGGGTTGTAATCAACAAGTTTATAGAGAACAACCAGGTGATTTTGGACCTAACAAGGATAAAAGATTTGATCATCTCCTATTTTAAAGGACTCTATAATGAGCCCAATATACCAAAAATTAGAATTTCAATTGAGGGATTCCACAAGCTCACGATAGAGCAAAGTTGGTCATTAGAAAGCTTGCCACAGAGAGAGGAAATACATAAGGCGGTGTGGGCGTGTGAGCCACTAATGGCATCAGGTTACAACGGTTACAATATGGGTATCATCCGTAAGATGTGGGGAGTCCTACAAGAAGAGTTTATGGATTCTATACTAGATTTTTTTAGATTTAGTCACTTTCCGCATGCACTTAATACCACTTTGATATCCCTGATTCCTAAAGTAGAAGATGCGTTGGAGGTTAGCTATTTCAGACCTACCAGTTTGATAGGGTGGATCTATAAGGTTATCTCAAAGATTTTGGCGAACAAGATGAAATAGGTAATAGATAATCTAGTTAGCAACTCTTAATAAGCATTCATTGAGGATAGAAGTATTCTAAATGGAGCTTTGTTAGCCAACGACATCATTCAATGGTTTAAGAAGAAGAAGGGATCGAGAGGCTTGATGATTAAGCTCGACTTCCAAAAGGCTTATCACAACATTAAATGGGACTTCGTGGATAATATTCTGCAGATAATGGGTTTCAGTAACGTTTGGAGAGGATAGATAAAGGAGTTCCTATCAACAACCAGTATCTCAATTTTGGTGAGTGGCTCGCCAACCACCCCCTTTAAGATGAAAAGGGGTCTTAGGCATGGGGATCTCATTTCCCCCTTTCTCTTTATCTTGGCTAATGAAGCCTTAAATCAGCTTATCTAGAGAGGCAATGCTAAATGGTTGATTTAGGAAGTGAGAGTGGGGAGTGACAAGCTTGAAGTGACTCATCTTCAATTTGTACATGACACTATAATTTTTCTTATGAAGCATCACATGATAAAGTCAGGAATTGGAGGAGACTGCTGGATTGTTTCTTCCTTGTGTTAGGGTTGAGCATTAATATCACAAATTTTGAGCTTATCAGACTAGGAGTGGATGCAGAAACACAAGAGGATGCCACATATATCATGAACTATAAGATCAACTTTTTACCCATCAAGTACCTTGGCCTTCCATTGGGGGCAAACTTGAGGAATAAATAGACCTGGAAGCCAGTGGTTGATAAGATCGAGTAGAGGTTGGCAAGATAGAAGGCGAAGACTCTATCTAGAGCAAGGAGACTGGTGCTGATTAAGAGTGTTCTGTATAGTTTGCCGATGTATTATATGAGCCTTTTCAGAATGCCAAAAGGAGTGGTAAAGGAGATTATCAACATCCAAAGGACTTGTTTTTGGGCCAAAAGTGGGGAATGGAAGAAGATAGCATTGGTAAGCTGGAGTGTGATTCAACGACCTAGAAGTCTGGGTGGCTTGGGGGTCAAGGACTTAGTCATGAGGAATAATGTGTTATTATTCAAATGGTGGTGGAGGTTTTATACAGTTGAGGGGACTTCTTGGTAGTGGTTCATATCTTATATTTACACTTGTAATCAATTCGAAAGGCTAAAGATACCGAAGTAGTGGAAAGGCAAGATACCTTGGGCGGATATTATAGAGCTTGAAAGGAGGAGCTATATCCTAAAGTCAGGCATAAGGATTATTCTAGGTAATGGTAGCAGAGTCAGGTTCTGACATGATAAGTGGCTGGAATAGGGTATTATGAAAAGTTTATTTCCTAGGTTGTTCTTGGCATCAAATCAGTAAGGGGATAAAATAGCGGATATGGGCTTCTAGGATGGTGCGATGTGGCAGTGGAACCTAACCTGGCGTCGAAGACTTTTTATTTGGGAGGAAGAGCAGGCAGAGCAACTGGAAAGTATGATTAGGTAGTCTATCCCAAGTAAAGATAGGAGGGATTCGATTAATTGGGCATACGATAATAAGGGGATCTTTTCAGTTAGTTTCTTTTATGAGACCTTGCATCAATTATCTAACGATGATGGAAGGGGCAGTAGGGACTACATTAGAATATGGATCGGCATCACATTACCAAAGATCGAACTCATTGCATGGTTTTCCATTCAACAGAGGCTTAACACCAAAGATAATCTAGCTAGGCTCCAACTCATTGACATAAAGGAGTCAGGCTACCCTTTCTGTAAGATTGAGCAAAAGTCAGTCAACCACCTGCTCCTTCACTACACATTGACGGGTAGGATCTGGTATAAGACTTGTGGCTGGATAGGGTACACTTGGGTAATGCCGATACTACCACTGATAATGTTCTTGCTTGTCTTGGAGGCAGAATAAGGGGTCTACGGGAGCAAATATGGAACACTACATTTTTTGCAATATTGGGAGTTATAAGGGAATATAGAAACAAGATAATGTTTGAGAATCAATAAGGTTGCGTTTGATGGATGACTATATTAGTCAAAATAAAGATCGGGTTTTGGATGAAGAATAGTTAAATTAATTTCGCATACATAATCAACGAGGTGGTTGCGTTCGATGGATGACTATATTAGTCAAAATAAAGATCGGATTTTGGATGAAGAATAGTTAAATGAATTTTGCATACATAAGCAACGAGGTAGTCCACAATATGCAGGCACTTTTTTTGAATAGAAGAGATCTTCCTAAGTTTTTTTTTCCTTCTTGTGTTATCTTTATTGCTCTCTGCTGTTTGTTTCATTTGACACTTCATCTATCAAAAACACAAAGGAAAAAGAAAAAAGTAGTGACTCTTTCTTTATCAGAAAATAAATGTAGGTACTCGATTGATAATTCTTGCCTTTAGTTTTCCCAAAAAGAAGATTTTTATTATTATTTTAATAAAAAATTCAAACTTCTTCTTCTCTCTTAATTAGTGACATTTTTTTCTAGTTCGTAGAATTAGCTGATTAAAACTTCCCATACGCATGACTCCTTTTCTTAGTCAAATCATTTCTTGGAATCACATCTTTTTTGTTTTATAGAGCTAAAGCTTACGTAAAAAGCTAATAACTATTAGATCAATAAAGATAGTTAACTGACAAGTTAATACACAGTTAATTAAAAGTGATTTATGACTATTTTTTAACCACGTTAGATTTTATAAAATAGATACAAAGTTATTTTTATTTTTACATAACCCTATTAATTCACTAGATATCTAATTAAGAAGTCTGATTCAAGTTTCACTCATATGATTATTACTAACAAAAAGAATAGAAAATAAATTATCTGATGTTGATAGAAATTAGCGTAAAAACGAGAGTTGATTAGGGCTCTTTTTTATACATAGTAAGATTGGCTGATCGCAAGCCAAAGGTGATGATCTCCGGCTCCACACTTCACTCCACCAGACAACTCACAAAATCAAATGCAACTAAAAGATCGTAATACACGGACTTGAGTCATACAGGCATGAAAAGGATCAAATAGCCAAATCCATCGACGTCCATACATAAAAGGAAAAGTGGTCGACAAGAAACTATAACAATCCTATCTTCCGCAAGACCAGACACTTCGAACCACATTTTACTTCCAATCAAGCATGTCCAGTAGCCACAATACCTCTTCCTCAGAATTTGCTGCATCACAGAAATCCATTTCAATGCCAAACACATCAATAACACCTTCATTTCTATCATCCATGAACAACAAAGAAATCCAAGCCCTGATACTAGAAATGAAAGGGTAGACAGGAGAAAAGTCAAGATAGTCAAATGCTAGTGCCCTGTAAGCAGTCCGATCGACATAATCAAACACTGCTTTGTGAATTATGCAAGCTACTTTGTTGGAATCCTTGCGTCCCACTAGCATAGACACACAAACTGATTGATTTAGAGAAATGCTAATCCTCGGCTCTACAGGTAATGTCATCTTATATTCAGAACCCTCAAGGTGGTACCTAAGAATATCAGAAATCCCATACTGAGGGATATTTATCCGTGTCTTGAGAACAGGACCAGGGACCATTTCGGAGAACGTCAACTCATTTTCAATCCAAATGTCAATGTAAAACTCCAAGTCATCTAAAGACAACCTTGGAGGAAGAAGCGTTCGATGCTGTCGACGTTTATAGAATGCACCATATAGTTCCTTGAAGGTCATTTTGGAAAGAGCAGGCCTTTTGCAAACTGAAGGCCATCTCTTGGAGCACAAAGATTTCCATAGGTATTCATCTTGAGCAATATTTCTCCACTGCTTGGACACCAACATGCATGAAACAAGATCTGTACCCTCAAGTAAAGGAAAAACGACTTTCAAAAGTTCTTCCCAGGACATCCTGCTAAATAAATATTTCGTTGGATAAACTCATTCAATCTATTTGTGAAACTGCTGATCGTCTTGGGAAAATTAACTATGATTCACAATTTCTGCAAAGATGGCAAAAGAAACATCTACAAGTTAGTTTGTCTTTCAATATCAACAATGAGGAAGCAAAAGGCTTGATTGAAAGGGCATGTGGCAGTTGTTTGGTATTTTTCTGTGACAGTGGTTCTCTTGTACAAATAAAAATGATTTCCTCTCCAATCTGAGGAGAGAGTGTTCTTTAATGGTTTAATCATATCCACTTATCTAGGGGGGAAAAAAGGAAAAAAAAAAAAAGGCCGATTGAATCAGCCTTGGGATCCTAATGCGTGAAAAGTAAGTCAAATAATACAACAGTGACGCAAGGCTGCAAAGAAGCCACTAGTCACCAGACAACTATGCATATTCTCTCCTTGAAGCTAACTGAGAGTTAGTTTTAAGGCAAACGAATTATACAGACAACTACCCCATGTTACAGAGCATTACCGATTCATTTCAAAGTGTACATGTCAATAATTTTTGAATATACGTATTTTCTTCTGGACATAGAGAAAGAAATTCATAAAACAATTGATTATGTAATGATGACCAATCTTTAACAGATAACAGAGCCATGATGCAAATTTGCCTGTAGGAGAGCCAAATTTGTGATGGAAGAAAATTTTGGGGTTTGAAGAATATATGACAAGGAGCCTTTCATGAGTAAGGATGATATGGTGTAAACACAATTGCCTTTTTTTCCCACTTACCAAAAAACATAGCTTTTTCATGAAGCTTTCAAGTAAATGTAACTTTTCGGAGAAGACTTGTGACAATAGATCTCTGGCATCAACCTGATTTGATCGGAAAAAGAATTGAAACTAAATCAAGCAATTGTTCCAATGTATTAACCATTCATTAGTATCTATGTTGCACACCATTGGAAAAGGATCCATGGAAACAGGAAAACAACATTTCTGAGAAACACTAGGGGACATTGACGTTAGGGGAAAAAAGAAAAAGAATAAATGATTAATGTGTGTTAAATCAAAGATCTGTGATTTAAACCAAACATGATTATAATTTTAGGACTAAAAGATATAATAAGCACAAAATTTGCATTTGCTATCATTAGCTATTCAAAAGAGCATAAAGCTTCATAATGATCGCTTCAACTTAAATAAGATGATAACAATAAGACATTTAACGTTTACATAAAAATATAAATCCCAAACTAATAATCATCAACTCAAATTGAAAGAATCAGAATATAGAACCCCATTAGAAAAAAGAAGGAAAACATATGTTACTGCAAGGAAATGACAAAGGAAAAGAAAATTAAAAGGAGAGCAGAGTGGGTTAAGAAGAAGAACAACCAGACAAAAAGAAAAACAGAGTAAGGTCGACAGACAGAATGCCAGAGTGAGATTGATGGAAAGGGAAGCTGGAGAGACAGTTTGTAGTTGATGCCATCACTACTGTTGCTTTGTTTTGTCGTACTGTGAAGCTGCTGTTGTTATTGTTTCCGGTTGCTGAACAAAAGGGGAAAATGTTCTGCAATTAAATGTACACAAGTTAGTGAGGTAATGGTGGCCAAGAGGAGGATGTGATGTTTCATGTGCAACTGTACTAGAAGAGATAGGATAAATGGTGATATATAAGAAAGAAGGTGGGGATTACCACTATTGAAGATAAGATGCTAGAAGCAAAACTTATGATTTGACCATGTCGAAATATGCCATCCAAATGCTGTGGTGAGGAGTTGGGAGAAGATTCTTTTAAGAAATTGTACAAGACAAAAATGTAGTTTGATTTTGAGAAAGTAGACCGTATTAGGGCTTACCAAGGAAATAGGCATGGATAGAAAGTCATGATGCTGACACATGAAGATTCATATACTTGGCTTAACTAGTGAACTTATATCTACCTAGCCTAGGAGATTTTTCCATCTTGGAATACTCAATTACCTATTTATTTGATTATTTTCTTATTCACCTCTTATAGCTTTATATTCGTAATTGGTTATAGTTGGTTCTTCATGATGAAATCTATACATTATCTCACTGTAGGGCCTAAAGTCCTAGCCCAAATAGTCCTTTGTTGGCCCATTAGAAGATAAGTTTACATCCATGTGGATACATTCTTTCCATATGATCAATTAGTCTAGAGTGTTCGTGTTAAAAATAGGGTTATAAGTGAATAGGAGCCTGCATACAATGAAATATCGGTACCGCAATTGCATATCAGCCGCAATTTCTTGGTTTTTGGGTCAGCTGTGACGCTAAATTCCCGAAATGGGGCCGTTTCATAAAATCACATATTTATCACTGTGATATTAGTGAAATTTCGGATATCAGCCAATATTTTACCGATATTTTACTGATATTGGCCAATATTAGCTGATATTTGCTAATATTTGTTGTGAAAAAGGATTAAAAAATCACACTACGATAGCTGTGACATATAAAATATCATTAATGACACCCCGATACCGCGACATCGCGACCGCAGTTTTATTGCTTGAGAGCTGATTTGCAAGCTTTTTGGACTTACCTCGTTAAGGGCTTGACTTGACTCATTTATTTAGCTAAACAAACTACTCGTGAATAATAATTTTAGGCTTGTTTGATAAACAAGCCAGGTCTGAGTATGAAAAATTTGGCCTTGAGCTTATTTATAATTCAAAAGCTCACGAACTTAGCTCATTTACTATAAAAGCTTGCAAGATGGCTCAACTTATATCATTAAAAGCTTGACTCATGCCCGAGCCTTGGTTTACCTCATTTATAACCCTAGTTAAGAAACCAGGATGTGGGTCGGGGCCACTACTGGGTTTGACAAGGTTAGCCCTGATTTTGATCCCATTGTGCTAGATTTAAGTCAATTACATTGGTTATATTTAATTCTTAGTTAATTAAGTGATTTATGTATTATGATTTAATATGTATTAATTAATGAAAGGTTGGTTAATCCTAGGCTTGCTAGAAACCCTAGCTTGCTCCCTAAGCTATGTATACCTATAAATAAGTGGCTAAACCTCATTAATAAAACAAATTGGGAGAATTAGCTAATTGCAAATTCCTAAGTTTTTTCCTCTCTCATCAATCATCCCTCTCTCTTCCCTTCTCTCTATTTTGTATAACCCTAGCCTCAATTCCCACTCATGTCCAATTAATTTGATACAATTAAGCTCAAACTCCATAGAATTCATCTAATTTCATGAAAATTTTGTTGCAGCTAGATACTTGAGTTAGGATCCTAACATGTTGGTATTAAAGTTTGATGAAGCCATAGTAAAGGAATCCCTAGCAGGAATTCTCAACAACTTCACTAGTTTCATGAGGAAATTGGGAAAAAATTGGACACCCTATATTTAGGGGAAAAAATATGAAACAAGGATTTAGGGAATTATTGAATCAAATAAGAGGACAAGTAGTTTCCCATGAACCTTCACCATAAAGCCTCCACAATAGATAATGCCAACAAGCCAAGCCACCCTAGCCTCCACTGCACCCGTCTCCACCCAAGTCACCATCGTTGAGCCTTTCTTTTCATTCCCCATCACTAATGTGGTTGCTAGCCCTTTGCCATCCACCTCCTACATTCCTCAACCCCACACAGCCTTCATATATCTCTAATAGACCCATGCCCTCAAAACCCTAACCCTAAAATTTCTACCACCCATCCTCACACTCCAACACAACCCTTACCTCCTCTCTTGTACATGATGACCACTTTGTCGCACTCGCCGACAAAGCATAATGTTTGTTAGATGCACTTCAAGAACACTATTAGATCTTATTAGGGCAAACCTATGGCCAAAAAACACTCTCCACCACAAACTACTCCATTAGCTTAGTCTCCTTTGCCCTTGGCAACCTTAATAGGGTTGCAAACTTTGTGGGAACACCTAGACACTTCTAGGCCTATTGTTAAAGAATCCAGTGCGGCAATTGTGCAAACAAATCTATGTGATAGCCAGCATCAACTCAACATATTCAATTGTCTATCACGTAGAATTGCTATTTAAGTGGCATTTTTACCTTCAGATTGAGCAACAATAGAGTTTCTTGTTGCTTCCAATTGCTCCTTTCCTTATTACGAGCTTGAGGACAAGCTCATTTTCTAAGAGGAGAGTAATGTTAGGAACCTAGGTCGTGGGCCAGGCCCATCGTCGAGTTGAACAAGGTTACGCCCAATTTTAGTCTTATTATGCTAGATTTAAGTTCATTAATAAGTACCAAGCTTTCGATTTATTTAACTCATATTAGGACTTGGTTAATTATGTGATATTATTTGATAAAAGACTTGTTAGGCCTTAGGCCTACTAGAAACTCTAAATTACTCCCTATGCTTTGTGCACCTACAAATACGAGGCTAGACCTCATTAATAAAACAAGTTGGGAGGCTTAGCTAATTGCTAATTCTCTATCTCTCTTCTCTCTCAGCCATTGCCCCCTTTCTCCCCCTTCTCTATAGTTTGCATAAAACCCTAGCCTCAATTCCCACATATGCTCAATTAATTCAATTCAATCAAAGCTTAGACTCCTTAGAAGTCATCTATTCCATAAGAACACCAATAAAACAAAATTGGTTGAGACATTACTTATCGGCACAGACGTCTCCGATTTTGAGGGTCCTAATACACTATATCAATGAAACAAGACAAGGAAAAATTCAAACATATATAGCTGGTAAGTAACGAGATTTATATATTTACCAATATTTGTTGCGGAAAATAATGAAAAGTCATGCCACAACATATAAAATACCCTCCATGATACTCCAATACTGCAATACCATGACTGTTTGCAGTTTTATTACCTAATGGGAACTACTATAGCTAGATCTTAGGGTCTAAATCCTAAAAATTGGATATTAGGCTGAGTTAACTTTATTCAATGCTACCTTTTTTTCATTTTGCATATCCAATTAGGCTTTAGACTTATCTTTTATCATGTAAAGTTTATTGTTTTGAGCAGTTTTGTATATGGATAGACTATTACTAACTTTAATACATTGGGAGCTGTTTAATATTATTGGAGTTTCATGTGAAAATCTAAAGCTATAGCAGTTCAATTCTTATCGCCAGCTTTTGCATTTTTAAAAATTGCTTTTGATGTTATAAAAAATACACCAAACCACAAATATGTGATTTAATGTAGCACTACTATGAGTTAGCATTGCTAGTCAAAACCTCTTCCCCTAATGTCTTGTTGAGCCCTTCATGAATGCCCTTTAAAAACTACAATTTAGCTCACCATAGGGCCCAAAGTCCTAGCCCAAATAGCCTCATGCTTGGCAAAATGGATACCAAACAGATGCCAACATAGATACAACTTTTCCCATAGTTAGATATTAATTGTTAGTTAGATATTATATCATTCAATCTTTATTTAGTGTTATAATTTGTTATTTTATACCAATATTGTTTATTATAATCATTCAATGTGTTCATACATAATCTAACTTCCACTTTTTTTTTTTGGGTGGGGTTGTTTAAATATACATAAATTTACAAGATAGGCATGCAACATCTACACCCAAAAGTCAGTCTTCTACTATTCAAAGTTTATCATCTTGAGTCATTTTGCCTATAAATAGGCCCTTATGTACTTCAATAATTTTGGAGCTAAGTTTAACAATAGTAAGGTTTTTATCATAAACTAAGTCCATAGTAGTCTTCCATTACTTTATTTATCAATTCTATTTATTTATTTATTTATTTATTTTTGTTATCTTTGGTTATAATCATTACTATTATTAAGATCATCTATCAGTAAAGACTCACTAAAATTATCACTTTGATAAAATCCTTTGTAACCATTTTCTTCCTTTTGGGGGTCTATTGAAAATAGCTCATCACTGCCACAAGACGATTGATGTGAGATTATGTACAATTAAGACCTCCTAGGCCCTATCCATGACAGGATTCATATAGGTAGTAGTAGTTGTTCCTCTTTATCTGAACTTTAGAGTAAACCGCTTTTGGGACAAAAATGCCGAAACATCTTAGAGATGAAAAAAAACACCTTTGCCCCATCCCATGCTTCCTTGATTAATATATTTGGGTTCAAGGAGAACATGTGATGTCTATAGCTAGTGAACAATAACATCATAGAAAACTCCTGAATATAACTCACATGGAAAAATCTAGGCATAAAATGAAAAAGTAGAAACAAATGGATTGAAATGGGACCTAAGAATCAAGGTTTTAGTCAACTTAACATTCAAAAATGTAATATTTCTACCATCTACAACCAATTGAAGATACCTGTCCTTATGTGTAGATTATAACGCCCAATTGAAAACAAGTTTTGTCAAGAGTTTGCATGGCCTATAAAGAGAAGGCTTTGATAATCTCTGCAGCAATCTCCATCTACAGTTTGTCATATAACTTACAATGCACAAAAAATTGTTAAGCTTTCTCAACTTATACAATTTTTTATATAAATTATTCTACAAACCATAATCATAAAGTTCTTGATCACATTTGACAATAATGCGAAAATAGATCAAAGTGATCCAACACAAAGTAGATAATACTTTGCAAACACAAAAAGAAAAGGATAACACAATAAATAAACAAATAAATAAATAATAAAAATTAGAGGTGGCCTTTGAATTAGAAGATTTATCCATCATGTGACTTCACTTATTATCCTTTACTTCCCACTCAATCCTCATTGAGCTCTCGTACAATAAGCTTAGTTCTTTCTATTTGAAAAACCACACAGAGAGGAGGAATTTGAGGTGCCTAGCATTATTGTTTGAAAAGGTCTAATGTGCACCTAGACAATAGAGGTCCTAGAGCCAAGGCCCAAGGTGCATGCCATGCTAAGGTGGAGTGACGCGCCAAAACTGACTCATCTAATATTGCTTTTGATCTTTCTTAAAATGTGCAATCTTTTCTTTTCTTCTCTATAATAAATTTTTCCCCTTTCCCAATCAAAATCATGTCTACTAGTCATCCCACGACCCTTTTTCCCCCCTATCTCTGTCCTTCCAAATGTAAAATTTAGTTATTGTATTTATGAAAATGAAACTAAAAAATAGCTAATCATAGAAGTAAATACGTTTTCTTTTTCATCCAAAATTATGTTTGTTGGTCTCTAATAACCTTTTATCCCTCGTACATTTCCTTCCTAACCTAAAATATGATTACTATATGGAAATCAAAACCTAAAAATATTCTATTTTTAGTAAGGCTAGTGCCTTAGAGTCTTATGCGCTTGGGTGGCTTAGTGCCCTTGGTGCGACTTGCCAATATCATCTTGCTTAGGATTAAAAAATCCCCAAGGCCCTATCACCTTGTGTCTAAGCACGCCTTTTCAAACATTGGCTAGCATAAGGCATGAGCTTTGTTGTCACCTGAGGGGTTTAAAAATTGTTTGGGTGAAAGCCCCCTCCAAGGTGAATCGATCAAGATCAATACTAAAGCTGAAATGGAAATTAATGTGATAGGGCCCAGGTAGATTTCTGTGAGATCAGGATGTGTTGTGGTTGCATAATATAAGCACGGGTTTAGTGGTGAAAACCGAGCTATGGGGAGTCTATACTGGTCTATAGAGGGGGTGCAAGAAGGGGACCAAGGGAGTTTATTCTAAGTTTGCACATAGATAGTCGACCAGGACTTCGCATGGCTCAAATTAGTAGTATTAGGCAGTTTTTGTCTTGTGATTGGTTAGGGTCATGAAATTTTACAGAAAAGGCAATAAATGTGCAAAGTTGCTGGGAATGTTATTTTAAAAAAATAGAATTACTATTAGATTTTTTTTTATAATTTTTTCCACATGATTTGATGAAATTGTTCTTTCTTCTTTTTTACTCAATTTCTTCCTCTCAATTGGAGATGCATGAGGAGCTTACGTTAATCATGCAGCTCTCACATTTCACTGGTTGAAGAGTGCACTGTCTAGCAACTTGGGGGTCATACACTACTTAATAAGAACAACACAAGGTCCTCACATGGATACTGGCGAACGGTGTGATAACTATACGTGATGCGTGTGGGAGGATGAAATTCTCAAATTGGTGATATTATGGCTCAATTATGTTGGTCTTAATTAGACAAAGGTTCGGTGATGGTGTATTAGGGTTTGAAGTGTTCGAATAGGATAGAAGGATGATAGTGATGATTCGAATAAGATGATTTTAATTCGGTGATGATGGGTCATTAATGATGATGGTTCGAATAAGATGGATTAACTATGATGTAGATTCGACAATGATGTATTGGTGATGAAGGTGATTTGAATGTTAGGGTTTGGATGGAATATGATGTCGTGGTTTAGGGTTTAACTTTGAGTTTTAGGGTTAGGGTTGAGTTAGGGTTCGAAAGATGGGATTAGGGTTTCCAATGATGGGTTAGGGTTTCGAATGTTGAAACCAGTTTAGGGCTTCAATTAGCTTCAACTTAGGGTGATGTTTGGATGATAATGATGGCTAGAAAAATGTGGATTATGGAGAGAAGAAAGGATAGGACTTAATCTCTAATTCACACAGACAAAGAGATTAAGATTTTCAAGCTAAATCGTTCACACATATTCGATTAACTTGAATTCAACTCACACAGAATTCAACTTTGCATTTAACTTCAATATTGATCATCTCCTTCTTCATAATCGTGGCTTTCAATGGCTTATATAGCCAACCTACCATTTAGCTAAAAAGCATAATTCAAAAAGATACCAAGCTAAAAGATATTATGCTACTTTATGCTAACTTTATACTCTAACTAATAGCCAACCCTACTACTTAATTAATTAACTAGCTAAATTAATAATTCCACATGTCCAAGCTGCAAATATTCTCCCCATGCATTTCATGTATGCCATGCATATGCACGTAGACACTTAGTAGATTGTATGGTACGTTTTTAGCAGTGTAACCATCCGTTTGTCTTCAAATTTGTGGGAGATACTTTCCAAATAAAGAATAATTGGTTCCATAATTATGAAAGCCAATTCTTGAGTGTTTGATCCTGTATCAGTACACAGCTCCTCTGTTCCTTTTGTTCCCCCTCCATCCAATCCCAACTAATCATAGGAACCTTTTGTGCAAGAGTGGAAAATACTAATATTATGATTTCGAAATAGCTACTATGTTTATTGGCTGAGAAAGCCATTGATTGTCATCCTGGTGCTAGTATTCTCAACAGCCCACCAGCCAGTTTGGGATATTTTCCTTTTGCAGGATATTATTGGATCTTGTTTAGATGACTTTGTACTGGTTTATTGGAAGTCTCAATCTAATCTATTCTTCAACCAAGAAAAAAAGAAGCTAATACTTTGAAAAAGATTTCAAACCTTCTCAACAATATAACCATTTTCATAGCAAAACAAACAAACTTTACCAATTATTTCCAATCCAATGATTACGAAAGTTCTCAATCGAACTCCAAAAAAAAAATGCAAGATTGTATTAAAATGATCAAGTAAAAAGGAGATCATACCCCGCAAAAGAAAAAAAAAACACAGCTCATAATTAATACTTTGAAAAAGACGTCATCTGACTAAACGAAACAGCTAATCCCAGTTCCAATCAAATGCAACTCCGCTCCTCTAATTATCGATCAACGATGCAAAAACACGAAAACAAATTCAATCTCATTTAACTCCTAAACTAGTTACTGAGTGGTTTAATCAAGCAAATGAGTTTCAAAATTATAGGACATATATATATATATATATATATATATAGAATCAACCAACATACCTCATATAATTACATATAGAATCATCGAACATACCTCATATAATTACATATAGAATCATCGAACATACCTCGATCAAATCCAAACACCACGGATCGTATATCCCTGTCCACGCAACAATTTAGGTTATGTAGTAGTTCATGACTAAAGATGTCTAAAAGTCCATCTCCAAAGGTGAGAAAATAGCAGAGAAAGAATCGAATTGAGAAAAATAGACCGTTCTTGAGGACATAGACAGAAAGTTTTCATAGGTTGATGGCAAGCTTCGTTTAGGTTGGTTGGGAAATCAAGCAATAGGCTGGTCCGTGATCCAGATGGTTTCGACGAGCTTAAAACAGGTTTAATAGGTATAATCTGTTTCATATATAATTTTATATTTAGCCTAACTTATAACATACCGACGTGAATTTTTTTTAATTGACATTCACCTACAGTATGCAGGTACATCCGAACTAGGGTCAATTTTTTTATTTAAATAACTTATTTTTAATTTAGATTATCAAATAAATAAATATATTATATTATAATAATTGTAATTTTTCTCAATAAATAAATCTTTTAATTTATTATCATCGTAAGAAAAAATATGTGTTTTTGCTTTACTATTTTGTTAAGAGTTAAAGAAGATAATTATAACCATTGTATAAATATACATAATTATCACAATAATAATTTCTTTCTTGGTTCAATAAAAAAGGTCTTGTCTAGTCTATAATGTCTCAAGTTCGAATTACATTATTTCTAGTGTACTTATTGGTGATCGGTTTTTTGTAGTTACATATAGTTACAAACACATTTTTTTTTGGATAATTGATGTTATAGAAATCATTAGACATAAGGACAAAAGAAACACTAATCTATCAGCGCATGATTACAAACACGTATTCTCTGAATACATACCGTGATTTACTTCTGTTGTCTTGACTTACGACACGATTGGTGGCAACGCCTAAGACAGACATATTGCCTTGAAATAATTACCGCAATAGTTGACATAACTATTGTAATACCTCATACTAAAATATTTCAAAATAGTTTAAAATTATGCTGAAACAAAATAAATTAGTTTTGATCTTATAGATTATTTGAAATTCTAATAAAAATGTAAGTTTCAAGTGAACCAGTCGACTAGTTGTCCTAACTAATCGATTGGTATGCCCAAGAACAACAATTTTATTTCCTAATTAAACAATCGAATGATTTGCCCAAATAATAGAGTGGTTGTCATGTGATTTTATATCCTTTTTTTATTTTGATTCGAATAGCTTTTCTATGTTTATAAAACTTCTTATTAGAATCCATTTATGCTAATAAGTATATTTTGATGATCTTAGATTATGTTTACATAATTTAGATAATTCCATAATTTTATTCAGCTATTTTTTTTTTCAAATGAACTTTTGTGGTATTCTTCAACTTTTCTCTCTCCCCCCTCACTTTTCTCTCTCCTTCGGTAGACATAACATTGTGTTGGACCTCCTACACCTCTTCCTTGACTTACCAACCATCTACCATGTTCCCCCTCACATCACTCTACCTCTTTCATCTCATCATTCATTTCTTTTACACTTAGTTGCCCCACACTCAACCAAGTCAATCCTTTATCTCTCTCTTCTCTTTGTGGATGTCGACAAGCCTTCTTCTATACACTCTATTATTGATTCATTTCACTCCTTGCCTTCCGTCTTTGCTTTCTTCTCCCTTTTTCTTTGTAAATTTTGTTAAGTGTTGAAATATCCCTCATTTTCCCTCTTTTTTCCTCATCTACTGGGAAAACACAAAGGTTGCTTATTGCCCTCCCATCCTTTGATCAAATTCTTATCTCTTATTGATCAAATTCTTATCTCTTATTGATCAAATTCTTATCTCTTATCTCTTATCGTAATCTTATCAAAGTTCCACCTCATATCTCTTAAGCAAGGAAGGATGAAGGTTTGAGAATGGTTGAAGATCTTGGTTTTTATTCTTTGATTTGAATTTTGAGAAGCGGTTGTGTAACATCCTAAAATTTACTATTTTAATTAAAGCACAAGTAATTAAAATAAAAACTCTTAAATTAAAATCTGTGAATTTTGGGATGTTACCGCCACACTTAGTACCTAATTAGTTCTCTCCGACCGTTTCAGTACCAAGTCCTAAGGTTAAGAAGATTAACATTAAACTCAAACCAAGAGTTCATAAAAGAACTAGAAGAAGGATCATAATATCAAAAATCAGAGTATGCATAAAAGTTATAAGTAATAATAAGATAGAAATCAAAGTACGAAATTAAAATTCCTCGGAGGGAATAATCTTACAATTGATAAAAGCTTTACTTGAAATACTTAATATAAGGTAATAAATCAAAAAGGATAAATCCGATGCATGAAGAAATAATATAAATAAATAAGATAACAAGAAGAGTGGATCCTGCCACACTACTCTCGAACTTCGAGCCAAACATGCTCAACACTCAGCCCCGACTGATGTCTCGCCCGCATGCACAAAGTCAGAAGGGCCTACTACTCGTGGGAATGAGCAACACTCATAAAAGGGTAATTAGTACGCTACGTACTCAGTAAGGTAACAGATGCACTAAGGCCAACACGTAACACCACAAATAATACAAAAGAAATGAAGAGAACATAAAGACCATAATGATAACATAATATGGTTCAAACATTCTAATTGATACATAAGGCCCAAATATAGTTTGGATTAATTATTTAATTAATCTCTGATCAGTTGTCATTTCACATCATACTTTTTATCAAATCCATGCGAGTACGGGAACACCCTACTATTATAACCGGTGGGCCGGTCACACATAGAGCATCATGCCCTAACCATTATTATTACCAGTGGATCGGTCACATATAGGGTAAAACCCTAACCACTATTATAACCAGTAGATCGGTCACACATAGGGTAAAAACCCTAACCACTATTCCTAACCGGTGGATCGGTTTGGCTCCTCCTAGCATAGTGTTCCACTGTAAGTTATTAGTATCTTATAAGTGCCTTAGCAAAACTCTGGCTTGTATTTATTGAGCTCAGGATCGCCTATTATTATAACTGGTGGGCCGATCACACATAGGACATCATGCCCTAAACACTATTATAACTGATGGATCGATCACAGATAGGGTAAAAACCCTAACCACTATTGCTAACTGGTGGATCAGTTGGTCCCATCTCAATATCTTCCACTTTAAGTAATTAATGTCTTAAGTATTTTATTCAGAAGCATTCACCTTAGACATGCATGAATCATTTCCTTTACACTTCATACATCACAAATCATAAATTTCATCCTTATAATTACAGTTTAATCACCAAATACACATGATAACAAAAAACCCTAAGCAACCACAACAAACCCTAATTGTCCACACAAACCCTAGTTCGGTCTCCTACATACCCTTACATTGCTCCACATACTATTTTTTATCCAAAGTGTTCAAACACCCAAACAACACTTACATTACCTTCCTCACATCTCAAATCAACTTTCCATATGTAAATTTCATGCCCACACAGACTTTATACATCCCATGCAACCTTTCAAACTTTTCATGTAAACCCTAAAACTCCCACGTAAAAACCTTAGAATCAACCATGCAAACCTTAGTTCCATCCGTACAAAACCTTAGATTTTTCCATATAAAACTTTAGATTCAATCTATATAAACCCTAGATTAGATCCTCCCGTGCAACACCATAAAATTTGCCATGCAAAACCTTAAGTTCATCCATACGAAACCCTAATTTTCTTTCATGTAAAACCCAAGATTCCTTCATACAAAACCCTAAATTCAATCCACACAAAACCAAAGATTCATCCATACCAAACCTTAGATTCAAACTATATAAAACCAAAAATTCATCCATACCAAACCCTGAATTCAAACCATATAAAACCAAAGATTCATCCATATCAAACCCTAAATTCAAACCATATAAAACCAAAGATTCATCCATACCAAACCTTAGATTCAAACTATATAAAACCAAAAATTCATCCATACCAAACCCTGAATTCAAACCATATAAAACCAAAGATTCATCCATATCAAACCCTAAATTCAAACTATATAAAACCTAAGATTCATCCATATCAAACCTTAATTTCAAACCATATAAAACCAAATATTCATCCATACCAAACCCTAAATTAGATTCTCCCATGCAACACCATAAATTAGATTCTCCCATATAAAACATAAATTATATTCTCTTACACGAAACCCTAAATTTTTCATTTTATTCTTCCACTCATGAATTATTAAAATACTTAGGTCAGCTCACATCCCTTGGTCAACTTCTTTCCCCATCCTCCTTTTTCATCCTTTCTCCCACGCAAACCACATCAATAAGCTCACATACATGTCTTACAGGATCACAACACATACCATAACATATGCATAATACACATGCCATATAACAACACAAGAACATGGTTGAACTCCACGTCATACCATATACGAAATAATTACAATAATAACATAGGGTGCATAACATACAAGGCATTTAATGCACATTAACACACAATAGGCCTCAATAACACCCTTACCTAAAACGACACTAGTCTTAAAGCACACTCCTAAAAATAACATAGGCTTTGATGAAATAATAACATATTAATAAAAATAACATTAACTAATTACTAACTTTACTAAAGACATAAGAAATAATAAAAATATTTTAAAAGTTGATAATATAGGGTTAAAGGCTTTACCCTAATAATAATAATAATGATACTAAAAATAATATCAATGAGAATATAAATAATAATAATAATAATAATAATAGTAACAATAATAATAATAAAAATGACATTATTCAAAAACAAAGTGAAATAAGGGCTTCGACCCCTTTATCAAAATAATGCTAATAATAACATTAGTAAGATAAAAAAATTTAGTAATAATAATAATAATAAAATAGTAATAATAGTAATGATAAAACCATAAGAATATTGCAAAAATGATAATAATCATAATAGTAATAATAGTAAGGATAATATTTGAAGATAAAATAAAGTAGAATTTCTACCCTACATTGAATAATAATAACACTAATAAATAATAATAATAAACGCAAATGATAAAAATATTAATAATAGTAAGACTTGATATTTATAATACTACTACTACAATTCAAAATAGGCACAATAGGGTTTTAGCCCTATATAAAATAATAATACTAACACTTGAAAAATAATAACAACAACAACAACAACAACAACAACAAAAACAAAAACAATAATAATAATAATAATAATAATAACAACACTAATGGTAAAATAGTTGTAATAATAATAATGGAATAATAATAGTAACAATTTCGAAATAGTAATAATATTAATAATAATTATTATAATAATAACATATTAATATTAATAATAGTAATAATGGAAATAATAAGAGTAATAATGATAAAATTGAAATAAAAATTACAATAGGGCTTCAGTCCTCAACATAAATAATAATAAAAACATTAATAATAATAATAACAATAATAAATATTAAAAATGGAAATAATAATAATAATAATAATATTTATATTCAAATAAATGAAATAAAATAAAATAAGGCTTATAGAAATAGGGAGAAGGGTTGAGAGGGTCTAAGGTTCAACCTTAGGCTGGTGGTGATAAGCGGCACCAGCGGTGGTGCACGGCGGTGGCAGCGGCCGAAAAAAGAGAAGAAAAGGAGAAAAGTTGAATGTTGGTAAAAATATATGGAAAATGAAGGTGGAAATAAGGGTGATTATGGTTACCCAGAAGGAGATGAACAAAATGATGGTGGCGGTGCAGCCAAAGGTGGCGGCGTACGGCGGCGGTGGCTAAATGGGGAAGAAGGAGAGAAAGAGAGGAGGAGAGGGAGAAAGAGGAAAACAGAGGTAGGGGAAGATAGGGGAGGGTCTGCAATATAGTTTGGGAGGTAAAAGAAGTGGCAGCAGCAGCGAAAGAGGTGGGAGACGACAGCGCAAAGGGTGGCAGGGGCAGAAAATAGGTTGATTGAGAAGAGAAATTTGCACGGCAGGGATGGCTCGTGTATGAAGAATTGAGGGAGGGGGAAGGTACAGTTAGTTAGAGGGTGGTGCAAGGATGAGTTGGGTAGCCAGAACGGGCAGTGAAGTTGGCCGAAGGTAGTGGAACTAGCGTTTGAAGGGACAGCGGCGAAAATAGATGATTTATTGGTTGGAGACCAAAAAATCGATACAAGGTAGATCATGGGGGTATTTATAGATTTCAAAAGAGAGGTTAGGGTTTTTTGGGTCAGATATGGGGTAAGGCAGGTAGGTTTTCGGTTGCCAGCGGCAATGGTTGGCCAGTGGCAGTAATTTTTGGGGCAGAGATTGTGCGTAGGAAAGAGTGGAAAACTGCATCAGAAATGGGAGGTGGATTAGTTCAAAACGGCTGGCGAGTCAGGGGGAAGAGAGAGTAAGGAAAATGGCCAGTCAAAGGGGCGAGATTGGTGGTGTTAATCTCAGAGGTGCAGGTTGACGGGAATGGCAGGCTGTCCACGACACTGGGGGGGAGGAAGGAGGAAGGAGAAAGAAAATGCTAGACCGGGCAGTTCAAGGTAGAAAAGAAAGAAAGAAAGAAAGAAATAAAGAAAGAAAGAAAGAAATAAAGAAAGAAAGAAAGAAAGAAAGAAAGAAAGAAATAAATAAATAAAGAAAGAAAGAAAGAAAGAAAAGGGAGACACGGCGGTCGGGCGCGGCTAAAATTTCTTTAAATAAAACGATGCGTTTTGGAGGCAAGAGAAGCAAAACGCGGCGCGGCAAGGGAGAAGGAAGGAGGCACCGTGCGGGCTGCGCTGGCTGAGGAAAGGAAGAAAGGGAACCGGGCTATGAGCTGGCCCAGTTCGAGGAGGAAAAAATAAAGAAAAAGAAAAGAAGAAGATAGAAAAAGAAAGAAAAAGGAAGAAAGAAAAGGAAAAAGGAAAAAAGTAAAAGAGAAAAATATTAGGTTAATTAAATTAATTAGGATATTTGGGATATTTAAAAAATAATAATATTTAAATAAAATAATATTTAAATCCCTTTTTAGGCTAATTATGATTTTTAAAAGATTTTTCATAAATTCCATTTTAATTAGCAAAACTACCTAAATTTCTCCAATTAAATTATTTATAAAATTCCTATGAATTTGAAACTATTTTCTCCTTCTTATTTTAAATAAAATAATTTATTTAATTAATTTTCAAAATAATATCCTTAATTAGTTAAAATACCCAAATTTCTCCTAATTAAAATACTTATAAATTTCTTCTTGATTTTCCCTAGTTAATTTCATTTTATTTTAATAAAAATAATTTATTTAATTAATTTTTATAATAAAACCTTATTTAACTATAATTTTTAAAATTATAATTTTCAGGGCATTTCAGGTTGTGTTATGCCTTTTTTTCCTCCTTCTATTTTTTTATTAGGTTTTGAAAAGGTGTTTTAATTGTTTTGGTTCTTAATTCTCTTAGAAAATTGAGTTCATAATAGAATCTATCAAATTAGGAGTATTTTATACTAAAAGAATTGATTGAAGGTAAGGCATCATTATCTCTAATATGAATGGTTTTGTATTGTTGGTTTTTCTTTTGAGTGCTTGGTATGTTTAGTGATGTTTATATATTATGTTGAGTTCTTAGATTTGAGCATGTAGCAATATTTTGATTTCTGAAGTTTTGGAGCAAGTTTAAGTATTTTGATATTATGCATGAGTTTGGTGAAATTCAACCATGTCCTTGTTATATATTGATTCCTACCATGATTTTATGTGAACTCATGTGTGGAGTAAGCATTTTTATGTATGATGACATAGAAGCATACTAGGATTAATGTGGAAAGTTTGGTGAATTTTTGCTAAGTTAGATTACAGGTTTGGGCATTGTTTTGCTCCAAGTAGTAGGCTAGTTTGCTATATCCTATTATTTATTTGTGTGAATAGTTTCTCGGTTTGGAATTCATAATTAGCTATTTACTAGAACAAATGATTAGTTTGATGAATTAGTAGACTAGTTATTGTAAATAGTCAATTAGTCCTCCAAATCCATTGACCAGTTGTTTTGTGACCACAGTGGTTTGACCTCTACTTAAACCCATCAACTAGTTTGGCCTACCCATAAACTGGTTTTTATGAGCAGTCAATTAGTTGGACCAACAAGTTGACTGCTTTTGTGATGTGCTGTTTTTCCTTAGGTTTGGTGCAACCAAACTAGTCAATTGATCCTAGCACCCGATCGACCAGTTCGCCTGAGTTCACTATGTTTGCTTGTTAATTTATGCTCTATCTTTGAGATTTCTACATTAATACTTTCATGTAATTACAACATTTTGATCATAATTTCAACCATGCTTAACTTGACTTTTTTAACTTGGACCACGATGATAATATTATGGTGAATTGAGTCGTTAAGTTTGGTGTCATTTCTAAATACCCAATTGGGTCATTAAGTTTGGTGTCATATTATGTTGTGTTTGGTGTTATCATGTGGAAACACTCAAGTGGTTATTAATTTATGATATCACTTGGAATTTAATAATAATGGATTAAGATTTTGTTTGAGCATTTTTCTCTAACTCTTTAGGTAGCTAGTTGGGAGTTATTGGTTGGGTTGTCATATTTTTTTCGCTTTTTACTCAGTACATATTCCCTTCTTTACCAGGTGGCAGTCATTAGAGGGTATGTGTATATATTTGAGGTATAAGATTATATTGTAATACTCCAAAATTTTTTAAAACCTATTATTTAATAAATAACCCTTATTTGGGATAAATTAACTTTTAAATTTATTAAATTTAATTATTTTGTGGGTTTTAGGTATATAAAAATGGATATGAACATTTAATAAATTAAAATAAATATTTTATTTATTTTATCATACTTACTTTATTTAAATAATTTTTCAAACCAATATTTTACTAAAATTAATATTTTTAAAATCAATATATTAAATTATAATAAATAAAATTATTAAATTAACTTACCTATCAAAAATATTAAATTCTATTATTCCAAAAATTATTTTATTTTATTTCTCCCAATTTTCCTTTTTTGCTTTTTCTTTCTCCTTTTTCTCCTTTTTCTCCTTTTCCTTTTTCTTTCCCTGCAAACCTTTTCCCCCTCACGTTGGGCCACTAGTCGGCTTAGTCCTTCCCTTCCTTGTGCCGTTCGCCCTAGCCCGCCTCCCTCCTTCCTTTCTTTCCTTCATTTCCCCCGACTAGGCCATCCCTGTTTCTCCTTCTCCTCCCCTATAGGTTGGCCCGCTCCTCTTCTTTCTCCCTCGCCCAGCTGGTCTTCTCTCTTTCTTTCCTTCTTCTTCTTCTTCTTCTTCTTCTTCTTCTTCTTCTTCATCATCATCTTCTTCTTCTTCTTCTTCTTCGACACCGACCACCTACGCCATAGTAGTCTCCTACACTGACACCTACCTCTCACTTGTAGCCTGCTCTCTCTCCCTCTCTCTCCCCTGTCCTTTTCTTCCCATTTTCGGACCAAACACGACCTGCACCCCTAGCCCTGTATGCCTTCCACTCTTCCTTTTCCCTCTCCCTGCAACCGCCACCCTACTACTTGCCACCACAACTACCTAGCCGATGCCCTACCTCCCCTCCTCTCCCTCTCCTTTCTCTTCTTCTCTCCTACTTCATTTTTGCCCTATTCAAGCCCTTTTTCTCCATCTCCCGACCCCCATTCTCCCTTCTTCTCCTCTCCTCTCCTTCCCCTTTTTTTACACTACCACCCTTGACTGCTGCTTCCACCACCCTACCAACTACCTACACCCCACTCCACACCTGCACCTAGCCTCTGCCCTAACTCCCCTCCACCTGCCCTCCTCCTAACCCCCAAAACCCCAACTCAAACCAACACCCCCTCCCTTCTTACATCCTTCCTTTGACCCTTCTTCCCTTCTAATATGTATGTAGCTCACGCTGCTCATGTAGCATAATGGTTAAATAAAGTATGTCTTTAATTAAGTTTTGATAAAGTTTTGTCCTTTTTGGTTTTTTCCTATTTCTAATATGATAATTATGGGTATCATTTTTAGGTATTGATTTTGCTAATCAAAGCTTGAACCTTTAACTGCGGTACCAATAAGGTTTGATTTTTGCGGAAAATAAGGTAACCATTAAACCTTATTTAAATATATGGATATAAATATGCTAGCACATTAGAATTTTTGAATATGCTTATATGTATGATATATGTTGTTAAGTATAATGTATTTAGTTGCATGTGTTATTGATAAAAAGGAAAGCATGTTAATTTATGTGTCATGTGTAGAAATAATGTGCAAGGAAGGAGCTTTGTTGTTAATAATAATGCTAAGTGCATATGTGTGAAATGTTATGCTAATGTGGCCATTTGCTGCACAAATATTGTTATTATGGGCCCTAGGGGCATTTTAGTGATATTTCTTATGTAAGAGTGTGGCCTAGATAAGTGTAGGTGCTAATGTGTATTAAAATTAAATAATAATAGTTGGTGGAGTTGGATGATGGTTATGGAGCATTATTATTAATATTTTATGTAATGAGGGTATTTTAGTAAAAGTGGTATAATAAGGACGAAATGGTAAATTATAAGAGTAAAGGGGGTAAAATGATAAATGGATAAGGAAGGAGGGCATTTTAGTAATTTAAAATGGAAAGGGGATAACTTGGTAATTCTTGGGTGTAAGAAAGTATTTTGGTGAATATAATATAATGTAAAGGGGTATTATGGTAATTTTGTAAGTAAAGGAGTAAAATGGTAAATTTGCAAGTAAAGGGGGGGGGGTAAAATGGTAATTTAATAAAGGATAAGGGTAAAATGGTAATTTGGTATAAAGAAAGGGCATTTTGGTAATTATGTAATGTAAATGGATAAAATGGTAATTTGGTATAAAGGAAGGGCATTTTGGTAATTATGTAATGTAAAAGGGTAAAATGGTAATTTGGTAATTATGTAAAGTAAAGGGTAAAATGGTAATTTGACATAAAGGAAAGGATGTTTTGGTAATTTGTAGAAAGATGGACAAAATGGTAATTATAATAATGAAGAAGGGAAATTTGGTAATTTACCCATTTCAAAGGAGAAATTTGGTAATTATAATAATGAAGAAGGGCAAAATGGTAATTATAATAATGAAGAAGGGTAATTTGGTACATTAACCAACTAAAAGGGCAAAATGGTAATTATAGTGATGAAGAGGGGTAATTTGGTAAATTAACCAACTAAAAGGGCAAAATGGTAATTATAGTGATGAAGAGGGGCAATTTCATAATTTAACTAACTAGAAGGGCAATTTGGTAATTATAATAATAAAGAAGGGTAACTTGATAAATTAACCAACTAGAATGGCAATTTGGTAAGTTAACCAACTAGAAGGATAATTTAGTAATTGTAATAATGAAGAAGGGCAATTTGGAAATTATAATAATGAAGAAGAGCAATTTGGTAACTTAATAAGGCTAAGGGGCAATTTGGTTATTCAGATAAGTATAAAGGGTAATACAATAATTTAACCCACTAGAAGAGTAAATTGGTAACATAACAAGTATGAAGGGTAAAGTTGGTGATTTAATAAGTATGGAAGATAATTGAACACATGTAATGGGCAATTTGGTATTTATACAACATGGAGGGTAATATGGTAATTTGGCAATTAAAAAGAGATGACTTCGTAATTCTACAGACAAGGGGTATTTTGGTAATTATGCAAGGATGGTGGGGTAAACCAGTAAATTGTGTTGAACATGTCAATGGATTTAATGAGTTTCATAATAAGGCACAAGTAGCATTGAATAATAAGATAAGGGTCTTTAATAAGTTAGTGAGTATCACAAGAAGTTGGCATAATGGATAATTAAGGGGGTAATATGGTGTTATATCATAATTATGCAAGGGGTGCCTAGTTAGTAAGTGTGCATGGAAATGTGTGTTAGATATGCTTGAAGTACGTGTTAGGGTTTTTTGTATGCCATAATCCTTGATATGGAATGCTTAATTCTATGGCTAGTATATCTTTATGTCTCTGGATTTATGACCTTTCCCTTCCCCCAAATTGAATAAATGGACCCGTTGAATAAGACATGAATAAATTACTAATTACGTAAAATGAAAGATTATTGAGTTGGACTCATACCAATCCATTGCAATAATAGTGGCCAGGTGTAAGATGTCCTAGAGACCGATCCACCAGCGAATAATAATGGTTAGGTGTGTGTTGTCTTGTATGTTTCCAATCCACCGGCTATAATAGTGAAAGATCCTGAGCTCAATAAATCAAATGTTGAATAATGATAAATTATAGGAAGACACTAATCACTTACATTGGAACACCATGTGAGTCGGGCCCAGACCTGTCCACCAGTGAATAATAGTGGCCTAGTGCAGGGAGCCCTAGAGACCAATCCACCGTCTATAATAGTGGTCAGGTGTGTTTTGTCCTGTATATTTCTGGTCTACCGGCTATAACAGTGGGGTTCTCATACTCACATGGATATAAATTGAAAGATGATGATTGAATAATGATTAACTAATGGCTTAAGACCAAAAGTATTGATTTCACGTTTTAACCTATTGATGTGACATGAGTTTGGCTTATGTGCTTGTCCTTGTATGGGTATGTGATGGATTTGCTAAGTGCATGGATTTTGTGTTATGCATTTCTCATTGTATGAGGTGTTACCTTGTGTATGAGTCTGTATGTTGTCAACCATATAGTCTTTGTATTATGTGTTGCATGCGGGCCTGCCTTTTAGTTTAGCTTAAAGGGGTTACTCAGTACCATAGTACTGAAGGGTTCCCTTCGTGGGCCCCTGCCTATTCAATGGCCAGTATCCCTTGCAGGTCCATTGCAGATGCTATTCAAGTGGATAGTAAGAAAGAGAGTAAGGATTATCCGAAAACGCTTAGGGTATCACTCTTCACCTTTTGATTTTTTATTTAAATGTAATATTTATTTCTTGTAACCACCATTGGTGGATTCTATTCTTGTAACGAAACTATTTATGTTACTCTAATTTAATTCAGAGCAAATCATGTTTTATTCTTTTAGACTTAGCACTTGGTACTGGAACGGTAGGAGAATATAAGTTTGTTACTAAGTGTGGCAGTAATATCCCCAAAATTCATGATGTTTTCTTTTCACTTCCGCCATTTTCTTTTGATAAAACGAAATTCTTTAGTAGTAAATTTTGGGGGTGTTACATATACTATGGCAAGTTGATATGGCATTGGTGTCCAGCAAAGGTGGGTGAGGTATCCTAGTACAAACCCCTGACACTTTATATTATCCAATGATTAGGTGGGTATGGTATCACAAGTTTTTTAGGCCTCATAACAGATTTATTTAAGGTATGGTAGGTGAGGTATCTCAATATAATTCCCCTTGATGTATTCTAATGGTGTGTGGTGGGTGTGGTATGCTAACTTGTATTATCCCTCACGATAGATGCATTCGATGTGTGGTGGATGTGGTATCCTCAAAGAAAAAAACCTTCAATGTATTCTAAACCCGAGTGGTGGTAGTGGTATCCAATTGTGTGTTTATGATGCCACAACTTTAGTTTATCGTGGAGAACAAGGTGTGGTCGAATGGACTATCTTAATGATTTGAAAGTATGTGTTCACTAAAGGAATATTTGTAATAAGGTTCCTGTTGTGTGCATCTGATGTATGATATGTATTATTACTTCTTTCATGATTCTTGTGCAAGCATGCTTTATTATATTACATTCATGAGCCTGGAAGTTATGTTATTTGAGTATGTGTTATATTATGTTACTATGTGACCTCAATGTGTAGTATGAGCTCTTACTATATTTTACGTAGTTTGTGTTATCGGTACTTCATCGTATTGATACTACATTTGTGCGGTCAATGTAATGATTTGACTTTTGGTTTGGTGAGTAGAGGATGATTTGCAAGGTTATGATATTTAATTAGAGTATGTTGAGGATGATATCGTAGGCCAATAACTGACTATTGCTTGAGGATTGAGAATTACATTCCCATTTAGTTAAGAGTTTGGTTAACCAGCTTAGATGTGTTTTTCCCATTGCATTAGGATGCTTTTGGTTCTTTCTAGTTATTTAAACTATTGGACATTTTTCCTATATTTGTTTTTTTTATTATCTTTCATCCATCTATATTATTATTCTCATTATTGTTATCATTACTATTGTACTATTAGGGTATGCATTCCTTTGTTCGTCATTTCATTTTGTCTTGCATCATGCATACATTAGGTGATGAATACACCTCTCTCATAGTTGATGCGGTGTTTTAAAATGCTTATGCATTGTCTTATAAAATTAATATTTTCTTATCTAAAATTTAGGGTTGTTACTTTGTGAAAACAAATTTCTTTGGCTTTGTCCGAGTCTTAAATAGGATTGGCTTTGTAGGGTTGGTCATCATCAACCACCGATTTTTTAGGGTTAGAAAGACCCGAATGTGTTAGAGTGCTAGTTTAGAGACTTTGAAAAGGTATTTATCGCAATGGATTTCCAGAAGGCGTGAGAGTGGACATAGGAATGTTCCACTTGCTTGACCATGTTGACGAGTGGTGGAGAGGTTAGTAGTGAGAGGCTTTTGTTGAGGGCGTGTTTCTACCCTAATCACTTAAGGATGGTAAAGTACGACAAATTCATGGCTTTGCACTAGGGTATGTCTAAAGTGGAGGATTGCTATAGCTACTAATTGTATCTAGTCTACTCTAGAGTTCAATGTTGACAAGAGGATGAAGGTTCACCAGTTTTAGTTGGGATTAAGTTCGAGACTTTAGGAGTTGCTAGTGAGGACTCATGCATAGGACTTGTAGAGCATATATGAATATGCCTTGGAGACATCATTGATTGTGTAGACCCATAGTTCCTAATTATGGGCCAAGTGGAGGTTTGAGGGTGGCCAATGCTAAGGTGGAGAGAAGTGGTTTTAGAGCATAGGAAGTCACCAGTTGGGGTTTGCACCTCATTGTGGAGGGAAATTGAGTCAGCTAGTAGTGAGGTGCTTTATATGTTACTGGTGTGGTAAGAACCACCCAAAGATATATATTTTGTTAGGTAATTGGTTCTATCATAGATGTAGTATAATGAGGCATCATCAATTCGAGTGTCTTATCATTAGAGGCAGTGTCTTGCAAGGATATGCCCTTTCATAGACTAGTGTGGCTCAAAGGCTACCAACTCAGAGAGCTTAACCTACAAATAGTAGATGTTATAGGAATGCTCCACAATAGAGGATTCAGAAATCCTGTGCTTTTCAACTAGGGTAGGGTTCAAGTAGTGCTACATGACCACCTCCAAGCAATCACCTAAATGTGATGAGTCAATCAGAGGCTGGCAAGGGGCTAGATGTCATCATGGTTACGTTTACATTTTCTTCTTTTCCTACATGTGTGCCTTTTGACTAAGGTGCTTTGCATTCATTTGTGTCTACTACTTTCATATCTAGGACAACTGTAGTTCCCTTTGATAGGATAAGGACTTCTATTGTGCTCCCATCTGAGGATAGACTTCCTTATATTAGGTTGTGTAGAGATGTGGCCTTAGTCATTAGTGGGGTTGAAATTCTTATGGACCTAATAGAGACCGAGCTTCATGATTTTGATGTAATTCTAAAGATTGATATGCTTTCCAAATATTAGGCTATGATTGATTGCACACAAGAGCTTGTGGCTCTCAAAGAAACAAAGGGTGATAGGGTCTCTTACCAAATATGCAAACCTAGGCCCTTTGTAATATCCCAAAATCCTAATTTCCGAAATTGTGGCCAAATAAGGAATTATTAGGAAAATTAATTATATAAATTCATTTATTAAAATGTAGAGAGTTAATTAAGGTAGATTAAGAGGAAAATAATAAAGAATTTAATTGGAAGAAAATTTGGGTATTTTTCCTAATTAGCATGGAGGTTAAGGGAATTTATCTAAAATAGTCTAAAATAAGTAAAAAGGGAATTTACTTAATATTTTATAAATATTAATACTCTAAATAGCCCAAAAATATTCTAAATAATTTATGCAAAATCCAAAACCCTAAATACATTCTTCCTTTTCCTTTTTCCCTTTTTCTTTTTCTTCTTTTTCTTTTTTTTCACTCCTCCGCCGAAGTTGGGCCTCGCCCGGCCCAAACCCACCTCTCCTCCCTTCTTCTCGCCCGCGGCCCAGCGTCGTGCGAAGCCAACCGCCGCGCGCCCCATTCGCCGCGTTTTATCCTCATAACTGTCGAAACGCCGCGCCACACTTAATGACGTTATAGCCGTTGCCAAACAGGCAACGCGACGCGACACTTTGTCCCCCATAACGTCAAAACGCCGCATTTGACTTGCGGATTAAATAAACCCCGCCGAACCGGCCGGTTCCCCTCCACTTTCTTTTCCCTGGACCACCGGTCCACCCTACCTGTCTTCTTCTTCTTCGACCTGCCCCCCCGACCTGCAAATCGACCTGCAAGTCGATTTCGCCGGTAGCCACCAGCACGATCGTCCTTCCCTGCCTCTCTCCCGTCGCTTTCTTTCTTTTTTCGACCCGACCAAGTCCCTCTCTCCCCTTCCCGCGTGCCCCTCTCTTTCCTTTTTCTTCTCCCCTTCCCCGACCTAGCCTGCCATGGCAGGACCTGCACCGCCTGCCATCGGCCGGCCACCTGCACCCCTGCCCCGCACGCCTCCTTCTCCCTTCGTCGTTTTCCTCCCCCCTTAGCCTATAAATACCCCCTCCCGAACGGCCACAGCAAGTCCTCCCGTTGGACCTTACTGAAACTCTGTTCCGCCGCCGCTAGAACAGACGCCATGTCTGCCGCCTCCAGCCACCGTCGAAACCACCTCTTCCCACCGTTATCATCCCTGCACTTCCCTCTACGAAACCAGACCACCAGCACCCCTCCCCTTGCCCTGCACGTGCCGCCATAGCCGTGCAAAAGTCCTAACCTGAAACCACCACCTCCAGCCTTCGCCGCCCTTGCGTCGCCTCCCACCGCCAGCCCAGCCGCCACCAGGGCCTCTTCCACCCTCCAAAATTCCCAGCAGACCTCCCTCTACCTTTCCCTGCCTTCAACTTCCCTTTCCTCCCTCTCCTCCTTCCTCCCTCTTCCTCCACCCCTCTCCACCACCCTCAGCCGCCGCCGTCGCCGCCGCGCGCCGCCATCCCTTGCCACGCCACCACCCTCATTCCACTCCCCTTCACCTGCTGATTCTTCCCCTACCTCAAACTTCTTCTTTTCTCCTCCCATCTAATAACCACCTCCATCTTTTCCCCCTCTTCTCCACCTCCACCACCGCCGCCGTCGCCGCCATGCGCCGCCGCCGGACCACCACCGACCCTAGGTGGTTATCCACTCCTCCAAACCCTAAAACCCCTTTTATATAATTGCTACTATTTTCTACTAATATTAATACTAATATGCTTATTATTATTATTATCATTATTATTATTACTTTTATTATTGTTGTTATTATTATTATTATTACCATTATTATTATCTCTATTATTAATGTTCTTATTTTCTTACTAATACTAACATCCCTTTTAAACCCTAACTGGTATTATACTTAACTTTAGTCTTATTTTTATAATTATTAGTATTAACATTATTATTATTATTATTATTATTATTATTATTATTATTATTTCTATTATACTTACTATGGTTGTTATTATTATTGCTTAACCTTACTTGGTTGTAATATTGTTATTATTATTATTATTATTATTATTATTATGATTACTATTATCTATTATTATACTTAACACATTATCACTATTGTTAATAATAATACTACCTTGTCTTACCCATGTTACTCAACTCAAGCTAGTAAATATCATTTGGTTGTTAACTAAGAAGAGTACTTGAACCTTATTACCATACCATTTAACACTAACCCTAACCTCATTACTATGACACTATTAATAACTATTACTATTATTACTATTATCACTACCTTATTGTTGTAATCAAAAGCATTTAAACCCTTTTATTATTCAAGAATATACAACTATTATCGTTATCACCCTTAGGAATAGTTACTTGTAATATTGTGACCTTATATTATTATTATTTCAAATATAACCCCATTAATAGACTTGGCCTTAAAATGCTAGGGTTTCCATCACTAGACATTAGTGTCACTGGTATTAGTTTTATTATTATTATTATCACTATTTTTCTATAGTTAACATGAATATTATTATTATAAGAATAGGGCTAACGGGTCTAATAATATAAGTGTAACAATAGGTATTAAAAATAAACATAGTTTGACTACTAATATTTAGTATACTAATTCTAAGGTAAAAACCCTTGTTTTGTATAAAACCCTTTTTAGTAAATAAAAACCCTAACCTTAAACTAGAATGAGGATTGATTATAAGGGAAACTAATACTTAGCATTTTCCCCTTTTATAGGTAACCCCGACCAAAGCCCTAAGGAGTTAGAGGAGCATGCTCCAAGCTCGGCGTCGCCTTAGGTAAGGACGAAGCTAATGGCCTTGTGTTATGTGTGACATGGATGTGTTGAATGTTGTGTATGCCATGTTGTGCCATGTATTATATGATTTGTGGATAACTTGTTTTATGTGTAGCGCAGCTTGGAGATTGAGGTATGTTGTTTGTGCTTCCATGACATGAGCATGACATTTATATGTATGATATTTATGATGTATTACGTTAGGGCCCTCTAGGACATGCATGTTAGGATAAATGGTAATATGAGTTGGGGACCATCATGGGAGTCTTGAAGTTTGTATGATCGTATTAATGTTCTATGGCGGTACTAATGGTTGCATGGTGGTATTATGGTTGTAACGGTGGTATTAGGGTTCGCATGGTGGTGTTAGGGTTTGTATGATGGTATTTATGATTTTGTGGTGGTATTAATGTTTTATGGTGGTATTAATGGTTGCATGGTGGTATTCATGATTGCACGGTGGTATAAGGGTTCGTATAGTGGTATTATGGTTGGTATGGTGGTGTTAGGGTTTGTATGATGGTATTTACGATTTTGTGGTGGTATTAATGTTGTATGGTGGTATTAATGGTTGCATGGTGGTATTCATGATTGTACGGTGGTATTAGGGTTTGTATAGTGGTATTATGGTTGGTATGGTGGTATTATGATTCGCATGGTGGTATTAGGGTTGTATGGTGGTATTAATGATTACATGGTGGTATTAATGGCCAATGGAGTAGGGGGTTGAGAGTGAGAATTCACTTATATAAAGGATGAGTATGGGTTTTCTAAAGAAGGGAGGTTACTTGTTGAAGAAGTAAAGTGCTAGGGTTTGGTGCAGCCAATCGGGGTTGGCGTGGTCGATTAGGGTTTGAGTGGCCAACTAGGGTTTTGTTGGTCACATATGAACTTGGGAGATAAAGAAATACACTTGGGGAATTTCCTAATAAAGAATGAGGTGCGAGATAGAGAATAACGTAGCGTTTGGGTAAGTAAGAAGGAGTTGGGCCACATAGGTCTGATTAGGGTATCTGAGGAGGAACCTTAGAGGGATGAGAACATGTAGAGGCGATATCATATGTGTTGGGATGGCCTATATCCTTGGGGTTTGTGTCTTACTATATGCTACTTTACCTAAGTCTACGGGGGATGGATGTCGGGTGTGAGAAGAGGTGCGAGTCTCAAAATATGGGACGGTCCCTCTGGAGGGGAAAGAGGTAGAGTATCAACCGCATGCATGTCAAGGGTGTGATGTGATTCAATAAGACACGGATAAGACATTAATTATGTAAAGCGAAAGATTGTTGAGCCGAGCCCAGACCGGTCCACCGGCAAATAATAGTGGCTAGGAGCCGGGGTGCCCTGGAGACCGGTCCACCGGCAAATAATAGTGGTCAGGAGCGTTCTGCCCTGAGTGTATACTTTCCGGTCCACCGGCTATAATAGTGGGGGATTTCGTGCTCGACAAACCGAAGTAAGTAAGTTAAACCATGGGAAATACACTAAGTACTTACAGCGAAACACCATGTGATTCGGGGCCAGACCGGTCCACCGGCAAATAATAGTGGCCAGGAGCAATTTGCCCTAGAGACTGGTCCACCGGCAAATAATAGTGGTCAGGAGCGTTCTGCCCTGAGTATATACCTTCCGGTCCACCGGCTATAATAGTGGGGTTCCCGCAATCACATGAACTATTAAAGAATATGTGTGGATTGAACATGCTGTTAATGAAAATAAGGAAAATACACTAAGTACTTACAGTGAAACACCATGTGAGTCGGGTCCAGACCGGTCCACCGACAAATAATAGTGGCCAGGAGCATCTTGCCCTGGAGACCGGTCCACCGGCAAATAATAGTGGTCAGGAGCGTTCTGCCCTGAGTGTATACCTTCCGGTCCACCGGCTATAATAGTGGGGTTTCCGCACTCACATGGACCTCTAAAGAATATGCGTGAAATGGACATATTATTAATGAGGAAAGAATGAATCATCGGAACGTACTCAGGCCTTATCTTGTGTGTTATCGCCCGTTGCTTATGTGATTGTGCTATATATGCTATGTGTTATGAATGTATGCTTGGCCTTAGCGCATCAACGCCCTTACTCAGTATTGGACCCGTACTGATACTACACTGATTGAATGGGTCCTGTGATGATCCACCCATGGTGGGGAGCAGACCTCCTATGCAGGTTTGATCGGTTATAATTGTGGGGTGAAAGGCTTGTCTTGAGTGAGTAGGCGATCCGGATATTGGCCCCTTGGGATTCTGTTTTATTTGCTATATTTTGTACCACGCTCCTCGCTTTGGAACCGTACTCTAAGTTGTATTCCTAAATGATATTTTAACTGTTGTTGACTCGTGGTTTCATAAATGGTCTATGCTAACTATGGACCTATGTTTTGATGACTCTTAATTAATGATTGTTTGGTTTAGCCTTAGCACTTAGTATCGGAATGGTAGGAGCGAACCGGTCTGGTACTAAGTGTGGCGGTAATACCCCCAAGTTTACGGTTTTAATTCTTTCGCTTCCGCTAAACCTTTAGATTTAAACGAAATTTTTCAGTAGTAAATTTGGGGGTGTTACACCCTTAGTTAGAATAGTGTTCACAATTGTGCTTGGTACGTTGGTGTGAAAAGTGTACAAACTTTACTTATGCAATGTTTGGGACCTAGGTGTTAAGGAGTTGTTGATTAATGATATCCTAATGATATGAGAATTTCCAAATGTGTTTCCTAATGAGATCTGAGCATGTTGTCAGTGCATGAGATAGACTTTACGATAGACCTTCTACTAGGGACAAAGCCTGTGTTAAAGGACATATATCTCATGGTACTGACTAAGATGGTGGAGTTACACATTTAGAGGAGTTATCAAAGAAGTGGTACATTTAATTGAGTGTATCACATTGAGAAGTACTAATCTTTCTTGTTAGGAAGTAGGATGGTGGGTTGATACTCTACATCAATTACTGAGGATTGAACAATGTTATAGTGAAGAACCATTATCCTTCACCTTGGATCAATAACCTTTTAATTTGTTTAGTGGGGTTATAGTGTTTTCAAATATAGACCTCAGATCTAGATATCATCAGTTAAGGATTGTTGAGAGGGACATACCTAAGACAACTTATAAGATAAGGTATGACCATTATGAGTTCATTGTAATGTACTTTAGACTCACGAATGCACCAACCATGTTCATAGTTCTCATAAACTGCATTTTTTAGTAGCACCTCGATCAATTCATTATGGTCTTCATCAACAATATCTTGATTTATTCTAGGACTAGTGAGAATCATGAGTAGTAGATGTTGGAATTATTGAGGACATTAGTTGTACTCTAAACTCTCAAGTGTGAGTTTTATCTAAATGAAGTAGCCTTCCATGGATATGTCATTTCAAAGGATCATGTGTCAATGGATCCTTTGAAGCCCGAGTAATATCAAAGTGGTTAACACCAGTGAATGTCAGGGAGATAAGTAATTTTTTTTGGTTTAGCAGGCTACTATAGAAATTTTGTTTAGGACTTTTCCAAGATTTCTTATCCTTTGATGAACTTGTTGAATAAGATGACATGCTTTTAGTGGGATAACAAGTGAAGTAACACTTTTGAAGAGCTCAAGAGGTGATTGACTTTGACTCCAACGCTTACCTTTCCATTAGGTACAAAGGGATTTGAGGTGTATAGTGATGCATCCAAGCATGGTTTAGGATGTCTATTAATGTAGCATGAAAGGGTAGTGGCCTATGGTTCATGTCAATTGAAGGAGCATGAATAGAAGTATATGATACATAACATTGAGCTAGTCGTAGTTGTTTTTGCCTTAAAGATTTGGAAACATTATATGTATGGAGAGAAGTGTAAATTATTCATGGATCATTAGAGCCTTTAGTACATCTTCAATCAGCGAGAGCTAAGCATGATACATTGGAAATGGATGGAGTTGGTTAACGATAATGATTTGGATTCCGCCTACCATGAGGTTAAGGATAATGTTGTTATATATTCTTTTAGTAGAAAGACTTCACACTCTTTATATTCTTTGGTGATTTTAGATTGGATTTTGTAGGAGCTTCAAGATATGGGCATAGTGATAATTAAGTTTGGAGATCTTGAGACAAGGATGAGTACTCTCACTATCACACCACCCATCTTCAATGAGATTCGAGCCAGTCAGCCATGAGATATCAGGCTTGAGTGGATTAGGTGGGCTATAGTAGAGGGTTGAGCAATGGGGTTTCAGTTTTTGAGGATGGTAATATCAGTTTTTGAGATAGATGGTGTATTCCATAGAGATATGGTAATTTTAAGAGGAAGATTCTGGAGGATGGTCATCGTGCGCCTTATTATGTCCATTCTAGAAGGGATAAGTTATATAAGGGCTTGAAGGATATCTATTTCTAGATCCATATAAAGTGAGAGGTTGTAGACTTTGTGGTTAGGTGCTTAACCTATCAGAAGGTAAAGATTAAGCACAAGTGCTCGACAAGGTTAGTTCAATCTTTGGACGTACTCGAGTTAAAGTGGGATATCTTATCGATGGACTTTGTGGTTGGATTACCAAAGGCCTATAGTGGTTTAGATTCAATTTGAGTAGTAGTTGAACAAGTCGGTAGTATTTATACCTATAAAGTTGGCCTAGAGTATGGAGCAAATAGTGGTGCTTATAGGAAGCATGTGGTATGGTACCATGGGGTATCCAAGGACATTATGTTGGACTGAGATTCCATATTTTTATTGCACTTTTAGCAAAAGTTGCAAATAAATTGTGGGACATAGCTAAAGATGAACACTACTTTCCATCTAGCTACAAACAGTCCGACTGATTGTACTATTCAAACTTTGGAGGATATGTTTTGGACGTACGCACCCAAGTTTTAGGGTACTTGGGAGGATTGTCTGAACTTGATAGAATTTTCCTATAATAACAATCATCATGTGAGTATAAGGATGGCACCTTTCAAGCTACTCTATGGATGGAAGTGTCGTAGTTCCTTGTGTTGGAGCGACTCAAGCGAGACAATTTTGTTGGGACTAGAGATGATAGAGGACACTATGAAGCAAATGAGGCTGATTTGAGATCAGATGAAAGTCTATTTAGGATAAGCAAAAGATTTATCTAGATTTATAGAGAGGACAGATGAGTATGAGGAGGGTGAGCAAGTTACTTCAAAGGTATCGTCTATAAAGGGATGATTCATTTTGGTTGGAAGGAAAGCTTAGCCTGAGATACATTAAGTTGTATAGGATTTTGTATAAAGTCATAGAGGTTGCTTACTGACTTGTCTTACTAGTTGAGCTTTTGTACGTGTATAATGTCTTCCATATCTCTCATTTGTGGGAGTATGTGGTGGATCTATTGTACATATTTAGCTAGAGATGATAGAACTTGAAAACATGTTGACATATGAGGAGCAACCATTGAGGATCCTAGATACCAAGACTTGGGGGATTAATTAAAAGGTCATCTTGCTTGTGAAGTTGTTGCACACTATGGAAATTAGAAGGAAATCAAGATGAAGTATCCACAGTTATTCACTTAAGTGCATATATTGCACAGGTAACACAAGGTCGGTTGCTATTTAATTTTTCTTGATGGCTTAGGATTTTTGTCATATATTTAAGCTCACAATAATATTTTTTGTGGAATTCAGGGATGAAGTCTCTATTGAGGAGGTAGTGCTATAATACCCCATTTGAAAATCTTTTAAAAAGTGTTTCAAAATTATGTTGATATAAGATAAATTAATTTTGATTTTGGAAAGGCCTTGGAGTTCTAATAAAAATGAAAGTTTCAAGCATACTAGTTGATAGATTACCTAAACTAATTGGCCAATATGCCCAGGGACTAAAAATTTTATTCCTCAATGAACCAGTTAATTGGTTTGCCCAAGCTGATCGTCAGGTTGTCCTACAATTTCATATCCTTTTTTGATTTTGCTTTGAATATCTTTCTAATGTTTATAAAAACTGTTAATTAGAATCTATATATGCTAATAAACATATTTTGATGATTTGATATTATTTTTACATTATTTAGATCAATATATGATTTTATTTATCTAAAAATTCTCCCAAATGCACTTTAGCGATATTCCCCACCTTTTTCTCTTTCCCCCTCACTTTCCTGTCTTCTTTGGAAGTGATGGTTATGCGTTCGACATCCTACACCATTTTCTATAACATACCAACCCTTTTCCATGTTCTCCTTTAACTACACTCTACTTCTATCACCTCATCATGTATTTCTCTTACACTCAACCAAGTCAGTCCTTTCTCTTTCTTCTCCTCACACTCAACCAAGTCAGTCCTTTCTCTTTCTTCTCCTTTTTTTATGTCAACTAAATATCTTTAATACACTCCACTCCTAATTCATTTCACTCGTTACCTTTTGCCTTTGCTCTTTCCCCCTTTCCCTTTGGTATATTTAGATAAATGTTGAAATATCATTTATTTTCCCTCTTTTTTCTCCTTTACTATGAAAAAATAGAGGTTGCCTATTGTCCCCTCATCCTTTGGTCAAATTCTTATACCTTATCTCTTCTTCTGATCTTATCTTTGTTCTTTCTTAATTCTATTAAGTAAGGATAATTAAGGTTTGAGAAAGGTTGAAGATTTTAGATTTTTTTTTATCTTTGATTTCAATTATGAGAAGAGGTTGTACCACGCCAATTTTCCATCCTTCTAATTTCATTTTATTATGTTTTGAAACATAGTTCTAATTGTTTAGGTTCTTAATTCTCTAAGGAAATTAAGGCCTTGATAGAATCCATTAAGTCATGAGTATTTTGTACTAAAAGAATTGATTAGAGGTAAGGCATCATCATCTCTAATATGAAAAAGAGTTTGTTTTGTTTGTTGTGCTTTTGAGTGCTTGGTATCTTCTATGATATATATGTATTTTGTTGAGTTCTTAGATTTGAGCATGTTGTAATATTTTGATTTCTAGAGTTTTAGAGCATGCTTAATTATTTTGATATTGTGCATGAGTTTGTTGAAATTAAAGCATGTCCCGGTATTAGTTCCTACCATGATTTGTGTGAATTCATGTGTGGGGTAAGTGTTTTTATGTGTTTGATAACATAGAAGTTTTCTAGGATTGATTTGGAAAAATTTGGTGAATTTACGCTAAGTTAGATCATAGGTGTTGGAGTTGTTTTGCTCAGAGAAGTTACCAGTTTGTTATAACTGATCAAGTTGTATGAACAATCAATCAGTTTGGAATTCTTAATTGGTTGGTTGCAAGAACAAATGATTTGTTTAATGAATTAGTTGACCCCTTATCATGAACAATCCATCGGTCCTCCAAACCCATCGACTGTTTTTTTTACTAGAGTGGTTAGGCATCTACTTAAACCTACCAACTAGTTTATCTAACCCATCAATTGGTTCTTAAGAAAATTCAATTGGTTTAATCGACTAATTAGCAATTTTTGTTGTGTCTTGTTTTTCCTTAGGTTTGGTGCGATCAGAATAGTTGATATCCCCTAGAGACCAATCTACTAGTTTGTCTGAGTTCATCATGTTTACTTGGTATTTGATTCTCTCTCTCTAGGACTTTTACATTAATGTTTTCATGTAATTACAATATTTGAATCATGATTTCAACCATGCTTGACCTGCTTTTTTTAACATGGAATAAAAAAAATACATAATAACTATAGTGGCACACATAACCTTTATACAAATGGATGTCATATAGCTATAAATATAATCACCACACACACACACACACACACACACACACACACACACACACACACACACACAATTGTCTTATAAGTCGACAAAATCACCATATGAGTAGATATAGTCACCCATAAAATGCTAAAATTTTGGCACAAATATGATAAAATTAAACGTATTTTTTTGAACATTTGAAGTATATTAATATAGGTCACTATTAAAAGAAAAAAAATCATGATCATTATGATATAGTTTTTTTACTTGATAATCTAAATTAAAAATAAACTAGTTTTAAAGTATAAAGAGAGAGAAAGAGTGTGTGTGTGTGTGTGATTTTACCTGATTATATGAAAATATTTTGCGATGAACATAAGCCATCTACATGCCTATAGAAGATAGCCTTGACATTCTTGTAATAAAAAAACCATTATAAATGATAGCTTCTATTGCATGTTTCTTCTTTAATAGTCTATTTGGATTGGGGTAAATTGAGTGAGGGTAAACACTATAAATTAACTTAAATGAAGGGAATTTAGGTGAATCATGGTGAATGTTTTAAAATGATATTTGGATGATATTAACTTAACTTAGGTGAATTAGAGTAAATGTTTTAAAAATCTTAGTTGGATTGAAGTGAATGAAGGAAAAAAAATAAAATTTATTTATGTTTTAACGTTCACCTACATTACCCTTGAAATTGAAGGTTATCAAAAACAAGGTTAACTGGGGATGAATAAAGGTGAATTTCTAATCCCAATTCACCTAGTTGAGGTTAAAAAAAAATTCATTCCTTCATGGGGTGAATCAATTGATTCACCTCCATTGACCCTCCTTCATCCTAAACCAAATGGAGGGTAAGCATCGAATATATATAACAAAGAGAAATTATATGCTACGTGGCATCACTTAGCATGGTGGTAAGATCACTTTATGTTTATTCTTGTGATACCTTCTCAAGCTTATGCTCTAGCATCATAGTGTTCTTTTGATTGTCCATTTTCAAATTTGTTATCATATTTTAAATTTTCATTATTAAATTTAGGTTTTGAGATTTATTTTATTTTTAGTTTATAAAGTTATTTATGATTTAGGGTTTATTTTATTTATTTTAATTATTGAGATTTGTTTTATTTTAGCTATATATATAGATATACTAGTTTAGGATTTAAGGTTTGTTCCTTTTATTAGAGGTGTTTTATTTATTTATTTTATTTTTTAGTTTATGATTTATTCTATTTATTTATGTCTTTTATATCTATTTTAAGTCAGGTTTTAGGTATTTTTTGTGGTTTTGGTTTAGGGTTTATTATCTAGGGTTTAAGGTTTATTCCATTTATTTTAGATTATTTTATGATTTTTGGATTTTAAATTGAGGTTAGGGGCTTATGATTAAGGGTTTATTCAATTTATTTTAGGTTTTTTTAGATTTTTATTATTTATTTTAGGGTTTACTTCATTTAATGTATATTTATAAATTTATTTCATTTTAGGGCTTAGCATTTATGGCTTCTAGTTTACAACTTAAATTTAATGGTTTATTGTGTTTGGGGCTTAGTGTTTTTGTTTAAGGTTTATAATTATTTAGGATTTAAGGTTTGTGGTTTAGGGTTGAAGTTTTAGGTATTATGGTTACGGTTTAGGGGTTGTGAGGTAAGATTTAGGGATAAGTTTAAAGGTTTAGGATTTAGAATTAAGAGTTGAGGTTTAGGGTTTAGAATTAGGAGTTTAGGGTTAGGATTTAGGAGTTAGGCTTCATGCTTAGTGTTGTGTATTTATGATTTAGGGTTAGGGTTTAGGGGGTTTAAAGGTTAGGACTTAGGGTTTATTAAGTTTAATTTAGATTTTTTTGGTTCTTTATTTTAAATTTAATGTTTAGGGTTTTGGGGTTTAGGTTTATATTTTAAAGTATGGTGGTGGTTTGATTTAACTTTGTTGATTCTAATTAAATTGAGGGTTTATGTTTAAGGTTTGGGGGGTTTAGGGTTTATTCCATTTACATTGATTTTTTTTATTTTTTATTTTAGTTTTTTTGGTTTTGGGGTTTAATTTTGGGCTTAAGGTTTAGGGTTTACGATTAATGTTTAGGGTGTATGGTAAGGTATATGGTTTAGGTTTTGGTGGTGCTTTTGTTTAATTTGATTGATTTTAATTGAAATCTTATCCATTGATTTATATTCTCTGAAAGTTTATAATCACTTCCTTATTCTTCATTTAACTTAGGTTCCTATGTTAACCCAACCCTATACATACATACATACATACATACATACATACATACATACATACCTACGTACATACAAAGGGTGTTGACTTTGAAGGAGATAGAAAATATGGAAGCTTATGAAGAGAATGGAGACCTTGATGAAGACCACCTAAAGGATGTTTTGGAAGAAGGAAAAGTAGATTGCTATGTGTTGCAAAGGGTGCTCCAAGTGCAATAACAACCTTTACTTACTCAACAGGATATGATTTTCAAGGCTAAATGTAGAATTAGTGATAAAGTGTGTGAAGTCATCGTCGATAGTGGCTCATGAACTAATGTTGCTAGTGAGAAGATGGAAAACAAGCTTAGTTTGGAGACCAAGGTTCATCTAAGACCATATTCACTCCAATGGCTCAACAAAGAAAAAGGCATAAGGGGAAAAAAACTCTTATCTCTTTTAAAATAAAAAATTATTTTGATGATGTTTTATGTGATATTCTACCTATGGATGCTTGTCACATTTTGTTGGGAAGGCTATGGCAATTTGATAGGAAGGTTGTGCATAACAGGATCCTTAATGAGTATGTTGTGTGTAAGGGACAAAATGAAGTGTAGGCTCAAATCTAATCTAGATGGGGATTATTTAGTTTTAAGGAGTGAAAAGGAAGAAACAAAGAAGGTAGAAGTCGAGTGTAGGAAACGAAAAAAGAAGAGTAATATTGAGTTATTGATCCTTAAGGAGTGTGAGATGAATGAAGCCATCTGAGATGAGAAGATATTCAATGCATTAGTGGTAAAAGAGGTCCAACAAGGGGAAAATGCTAATATGGATCAAAAATTGCAAAAAGTATTGAAAGAGTATGCTAATGTGTTTCCGAAAGAGCTACCAAGTGGGTTACCTCCTTTGAGAGGTATTGAGAATACTATTGGTCTTATGCCAAGAGTTTCTTTATTGAAAAAACCAAATTATAGATGTAATTTCAAGGAGGTTAAGAAGCTATAGAAACAAGTGCAAGAGTTGTTAAACCGAGGTTATATTCGGGAGAGTATGAGTCCATATAGTGTTCCAGCTTTGTTAGTGCCTAAGAAGGATAGTACGTGGAGGACATGTTAGATGAGTTTCATGGTGCAAAGGTGTTTGCAAAGATTGATCTTAGAATTGGTTGTCATTAAATGAGGATATGGGAAGGGGACGAGTGGAAGACAACTTTCAAGACTAAGTACGAGTTATATGAGTGGTTGGTGATTCCATTTGGGCTATATAATGCTCCAAGTTCCTTCATGAGGTTGATGACGGAGGTACATCGACCATTTCTTGGGGTATTTATTGTTGTTTACCTTGATGATATCTTGGTATATAGCAAGAGTGAATTCAAACAAATACAACACTTGAAAAGGATATTTGACAAGCTTAGAAATCTGAAGCTCTATTCTAAGAGGGAGAGTGTGATTTCATGATGAAGAGCGTGATCTTTCTTGGTTATAATATGAGTGGAGAGGGTATTTGTGTTGATTCATCTAAGGTGGAAGCTTTATAATCGTGGCCTATTCCTACTAATATCCATGAAGTCTGGAGTTTCCATGGGTTACCCTTATTCTATAAGAGGTTCATCAAAGATTTCTCTTCCATTGCAACACCTATCACACAACTGATGAATAAAGGAGAGTTTAGTTGGAATGATCAAGTGACAAAGGCTTTTGAAGACTTGAAGACAAAGCTCTCAAATGCACCTGTATTATCTTTACCTTGTTTCGATAAGCTATTTGAAGTAACATGTGATGTGATTGGTGCAGGCACTAGGAGTGTGCTTTCACAAGAAAGGAAGCCGATTGATTTCTTTATTGAGGAGTTGAATGGCTTAAGACTCAACTATTCAACCTATGATAATGAGTTCTATGCTATTGTGCGTTGTTTGGAGACATAGAGTCATTACTTGAGACCCAAGCCTTTTTTACTTCATTTGGATCACAAGAGTTTAAAGTATTCTGATGGTCAAAAGAATGTGATTCCAATACATACTAAGTGGATAAGCTTCTTGCAGACATTTATGTTTTCTACAAGACAAGTGGATGGCAAACAAAATGTTGTGGCGGATGCATTATTGAGGAGGACCATGGTACTTACCATGATGGATGAAGAGCTTCTAGGGTTTGAGATGTTGAAGATTCAATATGCCATGGATGATGATTTTTCTATGATATTTGAAGAGTGCAAGAAATAAGGGAGTTATAGAGCTTATCTTATTCAAGATGGGTTCTTATTTAAGCACAAAAAATTATGTGTGCCGAAGACTTTAGTTTGAGACTTACTAATCAAAGAGGTGCATCAAATAGGAATTTTAGGACACTTTGGAATTTAAAAGACTTTGGAGTTGCTGCAAGAACATTTCTATTGGCCGAAAATGCAAAAGGGAGTATCAAGGATATTCAACATTGGAGATACTAGCCCTTATTATGACAATGTAAATTTGAGGAAAAAATCAAATCAACAAGGGGAGAATGATGCATGATAAAACACTCATAAATTGGTTATCATAATTATGGAACAAATTATTCTTCATTTAGAAAGTGGCTCCCATAAAGTTGAAGACTAATGGATGGTTACGTTGCTCGAAATATAACAAACAAGTAATTAAGTATCTACATGCATGTGCATGGCATGCATATCATGCGAGGAGGGAGTGACCGCATGCATGGGGATTTTATTGGCAGGATTTTCGAGTATAAATAAGTAATTTAGCTAATTTATTAATTAAGTAATAAAGTAGGAGAATAAAGTTAGCATAAAGTAGCATAAAATTAGCATAAAAGTAGCATAATATCTTTTAACTTAGAATCTTTTAGAATATGCTTTAGCAAGTGGTAGAAAGGTTATATTATGCATGAATGTTGAAAATATTATATATAGAATGAGTAATTGAAGTCGAAGATCAACATCGAATGAATTCTATAAGAATTCAAACTCAAGTAAATCGAATCTGTGTGAACGATTTGGCTTGAAAGTTTTAATCTGTTTGTTTGTATGAATTAGAGGTTAATCCATATCTTTTATACTCTCCTTAATCCATATTATTCCTGCCATAGTTACCATAAAAATCCTACTCTAATTTGTGGTTAATCAAAGCCCTAGTTCGGTATACACAATCGAAACCCTAAACCCACCATTTGAAACCCTAACCTTCACTGGAACCAAACATCATATTATTCTTTCTATTTGAATTAAATCCTAACTCTAATCCTAACCCACGAAATCATCATCCATTAAATCCTGACATTCAAATCATCATCTTAAACAACACACCATTGTAAAATCAACATCATAATTAACTCATCACATTCGAATTGTCTTCATCACTCATTCACCATCACCGAATCATCACCATCATTTTTTCTACCATATTCGTAAAATCCTCATCCTTATTCCATCATATTTGAATCTTCAATTTCTTAATTCACCATCAACAAGAATATATCCTAATATATAAACCCAATTCAAGCCTTAATTCCACATAATTAAGAATCCTATCCTCTCACACACATCATGACATAAATTCTAGCTGAAGCCAAGTAACCACAAATGGTCATAAAAACCTAGTCGATGCTAAATAAACCACCTAGATGATGAAGCCCTTTAGAATCAATACCCCATTTAGAATCAATACCTAATTGAGGATAGGGTAATCTATTCCCATGTACTACTCGATCATCTTTCACTTTATGTGATTAGTTCTTTATTCCTAAGGTTACATTATTACATATGGCTCGCATAACAACCAAAGCAATATATCCACATAAAAATTCCAATTCAATCATTATTCCATTAAAAATTGCGATGAGGATTTTGTTAGCACTTATACAAGGTTAATCCATCCATCTAGTAAATCTATTATGTCAAGAATCTAGATTATATAATTCGATAGTAGCATCATACCATATTTACTCCAATTTACCTATTAAAATCTTCCAAATGCACTTGTTAAAAATAATATGAATTATAATCCCATTAACCCATTCATTAGGTCATTAATTTATGAAAAGTTGTGTTTTCTCATTAATGAAGAATCATGTTATGGCATAATACTGAATCTCCAACCATACTAAGGTGAAAAGGGATAAATACAACACATTTTAGATTAATTAATCGATCAGCTTGGGTAAAATAGTTGATTGTTTTGGGTAAACTAGTTGATCGGTTTGGATAAGCCAAACCCTAGAGTTTCCTACCAAAACCAATTGATCAGTTTGGTCAGACCAATTGAATTCTCTAAAACTAGTCAATTGGTTTGACAATTGGTTGACAGATTAAACTAGAGACCACCTAGAATTATCACCAAAGAAATAATTGATTGGTTGGGCTATCTAGTTGACTATTAACCATAGGTAGATCAGTTAGGTATAACCAATTGATTGATTCAAATAGAGAGCAACCCAAAGTCGTTGTAGACAAACTAATTGAAGGGTGATGCTAACTATTTGATTGTTCTAAGAACTAGTTGATCGGTGTGACTTAACCAGTAGAATGGTTTGCTCAAAAACAACAGATTTCAGACATTTTAAAAAAGAGTAAAGCTCGAAAATTCAACCACACCAAAGCCATAACATCATCATTATGAAAAATAGAGTTTACATATGTTCATATATATTAATCATGTTACATTTACATAAAATCAACCATATTTTCTGATGAAAGCATACTTTTCTCAAAATACCTAAAGGTCCTAGCATGAATTACCAAAATACCATCATCATCATAAAATCATGCAAAAATAGAAAAATTATAAATTATATTATCTCACATGATCATTCATACCGCATTTTAAAGGCTAGAATGACTTGTAAGATGAGCTAAAAATCCACACCAAATAGTAAAACCTTTAACTAAAAGATTATAACTCTCATAATCCTTAAAAATAAGAGATTAAGACTATAAAAAATCTTCCTTAAACCCTCTCAAATAAAAAGAGTACAAATATAAGAAAGAAAAATCTAAATTTACAACCTTTGAGAATATTTTAAGAAAACTTAGTTCAAAGCCTCAACTTTTCCCAAATCTAACCCCTTCTTGCTTAAAGATAAATTAATAGATAGTTAGGTAAGGATTAGAGGAGATAGATGAATTAAAATGAAGGTAAAATTTTGATTAATATTAGAGTTCAAGTATAGGAAAACATAAAGTATCTCATCGGTTGAAAAGAGGCAAAGGAAAAAGAGGACTAGGGACATTTATACCCAAATAATCAAGTAAGGAATGAAGGAGAAATGTAAAATAGATTGAAGCCTAAATTTCATCATTTTAAATTAAACCATAAAGGGTGGATTTATCAAGAACAAGGATAACTTTCTTCCCAAGGCTCAAATAATGTTAGTTGGGAAAATGCAAGTTGAGATTTTCTAGACACTAGTTGAACATAAGAATGGAAGTGGGTAGATTTACATCAGAAACAAATCTCTTTGGCATATAGTGAAAATCTAGAACAAATTTCCATTCACAAAGTGTACAAAGGAGAGAGGAAGAAGATGACAAGGGATTAGGTTATGCTTCCCTTTTCTGCAAAAATCTGTCATTCGAATCTATTAAAATAATTAAAGCTGGGATAATTAATCAAAAAAAAATAAAGATTAATCAAGAAACAACTCGGAGTTAGATTACTAAGGTTATAATTTGTTAGAAGAATTTTCCAAAAAAAAAACACACTCTAAAAATCATTCAGCTCGACGAACCAATTGATCACTTTGGTCAACTAGTTAACTATTCTATAGACCAATTGATTAGTTTCGTAGACCAGTTGACTGGTTCCATCAAACTAAAACTCAAGCTAAAAATGATAGACTAGTCTATTGGTTCATAAGATCAGATGACCGGTATGCCAAAAAAAACTCATTTCTACTAAACTTTCTAATATTTTTCAATTCCTTTTTATGTAAAACCAAAATATATTTCCAAATCAAGATTGAACCTCATCCAAAATCCAGTAAACATTAGAATTTCACACTATAAATCTTTAATTATTGGGTATTACAAGTTACCTATATTGACATATGCATTTTTAGCTTGTTTATGTTAGATTACTATTATTAAGGTTATTTCTTCAAAATAAAAACTTAAACCAAATTTGGAAAAAATATATATAAATATGTATCGAATTTGATTTCCTTAAGTATATAACATTATTATTTTTATCTATAGTATGAATGATGCTAGGTTCTCACAAGCATCGACTCCTAGTTATACTAAAAGGAGTCTAACAACCCCTAGATATGTCGCCTTCTACTAGGTTGCTGAAGTTGGAAAATTGTTTATTGCATCTATTTAAAAAACTAATTTGGTTCCAAAAAGCTAAGTTCAATATGGTGAATCTCCATGACCATAACTCTTGCTTCTTTCATGCCATGGTCGTTAACCCAATTTCTAAGAAATTTATAACATATTCATATTACTGCTATTTTTTAGAGAAAAATAAAACAAATTACTCTTAAGAGCCCATAGATTTCTCACAATCACATGTCTATTGATTATTGAAGCTTCAAAAACTAATTATATGATATATCTTAGCTACTATTCTTTTCTCAATCTTAATATGTTATAAAAGTATGTATATATTTCTTCAAATTAAGAAAATTATTTTCTCTTATTCTCTTTCCATACCTTTCTCTCTGTATATGGTCATAATAATGTATAGAAGCAAGACAAGTATATAACAATACATTTCCCTATTGTCAATGCGTATGCATGAGTCCATTATTTATTACACTATTTTTTAATATACTTGGTGCCATTATTAACTATGGACTATATAATAATTTTTATATTGTTTAATTAAATTAAATTAATAATAATAATAAAATAACATATAGATATTATTTAATTAATTTATAACATAAATACATATTTTTCAAAGCTATAAATACATATTAAACATTTATTCCATTAAACTAATGTTTTTTTCATGAACATTCAAATATTTGAAAAAGTAAAAACTGAAAAGATACACCCTAAACAACATTGCTTCAACTTTCAGATAAAGAGAAATGTTGATGATGATTACATTACGGGGATGAAATAATGTACAAAATCACAACCACCAATAATTGTTAACTTTATATATGAAATCATTACTAGGATTAAAAAGGTAATCATAAGTGATCTCATCATCGGCAGAGATAAGGTTTTTGATAATGGGTATCATTTTTTTTCTCAATTACCCATACTCATAATCTTAACATAGTAGTTAGGAATACACTATTATCAGGGAATAGCCTCAAACAATGCTATAATCAGAGATGCCTCCAATCTAAACATAGCCCACATCATCCTCAAGATGAATAAGTAACTTATAAAATGGATATACTTATACCTTTATCTAGATAGTAAAACTAAGGACAACAAAATCACTACATGATTAAACCAACTAAATTAAATATTCATCCTAAAACAAAGTCACACTATGCTCATTAGTACTACGAAGATAATAATATGACACCATATAGTAGCTCCAAACCTCAAATATGGTCTAATATAAACTGTTACAAAAATACTAAATGATAATATATACCAACCATAAAAGGGGGAAAACTTCCACTACAAAAACTTGTTATTATCCATGGAGAACCACCCAAATTACAGAAGCATCACAAGTTTACAAAGGCTAACTAAGAACCTAGAGAAAGAGGAAATGTAAGCACATGGGAGGCATCCATAGAAAAATAGGCTTGTAGGAAAGACCCCTTGTTAGGTACAATGTCATGGGATAACTCTTTCACCAAAGTATTTTGTCTGTGGCACTTAGAAGAACAACTCCTTTAGTATTCATTAAGTTAGGATTTCCAATATTAAGGCTAATAACAAGCCTTTAAAGACAAGTAAGAACACTTTGATAATTTCTAGACTTAGATAAATCTAGACTTCCCTACCGTGGAAGCTTTTAGATCTTTTACAACCTCCAACATTTATATGAGCATTCTAGAGACTTCCTTATATGATTTTCCTACACTATTCTAGATTTGAGAGATCTAGGGAGTTCTTAAATTGTATATAATGTCTCTAGAATATTACACAATCTACCACATAATTCCACTAGAGTCTACACAACTCTAGGGTGTTCTAGAATCTTCTAAAAAAATCACAAAAATAAGTAGTCTATGACACTCTCCCCTACCTAAAGCCTTGTTTTCCTCATCGATTCCTTAGTGGACTTGAAAACCTCTATCTAGTCACGAAACGTCCATAAGTCATCCTTGTGTTCCAAACTTTCCATGCTATTTGGTAACCATTTCCAATGCATAAGGTACGAAGTATAGTTGGAAAATCCTTTGGCATTATTTACTTTATGTACCACCATATTTCCAACCTCCTTCTCAAAATATGTAACATTTGTGAGTGGTGCTTGATGATAATCACCTTTACTCGGGACATCCTTATAGTAGGGCTTTAGATGAATCATATAGAACACAGGGTTGACCTTGAGCTTCTTTGATAATTCTAATCTATATGAACCCTTTCCAACCTTGGTCAAAATTGGGTACAGTCCCTTCCACCATCATGTTAAGCCTATATATACTTTCTTGTATTCCTTGAATTGTTGGGTTGGAAGTTTTACCATAACTTCATCTCCAACTTGGAATGTCCTATGTTATCTCTTCTTATTAGCCCACTTCTTCATTTTCTTAGCTGCCTTATTCAAGTTAGCATTGGCCATATCCATCTACTTGTCCCAAATTTTTTTATACTTGAAGGTTGTAGGCTAGGTCTTGTGTATTCATTAGCCAACTCCTACGGAGATGTAGGTTGTTAGCCCATCACAAATTTAAATGAGCTCATTTGTGTCCTTTTACTTAGTTGAAGATTATAGGAGAATTGGGACATATATATTAACTTTTTCCAATATATTTGGTTGGAACTCACAAAGTTCCTCAATTAGATATACAACAAGTAATTTATCCATTCCATTTGCCCAATAGTTTGTGGGTGAAAACTTGTGGAGAAGTGGAGATCAAAGCCAATGAGCTTGAATAGCTCCCTCCAAATTTTTTTTTTTGAATTGTGGGTCTCGTTCATTGATGATACTCTAAGGAATGCCCTAATACTTCACCACATATTTGAAGAATAAGCGCCCAGATTCCTCAATTGTGTAAACTTGTGAGGAAGGGATGAAGATTTTATACTTAGAAAATCAACCCACCACTACCATTATGGAACCACATCCTTCTAAAATTGGGAGTTTTGAGATGAAATACATGGATATGATCTCCTATGGCTTCTTTAGAATAGGATAAGGCCCTATTAAACCCACAGACTTTCTTTTCTCTACCTTGTCTTATTGACACACAAAACAAGTCGTCATGTATGCTTCCATATCATCCTAAATGTTAGGCCAATAATAAGATTTTAAAGAAGTTCAAGGGTCTGTCTCATACAAGGATGACCTGACCAGTTCAAGTCATACCACTCTTTTAGTAGTTCCCTTCTTAGGTTACTCCACATTAGCACATAGAGTCGGCAACCAATGGTGTAGAAGATGTTGTCTTCTACACAATATCTTCAAGTCCTTCCTTCCTTAGCCTTCATTAAGTTCTTAGCTAAGTGATCCTAGCATAATTCCTGTTGAACTTGATCTATGAGATCATAATGTGGCTGGCTCAAAGGTGCTAACTCTGCCTTCTTACTTAATAAATTAATGCCAACATTAGATTTTCTGACTTATATTCCATTGTACAGTCGAACTCTACCAAAACATTCTACCACTGGGCTTGCTTGGGACTTAATTAATTTTATCTCTAGAGGTAACTAGTAGAAAAATTGTCAGTATTGATAAAAAAAAGACTCCTAAGCAGTTAATGTCTCAATACCTAAAGGAAATGTATAATAGCCATCATCTCTTTTCATGCACCGAATATCTACTTTATGTATCATTCAGCTTTCAACTCTCATAAGCTATGGGGTGTTCTCCTACATCACCACGCCACCTATTTCAAGATCCAATGCATCTATGTGTACCTCAAATGGATCCATATAGTTGGGAAAAGCTAAGACTTACTCTTCCATCATAGCTTGCTTAATATCCTTAAAGACCCTTTGACATTCTTCTTTCCATTTCCATGTGAGCTTCTTATTAAGTAAGCCAGTTAAGGGTGGGGCCATTTCCTAGTAACACCTTATGAACTACTAATAATATTTTACAAGGCCCAAGAAAGATCTTAACTCCAAAAACCCCTTAGGTGGCTCCCATTCATCAATAGCCCTCACATTAGCCTTATCGATAAAGATCCTCCCTTTCACAATCCAATTCCCTAGGAACATTACTTCCTTCTTAGCAAATGATTGCTTCTCCATCTTTACGAAGAACACATTTTCTCTAAGTACTTGGAAAAATTTCCTTAGGTGCTCAACATGTCCACCCAAGGTTTCAATATAAACCACAATATCATCTAAGAACACTACCCCAAACTTATCCAAAAAGTGATGGAAGATATGATTATTTATAGTGAAAAAAGTTATAGGTGCATTTATAAGATCAAAGGGCATAACCAATAGCTCATAAGACCCATACCAGGTCACACATGTAATCTTGGTCTCATCCCCTTTGGTTATGCAAACTTGCCAATATCCTGACCTCAAATCTAGCTTGGGAAACCATCGTGCTTTCCCAATCCTATCAACTAATTCATCCACCAACATAATGGGGTACTTGTTCTTCATTGTCACTTTTTTTAGTGCCCTATAGTCGATAAACATGTAGAGGCTTCCATCATGCTTCCTTTGAGACAGCACCGGAGCACCAAATAAAGCTTTGGATGGTCTTATGAATCCCGCATCTAATAGCTACTTGACTTGCTTCCTCAACTCTTCTAACTCCAGTGGGCCATCTTATAAGGACCCATTGCTGGATGATTCGCTCTTAAATGCAACTCAATCACATGATCCACCTTCCTCCTAAGTGCTAAGATCTTTGGAAGCTTAGGCTTCATCATGCCCTTATACTCCTTGAGGACTCTCTTAATATCTTTGGTTACTTTTGACCTAATGGACAAGGACTCTTCCTTCAATGTCGCTAACAATGTGACCTCCCACTTCTTGATTCCTTTAGATACATGCATATCAAAAAACATCTTGGAATCCTTATTTTCTCGTATTAGGGGCATAAAATAGGACTCTTTCCCTTTACATATATGCATGGTGTTATAGTTAGTGAAGGATAGTGGTCGTACCTTATCTATAAAATCTATGCCAAGTAACATCCTAAATTCATCTATGGGTACTACGATGAAATCTACTATACCTTCCCATTTGGCCAACCTAATAGGTACCCCTCAAGCTATGCCAACAAGGGACTAGACACTGAGTTCATAGCCTTTATCTAACCAATCTCCTTGACATACTTGATTCCAAGTCTTATGGCCTCTCCTTTAGCCACAAAGTTATGAGTGGCACCTATATCCACTAGTTCCCTCATGCATCTACCATACACCTTGTCTTTGACATATAGCAAACCCTTCAATGCCTTATTCTCCACCTTTAACATCTCCTATTCCATGGCCACCTCCTTAGGCTCCTCCTTAGCCTTAGCCTTAAGTGAGTTTAAGAAGTGCATTGATCCCATCTTGACTTCCTTCTCACCAGTTGTCCCCTCTTCTTTGAGGGTACTCATAAGGGCATTAATTTACTTCCTCTTTAGACACTCGAAGGATATGTGATCACCCTGACAGATGAAGCATACCTATTTCTTGATCGATCATTTCCCCCATCATACTTTCCCTTCCACATGGGTGGGTCTCCTTCCTTCCATGATTTCTGTCCCTCCACCTTCTTATAAGCCACCTCTATTTAGCTCATTCTTCTTCTCCCTTAGGAATTCTATAAGGAAATCGGCCTCCCTTATGGCCAAAGCAAGGTCTTAGACATTTCAGCACCACAAATCTTACTCCATCTAAATTTACAACCCATCCATCAAGTAGATGAGTTCGTTCTTCTTTGACATATCTAGAATCTCAAGCATCAAGTAGCTATATTATTTTTCATATTCCTTAATGGTACTAGCTTACTTTAGGCTCCTTAACTTCTTAACTATGGCCTCCTCCATATTAATGGGATAAAACTGAGTTTTAAGTTCCTTATTAAATTCCTCCCATGTGTTGATAGCCACCACACCTCTTTAAATTTCATCCCTACAACATCTCCTCCTAGCATAACATATGCTCAAGGTAGAGGCCGGGGGTATCAATCTTGTTGGCATCATCATCCATAATTACATAACGTATATAACTCTCTACAATCCAAATAAAATTATAAAGTTCTTTACTATCACACTTGCCTCCATACTTGGTTAGATAGGGGCCTTGGACTCTTAATCATCCAGTGTGATTGACATTCCTTCCTTGGTTGATATCCTATCTCAATGCAACATGCTCTTCCATAATGGTTCTAAACTCCTCCCTTAGGGTACCAATACCCCTTTAGAATTCCTTTGACAAGTGGTTGATGCCACCATGGAATTTCCCATGAATATCTTCACCGAGATATTCATCCAACACATCAAGCCTCTCCAACCTACTTATTTTTGACCAACACCATATTCTTCTTCTCATGTTCTCTGCCATGAGTCTCCACGGAGATATTCATCTCACTTGGGTTCTTTGCAACCTTATCATTTACTATGGCTACGATCCCTCATAACCAAAGCTTCCCTTTTACCAATGCTCTGATATCACATGTCACAGGGTGACTCTTTTCATCTAAGTCTTTCTTATATGACACTAAGAAGAAAAACTCCTTTAGTGCTCACTAAGTCAGCCCTTCCAACACTAAGGCTAATGCCAAGCCTTTAAAGATGAGTAAGAACACTTTGAGAAATTAGGAGACTTAGAGAAAGTGAGAGTGTTTGTGTATAAGAGGAAATTTTATTGAAGAGAGAGGATAGAGCTTGCAATTTGAAAGATTATGGGAGCAAATGGGGTGGTCCTCTATTTATAGTTGAGGTCCCCCTCCCCACCTCCCTACAGTGGAAGTTTCTATGTCTTCTATAACCTTCCACATTTACATAAAACTTTTAGAGACTTCTTTATAGTATTTTCCTACACTCTTCTAGATTTGAGAGATTTAGAGAGTTCTTACATTATCTAGAATGTCTCTAGAATATTACATAATATTCCACATAATTCTACAAGATTCTACATAATTCTATGGTTTTTTAGAACCTTCTTGACAAAAAAACAAAAATTTGGTCCATGACAAAAAGCTCACCAAAGATATTGGTGTGAAAAATAATCAAGAAATGGTTGAGCATGTTATTCAAGTTGCATCAAATAAAACTAAATGACACCAAGTCTCATTATTCTTCTTGCGTACTAATGAAATTGTTTGAGTAAAAGCTAATTTTAATGATTATTGTCTTTATGTAGTACTAATGTTATCATTTTTTATCATGACCCTAATGATGGCAACAAAAACATAAATCAATGTCTATGTTTTCTTTTTCCCTTTTTTTGGGTCAATATTTTATCTAAAATTTGATCCATCCATCCAATAATATTTTATAATTCATTAGCAATCAATTAGGAATGTAAATCTATGGATTATATATTAAGAAACAAATCTATGGTTATAATCTTCTTATTGTAAATCATTACAAGATTTAAATACTAAAATTCTGGGATAAAGTATAAAATAATTATGTTGAATAATTTCCAATACATATCATGTTATTGTATTTGTACATCAAGGTGATACCTCCAATTAATAAACATAACCACAAACTTCAAGAACTTTTAGACTTACGAAAGCTTAATCAACCTTTTCTCTAGCAAGAAAACAAATTAAGAGTATCAATAATTCTTCTTAATAGATTAAGTCAATGTCAAGTACATCAATGTTATTAGTTTTGATCTATTATATAGCTAAATAAGGGTAGTGGATTTATTATTGACATAAACTTAATTATTATGCTGCCAATGACATAAAATTAATTATTATGCATTAGTACCAAGTATATATATTCAAAAATATAGCCATGACATGGATCATATAATTTAAATCATAGAGTATAAAATTAAAAAAAAAATCCAAGAATCCTCAAATTATTCCAAAGAATGCACTAAAACATCAACATAGATAAAATAAAGTAGCAACGATGCAAAATTATTGATATAACTAAGATGTACAATGATAACATTAAGATAAAAATGCTATGATTCTACTAAAAAACAAACCGAATTGAAGTTTAAAAAATTTGTAGCTTGATAGAATAACTTTGTTTTCTTCTCTTTTGTTTTAAAATCTTCTTTTTCTTGTTTTGTTACCATCCTTTTACTTTATCTACTTTATGCTTTTGGTAGTTTCACAATATCTCTCTCTCTCCCCTTATTATCATTAACTTTTTCTTCTTTCTTTGATTCCATTAGAAATGTATTTATTCTCATAAATATTACACCGCTAATAAGAATGAATACGTAACAACATTAAGAAAAACATGAGATTGAGTTCAATGACAACATATGGAACAAGAAGAGAGGCTTTGAGTTGTGTGTTTTTTTTTTGAGGGATTTTTTTATGATTATTTATCTGACATCTATAATGCATTTCTTTAGAAGTTTTATTCAAATTAATAAAGAGCTACAAGTACCAAAGTTAACTAGTTTAGGACACTGAGCACATCTCCTTTATTATTTATTGATTAAGGCAATGCTAAATTTTGAAAACCATCCTATCTTGTTTAATAGTATTATCCTAATGATTTATAATTAACTAAGAAGAATATAGGACTAGTATATACTATTATATGCATAAAAGGGTCATCATATCTTCTTTTCTATTTTTCTTTTTTGTCTAAATGGTATATTTCTACCTATGTGTGTGTGTGTGTGTGTACACACCCAAACACACACATACACTTAATTTAGTTAGACCTACTACACTATTAACTCAAAAGTACTACTAATACCATATTCGTTTAGCTAGTAACTTATATTATTATATCAAATTAAGACTTAAATAATTTGTTTGGTTGCTTATAGATGAAGGGATGATGGAATTTAGAAATTTGTGTGTGTTAATTTTTACAAATAGATTTCAATATGTCTGTATCACTAATTGGTATTCATATTGGGTAATCATATTTACACTTAATACTTGCCACTGTGATCACACATATTAGGTATATATATTTTTTACTTAATTTCCATTTGGCAGTTTACCTATTAGGTAGTTTACCTCTAATTTTTTCTTTACTTCGCCTTATTATCATGCAAAAATGTTCTTGTGTGTGCTCAAGTAGACATATTTCTCTCTAAGTTATCATAGTGATATATATATATATATATATATATATATATATATATATATATATATATATATATATATATATATATATCTATATATCTTAGGCATACAAATAAGGATGTATATATAGATAAATGTAGAATAGGAGGTGAATGTACTAATGTTTCTCTTATGGTGAATATTACTTACATGGACTTGTACTTGTTAGCTAGGCAATGTAGATTGTCTTTTAAGTGTTTTAGTTATCTGTTTTCTAAATTTTTATTTTTTTACTTGTTATATCTTTGAGAGCCTAGAAATGAATTTTATCCTTTTCCATCTTTAGGGAAGGTGTAGGCAATATTGAAAAATTTATCACATTTAGCTTAAAGATCAATCATTTTACTTTTAAGTTGATCCATATTCATCTTGTGATCAAGATAACTATCATTTTTGTAAGATTCAATTTCCTCAAATTTCTCCTTGATTTCATAATTAACATATGATCCACACTATATTCAAGGAGAGCATTGCCACTTAAGAGATTTTTATGTTATTTATGTGGGTGACTAATAAAATTTTTCATTCTAGCCCTTTATTTTGCTATTTTCACAAATAACATCCTATAAAGTACAATCATAAGAAGAAAGGGACCTAGATTAAACCTCACGATCTTCCTCATCATTATCCTCACTTGAGCTTGAATAATATAGGATTCATCAATATGAGCAATGAAGAAAATATTCACAATTTCTACTCCTTCATTTTTCTCGTACTATCATAATCTCCAAAGATACCTTTCGTGGATGATCTACCCTTTTTTCTTCTTTCTAAGGAAATTGAATGACCTATTTCTTCAGGGAATGCAAAGTAATATTTGATCAAATGAACTTTATTTTAGAAATCTTGGAATCAAAAGGATTTATTTCCTTTCGTGAAGAATCATGAAATTATTTTGAGTTACCTGAATCTTATCTATGTATTCTTGAGGATTTGCAAAATCTCTTGAATTAAGTTGAAATAAATGCATTTTCCTCGCTATTCTAGGCTTGACTTCATTATTCCTCTTCATCTCACCTATTTCATCATCTTCATGAATATAATCATTTTCTCTACATGATGAAGCCTTTAAAGAAATAATTTTCTTCTCTTATTTCAATTCATCTTTAGACTCATGTCTCAATATATATCTAATAAGCTATTTAGGTGTCATTTTGGTGAGATCTCTTTCCATTTTATAGAAATTTCTTTTTGTATCTATTATTTTGAGACATATTAAAGTAACTTCTTCACTTTCTTATCATTGGTGATCACTTTTCCAAGAAACCAAGTGGTTCACAATACATGTGAATTGATTACCGAATTCACTAATTAGATTGCTTGGTGTTATGGCAAACAACTCATATTCTCTTATTTAAAGAGAAATTATGGATACCTTCACTTGTCAAGTACCCAAATGAGTGAAAAAAAATTTATCCCAAATTTCCATAATCATTGTGCATGATTGGATCATATGGTACTACTTTTTACTAAGCCTACATTAGAGGATCCTGATGGCTTTATTATTGAGAGTGAGATTTCTTTTTATTAGCAATAGTGAATACTTCATGAGTATTCTTAACTTATACTCTATTGAAATCCTTTATATTCTTTGATGAAGAACACCATTTGAATCTTCTCATATGATAATTTCTTAACACTAAACAATGGTGGCTCTGTGGTGGCGAAGCCTTCACATAAACTAAATGAATCTATTCCCTTAATAGTTTTTTTCACCTCAGATTGATAGATTATTTATGAAATAAATATTTAAATAACCCTTGAGAGGGTGAATAAGATTTATGCAATGGATAATGGCAAACATAATATGTGACAAATAAGAGATAAAACTTACAAATAATTGATACAATATTTATAGTGGTTCAAGATAATCCAATAAGATTTCTCTATATCCATTACCAAAATTTTTTGAAATATACCCTATAAGAGGTGAATAAATTTTTTTATTAGCATCTAGAAAATAAGAACTTCAATGTTAGTTTTATAATGATTCAAGGAATAAATTCCTCTATGACCACTTGAAAAGGTTTTACCTTTTGCATTTTGGACACCACATGTACTTATATTGATGATCTCTCTTTCTAAATTTATGATCCCATAAACTCAATAACATTTATAGAGATCAATTACAATATTAACATTCCTATTGATTATTAACACAAGAATCTCCATAAGAATTCTAGGCAACATATAATATCAAATAATGAGTTTTTAGTAGTGATGCAATTGATTACAAAGAATCTCACAAATAATATATATTTAAAGTTTTATAAATAAATTGTGAGTGTAGTCTTGCTAAAATAGACATATATTACAATGGAAAACTAGAATCTAGCTAAGTTAAATGAGCAAGATCATTATTAAGAAAATCTCAACAAAATTATATTTGAAAGTGTGAAGTTGAGAGTTAAATGTAAGAGAGTGATTAGAGAATTAATTTTATAATTAATGAGGACTGAAAAGTTATTTTTAATCTTCCTAATAAATTTTATTTATACTATGAGCCATCAAGCTAGTTGTTGGTGGCAAAAATAAATTAGTATTTGGGTGTATAAAAGTAGAATTATTAGCATTTAATGCTAAACAGTTGATTAGTTCAAAGTATTAGTTAATCGTTTAGCCTGACTAGTTGATGGTGTAACCGGCCGAAGGAAACTAGAATAAAAATGTTACCATTGCATAAACCTATAAATTAGTTATTGGAACTATTTGATTAGTATAAGACTTTGCACTTTTTCCCCATTGAACATATAAGAACAATTGAATAATTTGGCAGACTAGTCAATATATTTATTGAAACCATTCAGTAAATTTGAACAAGGAAAAAACAAATGATCTGTTTATTAAAGTCGGTTAATGTGTTCAATTTGAGATTAAATATTTTTCCCAAAATAAAATTCCTTAATGAAACAATTAACTAGTTTTTAGGATTTTTGAAAGGTTAAAGTCCTAGCTTAAAAGCACAAAATGGTTAATTAGTTTTGAGACTAGTCAATTGATTATGACTAGAACCAAACACTTGTAAAACACTTTCAATAATTTCTTAAATTTAGAACCAAAAACGAAGATTCATCAAATAAATTATAAAGAAAATTTTAAAGCCTTCCAAGAGATAAAATCAAAAGATTTAAAGCTCAACCAACCTTACAACCTAAGACTTAGAAGATTACATAATCAAGTTAAATTCTTGATGTCTTCAATATTTGTTTGATCTTTGGTTGGTATTTATCTAAAATCATGTAGAATAGATTGAAATACTCATCCATTGAGTGATTTGTGAAACTTGAATATTCTTTTATCTTTTCATTTCACTTAGAATGTTTGATTAAGTGTGTTTTTCATCAATTAGACTTGTAATGCTCATGCACACTTAAACACCTATGTTAAAACCTTAATTAATTTTTGTTAGCATCAAAACCGAAGAGTAAGATGTTGATTGAAATAAGAAGTTAGTAGTGCCCCTTTTGATGATGACAAACAAAAAGTACAAACATGAGTACATTAAATCAAACATAATGTAAAAAATAGACCTTACCCCTTACCATTTGCAACTTTAAATTTGATTACATGGATTTTTCTCCCTATTTTATCATAAAAAAAAGGGGAGAAGATTTAAATTGTGCTAGGAAACTATAGACAAAGGATATAACAATCCAAACCAAAAATGGAAACTCTCCCTTAATAGGTTCATCAATGAAAATCATAAAGGAATGCCCCCCTAAGAATATGCATACTATCACAACAATAATACAACATAGGATTAATCTGTGATGTCATAATACATTTGAGTAAGTAAATGTACTATATATCATAGAAGAGTTATCTTATATATATTGTATATCAAAAGAGTTAATAATGTTCAAGATATAAATAATATTGCTAACAACTAACTACATGGATTGATGTTTGTACAATAAAATATAAAATATAATAAGAACAAATACAAATCTAAATACAAAATAAACATATCCCATGCACAAGTGTGAATATAGACTATGTAGAGCTCTAATAAACACTTGTGGTGCCTAGAGTAAATGAGGAAGATGGTGGGTTAGAATGCTATGATAAAAGTAGGTGGAAGTAGACTATCTAGATCCTCACTCTCAATGCTCTCTGAATTAGTGATATCAACAATGCCAAGAGTAATTTGAATTGCCGAAGTGAAAGAATAATATATAATTAGATATTATGAAATAGGACTATCAAATAATACATTGATCAAATCTAGTGCGTTTAACAATAGCATCCCCAACAACCTTAGCATCTTTAGCATTGGTCTCAACACTAGCATCTCTATCATCTCTATCTATGTCCACCCCATCTTATGGATCTCATGGAAAATATTAGTGATGTAGTTGAAATTCAGGATGAAATTGAGATTAAATGGCATACACATTAGACTCCATAGCCTCTTTGTAACTCTCCATAGTTTCTAGTCTAATATCTAGTGGTGTATAAATTAGTAAGAGTAATTCCTAGATGTTGGCTACTATCACTCACCTCGAAGTAGTAGACAGTTGAGGTGTAGTATATGTAGAAGGAATTCTAGCTGAAGATATACTACATGTATAGAGGGATGTTAGTGGAGGAATAATAACATCACCATCTCTAGGTTAAGGCTGAGGCTGAGGTACCTACATAGTTGGTATCTTATCAGTGCAAGTTAATGTGACTCGAGCCTTTGTTGTGAAAATCATGTGTTTTCCATCATCACTCATCTTGTAGCCCATACTCCTAAGTTTCACCTAATCAAATATGTCTAGTACATTCTGAAGATGGAGTGGATTAGTAAGAAAAATACCATAAGGGACTCCAAATTTATATAGATCTATGTGATGAGGGACTCATATCCTAATGTGACATGAATATAGCTCACCATGTGACCTATGTGCCTAAATATATCGACTCTAGATGAAACTAAGGCACCTGATAAGATGTGGTCAACTCCATAGTTATCCTTGGTGGTCATATGTGCACTAGAGCTAGCTCAAGTAAATAGGATTAAACTAACAAACTAGTGTACCACCCTCTTAGTGGGTGGTATATTGTAGGAGTTAGCATTGCCTCCTCACACAAAGTGGTGCCTCGACACTTCAAATAAAACCATGTAATGTATGCCTTTGCATTTCCACTCACTGAAAGTCATCCTTATATGGATTTGAGCAAATATCCCCAAATTCTTAGCTAAACTAAACTAATCTACTATAACTAGAACACCTAGAATAAGAGTAGTTAGAGGATCATCATTGATAAAAATATAGAGGATGCTATAAAAAGGGAAAAATCAATATAGATTGGCTAATAAAGCTCAAGATGTGGAAGAATCTATAGGTCAGAGAAGGATTGCATGAAAGGACGTTTGATTTAAGTAGTGCAAGTATTAGGATCTATATATTTGTTAGTTAAGACTTTATTAGTATGAAATCTTTGAACCAATGTTTTTGGTCATCATAGTGCAAAACAAAAATGGAGAGTGTGGTGATGTCTTAGTTTACCTACATATTTTGGTGGAAGATCTAACACTAGGTTGACTTCTATGCTTAGTAAAAGGCCTAATATACCTTAAACCAAGAGAGGTCGTCCATGCTCTGTAGGATATGGAGGAAACTTCCTAAAATTGGAAATATTAGTGGGATCGTATATCCTAATATAAGTCCTTGTAGGATAGCTAGGTAAGGCACAAGCCTTTTTCAAAATATCTTAAACAATCCCCTTACTCTTAAAGGTACAAGGCGTAAAAGTATTTTGTTCAGGTGTATTAAATTAGAGATAAGGATTAAGAAAATTCCAAACAAATATGATCAAAATAGAAATGGAAAAAATTAGATAAAAAATAGCTACATGAGGGATAAATTAGAGGAAACATTGGAATGTGAGTAAGCTCGACAAATTTGTGTTCCTTTAGACAAATACGAGGTTGAATAACAAGTGTACACCAATAAAAAACCAATCATATCACCTTAAAGTATATAATGAATCCAAAATAGGGTTAGGGTTTTTGAACAAGTAACCCTTTGATTTTTTCCTAAATATTTTAATGCAACATCAATCTTTGTGGAGAAATAAATAATTTGGGGTTAGGGAGAGTGAAATATCATATTTTTCAAAAACCCTAATTTAATCAAGATTTATATTTATATATAAATAAATATATATTGCTTTGAATGATTTATTACATTCTTTAAAATTTTAATTTTTTACATTTATAAAACATTTCTTTGACACTTTCTAAAATTTCCTTATAATTTAGAGTCTTGCGAAACTTATGAGCTAATTTTTGCCATCAAAATTATCTCAAATCATTATAATTCCATCCTATTGAGATTCCTTGATATATATTATTTGAATATTTAATGCCTTTTCAAAAATTTAAGTAGAAACTTTGACAAAAGAGCATTATTCATTATTCTTTTTGCCCTTAGTGAAGTTTTAAGCCTCAAAACAAGCATTTTAGGTATCTAAAATTTATTAACCTTTAGTGGTACTTTTATTTCATCATATTTAACCTAAATATTAAATAAAAATAATTTGTAACTATTTTGGGAATTTTTAGACAAATTATGTCATTTTAGGCATAACTATATCTCAAAATTTAACTCTCTCTATACAAAACATACCCAAAATATCCTAAACTTCTTCCTAAATTTATAAAATGTCTAAAATAAAGTTAGAAAAAATTATTTTTCTCTTTGTGGCTATTAATTTTTCATCCCAGTTCCATTCTTATTTTCTTACATTATACACAATTATCTAATCTTAAATATCCAAGATTTACCAAGCAATTTTCTTATTTTATTCTTCACATTTTCCCTCTTCTTATACCCTTCCATTTATTGGTTGAGCTTTTTCCTTTTCCTTGATCCATTAATTTATTAAGCCTTCTTTATTACTTGATGGTCTTATTTGATTTTTATATGTTTTAGGTGGATTTGTGATTACAAAAGAAGGTGTTATGGTTGAGAGATGATGTATTATAACTTATTATGGAGCTTTGGAATCATGTTAAACATGACTGTACAAGAAGTAGATTTTATTTAGTAACTAGCATTATTATAAGGGTTGATTATATCATATTTGGTTTTCTAAGGTTTTACATTAGATCAAGATTGAGTGTGTGTAGCACCCCCTTTCTTACCAACAAAATAAATTCATTTAAAGAAACTATGTGGAAGTTAAAATAGGAAATAGGGATGAAACCACCATATATGACACAAAGAAAGATATGACTAGTACCTAACTCATGCCCGATGTAAGCCTAAAACGAACACATAATTTAAGGTTCAAGGAAAAAAAACATTCAACAAGAATAAATAAGAGATCCATAATAAAATCACCTAAGGTAAATGGTTTACAACTCAGTTAATGTTACAAAATAGCTATAACTACAAGGATGGAAACCTAAATATAGATCCTAACATTGAAGAAACACTACACCAAATAGCCCTAGCTACTCTCTAACTCAAACCTAAAGCTTTTACCAAAGCCAATTCAACCTGCACAAAACTCCATCATCTACCCATTTGCATTCAGTAATGACCATGAAACAAACACATAAGTATTCATATACTAATAATATTAAACTAATACACCAAAATATAAATATCATGTAATATACATATAGGATTAGAATCACCTAATTTACATAGAGGTGTAAAACCATGCATCAACATAAAATAATAAAATCCATCTTATTTATTAACAAAAGGTAGCAATCATCAAAATATAAGATAGATTTGGCACAAACTAATATCAACATTCAAAGGTAATGACCTTTAAGTAAATCATAACCCAAGTCTCAAATTATCTAAGGCAATAATCACATAAGATAAAACAACAACCAAATCAACATGGTGTTTAATGTTTACACTAATAGATTCAACATAAGTCTAATTAACCATTAATATGATGAAACCAACTAAGATAAGCAAGGAATTAAAACACAAAAATCTCAAAACAAGTTCAATTATGAATCTTTTATTAAGGCGATGAAACTAATGAATTCAACTCAATCTTATGAGGAGTAAAATATCTTGATGCAAGACACCGATCTCTAGGGATAAATCAACTGCCTAATCTCTTATTTCCTAGGTAATAAATCTTGGAAGTCACATGACATGAATCCCTATATACACAAACCTCATCATCCAAATCATTAAGTACGTGTACACCCTATAGGATTGTGAATCCCTAAGAGTAGAACTGGGCCCTCTAACCTAAAGGTCCATCTATGCACTTAGGGGACTAAGTTTAAGGTGCAACATTCCTTTCCTAACTCACTATGTCTTCTACTTTAAAATATTAGTGTTTTATTCAATGCTAAATTATTATTCAATAAGGGATACAAGATCCTCACACAATAATAAATCATGTCCTCAAAAAACTTAGCCATTCTAGGTCACAAACTTTAGTCATGAAAGGCATTAACCATTTAAGGTCAAATCAACAACTAGCCATGAAAGAATTTGACTACTTTGGGCCAACTCAACAAATAGCAATGAAAGGATTAAGTTTGAGAAATAAGAAACAACCTCACTATAAACAATATCTAGCCATAAAAGGTCATGGTTAGGTAATAAGATGTAAATCCACAATAAACATTTCATTTTCAATTTTAATCTTTTAATCTAATCATTCAAAGGTCATTATAAAGTTAACTACCAATGATGTGGTGGATGGCCAAACCTAAAGTTACCTAGGGTCAACTTATTCTCTTTTATTCAGCATTTAGACAAATTAACCATACAAGGTCATACAACAAACCAATGACATACTAGCTAAATAAAGCAAATTCAAAGCAATAACGCTAAAGAAAGGTCAATCACACTTAACCAAAAATAAATATTTCAAACCATCTCAAAATGGCTTAAAAGACCAAAGAGTCTACTTCATATTCATAAAAGACTAAACTAGGGACTAAAGGGAACTTAGAATGCCAAAACAATTCAAATAAGAAATTTTCAAAAAAAAAAAACCATTATTTACTAGGAAAAATGTAAAGTTAAAATTCACTCAATTTGTTTTCAAAATAGCAAATTTTAATCCCAAAAAACATGTATGCGAGCCAAAGAGGCCAAAATATTTTATATATTTAAGTTCTAAATCATAAAATAAGGGAGTATGCCATTTGCAAAAAAAATTACTATTTATGGTTAATGGTAAAAGTTAAAGTCAAAGAAAAAGATCAAATTTAAGGCTTGACTATCACTATTTAAAAATTCAAGACTTACCATGTTAAGGCTTATTTGGTCATTTTATACATAATCATGATTAATTTTACTTAACTTTAGTAGATAAGGTTAATCATTGATTAATCCTATTAAACATTATTAATTCATTACTAACCCTATTTATGAGTATAAGTAGGTAATTAGTAAATACTACTTTGAATATTCATAAAAAACATTCAAACTCATTTTACTGCACTTACTCAAACTTTACCCAATAATAACTTTGGTTATAATAATTCAAATGGTAACATTTTATATACCAAATTTATCCCAAGAATACCAATAAATGAATTAAAATTCTTCTACCAACCAAAAATTAACCCTATCCTAAATATCAAATCTAACCTAAATATCAAACCTCACACTCGAGCTTAGTGTACATGAGTTGGGGTTCGACCAATTTTGTGCACTTTCTACATTTCTATAATTATTTTTTCATGTAACTCATAAAAATGATACATGAAAATTTCAAAGAATATATCATTTGATCCATGACAAAAAAAACAAAACTAACATGTTAAACACCTATATCATGTTGCATAATATCATAATTAATGATGAAACCTAGACAGGTTTCACAAAATTTCACCGGATTGAAAAATAAATCGAGCGCGGGGTTCGATTCACCAATATAATAAGCCTAAGGATTTTACTCCAAAGGAAGATTAGAAAATTCAGAGTGTAGTTGAATCAACGGCTACTGAAGTTGTAGAACAAAAAATATCAAGAAGCATATCAAGAAAGGAGATCGGGAAGAAGAAGCTGCGAACGAAGAGGTCGCGTGCGAGAGAGAGAGTTCCAGAAAAATGTAATAGCAAATGTATTCAACCAAAAGTTGTGTGTACAACCGGTGTATACGCCTTTTATATGGCGTATACATTAAAAAAAATACAACGTATACGGATGATGGCTCACAACTATCTTACAATGGATCAGCCCAAATACAACCCAAGAAATCAGCCGACAATATACACATCATGGATCGATAGGCTGAGCAAAGAAACAACCCATCCTTAACAAAATAATTACAAGGAATAATAATCCAAGTTAATGGATTTACAATTAATTCCCATCAGCTAAAATATGATAGTTAATCATGGTTACCAAGGGTTGAGTAATCCACATTCCAACTAACCCAATAAATATGGGTCGGGTGGCAGATTACACAGCCAACTTAATTCCCATTAGCCAAATATGCCAGCGAATGCATCACATGAGATTTTTACAAATTAATACAACATAATTTCTGTAACAGCACCCAACAGCAGCTACAACAATCACCTTGATCCATTCCCATGTTTTGAATTAATTTCCTAAACAATCACACAATAAGAAAAGTAATTATATGTACCACATAATCTATAGCAATTAATACAATTATTTAAATACAAATTTTGGAGATATATATCATTCCCCTCTTCTTGGTGAGGTTTCGTCTCTAAAACTTGATTAATACCCACAAAAGGACTAAGGTCAGAAACATTAAAAGAATCACTTACATTACCAAATTTAGCAAGTAGATCAATTTTATAAGCATTATCATTAATTCTTTCTAATACAGTAAAAGATCCATCTCCCATAGGATCTAATTTCGATTTTCTAAGGTTTGGAAAACGTTCCTTCCTAAGGTGTACCCAAACTAAATCTCCTGGTTGAAAAACCATTTTCTTTCTCTTTTTATTAGCATTCTCAGCCATTTGTTGAACCCTTTTAGCAATTTTTTGACTCATAGATTCATGTAACTTCTTTATATTTACAGCACGAGATTCAGCATAAAAATTATACAACTCAGAAGTAGGCAAAGGGCTCAAATCAAGAGGAGTCAAAGGATTAAAACCACACACAACCTCAAATGGGGTCTTTTTAGTTTTAAAATGTAATGTTCTATTAAAAGCAAATTCTACATGAGGTAATACATTTTCCCATTATTTAAGATTCTTTCCAAGGACAGCTCTCAACATATTACCTAATGTCCTATTTACTACCTTTTGTTTGTCCATCTGTTTGAGGGTGACATGTGGTTGAAAATAACAGTTTAGTTCTCAATTTACTCCACAAAACCTTCCAAAAATGACTCAAAAATTTAACATCCCTATCTGACACTATTATTTTAGGTACTTCATGGAATTTAACTATATGAGAAAAGAATAATTCAGCTACAATAACAACATCATTAGTTTTATTGCAAGGTACAAAATGGGCCATCTTACTAAACCTATCTACTACAGCCATTATTGAATCTTTGGCTCAATTGGTCCTAAGCAAGCCTAAAATGAAATCCAAGGAAACATCAGTCTAGGGCTGATTAGGAACAGGCAATGGAGTATATAATCCAAAAGGTTTTGATGTGGACTTAGCCTGTATACAAGCTATACAATTAACACAATATTTTAACACATCCTTTTTCATATGAGGCCAATAGAAATGATCAATTAGTACATATAAAGTCTTTTGAAATCCTAAGTGTGCCATTAGTCCACCATTATGAGCTTCTTGAATTAATAGTCCCCTATATGAACAATCAGGAATACATAGTCTATTCTCCCTAAATAAGTAACCCTTAAAGATATAATATTTTCCTTGTGTAGCATTTTCACAATTATTATATATTTCCTTAAAATCATGATCCTCAAAGTATAAAATTTTGATACAAGAAAATCCTTACAAAGTGGTATCTACATCATTCAACAAAGCATGTGAAATGCCTCGAAAATTTCTAATTTTATAAACTATATTTAAATGATTTTTTAATAGAAAAATTATTTAAATAAATTAATTTTATTAAAATAAAAAGGAATTTATTGGAAAAATTAAGAAGAATTTTGTAAGTATTTTTATTAGAGAAATTTTGGTATTTTGGATAATTAAATATGTTATTTTGGAAATTAATTAAATAAATTATTTTATTTAAAATAAGAATGAGAAAATAGTTTTAATTTAATAATAATTTTATAAATAATTTAACTAGAGGAATTTAGGGTGTTTTGATAATTAAAATGGAATTTATGGAAAATATTTTAAATATCCTAATTTAGCCTAAAAAGGGATTTAAATATTATTTTATTTAAATATTATTATTTTTAAATATCCTAAATTTTCATATTAATTTAATTGGCCCTAATCTAATTATTTTTCTCCTTTCCCCGCTGTCGACGACGTTGTAACGCTGGCCGCCATCAATGGCATATCCGACTACGGTGATTAATACCAGCTTTTTCTTGTCTCGTTGTCTTCCTATTAACTCCAAGAATAAATTTGCATAATTATTCGACGTTATCTCTCGCCTGTTTCTTCTCCCCAGCCTCGCGAAAATTCGAAGCAAACCAAATGATGCCCGACCGTTTTCTACCACCGGCCACCCAATTTCTCGCATCTAATGCTTTCTTGCCGACCCCCAAAACCTTATTATCCCATCTACAATCTTTAAAAATCCTGATTGTAGGACTTGTGGAAGATTTTTCTTCCCCGAAACCCTCGACGAGGGCTGCCATCACCGCAAATTAAGACGCGTTGTCCTCCGCCGACAGCCAACCTCAGCGCCACCGAAACATTCCATTTTCTTCCTTGAAATTTCCTCTAATTAACTAAACCATTTTTACCTCTCGATTCTTCTTGTACGGGCCTCCATAGCCGTGCCAAGTTGGCTGCTCGTCTCGCCTGAATTTTGACCCTGAAGCCTTAAACCGCCTTCCGCCACCGTTCTCCGCCACCTTTGGCTGCACCACCACCATCATTTTGTCCCTCTACTCCTAGGAAACCATAAACACCTCTTATATCACCTCAATTCTCCCTATCTTTTTCCCAACATCCATATTTCCCTTTTTTCTTCTAATTTTCTGGCCACTACCGCCGCCGCCGCCGTGCACCACCGCCGGTGCCGCCTATCCCCACCAGCCTAAGGTTGAACCCTAGACCCTCTCAACCATTTTCCATATTATTATAAGGCTTGATTTAATTTATTTCAATTATTGCATATAAATACCATTATTATTATTCTTAATATTTATATTCTTAATATGTTTTATGATTATTATTAGTAGTATTATTGTTTTATTATTATTTATGTTGAAGGCTGAAGGCTTATTGTATTTTAATTCTATTTTATTATTAGAATAATTATTATTAACATTTTATTCTTTATTGATCTGGAAAATCTTAGGCCCTAATTTTGTATTAACATTCGCACTTATTTATTTTCGTATTATTATTTCTACTGTTCTTATAATCATTAATAATAATATTATCATTATCTTTATTATTTCAATATTATTATATATGTTATTAATTTTACTATTAATATTAAATAAATGGTAAGTCATTAGTTATAAGTAGGGTCGAAACCCCACTTTAAATTTTAAAGCTTATATATTATTATTATTATTATTATTATTATTATTGTTATTATTATGATTTATATTCTCATTGATATTAGTTTTATTATCTTTGATATTAGTTTTATTATCTTTGATATTATGATATTAGTATCATCACTATTATTTGGGTAAATTCTTTAACCCTATATTATCAAGGTTTATAATATCTCTATTATTTTATGTCTTTAGGAAAGTTAGAATTTTGTTAAGGTTATTTTATTAGTATGTTATTATTTGGTCAAAGTCCTGAGGAGGCATAGGAACGTGCTCCAAGACCGATGTCGATTCAAGTAAGGGTTCACTAAGGCCTTTTATGTGCTAATGTGCATTGTGTGTCTCGTATGTTATGCATCCTATGTTATTATTGTAATTATTGCATATTTGGTATGGCATGGAGCTCAAGCAGGCTTTTGTGTTGTTAAGTGGCATGTGTACTACATGTATGTGACGATATATGTTGTGACCCTATAAGTCATGCATGTGATAATGTTGATATGATTGGTGTGGGGGAAAAGGGTGAAAAATGAGGATGGAGAAAGAAGTTGACCAAGAGAGATGAGTTGACCTAAGTATTTTAATGATTTATGAGAGGGAGAATAAAATGGGAAATGTAGGGTTTCGTGGGAGAGAATATAATTTATGATGTTATTTGGGAGAATGTAATTTATGATATTATAGGGGAGAACCTAAGTTATGATTTGATTGGGAGAAACTAAAATATGATTTGTTTGGGGAAATCCAATTGATCCAAATTATGGTTTTGCTTGGGAGATTATAATTTATGATTTTATGTGGGAGAATCTAACTTATAGACTTGTGTGGGGGAATATAAATTGTGGTTATGAAAGGGGAGAATCTAATCAATTGTATTATGTGGACAAATCTTGGGTTTTGCTATGGATTAAATTTAGGGTTTTATATGGCAGAATCGTGGGTTGAATGGTGGTACTAATGGTTGCATGGTGGTATTAGGGTTGGTATGATGTTACTAAAGTTTGTATGGTGGTATTTATGGTTATATGGTGGTATTAGGGTTTGTATGATGTTACTAAGGTTTGTATGGTGGTAATTATAGTTTTTTGGTGGTATTAGGGTTTACATGTTGGCATTGATGGTTGGATGACGGTATTAGGGTTTGCATGGTTGAAATTAGGGTTTCACATGGAATTTTAGGGTTTGCATGAAAAAGATGCGAAGGTTTGCATGGGGAGACTAATGTCTGTATGGGTATGAAATTAACGTGTGGAAAATTAATTTGGGATGTAAGGAAGGTAATGTAAGTGTTATTTGGGTGTTGGACTATTTTGGACGGAAAATAGTACGTGGAGCATTATGAGGGTACAGAAGAGGCTGAATTAGGGTTTGGAGTAATGAACTGTGGGTTTTTGTGATTAATTAGGGTTGGAGTGGATAATTGTGGTTTGTTATGATTAACTAAGGCGTGGAGTGGCTAATTATGGTTGTTATGGTTAAATAGGGTTTTGAGTGGTTAACTATGGTTTGTTGTGGTTAATTGAGGTTTGTGGTGGCTGATTAGGGTTTTTGTGTTATCATGTGCATGTGGTAATTAAAATGTAATTATGATGGTGGAATTTTATGATTTGTGATGTGTGATGACTTATGCATGTTCGGGGTGAAAGCTTTTGAATAAGATATTTAAGACACTAATCTTTAAAGTGGAAGATTATTGAGCCGAGTCCAAACTAATCCACCGGTCAGGAATAGTGGTTAGGACGTGTAGTCCTATGTGCGACCGATCCACCGGTTATAATAGTGGTTAGGACATGAGGTCCTATATGTGACCGGCCCACCGGTAATAATAATGGGGTGACTCGAGCTCAATAAACACAAACCATAATCGTTAAAGCTCTTAAAAGATACTAATTACTTACAGTGGAACACCATGCGAGCAGGAACCAAACCGATCCACCGGTCAGGAATAGTGGTTAGGGTTGTACCCTATGTGTGCCCGATCCACCGGTAATAATAGTGGTTAGGGCATGATGCTCTATTGTGATCGATCCATCGGTAATAATAGTGGTTAGGGCATGATGCTCTATTGTGACCGGCCCACCTGTTATAATAGTGGCGTGTTCCTATGCTCGCATGGATTGATAAAAGGCATGGTGTGAATCGGATTCTATGAAGAGATTAATTAAACAATTAATCTGGATTATATGGGCCTTTGTACTTTTACCTGAATTGTTCATATACCTTTATGTTGTTATGTTAGATTATGCCCTGTTATTAATCTGCATGGATTATGTGCTTATGTGTCGTCCTTAGTGCTCAGTTACCTTACTCAGTACGTAGCGTACTGATCACCCCTTTCATGGTTGCTACTTATTCCCACAAGTAGCATACCCTTCTGACTTGTGCAGGTGGGCGAGACATCAGTCGGGGCTGAGTGTTGAGCATTTTTGGCTCGAAGTTTGAGAGAGTTGTGGCCGTATTTTAGTCTTTATGCGATTTTATTTCCTCCTAGTATTTATTTTGTATTGGAGTTATCCTCCTTGATTTATTACCTTGTATTGAGTATTTATCCTCTTTATTTCGCACTCTGACCTCTAATTTATTATGGGTTATAAATGTTTATGCGTACTCTGATTTTAATGTATGATCTTTTGAGTTCTTTTATGAACCGCTGGTTTGAGTTTAATGTAAATCTTTTCTTAGCCTTAGCACTTGGTACTGGAACGGTCGGAGAGAACCGGTCTAGTACTAAGTGTGGCGGTAACATGCCCGTAATTCACAGGTTTTAAGTATTTCTATTTTAATTGCTTCCGCTTGGGTTAGTTCATCTTTAAGAGTTTGAAAAGATTTTTGTTGTTCTAAACCCCATTTAAACCCATTTTCCTTTTTTGTTATTGTTGTTAAGGGAGCAGCTATGGTACTAAATTCCTAACAAATCTACGATAAAAAGAACACAAACCATGGAAACTCCTAACTTCAGTCACAGTTTTAGGTACAGGACACTCCTTTATAGCTTTAATATTTTCTTTATCCACAGATATACCATCCTTTCCCACAACAAATCTTAGGAATACTACACTTTTTTAAACAAAACCTGGACTTAGCTAAATTAGCATACAACTGTTTTGTTTTATACACATCCAGAATAATTCTTAAATGTCTCAAATGCTCTTCTAAAGATATGATGTAAATAAGTATGTCATCAAAATAAACAACTACAAATTTTCCAATAAAATTTCTAAGCACATGATTCATAAGCCTCATAAAAGTACTGGGAGCATTGGATAACCTAAAGGGCATAACTAACCATTCATATAACCCAAAGTTTGTTTTGAAGGTTGTCTTCCATTCACCTCCTGGTTTCATTCTAATTTTATGATATCCACTCTTTAAGTCTATTTTTGAAAAAATCACAGCACCATGGAGAAGATCTAACATTTCATCTAATCTTGGTATAGGATATCTATACTTAACGGTTATTTTGTTTACTGCTCTGCTATCTATGCACATCCTCTAACTTCCATCTTTCTTAGGTACTAATAGTACTGGGACTGCACAGGGACTCATTGATTCCTTAATATAGCATTTACACAATAATTCAGAAACCTGCCTCTTTAACTCCTTTACTTCTTCAGGATTAGCTCTATAAGCATACCTATTTGGGATAACAGCTCCTAGCACAAAGTCTATTTGATGTTCTATCCCCCTTAATGGAGGTAATCCATGGGGAATTTCCTCAGGAAACAATTCACTATATTCTTCTAACAATTTCCTTACATCAATAGGCACTTCCTCACTTAACTCCAATTAACATTCATAGCACTCCTTATAAACCATCAAATATACACTTTCTTGTCATTTAATAGCCTTTTCAACATCTCCACTCTTAGCATAAAACCCAGATGATCCTTTAACTTCCTTTGAACTAATTCCAGTCTCTATACTCTATTTGGATAATTCCTTATAATCAGACTTTATTTTGATTTGATCATCAAATATTTCTTTTGGAGTCATAGGTGCTAAAATAATTGTCTTATCATCCTTATGTATAGTATATCTATTTTTATACCCATCATGTGTTACTCTCCTATCATATTACCAAGGTCTTCCTAATAATAAATGAGCAGCATGCATTAGAACAATATCACACAAAATAGAATCTTCATACTTACCTAATTTTAAATTTATTAGGACTTATTGACTAACTTTAACATCCCCTAACTCATTTAACCACAGTAGTCTATAAGGTTTTGGATGTCTAGTAGTTGGTAAGCCTAACTTAGATACTAATAAGGTACTAGCAGCATTGATACAACTACCACTATCTATTGCCATGTTAAAACACTTATCATCAATCAAACACCGAGTATGAAATATGTTTTCTCTCTGAATTACATTTGAATCAGGTAATTTATTACTATTTAATGCCCTACGCACCACAAAAAGATCTCTGCTTATTGGAAGTTCTATCTTTTCTTCTGATTCACTAGTATCATCCCTAATCAAGTTAACCTCCAATTCTTCCTCTTCAGATTCAGATTCTATATCTGCAGAATCTCTAATTAAGATGTTCCTCTTATTAGGAAACTCATAAGCTATGTGACCTAATCCCCCATACTTAAAGCATTTTATGTCTCTAGTTCTGTTGGGACCACTAGTAGGATTAGTTGTTATAGTTCTCCCCTTATCAATCCTGTTTCTTACTTTAACCTCATTACTCTTACTTCTAGATTCAAACCTCCCATTATTCTTCCAGTTTTTAGAATTAGGTTCTCCAAAATTCCTTTTTAGGGTACTCCTAATCCCAATTCCAGGGGGTTTATACTGTCTAGTTCTCCTTATCTGACTCTCTATCTTGGTAGCTATATTAACCATTTCACTTAAGGTACCACATGGATATAATTCTACCTTATCAGCTACCTGAGAGTTTAATCCACTTAAGAATCTAGCCATTGTAGCACCCTTATCCTCAACAATTCCTGTTTTAATCACTAATACCTCTAGTTCCTTAAAGTATTCATCCACAGACCTATTCCCCTGATTTAATGTTTGTAACTTTTTATGTAATTCCCTATAATAGTAACTTGGAACAAACCTTTTTCTCATTAAAATCTTAAATTCATCCCATGTTTGTATAGGTGGCTCTCCACTCCTACGCCTAGTTAAGACAAGATTATGCTACCAAGAAGATGCATACTTTATAAATTCTACTACTGCTACTTTAATCTTCTTCTCATCAGGATAATTATGGCATTCAAACACTAATTCTATCTTTCTTTCCCATTCAAAGTAATAATCAGGGTCATTTCTCCCATTGAATCCAGGTATATTAAACTTAAGATTACTTAGATTCCTATCAAGTAGATCTAACTCTCTTTCTTGCCTATTATTCTGTCTAGGCCTCCTATCACTATTATTGGATATTTGATCTTCTAGTTCTTCAAAATTATTTAAGGGTGGAATCCTAGTTCTAGGGTCCATGGGAGCCCTTCCTAATACCCCAGCATGTTGGTTATCTATTCTATTATTCTACAATTCATTGATTCTTATTTCTTGTTCTCCTATCATCTGTTCTAGGTTAGCAGATAAAATAGCTAGTTGAGTAGTCATTTGTTCTTGAAAAGTCCTAAGAGTCTCTAATAAATCATTGCTAGATACCGAGACAGATTGATTCACAAATTGGCCGTTATTAGACATTATAAATTCTATCAAGGTTTACTTTATTAAACACAAGATAAGACATAGATAACAATCAATCTATAGCTAATATCACTTTACTATCAATCCAATCTGAATAGCAAAAATATCACAATTATATAAAAGGGATCGCAGCAAAAACACAAGAGTAAAGAGTCTACTAGAACACACAGAACACACAATAATTTTAGACATTTGTTGAACCGAATAGGACAGAAAAATCTAAAGAAAGGAACAAGATTACCGCGAGAGAAAATTGTGCAAGTAAGCCAATTAATGAGATAGGACCCCTCTTCTTGGAGTCCTTACCCCTTTCTAGAACCAAGGGTTCGCCAGAATTTAACCACTTCCTGCGCACTCTTTCAAGTATGAGTAGAGTATCAATTTGTAATAAAAATGTTAAATTGACGTCTAATAATTGCAGTAATTAGCAAAAGTAAGGCTCGAATTTACCGATCGAGGAGTATTCCTCGAATATTATCAAGATTCAAGAATCTTGACCAAACCCAAACTCCGAATTTGTGTCAAAAGCTATTTAGGGTTTCCCAAATAGTTTCGCCTCCATCAGCACAACCTTCTTGGTCGCCGGCTTAATCGCGACAAGTATCGTTTGATTCTTGTCAGTCACAAACCCTAGAATCAACACCTCAGAACCACGGGTTAGTGAACTCAAGAATGAAGAACAAAACAATAAAACTTCAGTAACAAATGAATTAAACCATGAGCACTCAAAGATTCGAGGCTCTAATACCAAATGATGAAACCTGGACAGGTTTTGCAAAATTTTGCCAGATCGAAAAATAAATCGAGCATGAGGTTCGATTCACTAAGATAATCAGCCTAAGGATTTTACTCCAAAGGAAGATTAGAAAACTCAGAGTGCAGTTGAATCAATGGCTACTAAAGTTGTAGAACATAAAAGATCGAGAAGCAGATCAAGATAGGAGATCAGGAAGAAGAAGAAGCTGCGAACGAGGAGGTCGCGAGAGAGAGAGAAGTCGAGAGAGAGAGAGAGAGAGTTCTACAAAAATGTAATAGAAAATGTATTCGACCAAAAGTATACGCCTTTTATATGGCGTATATATTACAAATAATACAACGTATATGGACGATGGCTCACAACTATCTTACAACGGATCAACCCAAATATAGCCCAAGAAATCAGTCGATAATATACACATCATGGATCGACGGGCTGAGCAAAGAAACAACCCATCCTTACAAAAATAATTACAAGGAATAATAATCCAAGTTAATGGATTTACAATTAATTCCCATCAGCTAAAATATGATAGCTAATCATGGTTACCAACGGTTGAGTAATCCACATTCCAACTAACCCAATAAATATGGGTTGGGTGGTAGATTACACAGCCAACTTAATCCCCATTAGCCAAATATGCCGGCGAATGCATCACATGGGATTTTTACAAATTAATACAACACAATTTCTGTAACAGCACCCAGCAGTAGCTACAGTAACCACCTTGATCCATTCCCATGTTTTGAATTAATTTCCTAAACAATCAAACAATAAGAAAAGTAATTATATGTACCAAATAATCTATAACAATTAATAGAATTATTTAAATACAAATTTTGGAGATATATATCAATTAGAGTTTAGTAAGGATAATCTTACTTGGGCATATGAAATTAAAATTAAAGAAGAGGGAAGGAGAGATTTGATTATATCTTAAAAAATTTGAACCCATCTTAACAAAATATTAAGAATATAACATAAGAATCTGATGCATAAGATATAATAAAAGAGAAAGATAAGTAATTTAAATGATTAGATTTAAAATTAGATTTAAACAATCTTGATGATGATGGGTGATTGTGAAATTCCATGGAGATTCTATGGAGGTGATGGATGGTATATGAATATGATGAAGGAGAGAGAAATGTTTGCATGGTTAGGATGGTGATCGATGAAGCCAAAGGCATGGAGTAGGAATCTTAGTTACTAAGAGAACTAAAGGGTATGGATGTGGTGGTGTAATAATTATTTTGAAAGCATTAAGTGGACACATGAGGGTAAGGTGGCAAGAAGAGCTAATGGGGAGAAAAAATCACATAGGAAATCTAGTGGTGAATTGAAAGAGTTATGTGTTTATAGGGAAGGTAGGAATTAAATAAGGGAGAAGGTGAAAATAAGAAAGACTCTTACCATATGATGAGAAATAATTAAGGGGATATCATGATTAACTTATACATGGAGAAGGGGAAACATATGTTAGATGTGTTGCTAAGGCTATTTGTATTTTTTGGATGTCTAAGATAAATTCTCGAGGGATATAAAGGGTAAAAATTAAAGTATTAGAGGATAAGAATAAGATCTAAGTATAAAAACTAAGTTTTAAGTAATTTATATGAAAATAAAAAAAGATAAATTATTTTAAATATTTTTAATTCAAAACATCAAAGTATGCTAATACTTTAATTTTCAAATTTTATATAATTAAAAATATCATTTTGAGGTGCTAAATTCGATAAAAACTAATTTTGATAAAAACTAAATGAGACTAAAAGATCATCAAAGAATCCATTTTAATATTTTAAAAATGGATAGAAATCAAGGAGATCTACACATATGAGATATGAAAGACTCTAATTATTGCTTAAACTAGCTACAACTCACTGATTTAAGGTATACAAGGGATTTTTTCACTTGGTATAACAAATAAGAGGGGAATGAAAGGCTTTGGTGCAAGCTTGATTGAGTCCTTTGCAATCATGAATGGGTTAACTACTTTCATGGAGCCTATGCTCATTTCCATCCTCCCTTCATTTCTAACCATTCAGTTATTACTATTTCAATCCAACAGTATAATCAACAAGGAATCTCATCCTTCTACTTCTATGAAATGTGGACTATAGATAATGACTTCATCCCATTAGTAAGTTCACACTAGCAAACAATAACCCCTCCAAATAATCTTCATGGAATTATGAAAAAACTTAAGCAATTAAAGCACCCCTTGAGAAAATGTAATAAAAGTAAGTTTGGTGGCATAAGTAGTCAAGTGAAAGAATTCAAGGGAAACCAGGAGGTAATCCAACATAAAATGAATCTAAATTTGTTAGACCAAAACCTTCATTACTAAGAACAAAAATTGTTATAAAAGTATAAACACTTATCTAAGTGTGAGGAGATGTTCTACAAGCAAAAAGGAAAAATTAAATGGCTATAATTAGGTAATGATAACACTTAATTCTTCCATGCCATCTTGAAGGGGAGGAAAATGAAGAATCAAATTCATATATTAACTAATTCTCATGGTATCACCCACACAGACTAGCCGGGATCTTTTTAGTCTTTCAAGACTTCTATCACCATCTTCTGGGTTCAGTACCGCTAGACACTTACCCTCTTAATCCTAATATTATTTATAAATGATCCATTTGAATGTCACCTAGCAACACTCAGTGCTAGCACCTGTTACATATGATGACGTGAAGACTACCATTTTCTACTTAGAAAATGGGAAAGCACTAGGGCTTGATGGTTACAATGTAGAATTATTTAAGTCTTGCTGGAATGTTATTGGTACAAACTTGTATATGGCAATTTTAGAATTCTTTACCATTGATCTTATGCTTAGAGGACTAAATGCCACAACCTTAAGCCTGATTCGTAAAGTAACAAATGCAACTACTCTAGGGGATTATCAACATATTGCCTGTTGCAATGCTCTCTATAAAGTTATAGTTACTATTATTACCCTCAAGCTTCAGCACATAATGCCATCAGTGATTGGAGATTCCCAGTCAAATTTTATAAATGGTATATCTATTTTAGATAATATCCTCCTAGCCACTGAACTAATAAAGAGCTATCATTAGAAGCATATATCTCCTAGATTTATGATTAAAATAGATATGAAGAAGGCATATGACTCTGTCAAATGGGATTACCTAGAAAAACTCCTTTATGCCCAACACTTTCCACCCCATTTTGTCTGGATCCTTATGGCTTGTGTTCCCATAGTTAATTACTCCATTAAGTTCAATGGTGTCTTACATCCTCATTTCCAAGGAAGAAGAGGGTTGAGGTAGGGCGATCCCCCTCTCACCCTACCTATTTGTCTTGATTATGGAATACCTTAACCACTCCATACAAACTTTATGGTCAAATCCTTCCTTTTATTCCCATCTAAGATGTAAGAAACTAAAGATAATCAATGTTATATTTTTAGATAACCTACTCTTCTTTTGTAATGGTAAGCAAGACTAAGTTACAACAGTCCTCAACACCTTTATTTAGTTCTTTAACTTCTCAAGTCTCATCATGAATGTAGAAAAAGGTAATGTGTAATATATAGGTGGTTGTTCCCAGCAACTAAAGGATGAGATTTATGATAATTTTCACATACTTGAAGAATATTTAACTTTCAAATATCTAGGAGTACGCCTTAATGGTAGATATCTCACCAAATAACATTACCATGCACTCATTGACAAGTTTACTTCGAGATTGAGATCTTAGCATGCTAATTCACTTAGCTATGTAGGAAGAATGTAGCTGATACAATCTATCCTCTTTAGCTTATAGAATTATTGGAGCATGGTCTTTCCTATTCCCATGCACATCATCATAGAAATTAACGTTATTTGTCAAAAATTCCTATGGTTAGGGATCTCTGAAGTACCAAAGCATGTTCTTATAGCTTGGGAAGTATTTTTGCTTACCTAAATAGAAGGTGGTTTAGGCCTTATTACCCTTTTATGGTGGAATAGGGGTGCTATGTGTAAACTAATTTGACACTTAGCCACCAAAAAGGACCTAATATGGGTGAAGTGGATCCATGCATATTATCTCAAATGGGATAATATCTGGAATGCAAGGTGAAACCTTCTACATCTTTGATGCTAAAAAGTTACTAGGACTCGGGAATATTTGTCAGGTGGCTCTCCAGCATACAAACTTGCCATGCATTCTTCACCATGGAAAATTTTATATTTCCACTACGAATGATTTAATTAGACCTTACCATGACAGAGTACCTTGGTACTCCTTTGAGTGGAATAAACACTCCCTCACAAGGCAATCTTTCATTTCATAGCTTACTATTTTAGGATTTCTCCAAACCTGAGATAATATTCAAGCCTATGGCATGCAGGTTGACACCACTTGTGTGCTATGCAATAGTGCAACATATAGCCATTCTCACCTATTCTTAAACTACACCTTTACTAGGATGGTATAGCTCCCTCTATTGAACAATAATAGATTACTCATTGGTAATACATTTTCCTCTAGGAAACTATCAGAGGACGAGGTCCTAAAGTTAGAAGACATGTCATTTAAGCCTTAGTTGCTGCCACCATATACCACATATAGAAGAGAGGAATAGGAGAATCTTTAGAAATAAATCTCATGAACCAAGATCCATACAAAAATAAATCATATCAGACTTGGTTGGGAGGATGACCATATTTCAGCATTGCAAGTAATATAATTAATTGATGGAATGTATAGATACCTTACGCTAGGAGTTTTTTGCTTGATGATAAGTCTTTTAACTTTGAGCCTTCTACTTATACTACTTGTAAGTCTATTAAATTATAAGATTAATGGAATACACACATATATACTTACCAAAATCATGGATAGAAAACTCACAAAAATCTAATTAATTCAAAAATAATCAATAAAGAATAATCTAGATGGCCAAAAATGGCTCAGAAAGTCTCATTGAACAAAGTTGTAAGTAAAGATATAGATAACAAAAAAAAAATTTTTAAAACACAAATAGGGTTTTAGTTTCCTTTAAATGCAGTAATAAATATTTAAATAAATTAATTTTCTCATTTTTAAATTATAAAATATATTTTTGAAATGTAGGGTATTACAATTTGACCATGTTTAAGATATGTATAATTTTTATAAAGCTTTGGTTCATGTTTAGGATAATTTTAAACTTTGGCTATATCTATATCCTATTTTCATTTTATGAATTTTTTATGGTTCCAATTCATTCATTAGGTTTTTTAGGTATGATTTCGTATGTAAAAAGTCTTGATTTGGATTTGTATTATTAAAGTTATGACTTAATGAAGATTTAGGATGGAAAAGGGCATTATTATCCATTTACATGGGAAATACAAATTAGATGAACTTTTGTATGACATAATTTGTTTATATAGTGTTAAAAGTTTCATGAGCTATACATTTTTATGTTAAAAGTTAAGTTATTTTCTTTATTTTAGGGTTTTAGGGGCATAATAGTCCTTTTACCTTTATTTTGAAATTATTAATTGAGTTTTTGAGTTTTTTTATGATAATTATTGATTATTGATGATTATTATTTTACTTTATAATTTTTTGGGGTATGCTTAATATTTGAATCAAATTTTATAAGTTTTATGTGTTTTAAGGTTAAAAACATCTTTTCATGAAAGTTTTGGTATTTCATAAGACATTTTGTTTACTAGCAGATATTCTGACGTACTGATGAAAAGTTTAAGATATTGCTTTAAACAATTATATCCCTCCAAATAATAATTTGACATGAATAGTAAATCTTGGTAATAAATAATTTTTAGTTTTTGAATATAAGCTTTTTACCATATATATGCAAATTTTTGTGTATATAAATAGTACTTTGATGAATAGTAACTCTTCTGAAATTAATGTGCAAACATATTTTTGGGTGATGATCATTATTATATCTTATAAATTGGCAAATTTTAAAGTGAAAGATTGCATTTGAACCTATAAACCATGTGGCACAGGATATACACTTAGCATCGATTTGATCACCAAGTATTCATTCAAATAGTGCTAATGTTGTGAATATTAGGTATGTATATCTCTATTCTAAAGGTGAGTTATAGGATCTATAGGGAGTATCGATACTTAAAAATAGGGTAACCATAATAGTAAGATGATCTATATGCCATTTGCACTTTAAAATGGTTACCCGATTCCTTTGTAACATATAAGGTAGTTACTTGAAGCCTTTGTAGCACAAAATATAGTTTCTTGATTCCTTTGTAGCATAAGAGTTAATTCAATAGGATCCTTAGCCCTTGTACCGATAATCACCCCAAATGCCCTTCCAACACTAGTGATAGGTTGTTCATTTAGATATTTATTAAAGTGGAAGTTACCTTATGCCCATGAGATAGAGGAGATAAATGGTTCTTGTTTTATAGTTACCTAATGTCCATTAGACACATGAAATAAGTGTTTTCAATGTATAAGTTACCACATCAATATAAAAATAAACATATGTGACACCACATATATAGTTGTTTCTATTAGTACAAGCATCTATAAGATCTCTAATAAAATAACAAGATAGATGAAATTTTTTTGAAAAAACTAGACGATGCTTGGGGAATCATACCCATAGTCTTTAGTTTGACCATAATGACCTTAGGTATAAACTATGGAATTAACCATTTCGATGAGAACACAAACTACAGTTTATGTAGGTTTATATTAGCGACATATAATCTCCCTCTATCACTATGAATAAAGTGGAAATGGATGATGTTGTAGTTTCTTATATCGATTTCAAATCAGCCTAATAATGATATTAATGTTTATCTAGCTCCCTATATTAAAGATATGAAGTAAATTTGGGATCATTTAGTTGAAGTATTTGATGCATATCTAAGATCATCTAACTTGATAGACATGTTATTTTATACAATAAATGGTTTTCCTATATATGGTAATCTTTATAATTATAGTATGTATGAATACTATACATGCCCTATTTGAGAAGATAACAAAGACTTTAACTATTTACCGAAGAGTAAGAAGACTAACTATCTTGAACATAATAATTTCATGCATACAAATCATCATTATCATAGGCGAAGAAATGCTTTTAATGAAAAAGTTGAAGAAATAAGACCTCTAAATTTACTTGTGGGACTCCACGTATTAAAAGAGGTGAGGGTATTAAATATGCCTTATAGAAAAAAAACAAGAAGTTAGTTCCAATGGGTGGGTAGAAGAAGATCTTAATATTCTTTGACCTTTTATGTGCAACATTGAGAAGAATTCTATGTGTAACATTATCTTGATGTGAGGTACACTGACAAGAATGCATCTAATAGTATAATTAGTAAGCTTTTGAATGTTCCAAAGAAAACCAAGGATGGCATCGATGCTAGGTTGGTTGTCATTGAGATGGGTATATAAATATAATTACATCTATCAAAAGTGGGGAATATAATGTTTTTTACCTTCTAAATGTTATACTCTTTTTAAAAAGAAAATTTTTATTTGTTTGAGTTCCTAAACTGAGTGAAGGTTCTAGAAGGATATTCATATTTGAAATTAGCGGTATGAAATCACAAAATCATCATGTTCTCATTCAAGATTTATTATTGGTGGTTATATGCTATATTTTTCCCAATCATGTTAATAGTGCCATCACTCAATTTTACTACTTTTTGAAGGTATTCAGTACTAATATCATTAACTCTTAAAGTTTTCACATGTTGTAGAATGATATTGTGAGTATATTATGTTAGCTCAAGATGTACTTTCCTCCACCTTTCTTTATTATCATGATGCATTTAACCATGCACTTGGTTAGGGAGGTTAAGTTAAGTGAGCCATTTCATTTGCATTAGATGTATCCATTTGAGAGGTTCTTGAAGTGCTTAAAAGTTTATGTGAGGAACCCAAATAGAGTAGAAGGATGTATTGTTAAGGCTTATTTAGTGGAGGAGGCAACTAAATTTTAGTGGGACTTATTATCTAATAATGATATTGTAGGTCTTCCTCAATCACAGCACTTAGATAAAGCAAATTAAGGGAAAGAGTGTAAAGGATTTTAGATGCTCAAGAATATTGATTCTAATATATTGAAACAAGTTCAATCATATGTGTTCATAATATAGATGATGTCTAATCATTTGCAGCAACAAAAAGATATGATCAAGGTTTTGAATGCATATAGAAATGAGAAATGGTTGTTAAATAAATAGAATAATTCATTTTCATAGTGGTTAGCATCAAATTTGTTCAATCCCTAAATTGATTTGTATTTGTTAACGTACCCCATCATTAATAAGTATTATGCTACAACTCATACATAATTAATGATAGTAATTTTTACACAAGAGTAAGATGATACGAATGCCATGTAGAATAGTGATGTGATTTTAGCATCTATAGCTTTTCATGTAGTAATTAACAAAGAAAAAATTTTGATTTATTCATCGATAAAGGAATATGGAGTTATATAGCATATATGGCTATAGGATTATACCTCCTTTAGAGTTCTTTTATTCGGTTGCAAATGGGATAAAAATTAAAATGGTTTGTCCACTAAGGAGTTAGGGTTTATGAGGATGGATTTTTCAAACTTATTTATATAAAGGACTCTCTTATATTGGCTCACAAGACAACATAATTGTTCAATATTGTTGATTCAATCAATAAGTGATGGTCTATGGTCTTGTCATCAAAGAAAAAGGATGATAACATAAAGGGGGAAAATGTATTGAGTATGCACCTACCTTTCTCATCCAATATTGATGATGTTTTGGTTCAAGAAGATCACAAAGAAGGGTTTTATGTACTTAAATTTGACTTTATGCCTAAGGAAGGTAGATATTACAATATAAAGCAACATAGATAAATGATGTATATCAACATAATTTATAATGTTGTGAAAACTGGGCAGCATGCTTTAATTGTTGAAATTATATATGAAATTTGCAAATGACATATAGTTGCATATAACTGGTTCCATGAACTAATCGACTAGTTTGTAGAATAGGTGACTAGTAGGCCCAAATAGATTGATTCATTGGTCGAGCTCATCATATTTTTTGAGATTTATTTATTTTTTTAAATCTTTTACATGGAAATGGAACATTATCAGCTAATTCCAATTTTTTCCTAAGAGATTCCTAACCATTTTCATGATGCATTTAGATAAAAATAATTCCTCAAATCTATTTAGAGGTTAATAAGGACAATTGAGGGGGAGAGATGACGTCAACATTTTCTTCATCCACCTATCGTCTCTACACGATTATGAGATCAACACTTCATTCTCAAGTATGATTCCGAGTAGCTGAAATATTCCTTCCATACATACCTTCCATTACTTTACTCATGTATGATAATTCTTGTTTAATTGACTTGCATTTTCTAGAGTAATGATTTGAGCTCTAAAGAATAGGTCATCATGTCCTAGAGAAAATCTGTCCATTTAACATGAATTAAAATGGTTAGTTGTAGGGTTTGGAGGTGTTTCCTAAATGCTCTATATTTCCCTTTAATTCGTTGGCTATAAATAGCCACAATCATCCCTTATACACACCTTTTTTTATAGCCCCCAAAATTTCTATATCTGATATTCACTCTCTTCATTCTACACTTCGTGCCTTGCTAATTAATTTTCTTACACTCTTCTAATCCTATCTCTAGCTCTCTATTGTTTCAATTGTTAAGTAAGGAAGAGTTAAATTCTAGGAAAAAGATTGAGTGGTTCAGCTAAACATTTTCCTATTTTGCCTCAAGTTGGTATGTTCTTCTTTCCTTCTATATTAATTTTGAAAATATGATAAGTTTAAGATTTTGGTTTGAAGGTTTTAAAAGCTGAGAATTTCACAATTGGAATTTTTGGGTTTAAAGGGGATTTTACCTGCATCAAGTACGTGATTATTACTTTTAAATTGTTTAGTAAGTATTATTGCATGTTATGTATTACCTTAAGTTGATTTATGCACATTAGCATCAATGAATATAATCTATATAAGTGCTTTGGAAGGATAGATGGAATTATTTGACTAAAAGGAATGAAATTTGGTAAAAATAGGATATGATGATTCTATGTTGTGAAATGAAAGTTAATTCGAATGAAAATATGTTACATTATGATGATACAAGTTTTAATGTGGTTAAGGATGATTTATAAGTAAGAATCTACATGAAATTTAATGGCTTGGTGTTGTGTTGGGTCAAACCCATCAAGTGGTTCCTAAAATAGTCTATCGATAGGTAACCTGCATAGGCCTTGGTCTAGCTCTCTTTTTAAAACCATCAACTAGTTAGTCAAATTATATTGACTAGTATATGAATAGTTAACTGATTTGTCCAAACTGATTGACCGGTTTGAGGAAAAGCATGGTATGGTTGAGTTAAACCAATCAATTGGTTGGTGTAACTGATCAACTTGTTTAACTAGTTTTCATGGTTTGTTTCATTTCAGTTAGGTCATGCTTTAACACTATGTTTGGGATTATATTATGATTATTAATGGGCTAAAATATAGATTTTATCATAGATTACTGGCCTAATGAAAGAATTTAAAATGAATCATAATTTTTGATACACTTTATTAGTAACATAAAGGCTAAATGGGAATTCCACTTATGATAAGTGATCATATTGAGAAAAGAGTAATAAAACTCCACATCGGCTTGAATTAAACCATATGTTGGATATGAATGATATTGGCTTAGAATAAATGGAAAACCTACATGGTTGGAAAAATGGAAAGAAAAAGGATTGATATGGAATGAACATAAAAAATTGCCTCTCTACTGTTGTATAGTTCTTGTATGATCATCCATCCTTATGAATAAAAATACTAATCACATAAACCGAAATATAATCGAGTTGAGAATGGGTCTAGGTTACCAGATCCTTGATTAGCTATCGGGGGTTAGTCTACCTTCAGGCATTTTTGGTGCCTTCAGGCAGAATCCTGAGAGACCCTAGTGCCTTACCTACTCTAGACACTGATGATGTGCTAAGGAGTATTGATACTAAAGGGTTTGGTTATCTAGATGGTTGGCTTTGGCTTATACTTATGTACATATTGGTTGGCTTTGGCTTGGACTTATCTCCATTTTGGTGATTGTCTTCAGCCTAAAATTATGTCCGATTAGTGATTATTTTTGGCCTAACCTTTATGTCCCTTATTTGGATAGGATTCTATGGTTTGTGATATCATTGGGTGGTGCACAATCCATCTTTCGATGATAATAAAATATGGTTGATAAATAATTAGCTAATCAAATATGAATGATGACAAAAATGAATGGGTAATAGTTGGATAAGGGTGGAAATAATGGCATGAATAACCAACAAGGAATAAAAGCTTGTTTATACACTTGGCTAATGGTTGAAAGGACTAATTACTTATTGAATGGAATATTAACTAGATGATTGAGCTATGTTATATGTGAATAAGGTAGGGTATAACCTAAAGAATTATGTAATTAGAAATAAACCCTAGAGTTGCGTGGATGTCATCTCCTATTACATGTGCAAGTACCTATGTGATGATAATTTGAAATAAAACATGATATATTCAACATTCTTAAGTGATGCATGGTAGCATGTCCTTATGTACTCTTAATTTTATATATAAATGGGTTTATCATAATGTATGTTATATTTTATATCCATGTATGGTAAAATTTTTATACTTGTGTTTGCATTGAGGGAACAACTTGGCTTACTTAGTGCGTAGCATACTGATGTGCCCACTTTATTGTCACCTTCTCATTCCTATGAGAAGAGTGTCATATGTAGGTCTTTGAGGATACTTAGTAAAGGGCCTACCTAAGCTAGGCCAAGGCTTGAAAGTAAAGACATTCTGAGACTTTTGGTCCTATGTAGGTCATATGTAATGTTTTTGTTGGGAATCGTTATGGTCCTCTAATGTAAACCTTCAGTAAGTTGATTATGTAATCTTTTTTTTTGTATACACTATTGTTTTAAATGTTTCAGTTGGTTTAGCCTTGTATCCGATGTGAGGTAGGTAAAAAACATCTAACATGCGTCAGTTAAGGTGGTAATATCCTATTTTTCTCAATTAAGTGTATTTTTAGCTTCTGCAATGTTTTAAACAAAAATTTTCTATAGTGAAAAATGGGGGTGTTACAGGTTGGTATTAAAGATTTTCCTTCAAAACTTTCTACCTTTAGAAATTGTTAAGTTGATACCACAGATTGGTATCAAAGTTTTTCCTTCAAAACTTTCTACCTTTAGAAATTATTAAGTTGATGCTACAAAACTTTCTACCTTTAGAAATTATTAAGTTGATACTACAAGTTGGTATTAGAGCTTTTCCTTCAAAAGTTTCTACCTTTAGAAATTACTAAGCTAATACCACAAGTTGGTGTTATGCATTTTCCTAAAGAATTTTCACTTTTAAGAGTTGATGAGTTGTTACCACAGGTTGGTATCAAAGCATTTTCAGGAAAAAAATACATTGCTTTTGAAAATAAGTTGGTTGATACCTTAAGTTTTATCATAGCATTTTACTAAAAATGCCTTACTCTCACAAATAATTTTAAGGTGATACCACAAGATGGTACCAGTCTTTATTTGAAATCCTTTCTCCTTGATTCTTCGAACAAGTTTAATTATTTTCAAACCCAGAATATTCGTGAGGGATAGTGGGTTGGGAATTTTCCATAGATTGCTTGTGATTTTTGTTGTGCTAGTCTTAGTACTCGGTAACCTGAATTCTTTCCCTGACTTCTTATAGTTATTAGGAAAAGATGATTGCTAACCACCTCTACAAGAACATTGAAGACTTCATCAAGACTGTTGTGGCTTATGGAGGACCAGATTCAAGCACCTCAACCCCCACCGGTGCTAGTAACTACACCAGCTTTGGAGGATTAGCTTAAGAGGGCTGGGTATAATTACCCACCAATCTTTTATAGCTAGGAGGAACCCGAAATCTTAGAATGATGGGCCAGGGATATAAAGAAGACTTTCACTAATTGTAGTTTTCCTAGAGACACGTGGTTGTCTACTACTTGGGAGGAAGGGCAGTCACATGGTGGAGGAGTGTCTAATGTAGAGGTGGAGAACTTAAGGAATGTTGACCAATCTTGGAGGAGTTGTAAGCTCGATTCTTCCCAACTCATCTGTAGATGAATAAGTACGATGAGTTTATGGAACTTTGGTTGGGGTCATGTCCATCGAGGAGTATTTTACTCGATTCATGGACTTGGTCCAGTTTTCCCTAGAGATAGATCCCAATGAGGTGATGTAGGTTCACCATTTTAACAGCAGATTGTGGGTCCAATACTAGGAGCTTTTAGTGGAAGTCACTCCACCAAATATGTAGGGATTTACGAGCAAGCCTTGGATGAATCCCTAGTTATTCAGGCTAGGAGCACCCACTCTAGTAATAAGAGGAAGTTCGAGGGTCACCAGCATTTTGGTGACAAAAAGAAGGCCTTTTTGGGAGGTAAGTTACGGCCTAGATTTGGCTAGAGAATGGGATTAGTAATTCGATCTGGAAGGTTGTTTAGAGGTTGTGCCGAGGAGAGGCACTACCACTTTAAGAGATATAGGTCAAATCACCCAAAGGTCAATTGTAAAGGCAACAAGGTGATGTGCCATAGATGTGGCATGGGTGAGGGCACAGAGCATATGAGTGCCAAGTTAGCAATGATAACATTTAGAGGAACCAAACTAGATCTTAGATCAAAGGATATATCTTGTAGTCACAGGTGCAGATGAAGAGAGTTCCTCTATTGCCATCTAATGCCATTAGCCAAGCTAATCAACCTAGTGGTTCAAGGCCTTGCCCTTTCTTGTAAGGGCAGGGATCAACTAGTTCCCTAGGACTTTTATCAATAGGAATCCTGAACATTCAAGCCACTATGGTCTACTTATTCTACTTGTATATTGTTAGATTTTGGTGCATCACACTCAATTGTGGCATATGCTTTTGTAAATAGAGTTGTCTTATCTCCTTCAAGTTTCATTTCTACTTCTATTGTGTTACCTTCACAGAATAAGATTGCAGGCTCTAGGCAGTATCAAGGAATTATTCTTGTAGTGGGAGGAGTACAGTTTCCGTTAGACCTCATAAAGGTGGAGTTGTGTGATTTTGACATGATTATCAGCATGGATATAGTGGGAAAGTACCAATCACTAATCGATTAGGTGTAAGAATGCATGGTTCTGCAAGGAACAAAGGTCATCAAGGCTTTATACTAGAAGTGTGAACCTAATCCCTCTATAAAGATTGTGTCAATGATAGCATTGAGTAACCTTACACGTAAGGGATATCCGCTCTACCTATGTAGTGTTAGAGATACCGAAGCAATGGAGACACCCTTAGAGCAGATGATAGGGTCATGAATTTCCTAATGTATTCCCTAAGGAGATCCTAGAAATGACACTAATTTGAGAAGTTGAGTTCACCATGGATATGTTTCTAGGAACAGAGCCGGTATCTATGGCTTCATAACGTATAGCACCTATAGAGATGAAAGAACTCAAGGCTCAGTTGGAAGAGTTTTTTTATAAGGGTTTTATCTAACCAATCATATCACCATGGGGAGAGTTAGTTTTAATGAGAAGGGTTTTATCCAACCAATCATATCATTGTGGGGAGAGCTAGTTTTAATCATAAAGAAGAAGGATGGGACCTTGAGGTCGTGCATTAGTTACCGAGGATTGAACCAAGTGATGGTAAAGAACCATTATTCATTGCCAAGGATCAATGAATTGTTCGATCAAATCAAGGGAGACAAGTTGTTCTACATGATTGATCTTCGATTAGCCTATCATCAATAGAGGATAGCAGAATAAGACATTCCTAAGACTACTTTCTACATAAGGTATGGCAATTACAAGTTCGCAATAATACCCTTTAGACACACTAATGTGCCAACAACTTTCATGTCCCTCATGAACTAGATCTTTCATCCTTTCTTGACCAATTTGTTGAGGCATTCATGGTCAAAATCCTCATTCACTTCAGTGACCACGAGATGCATAAGCAGCATTTGAGGAAAACTTTGGCCTTGCTAAGATTGCACCAATTGTATGCCAAACTCTCAAAGTATGAGTTTTCGCTAGATCAAGTGGCCTTCCTTGGTCATGTGATCTCTTAAGATGGTGTGGTAGTGGATCTTACCAATATTCAAGCTATTTCTGAGTGGCCAGCACCCACTTCTATCAAGAAAGTGTGCAATTTTATAGGGTTAGCTAGTTACTAGCATATGTTCATGGTAGACTTTTCTAAGATTGCACGACCGTTGACTCAACTATTACAGAAGGCTACATGTTTCTAGTGGAATGAGTAAGCCTTCGAGGAGTTGAAGAGGCATTTAACTTTAGCTCTAGTGGTCACATTACCAAGTGGGTCTGATGGTTTTGAGGTGTATAATGATGCTTCAATCATGGACTGGGTTATGTGTTGATGCAATAAGGAAGAATGGTGGCTTATGCCTCAAGAAAATTAAAGCTACATGAACAAAACTACGCATGACTTAGAGCATGATGCGGTAGCGTTTGCTCTTAATATCTAGAGGTATTATCTCTATAGAGTTTAGTGCAAGTTCTACACTAACCATAACAACCTCAAGTACATCTTCACTTAGTGGGAGTTGAACCTGAGACAACACTGATGGTTGGAGTTGGTCAAGGTTTATGATATGGAATTGACCAACCATGAAAGTAAGGCTAATGTTGTACTAGATGCACTTAACCGAAAGATATCATATTCCTTAGGCACGATCATATTGTCAAATCATCAGTGTCAAGAGATCAAGAAGATGGAAATTGAACTGATCACTATTAGGATTCTAAAGGAGAGAATGAGCACACTCACCATTATACCTTCAATTTTCTAAGAGATCTAAGCTAATTAAGTTAGAAATGTTAAGCTCAAGAGAATCCAGACTAGTATCGTAGAAGGCAGGGCTGAAGGATTCTATATCCACGAGGATGGCAGTATTAGGTTTTATGGTAGATGGTATGTACCATAGGGGTTTGTGGAGATTAAGAGGAGGATCCTTAAGCAAGGAAATTTTACTCTTTACTCTGTTCACCCTAGAGGGGCCAAGTTGTACAAGGACTTGAAGAAGATATATTGATGTCCCCGTATGAAGTAGGAAGTGGAAAATTTTGTCACCCAATGTATAACCAATCAAAATGTCAAGATTGAATACAAGATACTAGTAGGGTTAGTGCAACTGCTTGAAGTTATTGAGTAGAAGTAGGACAACATATCAATGGACTTTGTGGTTGGTATTCTAAGGACTGATAATGGCTTTGATTACATCTAGTTCATTATGAATAATCTGATTAATTTAATCGTGTTCATACCGATGAAGACGACAGGGAGCATGGAGCAAATAACCAATGCCTATAGAAAGCATGTGGTGAGACTTCATGGATTTCCTAACGACATTATGTCTGATTTAGACTCTATGTTCTTATCATGCTTTTAGCAAAAATAGAAAGCTGCCTTTGGTATGTAACTAAAGATGAGTATAACTTTTCACCCAACTACGGATGGTCGGACTGAGAGGATCATTCAAACTTTGGAAGACATGCTTTGAAAGTGTGAGTTAGATTTCAAGGGATGTTGGGAAGATCATCTAGACTTGATTGAGTTCTCCCATAATAATATTTACCATGCAAGTATCAAGATGGCGCCTTTTGAAGCCTTGTATAGAAGGAAGTGTCGTAGTCCCTCATATTGGAACAACATAAGCAAGACACTCATGTTAGGACTGAAGATGATAGAGGAGACGATTAGGCACATCCATTTGATTAAATATTGAATGAGAGCTACCTAGGACAAAAAAAAATCTATACAGACCTAAAAAGATGAACCGATGTTATGAGTTGGGTGATAGAGTCATTTTGAGGGTATCTCCCACCAAAGGAGTCATGAGGTTCGCTAGGAAGGGTAAGCTTAGTCGGAGGTATATTGGATAGTACGAGATTCTGGACCATGTCAGTAAAGTCGTTTACCGCTAAGCTCTACCAATGGAGTTGTCACTTGTGCACAACATCTTTAACATATCATAGTTGAGGAAGCATGTAGCAGATCCTTCACATGTTATCCAACCGGAGTATCTAGAGCTAAAAGAGTCTTTAAATTATAAGGATTGACTAGTAAGTATTATGGACAAATAGACAAGAGAGATTTGTGAGAAGGCCATTCCTTTTGTGAAAGTTTTGTGGTCATGGAAAGGTATAGATAAAGTTACTTGGGAGGCTGAGGAGGAAATTCAAGCTAACTATCCAAAGTTATTTTCATAGTTGTTACCTTAAGTGTAAACCTTTTTCTTTAAGGGGGTTGTACCCCTTTTCTTTGAATATGAATATGATGTGTGTTTGACCTTATATGTAATGATGTGATTGGATTGTTATAGGCTTTGGGGATGTAGCCTCTTTAAGGGGTATTGTTGTAATACCCCACATTTTTTTGAAATGGTTGAATGAGAATTAATTATGCCAAATTTTGGGCGTTTGATTTTGATTTAATGTCATGATTTGGTTTGAGACAAAGTTTAATTTGAAATCATTTTAAAATATGGAGTTTATTGAGTTTTTCAAGAAAAATAATCGACTAATTTGTCATTTTAGCAAATTAGATTTTCTCAACTAAACTGATCGACTAGTTGGGGGAACTAATCGACCGGTTTGTAGAACACTCAACAGGTCGTCTGGTTGGTAGAGCTGGTCATATTTTTTGAGCTTGATTTTATAAAAAATCTTTTACATTGAAATGGAACCTTACTAACCCAGGTCAATATGTCCATAAGAGATTACAAACCATTTTCATGATGTGTTTAGCTAAAAATATTGCCTCAAATCTATCTAGAGGTCAATTGGGACAATTAAGGGAGAGAGATGACCTTAGCATTGTCTTCTTCCACCTCTCTCCTCTACACATTTCTAAGATCAATGATTCAATCTCATGTAAGATATTGAGTAGCTAGAAGATTCCTTCCATGATGACATTCCAATACTTCACTCATGTATGCTAATTCTAGACTAACTGATATGTGTTCTCCAAAGACACCATTTGAGCTCTAGAGAATATATCCGCAGATCCTGGACAAAACCTATCCATTTAACATGAATTCAAACAATCGATTGTAGGGTTTCAAGTTGATTCCAAAACCCTCTGTATTTTTCGTAGATTGATTAGCTATAAATAGCCCTAATCTTCCCTCGTATGCATATTTTCATTTAGTCACTAAATTCTCTATGTTTGATATGCACTCTATTTATTCTACACATTGAGCCTTGCCAATTAATTTTCTTACACTCTTCTAATTTTGTATCTAAATCTCTCTTATTTAAATTGTTAAGTAAGGAGGAGTTAGATTCTAGGAAAAAGATTGAGTGGTTTAGCTAAACATTTCCCTGTTTTTCCTCAACTTGGCATGTTCTTCTTTGCTATTGTTTTAAGTTTGAAAATGTAATAAGATTTTGGTGTAAACTTCTGATTTTAAGGCTTTGGGTTTTACAGCTTTAAAAGTTGAGAATTTCACAGTTGGAATTTTTGGGTTTAAAGGGAATTTTACCAACATCAAGTAAGCGATTCTTGTTTCTAAAATATTTATTATGTATTCCTACATGTCACGTGTTACCTCAAGTATATTTCTACATGTTAGCATGAATGAATATAACTTGTATAAGTGATTTGGATATATAGATGGCATGATTTGAGTAAAAACCATGATATTTGGTAAAAAAAAGGATATGATGATTATATGATGTGAAATGCAAGTTAATTGATCTAAAAATATATTAGACTATGTTGATACATGGTTTAATGTTGCTAAGGATGATTTATATGTAAGAATCTGCATCAAATTTAATTGTTTGGTGTTTTTTTAGGGCAAAACAATTGAATGGTTAGGTTAAACCGATTGACTGGTTCCTCGAACAGTCAAGTAGTTGACCCAACCCATTAACTGGTAAGCTTGTAGATACTTTGGTCTTAATCTTTGCTTAAACCTATTGGTCGGTTGGGAAAAACCAATTGAATAGTCAATGAATAATTGACTAGTTTTCCTAATCTGATTGACCGGTTTAAGGAAAAGCATAGCCTGGTTGAGTCAAACTGATCGACTAGTCAACCCAAATCGATTGATTGTTTGGTGTAGTTGATCAACTAGTTTGGCTAGGCCAATCGATTAGTTCAAATTTTGTACATGGTTTGTTTTCTTTTTGTTTGGCCATGCTTTGACTCTATGTTTGGGATTATATTATGATTATTAATGGGATAAAATATAGATTTTATCATACATTACTAGCCTAATGAAAGAATTTAAAATGAATCATAATTTTTTATACACTTTATAAGTAATATAAAGGCTAAATGGGTATTCCACTTATGATAAGTGGTCATATTGAGAAAAGAGTAATAAAACTCCACATCGGCTTGAATTAAACCATATGGTGGGTATGAATGATATTGGCTTAGGATAAATGGAAAACCCACATAGTTGGAAAAATGGAAAGAAAAAGGATTGATATGGAATGAACATAAAAAATTGCCTCTCTACTGTTGTATAGTTCTTGTATGATCATCCGTCCTTATGAATAAAAATACTAATCACATAAAGTGAAAGACAATTGAGTTGAGTATGGGTCTAGGTTACCCGATCGTTGATTAACTATCGGGGTAAGTCTGCCTTTAGGTATTTTGGTGCCTTTTGGAGGGATCCTAAGAGGCCCCGATGCCTTACCTACTCTAGACATTGATGATGTACTATAGGGTATCAATACTAAAGGTTATGGTTACTTAGGTTGTTGGATTTGGCTAGACTTATGTCCATATTGGTTGGCTTAGGCTTGGACTTATATCTATTATTGTGATTGGTTTTAGCCTAGACTTATGTTTGATTGGTTTTAGCTAAGTGTATAAACTATCGGGGTAAGGATTCTATGGTATGTGAGACTATGAGGTGGTACACAGTCCATCTCTCAATGATAATAAAACATGGATGATAAGTAATTAGCTGATCAAATATAAATGATGACCAAGTGAATGCATAATAATTGGATAAGGATGGAAGTAATGGCATGAATGACTAAAAGGGAATAAAAGTTGGTTTATACACTTAGCTTATGGTTGAATGGACTAATTGGTTATTAAATGAAATATTTACTAGGTGATTGACCTGTGTCCTATGTGACTAAGGAAGGGTACAACCTAAATAATTGTGTAATTGGAAATAAATCCTAGAGGTTGCTTGGATTTCACCTACTATTACATGTGTGAGTACCTATATGATAATAATGTGAAATAGATAATGATATATTCTGCATTGTTGAGTTATGCATGGTAGCATGTCCTTATTTACTCTTACATTTATATATATATATGGCTTTATCATGATACATGTTGTATTTTATATCCATATACGATAGAATTTGTATACTTGTGTTTGCATTGAGAGAGAAAATTGGCTTACTCTGTACGTAGTGTACTGATGTGCTTGTTTGCTCAATCACTTGTTCATTCCTATGAGTAGAAGGTTATGTGCAGGTCTTTGAGGATGGTCAATAAGGGGTCTACCTCAATTAGGTTGGGGTTGAGGGTAATGGTATATTGAGATTTTTTGAGGGATCTGTGGCGGATCAAGATTTTAATTTGGCTGTCAAGCCCTAACTCATTTTATTGTAGCCTTGTACTTTATCCACGTGTGTTTTGTAATGTTTTGGTTGGGAACTATTATAATCATCTGATGTAAATACTCTTATAATTTGATTATGTAATCTTTTATTTGCACACTCTGTTGTTAAAATGTTTTGGTTGGTTTAACTTTGTATCTAATATGGGGTAGGTGGTGGACGTCTATCCTGTTTTAGGTATAGTAGTAATACCCAATTTTTCCTAGGTGTATTTTTCGCTCCTTAATATTTTAAACAAAATTTTTTGGCCGTGAAAAATATGGGTGTTACACGGGATTCCATAAGAAAAGTGTTTTTTTTTTATCTAGCTTGGTCTCTTCATTTCAAAAGATAGAGCTCTTGCTAATCCCATGAAAATTGGAGAGTTCAAGTTGATAATACTTACTTTCATTTGTGATCAATTCCTTCTTATAAAGTGTATGTTAATTTCCTATCTTGTTTGAAAATTTTATAAGTTACTTTATAGTTACTATTTATATAAGTAGTTGATGTAATTTCTTTTAATATAAACCGATTGATTTTATGAGTGATTGGTTATATATTTATATATAATTATTATGTGTCTAGTTCATGTAAATATATAGTGTAAAATGTAAATTTTGAGATGAATACACAACATTGATGCTTATGTATTAGTTGGAAATGTATGCAATTTTTTCTGTGAAAGAAACTGTGAATGGTGTAGGAAGTAGGATCATTGTGAATTATAAAAAATAAAAAAATAGGGAATCTGTATGGTAGTTATGGTTTGAAACCTCTATCCATATTTCAAAAAAAAAAGAGAATACTATAGACGGTGTCGATGGACGTAAAACAAATATACATGTTGGAATATAGGTGAAAGTGCTTTGAATTATCATCTAAAGTATAGATGGTTATATCCTACACAACCATTTTCCTTCATCATATTTCTATTTTTTCATCACCGTCTATGGCTCTTTTCATAGCGGTGTTGTTGCTTATATGGCACAACAAAAAAAGATGTGTTTGATGTTATATGTAAAAAGGTATTGTTTCAATACAATTAAAAGCATTTTAGCATGATAATGTAGCGTGTGTGTGTATATGTATATATATATATCTTAATGTTTAGCTTAATAATATTGTTGGTTATGTTATTTTAACTGTTTTATGTGATTTTAGGAATTTGGTATGAATAATGGTTTTTAAGTGAATGTTCTATTTTCATTGGAGTAGCACAATTTATGGTATTCTTTAGGGTAAGAATGTTTTTGTAAGTCTTATGTGAGTATTCTATTGCATTTTTTAGGTTATATTTACTTTATAGTCATATCGTAAAAATACCACATTTTTCAAATATTTGGTGCAGGTGTATTGGTTGTTCTACTACTTTTAGTTTGGACAAAGCAAGATTTGAGGTATTCCATAGTAGTTTCAGGTTTGTAACCCCATTTTCTTGGTCTCTTGCGCCTTTCTCATTATTGTATATTCTTTTACTAGTTTTTTAACCTTATAGTATTTGGAATTAGGCACAATAACACTTTATTGTAACGTACGAGTTTACTTTTTAGCCTTACATCCTATAAAGATTTAGTATGGGTTGTACATTCTCTATATTAAATGTGCTGATAACACCTTAGATTTTTAATTTGGCTTCTATAAAACTATTTTTGAACTAAATATTATTTACCGAAAATCAAAGTGTTATAAAGAGAGTGAGGGAGAAAGTATAATGGTTAAATGGTTTAGGAAAAATGAAATCATGAGTTTTTTCTCTATGAAAGAAACCTAATATACCCTAGGCAAACATGTTGATTAGTTTGACAAACCCATCAAGTACTCTTCAAACCATTTGATCCGTTTGTAAAACCAATTGGTTGGTCTTACCTTGTTTTGAAAAAATAAAGCAAATAACCCATAAATTAGTTCCCTTGACAAATTGATTGGTTTAGCCACCAGTCAACTGGTCTTTCGAAGTCATAATCACTGCTACTATTCAAGAAAAGCAATCAACTTACGAAATTAAACATGTAATAAAAGCTCAATTTTAGCATATTATACTCAAGTTATGCATCCACATTAAAGTCAAATAAACACAAATAAAAGCCATCCAAATATGATTTTAACCAAGTTCTCATGCATCAAACACATTATTTAAGCACAAAACTATCATGAATTCACAAAAATGAGAAAAATAATCATATTAATGTCATCCCAATTTATCTTATAATTCTTTTGAATATTTCCTCTTTAAGTGATTTAATGAAAATGATGCTTAACAGAATGGGTGGTTTCAAAAATATCATATTTTATGTAATTTTATAATGATAAATAAATGATAAATTCTAAACTAAGGATATGGATAAAGGATCGTACAATATAATTCTTCAAACTAGCTTTGAAAGCCTCATACAGATAACTCTCAAATCATATCTAATGAAGAAATAAATAGTAAATTTCACTAGATAATACTATACAAGCCCATAGACATGAAAGGTATAGAGGTCCTTAAATTATAACTCATATATATATAAGATAATTTAGAGAGGTACAATTTCCAACTTATACAGATAACGTAAATATAGGACAATGAAACTCACATAGGATTTCATAGAGAGAAACTCAATTTAACTATCATTATATTAAAATAATGTGAGTTTAAATGAGATATTTATATGCTAGCGTCCACCTCCTTGTTAATAAGATAAATTAAATGTAAATAAGATAAATACTATTAATGAAGTCACTATTCAAGACACTATTCATATAAATAGTTCTCTTGAATATTAACCCACTTAATCCTATGATAATACTAATTAAATCCTAATAAAATCTTAATAAGATAACATACATCATAGGATAATATCCTAATTAATTGACTAACTAATTTCTTAATGATTATGTAAACTAATTGACTAACTAATACGTTAAAAAAAGTTATCAAATGAGGAAATAATATCCTAATTAATAAATTTGGAAAAATAATGGAGTCTATAATGCTAATCATGATACAATTTATCCATGTGTGTGTAAAAATTCAGCGTGACAAAAGTATAGTAAAATAACCATAATTGTGTGTAGAAAACTCGGATTTGAGCTCCAAAAATTGTGTTGCACTCATGATTAAATAATATTTCCAATAATATCTATATTATAGGGTAAATAATTATTTTCAAAATTTTCCATTGTTTCTTTCTATTGTGATTCATAATTCAATCTTCAAAGTCATTAAATGCTTTTGTTTTAGAAAATATATCCCCATTGATACACTATGTCCACAAATACTATATTCCTATCCCATTTCTCAACATGATCTCTAATGAAATAATTTATTATCTCAATATGCTTAAACTTAGAGTGTTGGATGGGATTCTTGGTGAGGCAAATTGATTTTGTGTTACCACATCTAATGAAAATTTTATCAAGTTTAAGATAATGATAACTCAATTAATGATACATACATATTAATTGATCACAAAAAGCTCCAATGACTATGTATTCTACTTATACTATAGATAATACTACACTAGATTGTTGCGTGCTATGTTAACTAACTAGAGCATTATCTAAAAATTGAAAATTCCTTAAAGTAATCTTCCTATCTACCTTATATCTTGCAAAATCGGTAACAGAACATCCTACAAGATATAACAGGGAATCTCTAGGATAAAATATTCATAAGTTGTGTGTGCGAATTAAATATTTAATAATTATCTTAATTACAACTAATTAAGATCCATTGAGATTACATTTTAAAAGGGCGCAAAAGCACACACTAAATATGACATCAATTGCCAATGCATTAAGGTAAATGATTGAGCTAATCATACATCAATTTTGCTTCTAATCCACTTATTTACCTACTTCATCCATATCATGCTTGGTTGTTGTGGCCATGGAGTTGTTGTAGGGTTTGCTTTCATCGATCCAAAAATTCTCAACCAACTCCTTGGTGTACTTCTATTTGTTGAAAATGATCCTTTCCCTAATTTGTATGACTTGAAGCCCTAGGAAAAATGTTAACTCCCCCCCATCATGATCATCTCAAATTCACTACACAATATTTTAGAAAAATCCTAGCACAAGGATTTGTCAATATAATCAAAAATGATGTTTTGAACATACATTTGAACATTAAATAATTCTTTCTTATTATTCTTAATTAACAAGGTTTTATCTATTTTCCTCTTTAAATGCTTCTTTTAGTTAGAAATTTACTTAGCCGCTCATACCAAGCCCCGTAGGCTTGTTTTACATGATAGTGTCTTTTATGAGCTTATACACATCGTTTGGCTTAGAGTCATATTAATTAATAAACCATATTATGCCATTTCCTTATCCATATACTTATATGAGTCATCATCTAGTCATTCATTCCACTTATTAACCAATTATTCATTAAAGTCATTATCCAAGTATTTATTCCAACTTTTATCATTGTTATCATCATCTAACCATTCATTCCAATCAATATTCAATTATTCATTATCCAGTGATAGACTGTGCACCACCTTATGATCTCACATATCATGAAAGCCTATCCAAACCAATGGACATAAAATCTAGGCTAAAGCCAATAACCACAATGGACATAAGTCTAGGATGAAGCCAATCCCCTAGGTAACCAAACTCTTTAGTATCAATAGCCCCTAGTACATCATCAGTGTCTAGAGTACGTAAGGCACCAGGATCTATTAGGATCCTACCAAAAGGCACCGATAAATGCCCAAAGGCAAACTAATCCTAGAAGATAATCAAGGATCGGGTAACCTAGACACATACACATCTCTATTGTCTTTTACTTTACTTGATTAGTACATTATCCATGAGGTTATGTGATCACACAAGGCCCATACAAAGAGTAGATAAGACATTTACATATTTCTTCCATATTAATCCTTTCCATCCTAAACTGTGTGTGGGATTTCCATTTATAGTTGTTCAATAATAGGCATACCCATTATATAATTCCATCCAAGCACATTCCTTATTTCACCACCCTATTACTCAAGAACCATCACATTTCATATGTGGTACTCCCATTATGTCTTCTCATCACCCATTGACTATGTCATAAATCATGGTCCATTAAATCCATTCAATAGGTCATTTATCCATGGTAATATATGTATTTTATCGCTTAAATATTCATATAACAACCCTATACGTAGTCTTAAGGCATATCCAAATGGAGAAGAAAACAATTACACAAACTAGCCGAAATGGCCAATCGATTTAGCCTGACCAGTCATTATGTTGCACCAACTAGTCAATTGGTTTGGGCTAAACAATCGATTAGTTTGGATCAACTGACCAAATTTTCCTCAAATCATTAAATTAGTTTGGGAAAACCAATCAAATGTTTTTAGACCAACAAATTGGTTCTGCCCAACCAATTAATGAGTTTAAGCAGACAGTAAGACCAAGGTTTCTGTAGGCTTACCATTCGATGAGTTGGGTCAACCAATTGACAATATTAGAAACTAATCGATTGGTTTGACCTAACCAGGTGATCAGCTTGCCCTCCAACAACACCAAATAGCCATTTTCATGTAGATTATTAATAAACCAAATATTTTCCATATTTTTACCCTACTTTGCCTTCATTTTTGTAATTTTTTTGGTATAAATTTTGAGACTTATTATAGTTCAAGCCTCTTGTTAGTGTTATTACTCTCTTGATAATTGCTTTTCAAACAATTGCATATAAATGCACAAATCTAAGGAAGTGGTGTATGGAATTGGAGGAAAATATATATATATATATATAAGGCATTGAAGGAAGATATTTAACCCCACATGATATTGGTGAAGTCAAGAAAGTTAAGGAGTTGAAAAAAGGAGCAAATACATTAATAGGAGAAAGAAAAGGGTGTTCCACGACTATAGCATAACTAGCTAAATAGTCGTGTAGCTCTTAATCAATCAGTAAGAGAATGAAGGTATTACACAGGTGCAGCATAACCTGCTGCACAACCGTGCAACAATCCCATATAGATACTGAAAACAAAACCTTTGCACAACCTTAGAACACCCTCAACAGAGCCATGCTAATCACGAATTTTGCTGAGAGTGGAGATGTTGCACGACCATCCTATACAACCTTGCATGGTTGTGCAATAGATAGTTACCACTATGCATGGCACTCATTCCACATTCCTTTCCACTCATTTTTCTTCGACAACCAAAGGGGAATTTATGGGGCATTGGACAACAGGTATTAGTAGCTTCTTACTTAATTTTTCTCCATAATTTCTAAGAAAATAACTCCATGTAATTTATTTTAAATTCATATGCAGATTTTATTCTTCAAAACTAAAAGTAGACAAGTGTGTATCTCAACTCTACAATCAACCTATTTTATCTTCAAATTACGGTTTGATCTATCCATTCTCTCTTTCATTATATACTGTATATGCAATATGTATGTTGTTCATTTTTATTCTCTACATTCCTTCCAAACCATGAGTGAGTAATTCATTTATCTAGGATTGAATTAGGCTCTATTTGGTATGAATATGATGAGTTAGGGTATATGTAGTATATATGGTTCATATGTGTTTTTTGTATGTTAGGAATTTTTGTTATGAGTTGGGTTTGATAAAACTTGACTTATATGGACATTGACTATAACTAAAAGGTTAAAATCAATGTTAGAAATTAATATACGAACAGGAATTCAAATAATCAAAAAAGAAGACGTTTGATTCATAGGGACTATTGAATCAGTGATATTTAATGGATTTGATCTAATTTGTTAGTAACAAAAGTAGTCAATGAATTATATTAGATGTTTTCTTGGACCATAAGAGAGGCTAGTGAATTACATTAGATCGATTATTCACAATAATTTTGAACTATACGACATATAGTTAATTCATTATTGAATACCAAAAATGAGACTAAAGTTCAATCCTAGGCTTTATATCCATTATTTCAAAATCTATAATTTGTTATTCATTATATACTTCCATATTCTCATTCCATAGCTATTTAGATAACTAAAATAATAAAAATCAGTAATCAATCACCAAGTCCCTATGGATACAACCTCCATATGCTACAATGAAGTCGTGCTCTTGTGGATTAGCTTCCACCAATCATGCTTACAATTCTTCATCATACCACATTAGAAAATGTTCTAACATCACATAACACATTTTTATCTTACGTTAGCTGCATATTTCACCATTAATCATCACCACCTAATCTTTCCTCAAGATTCATGGTTTTCCACTCAAAATGCATAGTTTAACCATTCAACATAGTTCTCTAAAGCTATATATTCATTCCAACTTGTATTATCAAACTTAAATAGTTCCATAACATGAAATTTTACTCATAACCTATTTTAGAAGCAATAATGACTTACTTGATGCAGGTAAAAAAAAAGTCCTCAAACAAGAACAGTTTACGTGTGAAGTCCTCAACTTTCAAAACCTTAAAAACAAGTTTAATTTAGAAATTCGTGAATAACATTTACAAATCAAAACTTCAAATAGAAGGGGAGGAATAAACATACCACACCTAAAGGCAAAATAGGGGGTAATTTAGCTGAACCACTCAACCTTTTTCCTAAATCTAACTCTTTATAGCTTAATAATTAAAACAAAAGAGAGATAGAGAAAAGATCAAAAGGGTAAAAGAAATTTGAATACAATGCTTGAAGTGAAGAGGGAGAAGGTGAATGCTAGAGAGTTAAATTATTTTGGTGGATGAAAGAATGGTGAATATAAAGGGCAATTAGAGTTATTTATAGACAACAAATTGATACAAATCATAAGTGTGGTCAAGAACAAATCAAAAACCCTAATTCTTACCATTCAAATTTGAGTTAAATGGGCAGATTTCAGCCAAGATATGTTGACCTATCCTCTAAATCTCAAATGGTGATTATGGAGGAATCTAGGTCAATTGGTCTAGAAATGCAATATATAAGATAGAGAAATGGAAGGTTAACGTGGAGAGAATCTTCCAACTAAGCATAATTGAGTATAAGGTTAAAGAAATGATCCCAAAAATGTGCAAATGAGAGAGTTAGAAGAAGGAAAAGCTAAGGTTATCTCCCGCACCCCCTTAATTGTCCTAATTGACTCCTCAGATCAATTTGAGGTAGTATATTTGGGCTAAATGCATCATGAAAAAGGATAAGAACTTTTTAGGAACATATTGAAATGGGTTTATAAGGTTCCATTTCAGTATAAGAATTTTTTATAAAAAATTGAGTTTCAAAAATATACCCAAGTTGATAAACCAGTAGATCTGTATACCCTACCAGTTGGTGGTTCTACAGACTAATTGACTAGTTCCCTAACTCGTCAATCAGTCTGGTCAAGTAAAAACCATTTTGATAAAATGATGAACTTGTCGATCGGTTCATGGAACCCATTAATTAGTTCACCTGAAAAACTAATTTAATTTAGTTTTCCAACCTCTTTTCAAATAGAACTTTACCTCAAACCCAATCATAGTTTCAAATCAAACATCAAAATTGGGATGATTTCTCATTCAACACTTCATAAGAAGATGGGGTATCACAACACTACCCCCTTAAAGAGGTTGCAACCCTAAAGTCTATAAATATTCTGATCATATCATTTAATGCATATTAAAGTAAACATCAAATTAATGAATCCAAACAAAAGGGTTAACCCCTTAAAGAAAAGGATTACACCAAGGTAACGATCTAAGAAAATAACTTTGGGCACTTTGCTCGAATTTTCTCCTTAGCCTCTCAAGTAGCCTCCTCAATACCTTGTTGTGACCAAAGGACCTTTACTAATGGGATAATCTTTGTAAATGTCTCTCTCATCTTTATATCCATAATGCTCACTGGTTTCTCTTCATGTGTTAAAGATTCATTGAGCTCTAGCATCTATAGCCAAATAACATTTGACCCATCTATTATGTACTTCCTTAGCTGTGATATGTGAATGACGTTGTGCATACCCGATAATTCCATTGGTAGTGCTAAACAATAGGGGACCTTGCCAATATGATCCACAATCTCATATTCGAATATACCTTGGATTGAGGTTACCCTTCCTACTGAACCCCATGACTCCCTTGGTGGGAGATACCCTGAAAGGACTTTGTTTCCCACCTCGTAACCATAGGTTCGCCTTCTCAAATCTATTTCGCTCTTTTGTCAGTCCTAGATTGCTCTCATCTGGTCTTGAATCAATTGGATGTACCTTAGTGTCTCCTCAATCATTTCAGGTCCCAACATAAGTGTCTCACTGAGGTCATTCCAATACAAAGGAATACAACATTTTCTCATGTACAAGGCTTCAAAAGGTGTCATCTAGATACTATCGTGGTAAGTATTATTATAGGAGAACTTAATCAATCCTAGATGATCTTCCTAATTGCCCCTAAAATCTAACACACATGCCTAAAGCTTATCTAAAGTATGAATGATCCTCTCTATCTGACCATCCATAGTTGGGTGAAAAGTAAACTCATCTTCAGTTGAGTACCAAAAGTTGCTTATAACTTTTACCCAAAGTGTGATAAAAACCTAGAGTCTCGATCTGACACAATATCCTTAGGGACTCAATATAGTCTCACAACATGTTTTCTATACGCGTTTTCTAGCTAATCCATATTCCATGTCATCTTCATTGGTATGAACACAACTGACTTAGTCAAACAATCCACAATAACCCAAATAGAATCAAATCCACTACAAGTCCTTGAACCACTAACCATAAAGTCTAGAGATATGTTGTCCTACTTCCACTCAGGAACTTCTAGTGGTTACACTAACCCTATCAACCTCTTATGCTCAATCTTAGCCTTCTGATAGGTCAAACATAAGGCAACAAACTCTATCCCATCTTGCTTTATATAAGGCCACCAATATACCTTCTGTAGGTCCTTATACATCTTATCCCCTCTAGGTTAGATAGAATAAGGAGTATAATGTCCTTCTTTAAGGATCCTCCTCTTACGTTCATCACATTCCCATGGTACACACCATCTCCCTGGGTATGTGACAGTACCTCCTCGTGGATATAAAATCCTTCAGCTCTACCTTCGGCAATACTAGTCCAGATCCTCTTTAGCTTGACATCGCTAAGTTGATTAACTCAGATCTCCTCAAAGATCAAAGGGGTAATAGTGAGTGCACTCATTATTACTTCTAGACTACCAGTGATGATAAGTTCAATCTCTAATTTCCTAAATTATTTCCATAGATGGTTTGACAACACAATTTTCTCCAAGGAATATAACATCTTTCGAATATGTTCATCTGCCGCCACATTAGTCTTACCCTCATTGTAGGTTAATTCTAGGTCGTAATCCTTAAACAACTCCAACTATTGACATTATCCTAGATTCCACTTTCACTACATGAAGATATACTTAAGGCTATCATGGTCAATGTATAACTTTCACTAAAATCCATAGAGATAATGCCTCTAGATCATAAAGGAGGACACTACCATGACAAGATCTCAGTCATGCATAGGAGTTCTGTTCATGCTACTTTAGTTGTCAAGAAGCATACAACCCAAACCATTCTTGCATCACTGTATACCTTGAAACTATCAAGCCCACCTAGCAACGTGAGCATTGGGGAAAAAGTTAAGTACCTCTTCAACTCCTCAAAAGCTTCACCACACTTTTCATCCCGCTAAAAACACATAACCTTCTTTAGTGAATTAGTCATGGGTCATGTTATCTAAGAAAAGTCTACTACAAACCTATGATAGCAACCAGCCAATCCTAAAAAGCTGCGCACCCCCTTGACAGAAGTGGGTGCTTGTCATTCAAAAACAGCTTAAATCTTGGCAGGATCTATTGCCACTCCATCCTTAGAGATTACATGTCCAAGGAAAGCCACTTTATCTAACCAAAACTCGCACTTTGAGAGCTTAGCATACAACTTGTGTGAGCTTAGCAATGCCAAAGTTAGCCCTAAATATTACTCATGCATCTCTCAATCGATAGAGTAGATAAGGATATTGTTGATGAACCTATCCAAGAACCATTGGAATATCTGATTCATGAAGGACATGAAATCTACCAGTACATTAGTGAGTCTGAAAGACATTACTATGAACTCATAATAAGCATATCTAGTCCATAAAGTAGTCATAGGGGTGTCCTACTCTACTATCCTCAATTGATGGTAACTTGACTAAAAATAAATCTTATAGAATATCTTGGCTCCCTTGAGTTGATAGAATAGGTTATAAATCTTTGGTAATGGATAATAGTTCTTTACCATAACTAGGTTAAATCCTCAATAATCAATCCACAACCTCAAGCTCCCATCCTTCTTTTTCACAAACAAGACTAGTGCTCCCCACAATGATATGCTTGGTCAAATGTCACCCTTCTTCAATAACTCCCCCAATAAAGACTTGAGTTCTTTCATCTCCATAAGTGCCATACAATAAGGGGCCTTAGATATCAGCTCTGTCCCTAGCAAGATGTCAATGGTGAACTTGACTTCTCAAATAGGTGGCATTCTCGGAATCTCCTCAAGGAATATATTATGATACTTGTGGCCCAATTCTATCTACTCTAATGGCATCTCAATCACTTTGGTGTCTCAAACATTACACAAGAAGAGCAAATATCCTGTACAAATAAGCTAGGTTACTCATCGCGATTATCGACATGATCTTTGTAGAGGGATTAGGTTCACGCTTTCGATACAAAATCCTAATACCCATTGGTCCTTACAGAACCATTTTTTATTGTGCAAAAATGATTAATGTTCGATACTTCCCCAACATATCCATTCCAGTAATCACATTGAAGTCACGCAAATCAAGTTCTATAAGGTCCAATAAAAGTTATAACCCCCTAAGTATCAAGGCCACTCCTTTATAGAATCTAGAGCATACAATCATATTCCTAGAAGGCAATATAATAGAAGTGGAAATACTACTAGAAGGAGACAAGGTGGCTTTAGATACAAATAAGGATGAAACAAATGAGTTTGATGCACTAGGGTCAAACAACACTCATACTGGAAAAGTATAGATGGTAATCATATCTGCCACCACACCGGCTTGATGCTCTGCCTCTTCCTGGATCATTATGTTCAGATGTCCCCCCGAAGGAACTCCCACAACACTAGGTGATCCTTACCCTTGATGGAAAGGATGAGGCCTTTAACCTCAGGGTTGAATAGCTTGACTAGCAACACTAGCTGGCAAGAAAGGAACTCTCTAAGTTTGCAGCTATGGTTGGTGAATACATTAGACTGGCTCCTCTAGATATTACCACCTCTAAATTAACACTCATAAGCTATGTACCCCACCAAGCCACATCTATGGCACGTCACCTTGTTGCATCTATAGTCTTTCCCCTAGTGATCTATTCTATATCGCTTATAGTGGTAGGACCTCTCCTTGATATGACCCTAAATAAACCTCCAAAATGAGGTACTAACTCTATGCTCCTGCCATATCTAGGAGGCATGCTTCCTCCTAAACATTCTTTCTTTCTTTCATTGGGATGCTAACGACCCTCAAACATCATTTTTCTCCCTAATTGAGCACTTCAGGCTTGGATGACTCGAGAAGCCTCCAAAACCCGATCATATATCCTTGCCATTTTTGGTGGTGTAACGTCCATTAATAGCTCTTGGTATCTAATTCCAGGCCAATCTTGAAAAAGTAGACTTACATCACATCTTTGGCCTCAACATTAGAAGCAAATTGGAGTAAGTCCATGCATATGGTGTAATACTCCTCAAGGGACATGCCTCCTTGCCAAAGGGCCATGAACTCATCGTACTTCTTCATACAGAGGTGTGTTGGGTAAAAGCAAGCATGAAGCCTCTCTAGAAATGACCCCTATCATGTAGGTCATTGGATGCTCCTCCACCTAATGTCTAACCTTCCTCTTAGATAATATACCACCATGTCAACCCTATTATCCATAGGGTAACCACATGTGGTGAAGGTTTTCTCCATGTCCTTGACCCATCTCTCCATGATGTCAGTGTCCTCTTAGCTCTCAAAGATCAAGGGGTGATGATGACTAACCTTCCTCAGCCAATCTTCTAGAATTGATGCGGTAACTGGCACCGATGGTAGTCGTGGAGCTCAAATCTAATCTTCCATCAAGGCTCCAATAGTCTCCATGAATGCCTCAAAACACTAATAAAAATATTTAGCTACCATCAATTTCCAAAGACTAGAAGTAATTAGGAGAGAACCAATTTACCGAGTACCAACACTCAGAAGATAAGTTACCACATGGACTACCTATAGTACATTCCCAACCCACTCTCACTCACAAAAATTTTGATTTTAGAAATACATAAAATTCTAGTTAAATACTCAATAGTAGGAAAATATCAAGGTTGAAAAGATTTCAAATCAAGGTCGACACCATCCAGTGGTATCATTTTAATCATTCTCAAAAACGACATATTTTTAACAAAAAGCTTTGATACCAACTTATAACACCCCCATTTTTCACTACCGAAAAAAATTATTTTAAAACAATGAGGAAGTGGAAAATATTAAATATGCCTAAGGAAAATAGGGTGCTACACTATACCTAACATAGCATAGATGTCATCCGCCCATCTCATTTAGATACAAGGCTAAAACAAAACCAAACAATTTAAAGTAGTGTGCGCAAAATTGAGTTACATAAATATTTAAAAGATCATTTACATTATAGGACCTTGACAATCCCTAACGTAGTAAAATAAAGGGATAATGGTAAGTTAAGAATACAGGGTGACGCTAGTAGAAAATAATTTAGGGCATGACCCCAAAATCATGGTCTGTTATAGATTGCATAAAACCTCCAGATGTCCACGCTCTCTATCCCAAAACCCAAGATGAGGTAGGCCCACTATTGGTCATCCCCTAAAACCTACACATAGTCCTCTACTGGTGGGGATAAGTATGTGACCAAGCAAACAGGTACATCAGTATGCTACGTACTAAGTAAGCCAAGGTACCTCCTCAACAGAAGCCACAAGCGTACAAAGTTCTATCGTATCATGGGAAATGTAATTAACATGCATGATGCCAATGCCAATTATGTAAGTGTATCAACTCTATCTAAGTCACATAATGCATTAGGATTTATTATCATGTATAACTCAAGAAACTCAAAATGTATCATGTTCATTTCATAGTATAATATTGTAGATAATTGCACATTCGTCCGAAGCAAACATTCTAGATAACCACTTGGGTTTTCTTTTCCATCTTAATCAATCAATTAGGTTATGCCATTGATAAGTGTAACTTTTGTATCTTATTCCTAAGGTTTATAAGAATTTTTACCTCTAATTTTAGTTGGAATTCTCCCTTTTTGTTCTTGTTACTACCTTTATGTTGTGAAATTTTGCAGGGTCTCAAGCAACAAAAAATTCATGAAGGATGGAAAAAAGAATAAGCTTAAAGGGAGAATAAAGGAAAAAAGAGGAGCAAAGAGGAGCAAAAGTTAAAGCGGAAAGAGATTTAGAGCTAAAATATAAATTCTAAAATAAAATGAAAGCAATAATGTCTATTCAAAGTATATGGGCCTGAAAGAAGTGGAATTTAGACCAGGAAAAGGTCTGAATTTGGAGAATCATTCAATATCAAAGTTGTATATCTTTTTAATATATTTCCAAATCATCTAAAATCAGCTTAATCAGAGTTATGATGAAAATGTTATGGTCAAAATACGTATCATTGTTAAAGCTAATATGGGAAGCCCATCTTTATCAATACCCTAGATATCCATGAGGCGGTAATATAAAAACTCTCATTCTAATTTCTTGAAGCAGCCTCCACTCCCTCTCTCTTCTCTCTTCTCTATCCTTTTCCCCAATTCATCAAGATCTCTCTTGTAAATTAGAGACCGAGGTGCAAGAAGTTTAATTTTTGCAAGAATTTGTGAACATCAAGGGTATTATCTAATGTCTTTTCTCTATCTATATAATCTCTTGTTATTTTTAATATTCTTGCTATGAATTTGATAGGCTAGATGTTATGCTAAGGTGAAGGTGAATTTCCCCCAATCCAAATGTGTTGAATTATTGCATTTTTTTTCAATTCATAATCTATGTGTTGTGTTATTGATTGATTGACGGATTGATAAACCACTGCCAGGTTTCTATTTTCGGTGTGGGAAATACTGGTGAGATCAAGAGATAATTCAGTATTAGACCCAATAGCACAACGGGAGATTAAATTGTAGATCGAGAGATGATTAATTTGACCTCTACAATAAGAAAGGAGGAAACTTTATGGACTTTAATGCATTACATTCTTTTAGACTCTAAGCTAGAGATAGTTAGGGCCATAGATATGTAATAGGGTGGTTGTGGTTTGAGAAAGCACAACACTTTCTATCATTGTTGGCTTGATTGATTATGATTTTTGAATTATTTTTTATGTGATATTCGATTACATGTGAGGATCAGGGGCGATGAACCGGAACCTTAGCTCTTCTATTTATTTGAGTCACTTGAGTGCCATTTTCCTTTCCTTTTAGCATAGATAGTTATTTTAGCTTAAAATTTATTATTTCATATCATCTTGTAGTCTAGACATAGCTAAGTTCTATAATTCTCCTAGTGGTCATTCACCAATCCCTGTGGGATCGACCATGACTACTACTCCGACCCCGTGTACTGCGGTGAGAACGTGTCAAGTTTTTGGTGCTGTTGCTGGGGATTTGGTAATGAGTGACATTAGGATTCAAGGAATTTATTGTGATCTAGACATTTTATTTTACTTAATTTTATTCTTGCATTTTTTTGTTGTGGTTGACTAATCTTGGGTGTAGGAGTTTTTGATTTAGTGTAGGTACACTAGTGCATGACCCGTACTAGTGGGGGTAAGTTATTGCCACCTGATCTCGAGATCGAGAGAACCATCTCACGTTTACGAAGGTCACAGACCACACACATTGAAATAGAAACCAATCCTCAACCCCATGATGGACAAATCCCACCACAAGAGCACATCCTAATCCAAGAACAAGCTCTTATCCAAAAGCAAGCTCCCATTCCTAGGTCGCTTCAGGACTATGTTACACTGAGCCTTGATGGCTCAACCTCAAGCATACAAAGACCGATCATACAAGCTAATAATTTTGAGATCAAGCCTACCATCATCTAGATGCTACGAACATTAATTCAGTTTGGAGATGCAGCTGCAGGTGGTAACATTATGAACAAGACTCTAGAGCAAGTTTATAAGTTCATTGAGGAGCTAGCCTCAAATTCCCACCAATGGCACTCTGAACGTGCCCCAATACAAAGGAATCCAGGAATTCACTCTTTAAATTCCATCACGGCATTAGAGGCTAAGATTGATTTGCTTGCTAAAAAATTTGACAAAATTAGTACTACTTCTTATATGCAGGTACAGGCTAATGTACCTATGTGTGAGTTATGTGGTGGATCACACATGAGCACAGAATGTCAAGTTGGGAATTCCTTCCAACAATCTTATAATCAAGTGAACTACATGGGCAATAGTTATGGGAGACCAAACAATCCCTACTCCAATGTGTACAATCCTGGATGGAGAAACCATCCAAATTTTAGTTGGAGAAATGAAGTTCCTACAAAGCCTCCAGTATTCACACAACAACAATCAACACTTCTAGCTCCTTTACCGCCCCAACAACCTCAATCTTCTTCCCTTGAAGAAATGATGTCCAAGTTCATTACTCGCACTGAGAGCACCCTTCAAAAACATGAGGCTCAAATTCAAGATTACCTTCAGAAACAAGATGCCCACCTCCAAAATCAAGATGTATCCATCAAGAACCTAGAGGCACATATTGGGCAACTTGCTAATGTCATTTCAAGTAGAGCACCTAACACTTTGCCTAGTGATACAATCATTAACCCCAAAGAGCAAATCAATGCAATAGCCTTGAGGAGTGGGAAACCACTACCTGAACCATACCCTCAAGAGCCCAAAGAAGTTAAAGAAAAAGCTCCTGAAGAGAAAGCACCTAAAACACAATCAAAGGCAATCCACACTTCACCTCAAGAGGTAAAATCATATGTTGCCCCTCCTCCGTTTCCATGTAGGATTGTACAACGCAAGTTAGATCCTCAATTTGCAAAATTTCTTGATATACTTAAGAAAGTGCACATTAACTTGCCTTTTCTTGACATTGTGAGACAGATGCCCAGTTATGGGAAGTTTCTAAAGGACATAATAACTCACAAGAGGAAACTGGATGAGTTTGAAACAGTAAGTTTGAATGAGGAATGCTCTGCAATCTTGCACAACAAACTTCCTCCCAAGCTCAAGGATCCAGGAATTTTCACTATCCTATGTGTAATTAGGGATCTAAAATTTGATAAGGTGTTGTGTGATCTTAGTGCTAGCATTAATTTGATGCCTTTCTCTCTTTTCAAGCGTCTAGGTCTAGGGGAACCAAAACCCACCAATATGTCCCTTCTGTTGGCTGATCGATCTATCAAATATCCTAGGGGTATTATTAAAGATGTTTTAGCTAAAGTGGACAAATTTATCTTCCCTGTTGACTTTGTTGTGCCAGATATGGAGGAAGACCACAAATTCCCCCTAATTCTTGGTAAGCCTTTCTTAGCAACATGACGCACTCTTATAGATGTCCAAGAGGGTAAGCTCATTCTTCGTTTTCAAGGTGAAGAAGTCACTTTTAATGTATTTAAGAGCATGAAATAACCCTTAGATGATAACACTTTCTATTGCATTGATATCTTAGAAATGTAATTGATGATTGTTTTCAAGCAAGTGTGGTGCAAGATCCCCTGGAAAGGTGTTTGGTTCAACAAAGAGAGTGGGAGAATGAAGAGAAAGAAGAAGAAGTTGTCCAATACTTGAATGCACATCCACCATATGGTCGTCACACTATGGTCCCCTTACGAGGGCTAGAGAGGGCCCAGATTCCAAAATTGAAGTCATCCATTAAGGAACCTCCCACGCTAGAGCTCAAGCCACTACCTTAGCATTTAAAATATGCATTTCTTGATCATAATGATACACTTCCAATCATTATTTCTTCATCTTTGACTAATTTTCAGGAAGAAAAATTAATGAGAGTGATAAGGAACGAAAGAAGGCCTTAGGATGGACCATTGCTGATATTAAAGGGATTAGCCCTTCCATGTTCATGCACAAAATTCTCATGGAAGACAACCACAAGAAAGTGATCCAACCTCAAAGGTAATTGAACCTAACAATGCAAGAGGTGGATCAGAAGGAGGTAATTTAGCTATTAGATGCAGGTATGATCTATCCAATCTCTGATAGCTCTTAGGTTAGTCCTGTCCAAGTGGTTCCTAAGAAAGGAGGAATCACAGTAGTCAAGAATGATAATAACGAATTGGTGCCTACTAGAATTGTTATAGGTTGGCGTGTTTGCATTGATTTTAGAAAGATGAATGATGCCACTAGAAAATACCACTTCCCCTTCCCTTCATTGACCAGATGCTTAAACGCTTAGCGGGTCATGACTATTATTACTTTCTTGATGGGTTTTCTGGTTATATGCAAATACCTATTTCCCCTAAGGACCAAGAGAAGACTACCTTTACTTGTCCTTATGGCACATTCGCATATAGACGGATGCCATTTGGTCTTTGTAAGGCCCCAGCTACGTTCCAAAGGTGTATGATGGCTTTATTTCATGATATGATTAAAACATTTATGGAAATTTTTATGGATGATTTTTTGGTCTTTGGGCCGTCATTTGATGCATGGTTAAATAATCTTGAGCTTTTTCTTAAGCATTATAAGGATACAAATTTGGTTATAAATTGGGAAATTTTTCATTTGATGGTCTAGGAAGGAATAGTTTTAGGGCATAAGATTTCATGTAAAGGGATAGAGGTAGACAAAGCCAAAATTGAAGTCATTGAGAAATTTTCACCCCCTGTATATGTTAAAGATATATGTAGTTTCCTTGGCCATGCGAGTTTCTATAGAATTTTCGTTAATGATTTTTCAAAATTTTTAAATCCTCTTTGTGATTTGTTGGCTAAAGATGTGCCCTTTCACTTTTATGATGCGTTTCTGGTTGCCTTTAACACTTTAAAGGCAAAACTTGTGGATGATCCAATTATTGTTATTCCTGACTGGAATTTACCTTTTGAGATTATGTGTGATGCCAGTGATGTTGCTATAGGAGCAGTCTTGGGGCAGCGTAAGGACAAACGTTTTCATACTATCTATTATGCTAGCAAGACTTTGAATTCAGCACAAATGAATTATGCAACAACTTAAAAACAATTTCTAGCTATGGTTTTCTCCTTTGAAAAGTTGCTTCCATATCTATTGCTTAAAAAGGTCATTATCTATACTGACCATGCCACCTTGAAGTATCTTTTTGTTAAGCAGGATGCAAAGCCCGGAATCATTTAGTGGATTTTGTTGTTACAAGAGTTCAACTTGGAAATCAAGCATAGGAAGGTAGCGAGAATCAAGTAGTTGATCATCTTTATCATTTACCCTCTACCTACAAGGTCAATCAGGAACCTACACCTATTTGAGAGGCATTTCCCGATGAGACACTCTACACGGTTACAAATCATCCTTGGTAAGCTGATATTGCGAACTATCTTGTAAGTGGAATCTTACCTAATGATCTTTCCTTTCATCAAAGGAAGAAGTTCTTACATGATCTAAGGTATTACTTTTGGGATGATCCCTACCTCTATAGGATTTGTGCTGATCATGTCATTAGAAGATGCATCCCTGAGCATGAAATGCATTCTATACTATCTCATTGTCATAGTAAAGAGTGTGGTGGTCATTTTGGCCCCACCAAAATCGCTACAAAGGTCTTTCAATATGAATTATATTGGCCTACCTTATTTCATGATGTATACTCCTTTGTTAAGACTTGTGATAGGTGTCAAAGAATAGGAAATATTTCTAGAAAACAAGAGATGCCCCTCCCAAACATTCTTGTAATGGAGTTATTTGATGTTTGGGGAATCGATTTTATGGGACCGTTTCCTAAGTCTATGCTTAATGCATATATTCTGTGGCAGTTGATTATGCATGTAAGTGGGTAGAGGCTATAGCCACTCCCACAAATGATGCAAAAGTCATCACCAAATTTTTGAAAAAGAATATCTTTTCCAGGTTTGGGCCACCTAAGACTATCATTAGTGATGGGGGTTCTCATTTTTGTAATAGAGAATTTAATGCTCTTTTGAGTAAGTATGGAGTTAACCATAAGGTTTCTACCCCATATCATCCTCAAACAAGAGGTCAAGTGGAGGTGTCAAGCCATGAGCTTAAGAGAATTCTTAAGAAAACAGTTAACTCCTCTAGAAAGGATTGGTCCTTGAAACTTGACGATGCTCTATGGCCTTACCGAACTGCTTTTAAAACCCCTATTGGAATGTCCCCTTATAATCTTGTTTTCGGAAAATTGTGTCACCTCCCTGTAGAACTTGAGCATAAATCATTTTGGGATACATGCTTCCTTACCTTTGATATGCAAGCTACAAGTGAGAAGAGGCTCCTTCAATTGAATGAACTCGATGAATTCCAGCTTAAGGCATATGAGAGTGTGAGGCTATAAAAGGAGCGCAAAAAAAGGATTCATGATCAACGCATCACCAAATGAGAATTTGAAGTGGGGCAACAAGTGCTTCTATTTAATTCTCGTTTGCGAATGTTCCCTAGAAAGCTTTGATCCTAATGGTCAAGACCATTCACAATCACACAAGTTTTTCCATTAGGAGCAGTCAAAATCTCTAGCTCCGATAAAGAACCATTCAAAGTGAATAGACAAAGATTGAAAGTGAATGAAGGTGGTGAGGTTGTAGCCCTCAAAACCACCATTCTTTTGGATGATCCCAAGTGAAGCGAGAAAGTCAAGCTAATGACTATAAATAAACACTTCTTGGGAGGCAACCCAAGTTTTATTTTATTTTATTTATTTCTCTTATTGTTGTTCGCTTGGTTTGTTTGCTCTTTGTTTCCTTATGGCTTTTGTTTGATGGATTTGTAGGTGGTGACATGGAAATTCTAATTCGAATGGCAACCATGGTCAAATTATTTGAGTGTGAAGATGTGAAATTAACCAAGGAAATTCTTTGCACCTCCACCAAATTCTCCACTACCACAATTGCATAATGTTGCCGCCATTCCGCCACCACCACAACCACTATCACATCATCCACTAACCTCCGCCACCTCCTCCATCAGATTGATCCATGTATTTTTTTTCCCTCTTTTCTTTTGTAATTCTTGTTTCACGTTGAGGACAATGTGATACATAAGCATGGGGGAGAAGATGGCCTATCCTTATTGTTTTGTTAGTATTCTATTCTTCCCTATTTTATTTTGATAAGTGTTATTGTCTTTTTCCTTGGTTATTTCTTTTGGATATTTATCTATAAATAAAAAAGCAAAACAAATAAAGAAAAGAAAAGGAAATGACCCTTCATTGATGTTTTGTCTTACAATGGCATGAGTGTTTAATTTGGCATGTTAAGACCCTTTGAATCATCTTTTGAAAATGGATTTCTATGTGCTTGAATGTTTTGGTTGCATTTTTATGCAACAAATGTAATTGTGTTTGAGAACTTTAGGGTTACGCATGCCTTAATATTCTTGTGGTATTGTAGTTTGACTTATGCTAATTTACTCTTTGCCAAAGGGGTTAGAATTAGAGTATTTTGGACCCAGTGAGACTTTGAGCCTTTAGACTGATACATCACTACAATCTCTTATTTTTCTTTTGTGTGTGTCTCCCACCATGACTTGGGAAACTAGAACTTGCGATGGTTTTCTTCAAAAGCACATATGACTTAGACATGCATTAAAATGATAAAGGCACTTGTTTTTTTTGTCATAACCTACATTAGCCAAATAGCCTGACCTTCATCTTTTATCCTTTGCTAACCCTATTGTGCTTATGGCCATTTTTATTGATCTAACCACACATGTAACCCAATTTCCTTTATCCCCCCTAAGTCTAGAATCAATAGTTGTTGTGAAATTTGAAAAAAGGAGTTGGAAGTGTGATGTAAGTCAAGCATGGGGGAGCTTTGAAAGAGTAAACGATTGTGTATAATGAAAAAAAATCGATATATCTCTTATTTTAAAAAAAGAAGAAAAATAATCAATAAGAAGTTTGGGGTGCTTGTGTTTCTTGATGAAAAGTTGGGATGGTAAAATATATGTTATTAAAAAAATACCATATCTCATTGATACTAGACTTTTAAAACGACTTTCAAAAAAAAAATTCCATCCTAACCTTTTAACCCATGGCCCCATTACAACCCTAATAAGACCTCTTGATTTTTATGTGTTCTAAGTCTTTCTAGTGGTGGAGAATCAAAAAGCATTCCAAGCATATGGATGATCTTGATCATGAGTTAGAGGACAAGAGCGGAACCTTTAAATACAATAAAACACATGAGAGGTGTGTCCACAAGACCTAAAGTGAGAATTCTAATTCAAAACCTTGGGGAATGAGTGAGTTGGTATATGGTTGCCTGCTGTCCACTGTTGGATTTCCTTTGTTGCATGGCAAGTCCCTAGAGCTCGATAGTACAGTTAAATTCCTCACATAAGGGGGAAACCTAAATATTGTTCAAAAAAGGAGCTTTTAATTGTTATATTTTTGAGTCTTATTGCTTCATACTTGACTCTTGTGCTATTAAAGGGCTAAACACTCTTTTCTCAGAAAAGGATCCTACTACTTTTCTTTTTCCCCATGGTGGGTTTCTTGTATTACTTTGCTTGGGAAAAATAAAATGTTTAAGCATGGGGGAGTTGATAAGTGTAACTTTTGTATCTTATTCCTAAGGTTTATAAGAGTTTTTACCTCTAATTTCAGTTGGAATTCTCCATTTTTATTCTTGTTACTGCCTTTGTGTTGTGAAATTTTGTAGGGTCTCAAGCAATAAAAAATTCATGAAGGATGGAAAAAAGAATAAGCTTAAAGGGAGAAGAAAGGAGAAAAAAGGAGCCAATAGGAGCAAAAGCTAAAGCGGAAAGAGATTTAGAGCTAAAATGTAAATTCTGGAATAAAATGAAAGCAAGAATGCATATTCAAAGTATATAGGCCTGAAATAAATGGAATTTAGACAAGGAAAAAGTCTGAATTTGGAGAATCTTTCAACATCAAAGTTGTATATCTTTTTAATAGCTTTTCAACGCATCTAAAATCAGCTTAATCGAAGTTATGATGAAAATGTTATGGTCAAAATACGCATCATTGTCAAAGTTGACATGGGAAGCTCATCTTTATCAATACCCTAGGGATCCGTGAGGCGGTAATATAAAAACTCATATTCTAATTTCTCAAAGCAGCCTCCACTCCCTCTCTCTTTTCTCTTCTCTCTTCTCTATCCTCTTCCCCAATTCATCAAGATTTCTCTTGTAAATTAGAGACCGAGGTGCAAGAAGTTTAATTTTTGCAAGAATTTGTAAACATCAAGGGTATTATCTAATGATCTTTTCTCTATCTATGGAATCTCTTGTTGTTTTTAATATTCTTGATATGAATTTGATAGGCTAGATCTTGTGCCAAGGTGAAGGGAAATTTCCCCCGATCATGATGTGTTGAATTATTGCATTTTTTTTATTCAATTCATGATCTATTTGTTGTGTTATTGATTGATTAACGGATTGATGAACAACGGCTGGGTTTCGATTTTCGGTGTGGGAAATACCGGTGAGATCGAGAGATAATCTAGTATTAGACCCAATAGAATAATGGGAGATTAAATTGTAGATCGAGAGATGATTAATTTGACGTCTACAATAATAAAGGAGGAAACTTTATGGACTTTAATGCATTATATTCTATTAGACTCTAAGATAGAGATAGTTAGGGCCATAGATATATAATAGGGTGGTTGTGGCTTGAGAAAGCACACTCTCTATCCTTGTTGGCTGATTGATCATGATTTTTGAACTATTTTGTGATGTGATATTTGATTACATGTGAGGATTAGGGGCGATGAACCGGAACCTTAGCTCTTCTATTTATTTGAGTCACTTGAGTGCTATTTTCCTTTCCTTTTAGCTTAGATAGTTATTTTAGCTTAAAATTTATTATTTCATATCATCTTGTAGTCTAGACATAGCTAAGTTCTATCATTTTCCTAGTGGGTATTCACCAATCCCTGTGGAATCGACCTTGACTACTACTCCAACCTCGTGCACTTGCGGTAGGAACGTGTCAGCCATTTCCTTAACCATATACTTATATGGGTCATCATATAGTCATTCATTCTAATTATTAGCCACTTATTAGTTTAATTCATTATCCAAGTATTCATTCCAACTATTAACATCATTATCATCATCCAAATATTCATTTGAATCATTATTCAATTATTCATCATCGAGCGATAGGCTGTGCACCCCACCATACTCTCACATCCCCTGGAAGGCTACTTATACCAAAGGACATAAATTCTAGGCCAAAGCTTATAACCACAATGGACATAAGTCCGAGTAGAAGCTAACAAATTTGGCATAAGTCCAAGACAAAGCCAACCAAGATGGACATGAGTCTGGGCCAAAGTCAAAAACCTAGGTAACAAAACCTTTTAGTAACGATACTCTCTAGTACATCATCATGTCTAGAGTAGGTAAGGCACCAAGGTCTACTACGATCCCACCTGAAGACAAATCCCAAAGGCACCAATAAACGCTTTTAGGCAGACTAACTTCCAATAGCAAATCAAGGATTGGGTAACCCAGAATCATACACTGCTTAATTTTCTTTCTCTTTACATCATTAGTATATTATTTATGAGTTTATGTGATCACACAAGGCCCATATGAAGATTATAAAAGTCATGCACATATTTCTTCCAAATTAATTCTTTCCATCCCCAACCATGTGTAGAATTTCCATTTATGCTTGTTCAATATTAACCACAACTATTATATTATTCCATCCAAGCACATTCTTTATTTCACCACCCACTTTCTCAATAACCATCACATTTCATCTGTGGTACTCCCATTATGCCTTTTCATCACCCATTGAGTGTGTCATAAATCATGGTCTATTAAATCCATTCATTAGTTCATTGATCCATGGTAATATATGTATTTTATCCCTTAAATAATCATATAAAAAAATCTCATGCATAGCTTCAAGGCATATCAAGACCTAGAAGAAAAACATATTATATAAACTAGCCAAACCAGTCAATCATTGTGGTTCAACAAGTTAATTCGTTGCACCAACTAATCAATTAATTTGGGCCAACCAATCAATCAATCTGGTTCAAATAGGTTAGATTTTCCTCAAACCTATCGATCGGTTTGGAAAAATTGATCGATTATTCATGGATCAATTAGTTGGTTCTAGCTAATAAGTTTGTGGGTTTAAGAAAAGAGTAAGACCGAGGTCTTTATAGGCCTACTATTCAATGGGTGGGGTTAATAAGTTAACCATTCTATGAACTAATCAATTGATTTGACCTAACCAATTGATTAGTTTACTCTCTAATAGCACCAAACAGTGATTTTCATGTAAATCATGCTTGAAAGTATTTATCATACCACATTGGAACATAATCTGACATCACATAACACATTTTTGGCTTATATTAGTTGCATATTTCACCATAAATCATCACCACCTAATATTTCCTCAAGATTCATGCTTTTTCACTCAAAATGCACAATATAACCATTCAATATAGTTATGCAAAGCTATATATTGATTCCAACATGTATTATCAAACTTAAATAGGTCCATAACATGTAATTTTACTCATAACCAATTTTAGAAGCAATAATGACTTACTTGATGCAGGAAAAATTTTTCCTCAAGTAAGAACACTTAACCTGTGAAGTCCAAGTTTAACATAGAAATTCATGAATAACATTTACAAATCCAAACTTGAAATAGAAGGTAAATAATGAACATACCATACCTAAGGAAAAATATAAGGTAATTTAACTAAACCACTCAACCTTTTTCTTAAATATAACTCTTTCTTGCTTAACAATTAAAACAAGAGGGAGATAGAGAAAGGATAGGAAAAGTAAAAGAAATTCTAATGCAAGGCCTGAATGGAAGAGGGAGAAGGTGAATTCTAGAGAGTTAAAGTATTTTAGCAGCTTAAAGAATGGTGAATAGAAGGGGAGATTAGAGCTATCTATGGCCAACAAATTTATATAAATAACATGTGTGGTCAGGAGTAGATCAAAATCCCTAATTCTCATCGTTCAAATTTGAGTTAAATGGTAGATGTTACCTAAGATATGTCAAAATATCCTCCATAGCTTAAATGGTGATTTTCGAGGAGTGTCAAGCAATTAGTCTAGAGATTCAATACATAAGAAGGGAAATGGAAGGTCAACATGGGAGGAATATTCCAACTAAGCCTAATCAAATCTAGGCAGAAGCAATGATCCTAGAAATATGTAGAGGAGAGAGGTGGAAGAAGAAAATTTTGAGTTCATCTCCTCCCCCCCCAAATATCCCAATCAACTCCTTAAATTGATCTAAAGTAGTATTTTCAGGCCAAATGTATCATAAAAAAGGCCAAGAATTTGATGTGTGTGGGAGGACGTAATATTTAATTATATGGATCTAATGGTTCGAATGGAGTTTGGATGGGATTATAAAGGCTTGGTTATGGTGATTTTAAAGACTAAAGTTTGAAAAGTGATGCAAATAAGATGATGGTGGTTTAAATTATGGTGGAAAAATGATGGTGGTGATTCGTTGATGGTGATGAATTAATGATGACTATGATTTAAATATGATGAGATGATGATGATGAGGTTTCAAAACTAAGGTTTTGGATGATGATTACAGCCTTGTTTTAGGGTTAGGGTTAGGGTTTGGTTTGAAGAAGAGGAAATAAGGTGGTGTTTAGTTGGTATTGATGGTTAGGATTTTGAATGAATGCTTTAGGGTTTCAGTTTTGGTATACCAACTTAGGGTTTTGTTTAGCCACAAAATAGAGTAGGAATTTGATGGTAAATAGGGTAGGAAAATATGGATTAAGGATAGTTGAAAAGATATGAATTAATTTCTAATTTACATAGACGAAGAGATTAAAACATTCAAGCTAAACGGTTCACACAGATCCGATTTGCTTGAGCTTAAACTCACACAGAAGTTATTCAGTGTTGATCTTCAACTTCAATTCTTCAATCATTAATCATAATACATTCAATATGCTCGACATTAATTAATAATATAACCTTTCTACCACTAGCTAAAGCATATTCCAAAAGATCCCAAGCTAAAAGATATTGTGCTACTTTTATGCTAACTTTATGCCAACTTTATTCTCCTACTTTATTACTTAATTAATAAATTAGCTAAAACACTTAATAATGCTTTAAAATCTTGCCAACATACTCCTCGTACACATGGTTACTCCCTCTGTGCATGCCATGCACATGCACGTAGACATTTAATTGCTTGTTTGTTACGTTTTGAGCAACATAACCATCTGTTAGTCTTTAAATTTAGGGGATACACTTTCCAAATGAAGAATAATTAGTTCCATAATTATGAAAGCCAATTCTTGAGTGTTTGCTCTTGCCTCATCATATTTTAGGAGCAATTTGGAATATGTTAATAAGGTTCTATTCTAATATAAGAAATTTTTTAGAAAAATAAAGTTTTAAAAATATACCCAGCTTGATAAACTAGTCAATCAATTTGGCCTACCAGTCATCTGTTCTGCACACCAGTCGATTGATTCCCCAACCAGTTAATCAGTTTGATCAAGTAAAAAGAATTTTGCAGAAACGATGAACCAGTCAATAGGTTCCCCTAAAAAACTTATTTAATATATTTTTCCAACCTCAATTTAAATCTAACTTTACCTTAAAATCATTCATAGTTTCAAATAAAAATCAAACATCAAAATTGGCATGATTTCTCATTTAACACTTTACTAAAAGATGGGATATTACAAGTACATGCATACTTATATATATTGCACACTTGGTACCAGTACCATTCAATTTGGAGTATTAGAATATAAGATTTGATTAGCATGTGAATATGGGGTATACTACTATGTAAGATTAGGTTCTAAACTACCGGTCACTCATAATAATATTCTATTCATATCCATATCAAAATTAATAGAAAATATACGATTAGAAAAGTACTAGCTAGAGCCTACAAAATTTATAGATATTACTAACATCAAGCCATTAATATACCAATCACAATATGTATACACATAATATAATATTTAGATTACAGTAGTAGAGATAAAAATGCAAAGTCTATGCACATAATATTACATGTAAGTAATTCTTATGGGGACAAGACAGTTGAAACACTAACTGTAGGAGTCGGAGTAGAGGGAGAGGGAAACACATTCTTGTTTTGATAATGTTAGGGGTAGAGAAGTAGAAATTAGATGAAAGGAAATAAAAACTACAATAGATTAACTTTAGATAACTAGGTAAATAATATTATGTGCATAGTTTGCATTAAGGTAATTTTTCTAAAAAGAAAATATGAAAACTTAAGATATATTAAATAATCTATTTAAGTAAAAGGACCATACAGAAATGATAGCAAAACATTATAAAGGAAGCATGTATACTATCTCCTCTCTCATAGGTTTTGATTGATATACGTCGCTACTAATGGAAAAGAAGAAGTCATCAATGATATTTGTCTCTATGCTTCATTCAATTGCACAAAAAATGGTTCTTCTAGTTCCTTTAAGGATATAGGTAGTAGAAGTAAGTAGAATTAAGTAGAAGTAAGTAGAATGATGAACATGCAAAGCCTGCCATGCAAGGATATGTTTCAATTTTTCTTATTGATTCCTCTTCGATCAATGTTGAAGTTATTTTACCTGGGGTGGTTGTGCCTTTAGGAACTAATATGAATGAGTAACAAAAACTTATGAATAATCATGCATATGTGCCTCAAAAAAAAGATTGACCTAAACTTAATCCATAAAAGAAGCACTCTATATGGGATAGACTTGAAAATTGTTTATCGAGTAAAGTACCAATATGGAGGGATATATTGTTTGGTAATCACAATGCTAATCACTTAACACCATTAAATTATGTTCCTCCTACTTTAGAGAAGGGTACAATCACTTTGAAACTAGATAAAAAGGATGTGGGTAGTGAATCAAAACTATGCGCAAATACGTTTACTATTTATGTACTTAGGGATTCTCTGACATATCACCAAACTTATGGCTACATATGCAAATATTAGAAGGAATTATCTCTACCACATGTTATGCTTTATGCCTTGGGATATTTTATGTTAAAATTTAAGTCTCTTTAATATGTTAAAAAGATCTTAGGACAGAATTGGACATTCTATAATAGACCAATCATTTAAAGGATTGGTATTAGAGACTGAAGATTAATCAGGATGAGATGCAGGCTTTCCCATTATAGATTAAATTATCTAATCTTAGTCTTTATTATTGGGTGAAGAACTCCTTGAATAGGATTACTATTGAATAGGATTACTAGTGAATAGGATTACTAGTGAAGTTTTATACCATTATGCACTAATGATATCTTTATAACTGAGGAAATGTTGTAATTCCCTAGGGTCTTGGTGGAGGTGCATGTCAAGAGGCCTTTTACGAACAAACTCATTGATTATCTTAGACCCTGAGGGTTGTGAGGTTATTCAAAGAATTGAATATGATTGGAAACCTTGCTATTGTCCTTTGTGTCATTTTTTTGGGCATTACTAAAGTAAGACCTTATGTAAGAGGTAAAACTGTAGAAAAATACTAAGGAAAAAGGGGAGTGGGTGATTGTTTTCTATCATAGAAAAGGGGAAATTATAGCAAATAAAGAGGGTAAAGCACCTGAGAAAGTTGTTATTGTGGTTGATACAACACTTTCTTAGATTCTAAGACCCACCTTCAATAATTAGGTTGCCTCTAAAATATATTCTATTGATGCCACTATACAACAAATTCTTATTATAAAACATGGTAACCTAAGGAATAGAGTTAAAACTACAAGAGAATAGATTCCTTCAACTAAAAAAAGGGTGACAAGGAAGAGAGTTGTCCAACTTTCTTAAAACTAAGTTGGAATATATGTGCCTAAAAATGTTGTTCATAATGTGAGAGATCAAAGGATAGTTTTGGGTTTGATTTTCATAATCTTAGTAGGATTGCTTAGTGTCTAGAATAAAAGGGGTTTGAATAAGGCTCCAAGCATAAAGAATTCGGTCAATTTTTTAGTTTTAATATTCTCTCATTAATTAGTTTTTTGGAAACTAGAGTTAAAGGGAAAATTTTCAATAAGGTCTTGAATGAAATTTGAAGGGGTTGGGATGATCTTAACGACTATGTGCTTCATCACAATGGGAGTATGTAGGTTTCTTGGGACCTTTATATTTGGAATATTTCTTACCTTCATATGTGTGATCAAGCTATTGTATATAAAGCTACCAATTTGCAGACCGGTGTAATTTTGCAGGTTATATTTGTTAATGAACTTAATAGTGGCTCAAAAAGAAGGTTGTGGCTCTAGCTTAGGTGACACAGACTACAAAATAAGGCATGAATCTTATTGGGTGATTGTAATGTGTTGATGTTTTTTTATATTTTTTGTAGAAGTTTCAAGGTGACCTTCCCCTTTCCTCTAATATACAAGAGTTTAGTTATTTTTGTATGAGCTTATGTATTTCTAATTTAAAAGGGATTTTTTTACTTATTCAAGTTGAAGAGGTGGTGATGAGGAAGTTATGTGCATGCTAGATAGGGATCTAGTAAATTTGCAATGATTAAATTCTTTCCCAATGCTAATGGATGAGTTTCCTAGTCCCTTAGTTTTTAGCCATAGTCCATCGGCTATTAACTTTAATATACCTAGAAATAGAGGCAATAAGCCATTTATTTTTTCTAGTTTTGGGATGAAGATGATGATTTTCTCCTTGTAATACAAAGAGCTCTCCAACACCATTTAGGAGGTAACTTTATGCTCATTTTCACTCAATGGTTGAATTACTTATAGATAGACTTAAAGAACTTGAATAAAGAGAACCATAGATCTATTTAACAAAGAGTAGAATCTTCATGTGTAGAGATGGAAGGATTAAAAATATTAGTTCATATAAACCCTTTAAGTCTAGTTTAGAAGGAACAATTGAAGCTTTTGGAGAATAATTATCATCATCTATTGCACTGTGAGGAGATTTTTATAAGAAAAAATATCTTACATTCAATGGTTACACTATGGTGACTCCAATCATAAGTTTTTCTTTTTTAGGATTAAGTAAAGGCAAAAGAGAAAGTTAGTGGCATATTTTCTTGATGAAGCTAACAAAGGAATCAAAGGAGATCTGAATAGAATTTATTTATTGCCTTCTATAAACAACTTTTAAGAGCTAATTCCACTTCATTTAGTGTACTTAATCCTTTAGTGGTTGAGTATAGGTTGATATTGGCTCAAAAATTGTAGTTAAATGCACCAGTAACAAAGAGGAAGTTAAAGATGTGGTATTTTCAATTGGAGATACTAAAGTGCCTAGTGTTTATGGATATAATGTTGATTTCTATAAGAAGAGATAGCATATTATTGGGGATGAACTTATTTTGGTAGTAAGAGAGTGCTTTTTCTTCTAGTTTCTTACCTAGGAAAGTGAATGTCACTTCCCAAACTCTAATACCAAAGAATCCAAATGAACAAAGGGTTTCTAAATTTAGATCAATTTCTTGTTGTTCATTATTGTATAAGGTTATATCCAAGATCCTTACTCAAAGAATGTAAAGCCTTATAAGTTCTATTATTGACAAACACTTTTATCAAAGGTAGAAGTATTAGATAAAATGTTCTCCATGTTCATGAGTTGTTTAGGAAATATAATAATAGGGGATTTTTACCTAGGTCTATACTTAAAATTGATCTTCAAAAGGCTTATGATATGGTGAATTAGAAAATTTTGTAGGATGTATTTCTACTTTATGGTTTTACTCATCATTTTGTTAAGGTGGTAATGGCTTGCTTGGCCACTATTTCTTAACTTTTCAATTGTAATGGTGTGTCAACACTTCCTTTCACTGGTAAGAGGGGCTTGAAGTAGTGGAACCCTTTGTCCCATTATATATTTGCTCTATTTATGGATTATTTTATTAGAAGTATAAATAATTTGTGGTGTAATAAAGGTTTTAAAGGCCACCCAAGATTTAAAGGAATAAAAATTATTAACCCAGATTTTGTTGATGACCTTCTTCTATTTTGCAAGGGTGATCTTTAAAGTGTCAAATGCCTTATGGAAACCTTCAACAAGTTCTCTAATTAGTCTGGGATGGTTCTCAATCCTTGTAAGTGTAGTGTGTATATAGGTGAATGTCGAGTGCATTTAGAGGCTCTATTATTGAAAATATAGGTTTTCTTAAAGGTGTTTTCCCTATCACCTACCTAGGAATGCCTTTAACATGTTGGATAGGGAAGTTGTGAGGCTTAAGAATTACATTACCATATACCTTTCTTATATTAGTCATTTTCAAATTATCAGGTTATTTATTTTTAGCACTCAATTATATTTTAGCTATCTCTATTATTTCCTAATAAATTTTGGAGCTAATTTATTGTTTTACGTAGGAACTTCTTTTGCTTTGGGAAACTCAGTGTCAAACGAAGGGCTCTAGTATTGTGGCAGTAATTGTGTTTCCCTAAATCTATGGTAGGTTAAGCCCTCTTGATATTTTACTATGGAATGTGTGTGGTATAGTGAAGATGCTCTGAAACTTTGCCTCAAATAAGGATACTCTTTGGGTCAAATGGGTTTATGTTGTCTATCTCAAGCATAATTCTGTATGAGATTATACTCCCATTAATTACACATCATGGCTCTTGGAAAAAATTATGTATACAAGATCTATCTTATAATATTATGTTCAAGATTGTGTAACTAAGGGACATGATTCTTTCAGCATTAAATATATTTATGAAGCCATTTGACTTATACAATAAAAGAAGAGTTGGGCAAGGTTGGTTTGGCACTCTTCAACTATACCAAGAATGAGGTTTCTTTTTTGGCTCGTGCTAAGGAACAGGCTTCCCACTTGATGCAGGAGAAAACACTCAAGAATTGGCTTTCATAATTATGGAACCAATTATTCTTTATTTGGAAAGTGTCTCCCACAAATTTGAAGACCAACGAATGGTTACGTTGCTAGAAACGTAACAAACAAGCAACTAAGTGTCTACATGAGTATGAATGGCATGTATAGAAGGAGTGACCACATACATGGGGGAGTTTCTTTGTAGACTTGTCGAGCATTATTAAGTAATTTAGCTAATTTATTAATTAATTAGTAAAGTTGGATAATAAAGTTATCATAAAGTTAGCATAAATGTAGCATAATATCTTTTAGCTTGGAATCTTTTAAATTATGCTTTTAGCTAGTGGTAGAAAGGTTAAATGCTATTATGAATGTAGAATATGAGAATATGAAGAACTGAATAAAATTTTAAGATACACATTAAAGTTGAATACAAGTGAATTACGTGTGAGTTCAATTCAAGCAAATTGAATATATGTGAATGGATTAGCTTCAAAGTTTTAATCTCTTTGTCTGTGTGAGTTAGGATTATTCCATATCTTTTCTACTCTTCTTAATTCATATTTTCCTGCCATAATTACCATCAAAATCCTATTCAAATAAAAATTAAAAGCAAGCCATAAATTGGTATACAAAACCGAAGCCCTAAACCCTTTATTCAAAACCCTAACCCTTCCATATCAACCAAATGCAACCTTATTCATTATTTTTAAACCAAACCCTAACCTTAAACGTAAACCACAACTCTAACCATCATCTAAACCCTAAATTTAAAAACCAAACATCATCATCATTCCATCATTGAATGTATATACTAATTAGTACATTCCATTCAAACTATCATCATTGTTAAACCATCATCAATGAATCCTACCTTTCTTATTTGAATCATCACCATCAAGTTTCCATCTCATTCGAGCACTTTAAAACCTAAAACATCATCCCGAATCATCTTCTACTCATGACTAATATAATCAAACCATATTCACACCAATTTGAGAATACACCTTCCCACACACATCACCACTAAAGATAAGTTGTTGGATGTTGGTGTGGGGGTTAATGGCTATTGTGGTTTTTTTTTTCAATTGAAGTTAGAGACTTGACACCATATTTTCTTGTTCTATACATTCCCTACAAGTTTATGGCACAAGACCAAATCAGTAATAGGGATTAGGGATGCTATTTAAGGTGAGGATCAATAGGTGAATTTTTTTAGTGTTCCTCTTGAGACAAAAATCCCCACAAAAAGTAGGTTTAGGGGGACTTTATTTGTGTCTTACATAGATATTGTGTGGCATGAGAGAAATTTAAGATTATTTGAGAATCATTCTCGATAATGTCCTACTCTTCTTAGAGTGATTACCCTTAATGTGGCAAGGAGATCGGTACACCCATGTATGAAAGATAAATACACTAGGTGGTTGAATTTGCTTGGTAGTATAGTGTGCTAGAGGTCGATTGTATTTATTTATTTCAAAAGTAACAAAGATTATTACTTTTCGAGAAAAAAGGACCATACAAACAACCAATTTTAGAAAATCATTTTTGATAGTTAGATTTTTTAGCTATAAATCTCAAGATATCTAGTTTGATCTATTTTCTCAAGTTGATGGAGCTAAAGTCCAATTAGAGTTGCTATAAACAAATATAGACAATTAACTTAAGTGAAAACAACCAATTTCATAAATGGACAATAAATGGTTAAGGTCTTTGAGCACAAAATGAAACTTAGAAAATATAACTAATTTATTAAAATTAATTTTGTATAAATGAAATTAGGCTAATTCAAAATCCTTTTACATATCAAATTTAATTAAAGAACCCAAAGGCATGAAACAACCTTGCCAATTGGGGTTATAAGAAAAAATCAATTTATTTACACCACTAAATTAGCTAAAATTGATGATAATAAAATTAACTATACAATTTTATCAAACCAATTTAACCAAAACTCCTCAAAGAGTTTATCCATTTTTATCAAAGTAGCACATGACCTTATATTTAAATGTAGTGAGAAAGCTTTTAAAATGACTAGACCAAATCAAAATAATCCATCCAATTTGAATATAAATCACATATAAACATATCCTATCAACTATTTTGGTTTAACTAAAGCCAATAAATGTCCAACAACTCAAGAATTGAGAGAAAAATTAGAAGGCCGCCATGTCATTAGGTGCCTTAATTAAGATAGAATAAAAAATAAATTGCTTATAAATTAATTAACTAGTTTCAATGGTTTCAATAAATCTTAGATTGGGAAAATATGATGAGAAATGAGTAATAAAAAGGAAAAAAGGTGGTAAAAACTAAATTTCATCACTGTACTTGAATTCATATTTTGTACTGCCACTAGGTTCTTATCACATTACATAATGAAAATCACGGTGGTAGCTAAAATAGGGTATGATAGAAGTTTGACATAGAAGAGGAGTGACATTAGTTAAATGTCACTAGACATTGCCATATCTACATGGCATTAAGATAAAAGAAGAAAAGAAAGAAATATATGGAAGAAGAAATGGCATCCTGATGTGAATATAGACGTAATCAACCTATATAAGTATATGTAGAGACTTACATATGTGCGTATTTTTTATTAAATAAAATATAAAAAGTTTAAATCACTTTGATTCCATATTCTTCCCATTCACTTCCTCCTTCTCATCTTCAAGTATAATTGTTGACCTCTTAGGGCTATCAATATCTTAAACCTTATTTTGATGATAACAAATGGGTTTAAATGAGTTAACATATTTTTTTTAAGTGTGCATGAACTTTGTTGATCATAAGGATGTCAAAATACACTTATCCAAATCAATTCTCAAGTGTAAAATTTAAAAGAAAATTTAAATTTCAAAACACAGGAGAAGATTAAATCAATCTACCAAGACTCAAGACCTTAAGTTGTATATTCCAAGTCTTAGGTTAGATTATAACATTGTTTGATCATAACACTTTTGGTTTTAATCTATTAGGATGTTTTAAAAATATTCATTAAAGATTTTTTGATATGGATAATTTTTTTTATTTAAATCTCAAATTTTGTTTAAAGTGTCTTGAACATATTTGGGTCCAATTGAATAATCTTGCAACCAATCAACTAGTTGGTCTTAATACTAGAACATTAAAATTTTAAAACACCAAAAACCAACCAGCTAGTTGATAAATTGATTACTATAGACTTTAATCCTGAGAAATTTTGTTTTACCTCTAGTCAAAACACTTTGAGTGATTTCATCAAACCAATCTGCTTGTTTAACTAACAAGGCTTTATGTTCAAATATTGTAGAAATCTATTTTGCCTCGATATGAGCACTTTTATTGATTTGGCTAGTTCATAAACTAATAGATTGGTTTAGCTAACTAGCCTATGGGTTTTATTCCTACAAAAACCTATTTCATCTCAGTTTGAACACTTCAAATATTTTCATCAAACTAGGCCAAAATATGGAACAAACTAGTTTTGATTTCATAAATAAAATTATCTTGAAAATGGAAAGGAGAAAAGGGAACATAGGTTAATCTAAAAAAGCTCCTAGAAAATACATAGCTGCATTTTTATAAAGTGAAAGAGAAATGTCATAAGAGGAAGAAGAGGTAGCAAATGTCTATGTTATGGCACTCGAAGATGAGTCTTTCTTCCCCACCTCTTAATCTAGCTTTGATGATGATGATGATGATAATGAGGTATAATCTAAAGCTCCATATTCATATGATGATATATGTATCTTGCTGATTCTTAATAAAAAAAGCTAAACAATGAGATATATGAAATAAAATTATGGTCACTTAAATGAATTATATAAAACTAATGAGAAAATACTATAATCTTGAATATGCTATTACACTAGAAAAAGTGATATAATTGAGATGAAATCCATTGTTATCACGAAAATAGATTAACTTCAAATTAAGTTGGTCGATCTACAAGCATAGTTTCTAAAACTAATCAAATAATAGATATGATGATGATGATGATAATAATAAAAATAAAATATACATATGATGATATATAATAATACATGATTCTCAAAATAAAAATATAAAAAATAAAAAATGATATAATAAATAATAAATATGAAAATCAATAAATAAATATATAATAATAAACAAAAATAAAAATAATAATATATGAATATTAAATAAAATAAATAAATAAATATAATATAATAATATAAATAAATAAATAAATAAAAGTATAAAAGAAACATTAAAAATAAGTTATAAATAAGTGTGATAAAATATAAATATTTCACTAAACTAAGAAATTAAAAGGTGTAGGTAATCAATGATACTGTAAGGATCATGAGGGTATAGGTTATGGTGACAAAAAAAAGGTTGTGAAATGATAAACCTTGAAATACTTTTTCGTGAAAGCCTCTATAGCTCATCAAGTACATGCCGCTTCCACACCTAGTGCTTGTAATGTTTGTGGGAAAGATGGGTTGTCCTCTTCCATATGTAGAAATTCACTTCCAAGCATGAAATGATGATCTCTTTCAATGTGTATGGTAGAAACAAGCATCTTGGCTCATCTTGTGCATTTGCTATAACTATTAAAGTTCTTTCAAAATCTAAGAGGGTGTGGGTATCCAAGGTAATCATCCCTCAAGTATTGAACACTAACCAATCAAGGACCCATTGAAAGGGCACCTAAACTAGGACATTTGGGATTACATGTCAGCATCAAAATTAAGATGAAAAGCCATAAATGTCTTTAGACAATGGGTGCTCAAGGAACATGATGGGTTATCAAACAATGTTTTCAAAATTAAAATCATATGTAACGCCCCCAAATTTCACAGTTGAAATTTTTCATTTGCACAAAAACTATACACTAAGACAGGGGGTGCTACTGCCATGATTGACATAAGACTGACCCCCGACCAATCTCGTACCAACCATAAGGCTAGAAAATTTAAAAGACATTAATTCAAGTAGGAAATAAAACAATAATTTTTCTAATAATTCATAATTAAAATAGAGTGTGCAATATAAGAGTCAATACAAGAATAGAAAACAAGTAAAGTGTCAATGCCCCTATGGGGAAAATAAAATGATCAACAAAATAATAGTAAAGATAGAAATAGGTGAGTCTGAACAACATTCTCTTGTGCCCCATGCCAAGTCCAAAGGTCCATCACTCAATCCCACCCAATGCATCAAAGGTGTCAAAATCATCATATGCAATATCCCCTACCTACACCAACTCAGAAGGGGCCACTGCTCGTGGGAATAGGCAGCACCTATAAAACGGGTGATTGGTATGCTGCGTACTGAGTAGGGTAACTATGAAGTTAAGGCCAAACAACATAAATGGTTGAGAATACAAGCAGTGAATTAGTATGGTTCAACATAATCATTAGATCTTAGGCCATTATTTTTGTTTTCACACAAATCTCAATTTAGTTCCATGCGAGTACGGGAACCCCACTATTATAGCTGGTGGATCAGAAACATCTAGTGCAGAATGTTCCTGGCCACTATTATTCATAGGTAGATCAGTCTTCAAGGCAAAGTGCTCCTAGCCACTATTATACCGGTGGATCAAACTGGCCCCAACTCTCATGGTGTTCCACTATAATTAATTAATATCTTTCCCATGGGTTATTATCATTTAAGATTTGGTTTATTAAGCTTAGGATCCCCCACTATTATAGCCGGTGGATCAGAAACATCCAAGGCAACATGCACCTAGCTACTATTATTCACCGGTGGATTGATCTCTAGGGTACCCTACACCTGGCCACTATTATTGTCAATGGATCGGTCTGGTTCTAGCTCAATAATAATATAATAATAATAATAATAATAATAATAATAATAATAATAATAATAATAATAATAATAATAGTGATGATAATAACAATAATAATGATAATAATAATGATGATGACGCTAATAAGACTACAAATAACAATTATATAAAATAATTTATACTGAAGTGGAAGTAAGGGTTAGGGTACAACCAGAGGTGGAGGTGGTAGCTAGGTGGTGGTGTATGGCGGCAACGACGGCAGCACCAGCAGCAGGAGTAGTGGTGACTTGAAAAGGTTTAAGCTTTGGGGTTGGAAGAGGGAAATTGAGGTGGTGGTTGTAAGTTAGTAGGTTTCTTGGACCATGAGGCTTGCATTGGTTGTGGTGGTGTGTCAAGGTAGTGGTGCAGGTAGCTGCGGCTATGGTAGCCAAAGCTAGAGGAGAAGAATGGAGTAGGGAGGGGGAGAAAGAGGGGGGAAAGGGTATAGAAAGGTAGGGGAAGATTTTCTGGGTTGAGAGGGAGGTAGTAGGGGTGGTGGTTGTGGCAGAGGAAGCAACGTAGGGCGGCAACAAGGTGCAAAGGCTAGCTCGAGTTGCCCACTTTGCATGAGTAAGGCGAGCTGTGCAGGGAGAGTTAGGGGTGGGGAGTGGTCTCATTTGGTGGAGGGTAATGTAGGGAGGAGGTTGGGTGGAATTTTGGATGGTGGCGATGCACGGTGGAGGCTAGGGTTGCATCTGATGGTGCGATGGAGGGAAGCTTTGGGAATTTTTGGGTAGAGCAAAAAAAAGAGGGAGAAGGGTGAAAGTCGAGGTATTTATAGGCATAAGGAGGAGAAGAAGATAAGGGATGATGAGGACAAGGGAGTGGGAGGGGCAGGTGGCGACCGGTCGACGGTGGCAAGCCGATGCAGGTTCATAGGGGTTAGGGGTAGTTTTAGTAGGGTTATAGGGAGGGTTGGTGAGGATGTCGGGGTTGTAGAGGGAGGGGACAAGTGCAGGGCAGTACCATTTGCACACCCTATAGGTTAGGTCGATGGGAAGGTGAGGGAGAAAGGAGATCCATAGCTGCGAAGTAGCCATGAACACCAGTGATCGTAGGTTGAGGTAGGAGACGCGGTAGAAGGGGAAAATAGGAAAATGTTAAGGATAAAAAGAGAAGGATAGGTGGGAAATTGGGCCACGCGAGGGGGAAAAATAAAGGTGGGTAGGTAGTGCAAGGGGGACAAGAAGGAGAGGTAAGAAAGGGATTAGGGTCATGCTGGCGGGGCCCAAACCAGTGGAAGGAGAAAAAAAAATAAGAAAAGGGAGAAAAAGGAAGAAAAGAGGGAAAAGAAAAATGAAGTGGTTGGGGTATTTAAGTTTTTTTTTGTTTTTTTTTAAATAATAAAGTTAGTAAAGAAATAAATAATTAAAATTTCTTTTTATATTAATTTATAATTTTTGGTTAAATTTTCCTAAAATATATTTTAGTTAGCAAATCACCCTAACCTCAACTAATTTAATTTCTACATTATTTTCCACTTTTTTTTCTTAATTACTTCCATTATAAAAACATTATTTTATTAAAAATATTATATTTCATCAATCTCATTTATTAATTCCTAAATTAAGGTTTTTGGGGTATTACATCCTATGATGGATGAAGTATCACTTTTGGTAATATACTCCACAGGAAAGATCATTGGAGTGGGGAGCATCGGTATCAGTAACTATAATCCATTCATTGATTATGTGAATTTAGTTAGTGATCATAAGCATAATCTAATTAGTATTAGCCCATTTTATGATAATAGATTTCTAGCTATTTTTTCCCACTCTCATTACATGATTTCAAATGGAGTAATTAAATGCATATTGTTTTATGTACATACGTTAGCAATGTTTATATGCTCGATGTCAAATCAATAAAACTTTATAATGCATGTTTAAGTGTTATATATAATGATGCATGGTTATGGAATAAGATAATAGCACATGGTAGCATAGATTCATTAAATAAATTAGCTAGAAAAAACTAAGCGTGTGGTGATCCTAAGATAAAATTTGAAAAGGAAAAATAATGCAATGCATGTGAACAAGAAAAACAACAAGTGTCTCATTCAAAGAAAAAATGTTTCACCCACATCTGAACCACTTGAGTAGTGGCATATGGATTTGTTTGGACCTACTAAGACACGTAGCGTGGGTGGTTGTCAATATGCATTAGTTATTTGTGGATGATTACTCTCAATACACATAAACACTATTTTTCTTACTAAAGATGATGCTTTTAATGAGTTTATTGTGCTTGATAAGAAAGTATAGGTATAAAAAGGAACAATTACCTAATGAAATAACAAGTGATCATGACAAGGAATATGACAGTGCTAACTTCACTAAATTATGTGATCAAAATGGAATCTCCCACAAATTTCCAGCTCTAAGAACTTCACAACAAAATGGTGTCCTATAGTGGAAGATTAGAGCCTTGGAAGAAGTTGTAAGAACCATGTTATGTAATTCCAAGTTTCTTAAGTACTTCTGAGCCAAACCTATATCAACCCCAATTGTGTTTTGAATCGTGTTCTAATCCATGAAATCCACAAGAAAAATCCCTATGAGCTCTACAAGGGTAAGAAACCAAATGTAGGATATTTTCATACATTTAGATGTAAATGCATTATTATAAATAATAGGAAAAGAAATTTGGGTAAGTTTCACTCTAAAGATTATGAATGTATCTTCATTGGATATTATTTACATAGTAAATCTTATTAAGTCTTCAACAATCCATCTTATTCTTCTCATGTTGGAGGCCAAGAGTTAGCATAGTTGGAGATGGTATCAATTGCTCTTGAAAATCTTGAACACCTTCATAATAACTGTGATAATGTTTCATTAAGTGATTCTTTCAGGTATTATATATGTTTGCAAGAAGAATAATTCACCAAGGATATCTAGTGTGCAAGATAATGACAATGTAAGGATTAAAAAGTTGCATGGAAGACACAAATCTACAGGACACTAAGCTTGATTATAATTGAATATTTTAGTCTTTTATTATTTAGGACGATTGGTTTAGACTTTATTAGTAAAGGATAAATTAGGCATGCATGTGTGTGTGTGTGTGTGTGTATGTGTGTGTGTGATGGTACCTTGTACATTCAATCATTATTTTTTTATTGTTGAAATAAGAATTTAGAAGACTTCTCAAGAGAGAATTCGATTCTCCTTTCCTTCTTCTTCAAGTGAGTTTATCATGAGAGTTTAAGCATTGTTCTCTATAGAAAACTTGGTGATTTATCTTAAAATTTTATTTGATGTTGGTGAAGATCAAATTCAAACCATGGCATTTGTGAAATACAATTCCATACTTTGAGTTTCACATCAATCTTGAACATCATTCTAATTTAAGAAAGAAGACAAAAAGGTCCTTCATTGGGAAAGAATAATTATCCTATTATCTTCCACATCAATTTTGGTATCAAAGTGAGTTCTTAGATCAATAACACTTGGAGGAGAACACATCTTCAAATTTGAGACAAGCAAACACATCACCACTACCTTAGGTTGAGATTCTTGATAATTCTTGCTATGATTCTTTGAATCTTGATTACTTTTCTTGGAATCTTGTCTGCAAGTTTATGATATTAAGTGGACATTTGTGGATATAGGTAATGTGATATAGTAATATTGAATTAAATATTGAACATTTTCATGATAAGAACCAAACAAAAAAAATATGATTGGATGTTATAGTCTTGAATGGTTTAGGAAAGAAAATGTGTGTGTCTATTACTTATGTTTTGATTGGTCTTGAAGAAAGTTATTATACATGATATCCCACATAATTAGAGCTAATAATGCAATTTAAATGCTCATATTTGAAATTGGTTTAATATTATGATAATAGATTATGAAATAACAAAAATCATAACTTGATTGTGAGGTTTGATGTTGAATGTGTGTCTTAGCTTAAGGCGAGAGTAGTTCATAATTTGAAAAAGATTATTTTTGTGATATATCTACATATGATGCATATGGATTAGTACATTCCTTTTACCTTGATCATATTACACAAGAGGATAAAGAAAATGTGCATGAATATTAGAAGTGCATCAAATGATTTAGCCATGATTTTTGTTGAATTCTATATCATGAACTTAACAAGAAACATATGAGGTGCAATTAGTCATTAATTTTTTTAGTGTACTTGATTGTTGGATGTGTTTTTGATTCATTAGAGCCAAAAATTTATGTAAGAACCAACCAAAAACCAAATAGGAACATTCCTTTGATTCGGGTTTCCAATCGAAATTATAAAGATTACTAACTCTTTACTTGAGTATGTTAGTAAGTTGATTACAGTGGAGGAGGAACCATATTTTCAAGCCATTTTTAAGGCAATCCAAAATATCTCAATCAATATAGCTGCAAATAATGCTCAACTTCAAAAAATTCCAGCAACGCAAACTCAATTACAATAGATGGATTTGCTAAGAAAAATTAAGTCCAAACTATGCAAGAGCAAAAGGAGTTATATGGAGATAAAATGGGAAGTGCAAAACAAACAACCAACCCAACAAGATAGAGATATGTGAACTCATGTGTAGATAAAGAAGATAAAGGTATTTAACTTGATCTTCTTGATTGAGATGGTAAACTTGACGTTGATTTATTTCTTAAGTGGTTACATGAGGTATAGACTATATTTTAATTCAAGGATTATCATGATGAGAAAATGTATAAATTAGCTACTCTTAAGTTTAAGAAATTTTCTAGGATATGGTATGATAACTTGAAAATGACTAGAGAAAGAGAGGATAAATCTAAAATTAAACCTTAGGATAAGCTTAAGAAAAAATTAAGAAAGAAATTTATACCTAAAAAGTATGAGCAAAATAATTTCATTAGATTAACTACTCTTAGATAAGGACTTCTAAGTGTTGAAGAGTATGTTAGGAAATTCAAGAGATTAGCAATTATATGTGGCCTTAAAATTATGATTCTTTGAAACTTGTTCATATGATTCTCTTGGTTATATGATTAAGCTGTATTTTAGATTTAAAAATCAAATCAAGTTTACTAAGTTTCATGTCAGACAAAGTACTTTTATAAAGTACTGCCCGAGTAAATAAGCTGCCAAGTATGGGACAACTACTTCAAACTCTACAAATGTTGATAAGACACAAGGATTATGTGAAAGGAGAAAGGAAAGGCTAACATCAATGAGGTTTCTAGATATCAATATTTTAAATTCTAAGGATATGGACACTTCGCTAGAGAATTCCCCAATCAAATAATGTTTTCCATACAAGAAATTGAAGTTATGAAGATATATGATGAAGATCCGAAGTTCAAAACAAATGAAGTAATTGAAAGTGACTCCGAGGATGAAGGAAATGCTTGTTCTGTGATACAAAGATTTCTTCAAATCTAAGATAATGAGCAACATAACCAATGGGAAAATATACTAAAGAATAAACAAATAGTGAGAGATAGTTTGTCGAGTTACCATTGATAGTGGATCGTGTATGAATGTATCTAATGAGAAGATGGTGAATGAGTTGGGATTAGAGATAACATCACATCTAAAGCCTTATTCTATTTAATTTCCTAACAAGGACAATGGAGTCAAGATAATCAAATAATCCTTAATATCATTTTCAATTCATAATTTTCATAATGATGTGCTAGTTGATGTTTGGCTTATGGATGCATGTGGCATCTTATTAGGTAGAACATGGTAATATGATAGATATGTTATTCATAATGGTATTACTAAATGAATATATTTCTAAAAAAATATATAATAAAAGGCACAAAATTAAACCTTCTAATTGTGATAGTGATAACATAGTCAAAAATAAAAAGAGCTTTGTATATGAAAAGGCTATGATAGAATGTATTAAGGAAGAAGGTAGTTATTATTCATTGATTATAAAAAAATCTCTACAAGGGGAGAAAAATGAAAGCAATCCTCAATTAAATAAGTGTATTGATGAATATAAATATGTATTTCCTTATGACTAAACTCCTAGATTACCACCTAAAAGAGAAATAGAACATGCTATAGACTTAATACCCAGTATGTCTTTACCTAAGCAACATGCATATAGATGTAATCTATAATAGGCTAAGGAATTAGATAGAGAAATACAATATTTCATAGAAAAAGGATATTTGAGAGAAAACTTGAGTCCATTTTTTGTGCCTCCATTACTTGATCCTAAACAATATGGTACATGGTGTATGTGTATTGACTCTAGAGTTATAAACAATATAACTATAAAATATCAATTTCCTATACCTAGATTAGATGACATATTAGATGAATTATGTGGATCACAAGTATTCACTAAAACTTATCTAAGGATTGGATATCATCAAATGAGAATAAGAGAAAAGGGATGAAAGGAAAATTTCTTTTAAAATAAAATATGGTCTTTATGATTGGGTTGTGATGCCATTTGGATTGTGTAACACACCTAGTTTGTTTATGAGACTAATGAATGAAGTTCGTAGACCTTTTCTTGGAAAGTTCATTGTGGTATACTTGATGATATACTTGTGTATAGTCAAAATGAGCATAATCATCTTATTCATTGGAGGAGATTATTTAATAAGTTAAGGAAAGCTAAACTCTATGGAAAATGGAAAATGTGATTTTATACTTTTGAGTATTATTTTCCTTAGTTATAGTGTAAGCAATAAAGGTATAAAAGTGGATCCTATAAAGATTTTGATGCAGGAGCATCTAATGAACCTAATGATTGTCATGTTCATATTAATCCTTAAGGTAAGGAAGATCTAGCTTTCTTAATGTTGGAGCCTATCATGTTAAGTATTCTTGATAATTCTTATATGCTTGATATTGAAAAACATTCAAGTTGTTCTTGTAGGTATGTTATATATTTGTAAGAAGAAGATGTTCATACACTTTAATGTGTACAAGTATTCAAAGCATACAAGACTATGACATACATGGGACGATAATTTACAATAAGAAGATATGGTGATGATATTCATTAGTTGTATTAAATTTTTTTAAACCCTAACCCTAAGTGTATTTTATGTAAGTTAGGGTATTGATATAATTTTATGTATGTATCTTAGTCAATTGTATAGCTTTGTAATATTAATCCTTATTATTATTTAACCAATGATATTATGCTTTGGATTAAGGTTAATATGGGCTTAATTCAACCATGATAAATGGGCTTGGATTAAGGGAAATACTCAGCTGGTTTAGGCTAGCTAACCACCAACTATCTCCTCCCCTATATAAACTCTTGTGCGCATGAATTGTAAGGAAGATTTGAATAATAATTTTTTATCAAACTTTGAGCTACATTAGCTAAATTCTATCCTCCCTTTTGGGTCAACATTGGGCAAGGGAAATCTGGGATTCAACCTTCCTCAACCAATCTTCAAACTCGACATATTTGAAGACCACTCAAATATGTCGAGCATCTCCCCCTTTGATAATCAATTTCTTCACCTATAATCCAGCTAATTGCTTCGTTTCTTTTGCATTAGTTCATGGGTGATAGTTTCTAATATAATCTTCGATCCAACGTTTTGGCTACTTTGATAAAACCACATCAGATTCTAGCTATTTGAGATTAGACTACAACTAAATATATTCATGAGGTGAGGAGTTTCCATAGGCTAGCAACATTCTATAGAATATTCATTAAGGACTTCTTAACTATTGTCGTGCCAATTACACATCTCATGAAGAAAGGAAAATTCAAATGGAGAAAAGATGCTACTAAAACCTTTGAGACTTTAAAGGATAAGCTATGTAATGCACCAATATTATCCTTACCTAACTTTGATAAATTATTTGAAGTTACATGTGATGCTAGTGGGGTAGGGATAGAAGATGTACTCTCACAAGATAAAAGGGTCATTATATTTTTTATTGAGAAATTAAATTGTATCAAATTGAATTACTCTACATATGATAAAGAATTCTATTCCATTATAATAATCTTAGAAGCATGGAGCCATTATTTGAGATTTAAACCATTTATTTTGTATTCAGATCATGAAAACAAAAAATATTTGTATTCACAAAAGGAAATTAGTCACACACATTCAAAATGTGTTAGTTTCTTACAATCCTTTATGGTTTCTATCAAATAATGTAATGGTAAAGAAAACATAGTTGTAGATGCATTATCAAGAAGATCTATGATACTTGTCATGTTAGATGATAAACTATTAGGTTCTTAAATAATGAAATAGTTATATGTAAAGGATGAAGATTTCTTTGAAATTTATTATGGATGTAATAAAAATCATAGTCATGGAAATTATGTGCTTTAATGTGACTTTATTTTCAAACTTAATATGTTATGTATACCTCATTCTAATGTGCATGATTTACTTGTTAAAGAAGTACATGAAGGGGTATGGCCGATCATTTTAGAGTTCATAAAACTATAGAAATATTACAAGAGAATTCTATTGACCACGAATGATAAAGTTAGAACAATCCATTATAGGGAAATGTGTGAATTATCAAAAGAGTAATATTTTCTTACATAAAGGTTTGCATACTCCTTTACCTAACCTAGTCAACCATGGGAGAGGGCTCCTATGGACATTAGCCTATGGTTACAAAGGACACAAAGAGGAAAGGATTCTACTATGGTAGTGGTTAATAAGTTTTCTAACATGGAACCTTTTATTCCTTGTAATAAAATTGATGGTGCAAATCATGTGATAGATTTATAATTCAAGAAAATAGTAAGGTTACATGGTATTCCCAAAAGTATAGTGTCAGATAGAGTTGTAAAATTTTTTAGTTAATTTTGGAAGATCTTTTGGCATATGTTGGGTACTAAGTTGTTGTTCAGTGCATCTCATCATCCATAAATAAATAGTAAAACTAAAGTGACTAATAGGAACTTGGGAACTTTAATATGATGATTAGTTAGTAAGAGTACAAAGGATTGGGATATAAAACTTGCACATACTGAATTTGCATATAAGAGGAGTCCTTCTACTGTATCTCAATCGAGTCCATTTGAAGTTATCTATAGAGTTAATCCTTATTTCCCTATTTATATGTTATCATTAAAGAAAGGTGATATTAAGAAATATGATTCTAAAGAAATAGTATAATACTTTAAAAAGCTTTATGAGCAAATTAAAAACAACATTGAAAAATCTAATGCTGAATACCAAACTCAAGCAAACAAAAATAGCATTAAACAAGTGTTTTCATAGAGAGACTTGGTTTAGTTACACTTTAGAAAAGGGATATTTCTAAACTTAAGAAAAATAAACAAATTTCAAGAGTGGTGAACCATTTAAAATCTTAATAAAATTTGGAAATAATTCTTTTGAATTTGAATTACCTAAATCATATAGGGGAGTTTCTAGGAATTTCAATGTTAGTACTTTATCTCCTTATTATAGTGATGCTAATTTGAGGAAATTATACTTTGTAAGGAGATAATTATACAGGAGCATGACCATCTCATTCTTCTCATGTTGGGGCTCAAGAGTTGGCATATTTGGATATGGTAAAAATTATTAATGAAAATATTGAACACCTTCATAATAACTCCAATAATGTTTCCTTAAGTGATTATCACATGTATTATATATGTTTTCATGAAGAATAATTCACCAAGGATATCTAGTGTGCAAGACAATGACAATGCAAAGGTTAAAAATTTGCATGGAAGACAAATCTACAAGACATAAAGTGTGATTACACTTAATTATTTAATGTATTACATGATTAGGTTTTTGTGTAGCTTTAATGTTTTATGTAAACTTTATAATGTCTTGTCATTTGTAATTTTAAACCATTATATTTACAATATAGGCTTGCATTAGTTTAGTCTTTTATTTATTAGGCTAATTGGATTGGACTTGATTAGTAAAGGATAAACTAGGCTTACATGTGTGTGTGTGTGTGTGAGATGGTGCCTTGTAAATTTGGTCATTGTTGGTTGGTTAATGAAATAAGAATTTAGACAACTTCTCAATATAGAATTCAAATATCCCTTTCTTAATCTTCAAGTGAGTTTTGTCTTGAAATTTAAGGAATTTTTCTCTAAAGAAAAATTTGTGATTTCTCATTAGAATTGATTTGATCTTGGTGAAGATCAAATTCAAATCATGGAATTTATTAAAGATGATGTCATACTTTAAGCTTCACATAAACTTTGAGCATCATTCTACTTCAATAAAAAAGACAAAAAGGACCTAAATTTACCTCTTCCACATCACTTTTGATTAAATTACCTCTAGTGTGGAAGGTATAAATGATGAAGATGTAAGTACATCAATTCAAGTGGATAAATTTATTGAATAAGAAGAATAACAAAATGACAATAATTAAATGGAAGAAATGAAAAATGCTCCTCCCACTGCTCAATAAGAGGATAGAGTAAGAGAAGATTTCTCAAGAGCTTGGAAATATACATATGGACATCTTTAATGGCTCATCAATGGTGACCTATATAGGGAGTGGTAATTTGATCCTCAACAGGTAACATTTGTAGCCATTTAGCAATATAATCTAAGAATCACTTGGAAGCCATGAATGATATAAATTAGATCATGGTGATGTAATATGAATTTAAAAATTTTAAGAAAAACCAAGTATGGGAATTAGTCCCTATGCCTAAAAATAAATCCATAATTATGACTACATGAGCTTTTAGAAATAATCTACATGAAGGATTATTGTGGTTAGAAAAAAAAAAGCCAGATTGGTTTCTAAATGGTATAATCAAGAGGAATTCATTTATTTTGAAGAAACATTTGTCTTATAGCTAGACTCAAGGCCATATGTGTGATTCTTGCATTTGTATCTTCCATGTATTTTATCTAATATCAAATGAATGTAAAAGGTGCATTTTTTTAATGGTTTAATTGTGAAGGAAGTTTATGTTAAGTAAAATCCATATTTTGAAGATACCTTAAAGCCTAATCATGTATATAATCTCAAAAGACACTATATAGCCCAAAACAAGCCCTTAATATTTAGTATGAGTGTCTTATGAAATTTTTACTTAACAAGGGAAGTGAGAGAGGAAAAAATTGATAGATCCCTATTCATTGGAAAAACTAAGAAAGGCTTTTGCTTCCTCAATTTTGTGTTGATGACATCATAATTACTGCTACTAATGAAACTATGAGTAAAGAATTTTCTAAGATGATGGGCACTGAGCTAGAGATGAGAATAATGGGAGAGTTTAAATACTTCCTAGGGCTATAAGTAAAACAAAATAAGGAAGAAATTTTTGTCAAACTAGAGAAGTATACTAAGGAGTTGCTAAATAAATGTAGTATGAATGAGAGAAAACCTCATAATACTCCCATCGCAACCACTACTAAGCTTGACAAGTATGAAGGAGTGATGAAGTGACTTTTTACCATATTTTTACCTCTCTTTCCCAATGTTGAGGGACTTCATTTAAACTCTTTTATATATTTTGCTATGGTTTTGGTCTATTTGTTGCACTACTATTTTCTTGAGCCTTGTGTTGTGGGTTTTCCCACAAAAACACCATGACCGAGAAAGAATTCCTTATTTTTGGAGCTAAAGACCTAGCAATTAAAGCTCGGGAGGAGAGTGCATCAACCCAACATACTTATGAAAGTGAATCAAAGCTATGAGAGCCAAAAGATTTCCAAAAAAATCCCTAAGAAGACTCAAAAGGGGAGTGCACGGCCGGCTAGTGCTAGAGTTACACAACCATGCAACACTCCCAAGCATTTATAGAAGAAAACAGAATCTCAAGGCCAACCTATGCCAAACCTCCATGGCCGTGCAAGATTCTGAACTGAAAATTCGAGGCCAAAAATATTTCACGGGCAGGCCGTGCAAGGCCTGCATGGCCATGCAATATCGGATTTTCCAAATTACCGAGAGCTAAGAAACTGCACGACCGTGTAGAAGCAATCCTCCCCATGATCTTTGTGCTAGACATGGTCGGCGTGATGGGAAATTTCGTGGCACATCTCAGGGACTTCTTAAGAGGAGAGAGAGGATGTTTTAGGGAAGGAGAGACCTCTCATTACCGAGCATAGCATCTTGTAATAACTTTTTTTCCTTAGTTTTAATTATTCAAAAGATCCAATTGTATAATTGGTGGTGGTCAGTTCACATCAACATTGCACTCTCCCAGATTATGGTTATTTCAATCTAATTCTTCTTCCCTTTATCTATTGCGTTGTTATTGTTCATCATGTTATTTATTTCATTCATTTTATTTGCAAGTATGAGTGAGTAGTCTCTTTTCTAAGATTGGACTTAGGTATCGTTTTTGTAATTGAAATGGTAAAATAAAGAATTATGTCATATGATTGATTCATTGACATTATAATATATGCTAGATTTGATTTTCGTAAAGTGGATTTGATGAAATCTGATCTCCATAGATGTAATCTACAACTAAAAGGCTGAGATTATTATTGGAAATTAGCATATCTATGGGAATTTAAGCGATCACAAAAGTAGATGTTTAATTCTTAGGGATTCTATAATTAGTGGTGCTTAATGGGTTTAATTTAATTTGTGAGTCACAAAAGTAGTTGGAAAATTAGATTAAATACGTTCTTAGACCTTGAAATAGGCTATTGAATACAATTTGACCAATTGTCCACAATTAGTGAATTAATCTGTGACATAAGTATTGTTTCATTTTTTATTATTAAACCAGAGACCAAAGATCGTTCCTAGGTTTTATTCTTATTGTTTAGTATCTCCAAGTTAGAGCTCTTTTCATAATTAATCTTTACATCTGAATGCATACCTCCATCTTTCGTAGATTTAGATAGTTAAAATAGTAAAGAAGTTTAGTCAATTACAAAGTCCCTGTGGATACGACCTTGAAATGCTATAACGAATCCATGCACTTGCGAAAATAGCACAACAAGGAGGTAAGGAAGTTGATCAAAGACACTATTGAGGTATGATTGGATCATTTCTCTACCCTATAGCATCTAACCGGAAATCATTTCTAGTTTTTGCTTATGTGCTTAGTTTTAATGTGATCCTAAGAAATCTCATTTAATGGAAGTTAAATGGATTATGAGGTATTTAATTGGCACATATAATATTGGATTTTTTTTACCCTATTGATACCCTTTTTACCTTGTCGATATAATACCTCAAAATTTTAATGCAACCTTAATTCTAGTTGATTAATATTTAAATCTACCTTTAACCCAAAGTGTAAGCTTAACTTTAATCCAACACACTCTATTCTCTTCTTTCTTTTTACATGTTTCCCTGTTTCTTCTTCCCCTCTTTTTGTCTATGCAACCTTCATCCCTGAACACTTTTACCTAGTTTTTTTCAGTTAGCCAAATCAAAAACTCCAACTAAGAACAAACCCATACTCAATATTTTCCACCCTTTCCACCTTACACCACTATCACATCCCCATTTCCGGTCATTTATTGAAATCCATTAAATCTTCTTCTCCTTGTTGCTCTAATATTTCCTCTCACTAATTTTCTAAGCATTTTTCCGACCATCACCATTTAGATAATGCCCATCCTTGATGTTATACCTTAAAACTCACCCAACCAAAGCACCACCCTAAATCTTTTATCTCCATACCTATTTTCATCATTCCTTTATCACCACCACTACAATTTTGACATATTCACCTTGGTCTTTGATCTATTTATTCCCCTCAACCAAGTTGTGTTGTTCCCCTTATTTGTGTCTAGTCTTCCTGAGTGGGTTGAACTTGTTGACTAAGTGAATTCGTTGAGTTGGTAGACCCACCTAGTGGATTGACTCACTGAGAAGGTATAATTTCTTTCTTTACAAGGTCTTGATTTCCTTTCCGAGTGAGTTTTAATTATATATTTTCACCCACTCTTGGCTAAGCTAATATCTTTTCCCTTGATCTTGGCTAGCCATTTCCCATTGGTGAGTGTGTTGATTCTTTTTTGTTCTTATTATTTTGAGCAACATGAGTATAATATAATAGGGAAATGGTTTGAATTGGGAATATTAACCCTAAAGTATATCTTGTTATCACATGTGCAAAACATTAAAGTAAGAGCTTGATTTTTATATATGATGTAAATAATGATATATTAGGAAGTTGTACTAAATTTGGCGGTTAGACGAATCTTATGGGAGAAGTTATGCTTGTCTTGTGATTTAAAGTTACATAGAGGCGTTGTGGTCCTTCCCCTTTTGGTTTTGCTTTATATGCCTTACATATTTATGATAAGCTTTCATGATAATATCAATTTAATTAATAATCTAATAATCAATTAGTATTTAAAGTGAAAGATCACATAAGTGAGCACTAAGTTGTATATGTCCATTCCACTAGACAAGAAAAGTGGTCTAGAGCATTCTTCCCTAGGAGTTATGCCAATCTATTTCATAGGATAATAATAGTGGCTAGTAGGATTCTACCCTAAGATTTTTAATAGTTTATTCCACTATATGATAATAGTGGCCAAGAGCAATCTACCTTAGGAGTTGTATTAATCTATTTCACTAGATGAGAATAGTTGTTAGGAGCAGTATGCCTTAGAATTTTTAGTAAATGGTTCCACTAGATGAAAATATATTATCAACGAGTGTTGTTTCCTTATATTTTTACCTATTCATTCTGCTAGACAAGAATAGTGGAGTCCCTAAATTCAATCTAAAAAAGTAAATGGATTACAAGTATAACTAATATGGAACTCTATTTTTCTTCCTCTCTTTAGTCACCTCATGGTGTAGTTAATGTGCATATTTAATTCTTATATGTGACTTTATGTTTGTTGTTGTTCCTTTACTACGGTTGTATTGTTACCTTACTCAATACGCAAGTAATGACCATGATTTTTATGGATGTTGTTTATTCCCACTAGTAGATGACATAGGTTTTGTTATGTGAGTCACTTAGGAATTTCTTGATAATGTCATTACTTCTAATGCAGTGCCTATGGAGGAGAGATTTATTGTATATATTGGGTTTTGGTCATATATTTAATTCTATATGATAGAGAGTTATTATCCGAATACTTTTTAGACTCTTATTTCCATAAGATCCTATTTTGTTATATTTTTCTTATATTATTCTCAGAGATAATATCCTACTCTCATCAACATTTATGGAAAATTTTCTCATTATCTACTTATCTTAATTTAAGTTCTAAATTTTTTACCTTATATTTGATAAAAGGATGGTATGGTAAGCCAAGCTTATGTTGATTACAGCAATATTACACTTTCGCTAAAATAATATTTTTCAGTATTTAATTTTGGGTGTCACAATTAGTTACTCATATGTGGATTTTGTGTGGTAAGAGAACACTAGTTACTTATCTATTTCTATGAGAATTCATAGCTATCTGGCATAGCAAGAAACAACCTAGTGTTGCATTATAAATGACAAAAGCATAATATATATCTACTTGATCATGTGTGCTCAAATTATTTGGAGAAAACACTAATTAAGTGATTTTGAACTTAAAATTAATAAAATTTCCATTAGGCGTGATAACACTAGTGCAATTTACCTTACTAATAATCATGTTCAATACTCTAATTCCAAGCGTATTGAAGTAAGTCATCATTAAGTATTATGTTGAAAAAGGAGATGTAGGTATGGACTTTGCAAACACATTACACCAATGGAGAGATATGTTCACTAAACCCCTGAATGAATAAAGATTCACAACTATTAGATAAGAAATTGGGAAGAGACTTAAGTTATTCAAGTTTTTTCACTCATATTTGTGAAATCATGAAAATTTGTGCTTAATTGATGTGGTTATAGCATGAAATTTAATCGAAATCATGTTAATATGACCCTTAATTACATGAACTTGATTTTGAAATTATTTGAATGATTGATGTATAACATGTTAAAATAGCATGTTTATTGAGTGTATCAATTTCATAATTTATTTATTTTGATGGGTTAAATTCATGATGAAAACTTAGTATGGCCACATGACTAGTTGATAAACTAGTTGATGTCTGAAGGGAACTAGTTAATAGGTCCCCTTCATAGTGGTCAATAGGTTGTGAATTTTTTTTCATTATTGGGTAAGAAAGAGTCAATTCATTTTACAAACCAATCAATTGGTTATGAAAGTAGTTAACTAGTTTGTTAAACTAATCGACTGATTTGATGAGCACATGTATAGACCTTTCCTTACCTATAACAAACTCACACCCTTGTTTTTGAAAACCCTTTAACTCTTATCCCATTTGATCTTACTCTTTCTCACTCAGATTCCATATTTCTTCACTAAATTAATCAACCAAGGATGCATTTGAATCGTTTGAGCAAATCAAACTTGTTACAAGCAAGATTTAAAGCTACATTACATGAATTCAAGAAAATGCAATGGTAAGATCTCCATGAACCCCCTCCCCAACATCATTTCAAGATAATATTTGCAAATTAAAGATTATTTTTGGTACGTTGGGGTTAAAATTATCCTCGCTTAGCCTCTTGTAGTATAAGGGGCACCTAATCACCTATTTTGATTACTATTTTTTAGTCATGCTAATCTTCCCTATTTCTTAACAACCTTGGTCCCTATTTTTTACAATCCTTAATCATAATTCTCTAAGTTTTCTCCTAATATTTGTGTTTGATTATCAAAATTAAAAAAAAAATCCACAACTACCCATACCTACAAAGGGAAGGGTATAGCTCAAGATCCTCCTAAAAAGGCATATACTTTACTGAGTATCTTTGATAGAACATCCATTAATATCAAGAATCCCTCTAATAAATCCACTTCTAGGGAGTATACTCCACCCACTATAGAGCATAGACATACACTATAGCTTCCTAGACCCACTAGTCTAATCTCGCCCATTGATTTAACCCCATTAGATCCTCCTTTGGATTATCCAATATTAGTGAGACCTCTCCTCATTCTCCGTTATTCTTTCACACCATGGATAACCAATAATGTTGGATTGATTCCTTCTATGATAATAAAGTTCTTCTTATCAAGTGCATTAATACTCACACTCGCACTAATCATTTCAAGTTGTCATTCATGTAATCTCTTTCTAATACCCACCTCCTTCCATTATCTACACTTTGTGATCTTTTCTACATAAACTTGGTTCACCATTTTTACATCAAACTCCTACTTCACAATATTGGGACTCTCCTCACTACAAATATGCTTAGTGTTCTCATTATCCTTGATAAGGCAAGATTTGCTAAGGTACATGGGATTTAGAGTGACACTAGCATGATGTTGAAATTAACTGAGCAGAAAAGGAATAAAATGCATGACATGATTTTCACTAAGAATGAGACACATCATTATGTGCATAGAGGCATTGTTAGCTCCTACTACCTACCATCCGTCAGGAGGATGTTCCACTAGCTTATCAACTTTAACCTATTTCCTTGAGTTAGTTTAGGGGGTGATATGACTATGAAAGATTGCTATAAGGTAAACCATGTCCTTTTTGGTACTTTGATGACGTTAAGAGTTGAAATTTTCAAACATATGGCTCATATGGTGAGTCATATTTAGGATGCCCTAGGATATGAATCTATAACCACAAGGATCCTCTAAGATTTTAGAGTACCATTCAATGATTTTCCTATTACATAGCTTTACCTTCACAAAATTCTTGATATATTAGACTAGGTGACCCTCTGACACATGGGATACGAGGTGAGCCATAATGGTTAGTCATTGGCGCTTACAAGAAAGGCATGTGCTACATTGTTCACATAGGTAAGATACCAACTACACGTAGACCATAGCCTCAGTAAGGAGATGGAGATTCCATTCCTCCATTATCTGGCAATCTCCCATCCATTAGCAAAGCAATGAAATCTCTTGATATCCCATCTTCCTCTACTATACCTCCTCTAACTATCACTAAAGGTAGAGTGGCCATGGCTAGTTAAGATTTACTCATTTAGATGTATATGATGTTGTGAACTAGGTTAGCAGCCATTGAGAGGTGTCATGATGCTATGGAGACTGATGCACATGGTATAAAATTATAATTTTAGATAGAATTCAAGCTGCATCACCAAGACCTACCATTGGATGATATGAATAAAGGGTTACATGGTGGAGTTGGTGATGTTGAGCATAAGGTAGATGATAGAGGGAATGATGGGGTTATAGGTATTAGGACTTAGAATGGTTCACTATATACTAACAACCATCCTCAATCATATCACATTATTGATAAGTCCTCTCCAAGGCTACTTAGATTGGTCGAGATGTTGTTCAGATCACCAACTCCTAGGGCACTGAGAGTGGGGACTTAGAGATCCTATCCTTCATCACAGCCCTACCATTTGACCCACCATCATTTTTTCTAAGTACCTCTAGTGTTAACCAAGACTCTATATAGTTATTGTTTGCATTATTTTGTGGGTCACATTTTTTTTTGAATGAGTCGTACGTGTATTCATGGATTATATGGTTGTATGAACTCAGTTAACTATATAGTATCTAGATGTCTCTTATTTTCACAGTAGAAATTAGTACTATATGGAATGTCATCTCATGTACTCCCTTGTCCATTTTTATTATATATATGATATGATATGATTTAAATTTCATACCAATGTTTATGTTTCATTACACTCATTTACTCTTATCTATACTAATAATTTTATATGAGTTACACACTTTGAAGGGGAGATTATCTTGTAATTAACATAACTTGTGTTGATCTTATAATTTTATATATGCACTAATTCATTAGAGAATTCCTGTGTATTTAGCTTGTTATCTTCTTTGTATGTAGGCTTCTGACATGAGTTTTCCCTCTTACCTTTTGTTGATGAAAAAAAGGGGGAGATTAATCTAGTATATTAAATTATTAATTTAGAGTTGCAAATGATAAGGGATAGGCGGTCTCTCAAGTATCTTTCTTCTACATTTTACTTCAATCTCATCCTTAAATTATCCACTCTTTGATTATTGTCAAAAAAAGGAGAAATTGTTGATGATAATGGCTGAAACCTTATTTTGATGATAATGAATGGTTTTAAAGGAGTTAACTAGTGTGCTAAAGTGTGCATGAACTATGTTGATCATAAGTATGTCAAAATGCACTTATCCAAATCAATTATCAATTGAAACATTTAAAAGAGAAATCATGTTTCAAATCACAAGAGAATATTATATCAAGCTACCAAGACTTAAGATCTCAAGGTGTATATTTCAAGTCTTAGGTTATCTTGTAAAGTGATTTGAGCATAAAATTTTTAGTTTTAATCTCTTAGGATGTTTTATAAAAAAACTTCCTTAAAGCTTCTTAGATATGAATTATTTGATTTTTTTAAATCATAAATCCTTTCTAAATTGTTTTGAACATATTTAGTTCTAGTCGGAACCAGTCGACTGGTCTAACAACCAATCGATTGGTTTTATCTTAAAACTAGAACTTCAAACTTTCGAAAACCTAGAAATTGATAAGATGATGATAAACTAATAGATTGCTTATTGTAGACTTTAAGTCCTCAAAAAAATGTTTTTGCCTCTAGTTGAACTTCAATTGATTTCATCAAACCAATCAACTAATTTGACTAACCAAGCGATGGGTTCAATTCCTAGAGAAACCCATTTTGACTTTGTTTGAATACTTCAACTGAATCCATTGAACAAATCAATTGGTTCATAAAATGATTGGCTAGTTTTACTGACCATGCTATGGATTTTATTCCTATAGAAGCCCATTTTGGCACTATTTGAACACTTCAATTAGTTTCAACAAACGATTAGCTAGTGTGACCAACCATGATCAAGTTTGAGAAAAAAAATGTTTTTTTCTAAGGACTAAATTATATTTGAGAAAACACGTCAAGTGGTTCAATAAACCATTTGACTATTCATATTTTTTTTAAAGAACCAATAATGTATAACATAAAAATAAATGATTGGTTTTAGCAGTGGCAAATTTTTTACATCAGGTCTAAACATAATCATTTGGCTAGTTCAACCAACTGATTGTTTAGTCCAGGTAATAAATCAATTGGTTCCTTGAACCAATCAACCAGTAAGCATTAAAAGCTAAAAAAATTTCCCATTGTGTGAATGTTTTTTACTCTAATGACTACATAGTTGAAAATAAGTATGATTAAATTTATGAGGTAGAATAAAAGACAAATTTTGAGATCTCATTAATTACATAAGTTAATTCTTGACTTATACTTGCAATTAATTATCAAATACTCACTTTCATATCTATCTCAAGTTGAGATATTTTCAAAAATATTTGTGTTCTCTCTAACTAGCTATAATTTATTACATATTTGAATTGTATATTCTTATTTCTATCTTATAATTTGATTATTCACTTGAAGTTATTACTATTATATTGTAATTTGTGTTTATATCTAGTAATTTATAAAGAAAGGTCAATAGATTAGTAGATCCATAATCCTAGTAAGGATAAAAATGTGAAATTATAAAGCTCCTATATGGTCATTGAGATAGTAGGACTCATTAACCAAGAGAGAAGTAATCATCAATAAAACACATGGGAGATTAAAAATCTAATAGGCAAACCCTTTTGATAGTAGATATAGAGAAATAATACTCTCAAACCATTATATTTTGTATGTTAATTTTTTTTATTTCTCATTAACCATCTTAATAACCTTATTTACCACCTATATAATTCTTTCAATTATAAATTGTAATTAGAAAAAATTTTCTCTAGGTAATGATTAGCCATAATCTTGATTGATTAACTTTAGATGTTGGTTTTTATGGTCTCCATATGTTTTTATCTCATAAATTGTTGGAAGTTTGCATGTATTTTTTTCATATATATTTGAACATTAATATAATTCATGCTTTCTATTTTTTTTTAGCTAACTTTCATTTGAGTACACATCCTATATCACATACATGTATTTGGTTCATGTATCAACTAAAAATTTTATAATGTTTTGTGTTGTAGATGAGTGCTTATCAAATATTGATTCTGAGATTTACTTATGTAAATTTCCATCTTGAATGTTGAATTGAAGTTTTGGAAGATCTAAATATAATTCAATCTTGAGAATTGAATTCAATTTAAGGGGGCCTACATAAAAGTAAATCTAGAGAATTTAATGGTCTCAAGGATATACAATTCAATCCCCAAGACTAAATTAAAGGTCCTTAGGAGTTATATACAATTAAATATTTAATATTGAAATAAAGGTCCTAAGACTGTATATATAATTCAATCCTAAAGAACAAAAGGTTCTCATGACCTATATACAACTCAATCTTAGTGATTAAATTTGAGGTTCTCAACCTATGTACAATTAAATCATGAAGATTAAATTGAATATTCTAAGATCCTTGGCATAATTTAATATGGATCATTGAACGGTCCTATGGAACTATATATAATTTAATGTATAAGAATAAATTTAAGTTCCTAGATACATGAATATTATTCAATCATAAATATTGAATTCAAGGACCTACATACAATTTAATCCTATAAATTTAATAAACTAAAGGACTTGAAAACCTAAGAGATTGAATTTTTTCTTATTTCATTACACTTTTTTAATGCAATATTTTTTTAATTTAACATTACTTCATCTCTCATAATTTATTTTATGTAATGTTCTTGTGGTTAATTGAAAAATATCCAATCTTTCCAAATTGAAATTCACCGCAATAAATGTGACTGAAAAAAAAAGTATCTATCATGGGTCCAAGATACAAAAGTGCACCTAGCTATTCATGGTTTAAATAAGATGATAAAAGATAGCACAATTCATCCTAGCAAGGCAATGATCTTATCACGCCATCATTTGTATGAGAGACTTAAAAATATTATTTGACTATTGAAAATCTTGCTAAATAGTCGTAGAGGTTTTTTCGCTCATTTAAAGGTAGTTATCTTCATCTATGCTACATATCAAAGGATGCACTTGAGGTTACAAGACTATAAAATGTTGGTTAATATAATTATAACATGTTTTATGTTGTCTTTAAATTGAGGTTGTAGGTAAATAGTTACTAATGTTGAGATGCTAGAAAATACTTTCTTTAATTTCTATCCTTAGAACATGGTGCTCTAGTAGCACTATAGAGAGTGCTAGTTTTCCACTTATGTTGATTTGGTTTCTTGATTGATCATAGTAGAAGAAAAAAATCAACTACTTTTGAATAACCACCAGATATGCCTCATTGGTTTTGCACCATTACCTAAACCCCATGCAATATTTTCTAAAGCAAATGCAAGCTTTACTCAAAGAGGATGCAAAAATGGGCATGGTTGTGGTTCTAACAACACATGGTTAAATCTTTATATCTAGAAGAATAGAAGAGGAAGGTCAAAAACTATTTATTCTCCAATAAAACTCATAACTCAACCTAGCAATAGTTACCGTAGGTGTAAGGCACCAAGACATTGTTCACATATCTACCATACTCCCCCACACTTAGTAAAACTATATCAAGATTCAATAAATAACAAAGGAGAAAGTGGATAGATCAATATAGTGGACTCCTGAAGCTTTAGAGACATCTAAATTTACATAATATATTTTTAGAAATATAATGGATCGTGATAAGAATCTCCTTAATATTAGGTCATTGTTTAATGATATTTAAGAAATTAGTGCCACTTTCTTGGACTAATTTTCTTCATTTGAATTCATATTACAAATTTCCCTTTTTTAAATATTTATATTCTATTTTTACCCTTTTTTTAGCCTTATAATCATTCAATTACATGAATAATGCATTTTTATCATGGATTTCTATATATTCATATGCTATTTTATCTTTTACATATAGAAAAGATTAAGGAATTATCAAGTTCAATGATGGAGACGTATGTCTTGTGAAAAGTGCTACTACATATACAATAATTAAAGATAATTAATTATTTATTATTATGAAAATGGACAGTATTACCACCATAGATGCCATTACTAATATGATAAAAGTCACTAAAATATCTTCTATATTGCTCCCCAATGGAACTATATTAGACATAAAAAGCACATAATTTTCAAGTAAGCCACAGAGGAACTAAATTAGCTTTAATAATATTATAAAAAAATGATTATTAGATATAAACCATATGCAAAGGCGAGTCTGAATATCTATGCATGACATCTTATAAGGATATTTGAAAGAAAGTCTAAGTGATCATTTGGAATTAGGATAAGGGGTGAAATAATTTCCCCCATATTTTATATATCTTATATAATTTACTTAAAATTAAATACTCTTATTCTAAGAAATATCCATTTTAGAACTTAATTTGATCTAAAATGGATATTTTATTAAGAATATATTTATTATTATTAAAGACTTAATATAAAAGACACAAAATAAGGAGAAATTATTTTCACCTCTATTACCCCCATACCAAACAAGCCCTAAGAAAAAATGAAAGTGTGTACATTTGGTTTATATGGCACCCTTATAACCCTATCAAGTCTCACAACATCACTACCTAGAAGATAGTTGATAAAGAGATGTTTACTTTGTAGCATGACAGACTTGATCACTCAGATAAAACGACTATTTGCAAAAACTAGTGAAAATTCACATGGAAACCCACTAAAGAATTTGAAAATTCTTTCAATGAGTAACCTTATATGCATGACTTAATCCCTTAACAAACTCTTGACAATGTCATCTATAATAAAATTAAACATAGAATATTCTATGTTTCCTGGCTACATATGTGAGCCCATAATGCCACTATATGGATCATTCAACTATTTTATAGTATTAGTCGATGCATCAACTCAATAGTCATGTAGGTTTAATTTTAACAAGAAATTTTTCATTTTCAAGGCTATTAACCAAGGTAACTAAATTAAGGGATCATTTTCTAGATTGCATAATCAAGAAAGGTGGATTAGAAAATGTAAGATAATTTGCATCCCATTTTTTGTATGACTAGTGTTAATCAATTAAGATTGTAGTGAATCATCTAGTGGCTCACAAAATATCCTAGAAGAGTCATTAATTAAATGACTACAAATGATAGTTTTACCATTATTAGTGGGGTTGAAATTACCCTCTCAGGATGAGAAAATACAATTCTGCATGCGGCTAAATTGGTTCACCTTTGACTAAGTACAAAGGGGAGAAACTAAAAATAGCCAATAGTAGAAAAATATAGAAGTTATGGAGGTTTTTCTATCCATAGGGATATTTGGTGAGATAAGAACACCAAGTGTGATATAATAGTCATTGAAGGATTTTTTGGGGAGGTTTGGAAGGATATCTAGTGCAAACAAGAAAATTTGTCTTTTTCGTTACCTATAAACATTCGAGGAAAAAATGGGTTAACAACTATGTTTTTTTAGGGGTGTATTTAGGTCTTTAGGGTTATAATATGGTAGAAAATGAATTAAATAGTTGGTAGTTATAAAAAAGAAAATGTGCTCACTTTGGGTAAAAATTTAACATAATTTAACTCTAGTGCTATAATTTTTGAATAAAAATTGGTCTAAAGAGCATATGGTGTAATTTTCATCAAATAGGGCAAGGGGTTCATAATTTAATTTTTCCTAAATATAGAGATATATGGTTTCTTTTTCCTATATTATGTTTAATTTAAATTTTGTATATAAATATTATACTAATAAAATTAGCATGACTCATATATGAAAAACAAAAGTTTACTTGGTGGAAAATAATGGGCACAAAATACCCATATTTCCCTTCATTTAGTTGCCTCACCAACTGAACTTAGTTACCAAATAAGGTATTAAATGAGTTGGGCCAAGCTAAAATCTTGTTATGGCTTATTCATTTAGTTAAATTAGGTGAAATTGAGTATTATTTTTAGGCTCATTTATTGAGCAAGTCAGGCTCAAGCCCTTTGGAGTTTAGCAACTCATTTACGATCTTCATATCGCAAACTTAGCTTGGTAAAAGCTCAATTTGACTATTTTGTTTAGTTAAATGGATTTGAGTCTAGGCCCTATTTTAGGATTTTAGGCTCATTTATTAAATTATACAAGAATGATTCTAAGAGAGCTCAACTCGACTAGCTTAATTTGGAGCCCTATAAATAATACCAAATGTCTATCACCCTAAAATTGACCTCCCCCTTCCCTTCTAATTGTTATCGCCTCAAAAAGAAGAATCTCCTCTCTATTGAAATTTGTTTAAGAGAAGAACATTTTTTATTATCTTATCAATTTCATTTTTTGTAGCTACATAACTGATGAGTTCATATTTTGACATATTCTATACCTTTTTAATCTTATTTTTTTGGTCTTTCAATTAAGTGATATATAAGAATAATTATAATTTTATACTTAAGTGATAATAATCTTATAAATTTTATTATTTTATCTTAAATGATATAAATTAAATAAATTTAAAGTATAAGATTATTTCTTAATTTTTCTGATTTTATTTTGTAGGTAAAGTTAAAAAAAAAAGAATTTGGGTCCTTTGGACCAAAGGCCCAAAAAGAAAAAGACCAAAAGAGCCTACGGGATTGGCACAACTGGAGGCGGTAGGAAAAAATTTATAAAATTGGAGTTAGGTAGCAAATTAAGAAAGAGAGGGAGTAGAATGCAGCTAAGGAGAGAAGCACAGAAAATGAGAAGAAAAAAATAGAATTTGGGTGTAGGGAGAGCCAGTGACCAGAAGCAAGGGAAAAAAAAGAAGAATAATGACACATGAAGAATAGAGAGTCAGAAGGTTGTTGTAGAAAGAAATAAAAGGTAGCAACATAAGGGATAGAAAAGAGAGAGTCAGCATAGAAGAAGTCAAGCAGCAGAAGAAAAGAGGAGAGAAGTGCCTAACATAGGGAAAGAAAAGCAAGCCAGAGAAAAGAGAAAGACAGGGGACGGACCATAGCATGGAATGTTAGGAGGCAAGGAGAGAGAAATAAAGAGGAAAAATACTCAAAAGATTTATTTCAAATAAAATTTAATAATTTTTCATCTAAAAAAATTGCTGAATTATTACCCATAATTAATTTTGGTTATTTATTTCTTTATTTTTGCTACATATTTTTAATATATATTTTTTGGTGTAATTAATTTGATTTTTATGAATGACTAATTATTTATTGGTAGGGAATAGATTGAAACCCTAGATTATGGTTTGAGATGTAAATTATTTTTCATTATTTCATGATATTGTTATTTGACTCTATTTTAATTGCTATTGTTTATATATATGATTATATTAAGTATGATTTATATGGTACATGTCTTGTACTAATTTCGTCATAATAATAGTATATAGGATTTTATGTATGCTAGGTGGACATATAAATATACTAGAATTTATATGTATTAATAACAGCTAGATAAGATAACAATTCACCTAATAGTTTTGTGATTCAGATTGAAGTAGTGAAACATTTAGATACATGAGGGTAAAAGGAGAGAAATGGAACTAGACATGCTTATTATACAAGTATGGGCACTTACATTGACATCCTTACACTTGTAATTAATGCATTAAATCTAGTAAAATATAGGATTAGCTTGTTGCTACTATACTACTAATATTTAATAGGATTTAATATTGGCGATTTGTCGTATTAATCATTTTAGAAAAGTAATACAAGGTGTATAGACATACTTTTAGTTTATAACTTGGTCAATCTCCTTCTCATGATTAAAAAATGACTTAAAATTATTATTATATTTTAACCTAATCTAGTGGTAGATTTTGATCCCCCAAGCACATTTATAATATTTATAAATATCTATTATTTTTATTATTTTATTTTATTTTATTTATTCTTTTCAGTATTATCTATTTTTCAAACCCTCATTATTGTGTTATTATTTTTATTTATTGATATGTGATTTATAGTTTTTATTTATTAATTTATTTTTATTATTTGTGAGCTAATTAAATAGAGTTGAGTCTACTTAATTCCTGATATAGAGTTACACCCTTATTTACTAATACTACAATTGGCTATAAGAGGGTTTAAATTGTGTGTCAACTACGACCACACCAATAACCTTATTAAAGAATGTCGTCAATGTAAGCCTTCAACCTAATACTAAATTTCTTGCCCTAATGAAAGGGTATGAACTATCCACTTACAATTAATCCTAAGTTTGTATGAATAGATTCTTATGGCATGTAATTCAAGTCAATCTAACTTTTTTTTAGTTTCAGATCTTTTTTTTTTTGCTTAAACTGAAGCCAATCTATTATTTGACCACAATGATAAGTGGTAACAATGTGCACTCACCCTAGAGGGAGCGTGTGAATCACATGATGCACCTAAAAGGGAGAAGTAGCTTCACATGTTTCCTTAGACATGGAGCATAAGCATCTTACACTACATTTTCATGGGAGAAATGAATTCACACACTACCTTTAGTAAGGAGTGCATCAATTTTACACTACTTTCTTTTTTATTGCTTCCTTGCTTTTTTTTTTGTTATCCTTACGTATGGTGAACTTGAGAGTTATATATTCTTTTGAGGGGGATGCTAGTTGTATCTATAGTCACTCTACTAACTAATTCACTATCAAAAAATGATACATTTTTCTTTTGATAATGATAGTAAATCAATTTATGGAACAACTTTAGCTTATTAATTTCACATCCACTAGAGTAGTAGGAATTATACCAAATGCATGTTGCCTATTTATTTGAATACTATTACTATCATAACTAATTACTTAACATTCATGTTCTTAATTATAACTCAAGTGTTTTTCTTATTAAAATTATGATGAATAATAAACATAACAAGGTACCGAATAAGATTAAGGGTCATGGAATTATCACTTCTATACGGCATTGAAATGATACAAAACAAGTACTAGAATTAGCTTTTTATGTTAAGGATATTGAAAAAAAAATTATATAAGAGGGCTACAACCGCACATAAAAACTACGCATCAAAAACTAAAAAAATATTAATAACAAGATACAAAACTGATTCATCATCATGAGACTTCTACCCTACCAATATTTGTGGACTACACAAGTCATCCATCATTTATAGTTAATGATGGTATTTCAGACTACTCATGCCATCCATTATTTATGACTGATTTAGGAATTCCATCATCATTAACTCACAAGGATCAGTCATCATCTATATCATATACAACTATTGAGGGTGGTTTTAAACAAACTACTATAGAGGGTTGATCATCCTTTAATTTTGTCATCATTCTTAGCCCACATGGCTAAGTCATCCTCATTGACTTGATGATTAAGGTGATTATGGTGGTAATGATGGTAAGGAAACAAATGCAAGCATAAATTAATAAGGAATATATATGAGGGATAATGGTACTTCATTGGACCACTTCTTAGAGATTTAAGAAACCATGTATTGATCCTAAACATTAAGAATCATGTTATATTATATTTATAGTTTAGAAAATTTGTTACTTTATTAATTATTTTGTTTATTAACTATCGTGTACTCAATATGTTTTTTTTTGTTCTTATATAGGATATTTGCATTTTAAAGATTCATACTATACTAAAGTAAATGAGTAAATAGATTTAAACCATTAATGACCAGTGTTTTAATCTCATTTTTCACACTAGATCGGAACTTTTCTTAGGTTACTTATTTTTATATATAAACTAGCCTCTTATATCCAAATTTGTCAAGAGATGGTTTTTAGAAGCTAACATCTTATTATACCTTGGGGTAAGATAGAAATCACCCTTTTAGATTTACATCATATACTAGAACTGAAATTTGATGTCGATCTGTTACATATAGATATTACAACTAACTCACATTTGTAATTGAAGTATGCATTAGCTAGCTTATTTGGTATAGAAGAAAAGGATGTAAATGTAGTGGCTAAAGGATATAGGTTATCATTTAAATATCTTTGAGAAGTATTTGAGTCACATTGGTTGAGTAATGTGGGGAATACAATTATGCACCTTATGTATCCTTATTTATCACTAAGTCATCTAATCAAGTTAAGCCACACTTTCTTCTATTTCTTCGAGGTAAAGAAAATGCATGTGGAGAAACAACACTTGATTTCTTGGATAAATAGCTTAGTATAATGTCTATAACTAATGTTGCTCAAATGGTCATATGTGCATCTCTACTACAATTAATTTTATAACTTTTAACTATATAATACACACTTAGATTAATTAATTGTAATTCTAACAAATTAATATTATAGTAAGCTTTAAAATATGAAGACTTCCTATTTGGAATTATTTGGAGTGATTAGGATCCAAACATGCCTTGTTATCAAAGGTTCTTTTTAAATAGATATTTCAACAAGAAACATCATAGGCTCCAACACTATTAGAGTGTGATTCATTGTATGCTTGTGTCATAGCTATAAACAAATTATCATACTATTGTTATTATTATTATTATTATTTATTATTATTATTTATTATTATTATTATTATATATTATATTATAGTAATATTCTTATTTTGTTTAATTCTTTTATTATTGGTCATATGAGATCTATAAAAAGTAACATATTTGAATTGTAATTATCCTATGTTATTATTTAATATTTGTTTATATTCTATAAGTGTAGTAGAATCGTATATTCTAGATTGAGTGACGTGTCAGTTCATATATGCACAAGTGATCTCCAATGATCCTATTAAGTTGTACATGAGGACATATAGAAAACCTTCCCTTAAGTTTACAATTAACATGTAATTGTTCAATGGATGGTGAAGGGTTAGCACCTTCTAAACCCACATATATTTGAACCATCAGTACTAGACTAATGAGATACTATTATTAGTTATATGGATTGGAAAGTCCATAAAACTAATCATCATTTGTTCTTAATGATGGAGCAAGATTTGGCCTCATGGCGTAATGATGAAGCTAAATTTATAATCGAATAATGACTTGATCTTGCAAAGAAAGTGCAAAGTCATTTATATTAGAAGGGTGTTCTATCTCTATATTATGAGTTTAACACCCTCAAATGTGCGACTTAAAAGTTTTATTTTGTAGAATCATGTATATGAAAATACTAGGTGTTATCACCACACTAGGCATAAGTTTGGAATCCTCGCATTACTTATGTAAAGTACTAATGCCAAAACATGTCAATTCAAAACATATAGCATCAGAAAGAAGAGACAATTATATAGGTAAAGATTTATGGAAAGTATAACATCCATACAACAACCATAATTAAAATATAATAGAGACATCATAGTCAAAAAAAGCGACACAAAAAGAACACCTTAGAGTGTAACACTGGTTTACCTTCACACTCAACCTAATCACATGTTATAATACAAGATATACAAATAACAAAAGTGTGGACCTTTGCTCCTTCCATCTTCCTAACCCTCAATATATCAATCTTTAAAGTCCCTCAGCCACTACATATTGCATATGTACTCATCTAAAAAGTGATAATGATGGTACAACTTTTTATACTTATTAAATCACAACAACTCCTCAAAGGTAGCATGCTCATTTAACACATTATCATAATATATCAAGAAACATACTTAGAAACACAATAATCACATGAGATTATAATATCTAAGAATAAACATAATCTCACAACTCAACAAATGATAACAGCCAACAATCCTCAACAAAGGCCCAACTTAAGAGGTTATATACCAAATGAAACTCTTATGAAGCCAATCCTAATCCAATTATTCAAGATATAGCAAGGTGGTTTTCTAAGAAAAATTCAATCAAGGGAAAGTTTAGATCCTGAGTGAAATACAATCCCATAATCCAGGGCACTGACACTATTTATGAATACAAAAATCAAATAATGAAACTCTAAGACAAGAAGTCATAGACATTACACAACATAAGCCATGTATACACAACTTCAACACTCAAATCCTTAAGTACACGTACCCTAAATAGGGTTTGTGAGTCTCTATGAGAAGAAATAAGTCATTTTACCCAAAATTCTAGCTATGCACTTAGAGGGCCTATTCTTATGCACAAGACCCTTTTTCACCCTCAAGTTTTAACTTTAAATTATTACTATTATATTTTAATGTCAATATCATTATACTAAGGATACTAAGATTCAAAATAATAAGCCAATCAATCTAAAATATTATAAGATGGCAATAATTTAATACCACTAAGGCTAACAATTAGGCATTATACCATAGCCCAAATAATTATCCATTCAATTTAATTCAATTATGTGAGCCAATTATTTATAAATTATTCAAGGGTATCACTAAATCAACTGTCAAAATTAGCTAAGGGTTCAATCGTTGTCAACCAAATGTCAATTAAACATGAAGATAAAAAAAATATGAGTTGAGGCCAAACATTAGTTAATCCATAGGACCAACCACAAGAAAATCAAAAAGTTATCCTAGAGGACTATCTGACTTGGGAACATCAGCAATAAACAAATCATACAAGATTGTTAAACCATTTAATTAGTTAGAGGGTACCAATTGATTAGTAAACTAGTGGAGCAACTCATCCCCTAACCATTTGGGAGGTGCAAAGTTGAAACCAAAATGTTTCAAAGACAAAACACTTAATTGGTGAAGGGTAACCAGTTCATTGATGAACTAGCGAACTCGTTCCTCACTAAATAGTTAGCTTTAGGTTCAATTAACAAAATATGTTAAAAAAGACTAATGGTGGACTAGTTAAATAGTTTTACCCAAACCAATTAATTGGTTTGTTAAGGAAAAACACATAAAGAATCATGTGATTCATACATACAAAATCATTAACTTATCCATACTATCCTTATAATATCCCAAATCTTACTGCTAATAAATTTTATTTTCAGTAGAACCATAATACAAAAATGTATGGGTATCATCACCATAATTGATAAGTCTAGCTTATCTCACCATTCTTATGTTAACCACAAGGAAAAAAGATTGAAATGTAAATAATGATGAATAAAAAATAAAAAAGCTTCATAAACATAAATATGAGTTGGAGATTAACTCTGAGTAAAGCATCTAAAAGTACAAACAAAAGGGATGCAATGGATCTAACAGTTCGAAAAGGTATCCAACCAAAACTATCATCTAAACAACATGACTCTATGCCCAAAATCCCTAATGTAGATAATCACTCCACCCCATACAAAGCATCATAAGTTGAAAAATTATCCAAAGGGTCCATATTGACTTGCACACAGACATTAGGGTTATTTTCTCGTGAAAATGAGTAGCACCATAAAAGGGAGGGTCACTACGCTACATATTGAAAAAGGTGACAATACAGTTGAGTAAGGGATATAGATAACTACTTGCATTCACAGTGGGAAGTAAGCACATATGCATGATACATAAAATAAAATTAGATAATTACATATCAAGGACTCATTATTAGATATAAACAATTATATTTTTTTTTATTTTAAGTTTAGGGACCCCACTATTCTTAAAATGGTAGAATAGTGTGAAGCATCTCTTAGGACAATACACTTGAGCCACTATTATCGCCTGATGGAACAAACCCAATACCTTAGTCCTGACTCATGTAATCTTCCACTTTAAATCATTAATGTCTTATCCATTAGTTACTTATCTCAAATCATATTACCATTCACATTGACTTTAGAGCTCCATTATTCTTAATTTGGTGGAATAAATTGATGCACCTCTCAAGGAAAACCCACCTAACCTATTGTTATCGTCCATTGGAATGGACCTATTAATCACTTTGGCCCGACTCATGTGATCTTTCACTTTAAATTATTGATGTCTTATTCATGATAGGTTTTATAAGTACAAAAAAATTAAAGCAAGTAAATCACAATCATCCATACAATTGAGTCCTTGGGTTTACGAAATATAGTGTAAAAAGAAGTTCTTCGAATCATTGCTATTTGACTCGGACTTGTTATAGATAAGAAGATTGTTCTCAAGCGTTAAGATCCGTATACTTCCCCAAAAACCCTATTTTCACATTTTAAGCATAACTTTTCTATTCCTCTATTATCCACCAAATTTAGTATCTATTCCTCAAATATTGTTATTATTAACATACCTAAAATTCATTATTAGTTAATCTTGCAAGCCATGCATAAACCACAAACAACTACCTTTTTGGTGTGGATTAAACTTCAGCCCATGGCTTAATCTTAGGTCAAGGAACTCAATACCCCATCCCTTCTAATTATGCTACAAGGATTGGTTTTTATAACAACACCAATTGGTCAAGTTTTGAAGAAAACATAATACACAAGGTCAAATTTTGCAGCAGCTATATAAATCCTTGAGCTAAATTAGAGAGGATCACAAACCAACTTAAATCAGGGCCTAGTTGATTGACTTAATCAAAATTTAATTATAGACTCATACTCCATTACTCCTTACAAAATCGAAGGGCATGGAGTACTTACAGGTATAAGAGAGTGAGCTTGTTTTGGTTAATCTACTTTTACTAATTATAGTTAGTAGTCACTTAAAGTTAATGTACTAGTATTATCTTCATTATTACTCCCCTAGGGTTGATTGAAAGACTTCTTGGAGGTGATGTTTTATGGTGTTTAGTTTCAAACCAACTAGGTAGTTAGAATGATGATTGCATCTAGCAATTACCTTAGCTAGTTAGTGGGTTACTAAGTAATAAGGTTACCAAATATGTAACTAAGTAGTCATGGGAGGTTAGAAGAGTCATTTTGTAGTTCAAGGATTCTAACACACGTCCATATAGATGTTAGATCCCCCTTGAATTAGATTCATTCAACCTTTCCACCAAAAATTTGAAGCTCTTACTCTCATTTCCAGTTAAATTTCAAGTGAAGAACTTTGTCTTACATCTCCGAAAATCTCAAATTCTTTATCCTTAGAGTCCATACCTAAGGTGGTGATTGTGATTAATTGACCGTAAGATTTACTTGAGATTATATATCGACTCTTTTATTTTATATCTCCTCTCCATTTATATTTCATAGTGATGGTTCCCTAACCACCAATCTTCCTTAATTAGTTGAACCAATTATTTTGCTTTATACAACATCTCACAAAGAGATATCTAATGGTAAATGGAAAAGAATGGTTTCTTAAAACCAATTCATTGCTAATAAAGGTAGCAAAAAATATGTGATACAAATATGGATTTTCAAAACCTTGAAATGATAAAAGGAATTGAATTCCATGTATATCACCAATAGAAATACATTACAACATCTAAAATTAAAGGTTTACTAGCCAAATAAATATATTTAAATATAAGGCATCTGATAAGAATATCAAAAAAGAATCCCAAAAGTGAGAAAAAATTTCATTAACTGGAATGATACATTGAATAGCTTACTCTCAAACCACAATCACTTCCAAAAGCAAAGCTAACAACTAGCCCACATCAACCTATCATCAAACCTAGATAAGAGTTTAACTCTATACCATCATTAGGTCATCGCGTAACCAATCAACCATGGTAGTATTTGTATGAGTCTAATACTAAGTTACCCCAACCTAATTTATGGGGCAAACATGCAACACAAGATCATATGTATATAAAATTAGGATTTATAGCATTTATACAATATCATGCTTGCATAATAAATGCATCATAATTCATAGCATACACATATGATAACATGTAAGACATATAAGATATAAAACATCACATTAATCATCGTATATACTGAAATCATGGTATATGTCAACATGATGCTAACAATCACAATCTAAATGTCATGAAAATCAATGAGAGAGTGTTTTAAGATGACACTAAAATTAATGTAAATATCAATATGAAGTTGAAATCATTGATAGATTAATAAAAACAAAAACTTTTAAAATTAAAGATGAATTAAGATAATTCCAAATGTGTTTTTTGATGAAATCAATAAAAAATAAGAAAATTTCATTTCACTTAGAAAATAAGTAAAATGGAATCCAAATCATACACTAACTTAAAGAGTTTCATTTTATAATGGCTTGAAAAAGGTAAATAAATTAAAAGTTCCAACAAAAGGATCAACTTAAGAATTTATAAATCAAAATTATTGAAAAATGAAATAAAATATTCCCAATAATTAAAATTTAAATATAAGAAATCAATGTCAGTATAGTGAAAATCTAAATTTCAAAAGCCAAATCAATAATTTAGGTAAATTAGATTTCTAGAAAACGGGATATTATACAAGAAGTAGAATAGTCCCTAAAACAAGCTCCAAAACTAAATCCTCATCATAAGACTCTTATCTTACTGACATTTGTGGACTATGTAATTATCCATCATTGATGGAAAATGTTGGTATTCCAGACTCTGTAGATCATCCATCATTTATTGGGGATGTTAGTATCCCATCATTTTCAACTTACATAGGTTGGTTATCATATATGACTCATATAGTCCTTAATGGTGGCTTTAGACAAACTATTATATAGGGTAGGTTATCCTTTAATTTGCCATTATCCTTAACCCACATGGTTCATCCATCCTCATCAACCTATGTTCAATGTCCATTGTTTAGAGATAATGAAGGTGGCGATTGTGGGAATGAGGATCAGAAAACTGATGTTAGTGAAAATGAATGAGGCATATTGATGAGTGATAAATGGTATTTAGTTAGACCTTGTCCTAGAGGATCCTTGACTTGATCCCACGCTTTGATTGTCATATTGTGTTAGGTATATGGTTGAAAAAGGTGAGCTTAACAAATTTTTAACTTTACTTAATTATTTTATTAACTATCATGCATTCATTATGTTTGATTATCTTGTTATTTAGGATCATGGTTTTTTAAGGTTTACATTAGATTAGAACAAATGAGTAATTGGGTTAGAACCATTCGTGAATAATGATCCAATTTCATTTATCATACTCAATAATAATATCTCTTATATGGCATGTTTTCATGGATTGACCTTTTATATCTTCTTTTGTTAAGAGATGAAAACTAGACTCTAACTACTTTTATATGTTGTTGGGTGAGATAACAATCACCCTTTTGCATGTACATTACATATTATGTGTTGTACCAATATTACTTATCAAGGGACTTAAGGAATGGGTTTCTAAAGAGGGAGAAAGTAGAGAGAGGTGAGATAAAAAAGAGAGAGTGCTATTATGTGTTTGGAATGTAGGATATTATGGGGAATGAGAAGGGGTGAAGGATGAGAGGGGATCCCATGTAAGCCACCTATGGTAAAGGGATAGTGTACATAGTTATAAACTAAACTAAGGGACACTAAGGTGTTATATTAGGATTTGAGCTTTGGGAGCCTAGCCCAGTTAGAGCCCTCAAGCGGCCATCTTGGTCTATGAATGAGCTAAGTTTTGAGGTTGCCCATCCATAATTAGACTCTAAGTTTAGTTTGATTCAAAAGATCTTTAACATCAATCTCATATCAAAACCTAAGATCTAAGCCAACTCTCTAACAAAATAATATATAAACAAATACTACCACTAAAGTGAAAGGGGTCAATATATGGTCTAACTACCTTACAAAACCAATATAAAAAAGTGGATCATAGCTCCTTTACAAAATAACTACAAACAATGGAGTCGGCCCATGGTATGAGTCCCTTTCAAAATAGCATAATGATGTAATAAATTTGGTAGATAATGTGTTTGAGTGTTGTTTTATCATTCCTAATCATTAGAAAATAAACAAAGAATGTTGGCATGCAAATGATAGTACTTAGATAAAAAAAATATTATAATATTTAATTATGATGGCTTATCCTCAAGATATTATACCAAGCCACATCTCTTTGCATTGGCACATATGAGTGCCTTTGTTGAAGATCTCTCTACTTAAAATTATTAGTAACATCCATTTTCTTCATTTTTAATATGTGTGTGTGTGTGTGTGTGTGTGTGTGTGTGTGTGTGTGTGGATAAGAGCAAGTTGGCGACATAAGTAGAATAACCACATCTACACCTTCTACATTAAATAATTCACATTATAAAATAACTATCATGTTATTAGAGCTTTAATAAATGTACTAAATGAGATAAATGATATTAACAGTTTTCTTAAAACTATTAAAGGGAAAGAGATAAGAATTTTAAGAGGTTGTTGAGATCATTATGGAATTATCCCTTTAATGTTATTAAGACACATGTTACTCTCATAAATTGACCACAATGTACAAGGAAATTCTCTAGTCTCAGCATGAATGCAGCCAAGAGTCATGTTTATTATGGAGGAGGGTGCACCCAGGAGTTGAAGGATGAAATTTTTCACTCTTTTCACATACCTGAAGGGATTTTACCTTTCAAATACCTAGGGGTCCCCCTTAATGGAAGATACATTTCTAAACAACATTAATAGCCACTCATTGACAAACTCACCTCCAAAATGAGAGCGTGGCAGAATTCTCTTCTCAGCTGTGCAGGAAGGTTTTAATTAATTCACTTTATCTTACTCAGCCTTTAGACTTATTGGAGTATGGTCTTCCCTCTACCCATTCATATAATCACAGAAATTAATGCTTTATGTTGTGCCTTCTTATGGTCAAGAAGCTCTGAGGTTTCAAAACCTACACTGGTAGCCTAGGACTCAGTGTGTTTACCTAAAAATGAAGGGGGCATAGGCCTTATTAACCTTCTATGGTGGAATAGAGCTGCAATGTGTAAACTCATATGGCATCTTTCTACAAAAGAAGACCTACTATGGGTTAAATGGATTCATGCATACTACCTCAAAGGGATAGATATCTTGAAGGTTAGGGTGAGAAATTATGCATCCTGGATCCTCAAGAAAATACTAGATCTCATAGATCATGCTCGTGTCATCCTCTAATAGCCTAACCTATCAAATATCATCCATCATGACAAATTTTCTATCTCAAAATCTTATCATATTATTAGACCTAGTCATGACAATGTTCCTTGGTTTCCTTTTGTGTGGACTAATTACTCCCCAAAAAGGCATTCTTTTATCTTATGGCTTGTTGTCTTAGATCGACTAAGAACTTGAGACAAGCTTCAAGCCTATGGTATGCGGGTTGAAGAAAACTGTGTGCTTTGCAATGAGGCAACAAAAAATCAGGCTCACTTATTCTTTGACTGCTCATTTACTAGATCTATTTGGCTACCTCTTCTATCAAAGCTACATTGCCACCAACAAGCCACAAATTGGTAGCATATTATTCAATGGGCAACTATAGGTGGTCGGGGTCCAAGAATAAGAAGACATCATACCTTAGTAGCTACCAAAATTTATTATATTTGGATGGAGAGGAACCAAAGAATTTTCAGAGATGAATCAAAGTCTACTCACACCATATACAAGCACATTATGTTGGAATTAGCAGAAAGGGTGAATATGTTCCAACATTGCAAATCATTCAATAGGTTGATGAATTATCTCGATAATATAGTTTAGGAGTTTCCTTTGCATCTTAGTCTCTAGTATTTTGTTAACTCCTGTTTTTTGGTCAAAACCTTTTTGTATGTTCTTAATTTCTCTTTATTAATGAATTTTACATTTCACCTAAACAAAATCTCATAAAAGTTGAGGCTTTATTACAATGTCCCTAAGGTGATTTTATGAGTCTTCAATCAATTTGGAATCTCACAAAAGTTAAAGCGTTATGTCATTGAGGCATTGTGGTACTCATCGTTTTCTTACACTTCAAATATTTTTTAAACTTTGACAATAGATAACCAAAGTAGGGTTTGATTCATAAATAATTGGTTGACGACACCGAATAAGCTAACTAAACCCTTGAATATTGGGTTTAATGGCCATGGCACATCAGTTTAGAAATACACCATGGGGGCATAGGATTAGTTACCTAATTTCATACTCAATAGCCCCACTACATTGGCTAAAAATGCATCATAGGATCCTAAGCTTAGTCACTGAAAAGCCACTAAGTGTTATTATCATATAGCATTTGTTTTATAGTACGTGCTCAATGACCTTGATATAATGGTGTGACAGATACAAAATGGGAGACTAGGTTTAGTGGCATAAATTGCATAAATATTTCAACTATTATGTATGTTTATGGTCTTCTAGGCTTAGTTATTGATAGTGAACTAGTCTTTTAGCTTACTAGGTGTGTTCGTGGTCTTCTAGGCTTAGTGAGTGAAATTACATTGGTCTTTCAACTCAAAAAGTGTATTTGTGATATTCTTTTTTGTCTTTATTTAAATTCATCTACATTGAGTGTCTTGGCATCTTTTTTTTTTTCCTATATTTCTTATGAGCCTCAATATTTCTTTATCTTTCTTTAGCATATTTGGATGTATACCTACACCATGTTTTCTTTTAGTGTTTTTGGAAGGTTTAAAAGCTATTAAGTTCACATTTTTAAGGCATCTTAGAGTAAGCAATCAAAATTTAAGCATTCATAAAGAATTCAATAGATATTATTTCATTAGACATCATATAGCATGATGGATACAAATAATGGTTCAAAGAGACATAAAATGATCTCATCATTATAGGATGCACATAATTATAAGTTGAAATTGGTTAAGAATAATGAAAAAAGGATATTTTTAGAAGATTCAATCAAAGTGGAATATTAAATATTGATGAGCAATAACAAGCATCTCCACCTAAAACTAATTGAACATATAAGGTGCACTATACTAATGCAAGCTTCATGTTACATGTATAGCAAGCTAAGCATACATGAAGATAACAACTCATGCATGAAATTAATTGAACATATAAATTACACTATATAAATGAAATCTTCATGTTACACATATGTCAAGCCAAGCCTGCATAAATAGACCAATTAATTTGCACACACATAATATCTATGTATATATGATGATTATGCCAAGAATGTCATGTGTGTGTATATATATTATTGAAATATCTATTGTATGTACCTTTAAGCATAGGCCAAACATGTAGACACCTTGCATTAATATTTACAAAATTATTGAAATATCTATTGTATGTACCTTTAAGCATAGGCCAAACATGTATATAGTAAGACCATAAGACACCTTGCATTAATATTTACAAAAGAAATAGGAGAGATTTAACATAATAAATTTGAGGTATCTCATCTCTAACCATGATTCAAAGATATTTTATTAGAAGTTACTACATTCTAGAATAGGACCATCTACATTAATAGAAATAGTGAGTTATCATTTATAAGCAAGCATATGTAAGAATGAGCAAACACATATAACAGACTAAATCTGAAACATATAAGTGTGGGCATCAACATACATATTGGAACAATAATATAATTTTTATATGAATTCTAAGGCAAGTGAGCTCAAACAAATTTAATTCAAATAAACAAGATTAAATCATTTAATTTCAAATATCAATTATTTTTGAAAGTTATCTTACCAAGACTATGCCTTGCAAGAATAGTTTATTTTACTTGTGTAGCTCCTTTCCCTATATTACTTTTGTCCAAAGCCAATTATATATGCATGTCATGTCATCAAACAACTAGTATGCCTTTGGTTATATTTTTTGATTCAAGTAGAATATTCTAAAAATTTTATATGAAATCATATGCACAATTTGTGTGACTATGGGAAGCCTAAAAGTAAAATAATCAAAATTTAAAATTGATGCTAGAATATCAGGTAGTTAATGTACTATGATATAAGGGGACTTCAATTTTAAACTTGAAGCAACACTTGGAAGTGAAATTAGGTATTTTATAAAAGTAAAAGTAGCATACAAAATTAAATAAACATAACTACATCTCGAAGGTAATAAGAAGGGGACTTATTTGGAATGTTGAACTATCGGGAGCACAAATTGGTATATCATTGTTGAAGAATGTTGTTGATATATCTAGATTCTAAATTATTCCTCTAACATACTATCGCTACTAAAGCCCATGAATAACCATAACCTAACACCATCCTTCAATTATTTCTATTGAATCTAATGAAATGTTTCAAATTATCCCAACTCTTATGTAGAAATACATTAGTACTACTCTTGCTAGACATGACCTCGTGTAGGGAGTGTAACTTTCTCTTCCAATAGCCTCAGACTCATTAATTGACTTAGATTTACTAACCTTACAACCTATTTAGTAAGTAAAGTACATTAACCAAGTCAGTCATACCAAATCAACAACTGACATAGTGTTGCCAACTCATAAGTAGGACTTGGTAGTTAAAATGTGCAAGATGAATAACTAAAATCTCTACAACTAGTGTATATAAAGAATGTAGCGCCAATTTGCAATAGCTTGTAAAATTATCTAATGAAAAAAAAATTAAACCAATAATTTACCTAGAGAGTCATCATTGGTTTATCCTATTTTAAGACAAACGTATTAACCAAATCAACCAAATTTATGTTACCAAACCCAATCGGCTAAACTTTTTTCACCAAGGCCTAGATCAACAAATAAAGACAAAAAAATTGGGATATAAATTTAGGTATTGAATATGAAATTGAAGCTTGTGTATTAAACTTGTTGATGTTCAAATACACCATAAACACATCATATAGTGGAACCTTTACTCTATCTCCTACTTAACCTCAGTTATGTAACGTCTACACCACTATAACTCATAGCATAATAATCATGTCAACTATGTATCCACTATCTCCATTGAATACATCCATTAGATCTTGATAACTTCAATTATCAAAATGATATTGCACAACTTTAGAGGTAAATATTAAGGATTGAAAATGTTAGCGGTATTAACTAGAGGCATCAAGTGCTTGATGCTTATTTAAGAGTTAATAGATTCTTTAATATGAATGGAGGTAGCTAGGTTAGGGATCTAGAACTGAAGAATCTAGATATAAGTGAAAGGTATATGATAAAATGCCTTATTCTAGTGAGGTAAAAACATGTGCTTAGTTATTTGTGTGATGCAACTTATAGAGAATTTAAGATGACAACAAGATTTTTGTTGAAGGGTGTGCTTTATGAATTGGTGGAAAATTATCAAGATTTATGATGGTGGTGTCAAGAAGTTGGGACATCATAATAATAAGTCATTAAAGTCTAAATAAGTTAGTAGATTAAAGAAATTGTTGAAGAATTTGACAAAGGTTGAGAAGGGGTATACTTGAGATGATGTGGGGAATCACTTTAGGCCAAGTGCCTTATGCCCCACACTAACGGTCGTATGGTTGAGAGATTATGTTTAGCTAATTAGAAGATGATCGATGTTATAATGAGAGAGTAATGGAGGAGGGGTCTACTAGAGATTATTTAAGGGAACTAGTTTAGGTTAAGTGCATTATACCCCAAGCCAACAAGCTTATGCTTGAGCCATCATGTTTGGCTATTCAAAAGATGACCGATGCACCAATGAAGGAGAGAAAGATTGAGAAGGGGTATGCTTGAGATAATGTGGGGAAATTAGTTCAAGCCAAGCATCTTATACCTAAGCCAATAACCTTATTCTTAAGTTGTTATGTCTGATTGAGCCCCCATTTCTTTAATGGATGATGTCTAGATGGTCTGAGGACTCAATTGTTATGGTTAATGCAACTAACTAAATATGAATAATAAATTGGTGTGGGTTTTATGACTAATCGAATAAGGTATGGCCGACAAGCTATCGCTTATATTACGATGGTATGACCAAATCAACAATTATGGCTAATGTAACTAACAAAATAAGGCAGATGCAACTTGGTAGCCGCAACCAACTCTACAAAGCCTAGTTAAAGAAATTTTTTTGGCCAACCTAATAAGGTATGACTACGGGGATATCTAACCCAAGGGGTGGGTCAAGGATTTATGCTGAGGTGTTTATGGGATGGGGAACACATGAATTTTTGTAAGGTACCCATAGACAACACCTATTTTGTAGCAAGATTGCTAATCGAGGGACTTAAGGAAGGGGTTGTTAGAGAGGGAGAAAGTAGAGAGAGTAGAGAGGAAAAGAGAGGAGTGTTATACGTTGGGAATGAAGGAGATGAGAGGGAATAAGAAGGGAGACCCCTATTTATAAGGGGTTGAGTGAAAGAGGGAGGTGGAGGTGGAGGAGGAAAGGAGATCACATATAATCTGCCTATGGTAAAGGGATAGTGTGTACGACTATCAACTAATCTAACCACCACTAAGGCCCTATATCAAGAGTTGGACTTTGAGATCCAAGTTCTATTGTGTCTATGAGCTATACTAGGACCTCTCAAGCTAACTATCTAGGATTAATAGTGGGTCAAGTTTGGAAAAAACATATATCGCTATGGCTAAAAGTCGATAGTGATCCATTGTATATGGAGATTACAACTAACGCTCGTTTGTAATTAACATATGTGCAATTGACATATGTGTTAACAAACTTGTTTAGTGTGGAAAAGGATGATGTAAAGTTGGTGAACAAAGAAGGTGCATTTTCAATCAAATATCATCAAGAAATATGGGAATCATAGTGGTTAAGAAATGTGGGGAATGTAATTGTTTGCCTATTACTGTTACTCATTTTGTTATTATTTATTAATAAGTCGTTTGATCGAGTAATCCCACATTATCTTCTATTTATCTAGGATCTTAACATTGTTAAAGACTATTCATGGGAGTAATTGCACTTTTTTCTTATATAAACAACCCAGTATGACATCTAGAATTGATATTACTCAAATGGATAGATACAACTCTATTATATATAATTTTATAACTATAAACTATATAATAAATACTTAGATTAATTATTTTAAGTATAATAAATGAATATTATAACAAAATTGGATATAAAAACACGTTCTTAAGTCCATTATTAATCAAAGTTATTGGGTCCTATGATGTCCTATTAGTAAAGGTGGTTTTGAGATTGATATTTTGATATGTCTGAGGCTCCAGTACTACCAAAGTGTGATTGATTATATGCCTATGCCTAAAGTATATTCCAATTATCACACTATTCGTAGCACCCCTAATTTTAACAATATAAACTTTTTGTTTATTAATAAGTTCAGTAGAAGTAAAACAAGAAACAAAGATGAAATAGCCATGTTGACTATAGAGAGAAGTGTTCTCATTCACCTAAAAATAATAGACCTTGAAACATTGTTCAATAAATAGTATCCCTTGGACAAGTTACAAAAAAAATATATAGAGGTACACTAAATGTTTCTTTTACAATTGAAATCATAAGAACCAAATCAAATATTACAAGGATAAAAGTAACTACAATGCTAGGAGGACAGAGTTAAAATGATGATGCTCCCCTAGCTAAGTTTGCAACCAAGGTATACCTACAGAACAATAATAAACATTCCCTAATGTGTCAAGATTGACATAATGCCATGTAGGGCATCACTACTATTAAGTACTTGGTAAAACCTTTCTTTTATAGGCACTTAAAAATAAGTACTTAGGCATAAAATGATTTTTGGAAAACATAATGAAGATACCATGAAATCTCAAGAATAAATCACATGATTTGTTACACACGTCTAAAAGATGATGTTTTCATAAAATGATAGGAATAAAAAAGTTACACATCCATCATAAGATGGTAATAAAACCATTAGTTCAAAAACCATGGGGTTTACCCATCTGCCAACCAAGGTATTTGCCATGGTTTTATTTAAAACACAAACTATGCTCTTAAGACAATGTTTGTCACAATTTAAATACACGAGCAAACATTTAGAAGATTGTCCAGCCCCAAGCAAGCTCTTAGAGGATGTTAACCCTTGAGTAGGTGTAATCCCCCAAAAATTTTGAAAACCTATATTTTAATAAATAACTTTTATTCAAAATAATATTTCCTTTTAAAATTATTTATTTTAATTATTTTATGGATTTTAGAGTATGTAAGTTTGGATAAGAGTATTGAATAAATTAAAATTAAATATTTTGCTATTTTCATATTATTGTGTTTTCAAAACTAATATTTTACCAACTTTATCCTTTTAAAACTAATATATTAGATTATAATGACTTAAATTATTAAATTGAATAATTTATCAAGAATATTACATTTTATGATTTTATAAATTAATTTACCTTATTTTCCCTATTTCTCCATTTTCCTTTTTATCCTTTTTCTCCTTTTTCCTTTTCTCCTCTCCTTTTTCCCATTTCCCCCTTGGGTCGCCCTGCCTGCCTTCCTCTTACCCCCCTCCTTGCGCGCTGGGCCACTGGCCCATCTCCCCTCCTTTCCTCCCTCCCTCACACGGGACGTCCCCCTTCTCCTCCTCGCACGCCTGTCCCTCCAGCCCAGCTGCCCTCCTTTATTTTTTTTTCCTGGACCGGCTGGCTCCCTTCTTTCCTGCGCCGGTCCAGTCACCCCCCTCTCTTCTCCCTTCTTTTTCTTCATCTCCCAAGCCTTCATTTCCCCATTTTTTTTAGCCCTACTCCCTTTCCCGAGCTCCCTCCTCTCTCCTTCCTCCTTCCCCATTTTCTCCCCCGGTTTTTTATCACCGCCACCCGCCGCCGCTCGAACCACCAATCCCAACCCCTGCGCCACCTCCTGCCACCACCTACTACCACCCTGCACCACCACGCCGCCCCTCGAGCCCTACACTTCCTCCCTTCTCCACCCCTTTTCTTTTTCTCCCCAGTTTTCCCCCTACCACCGAGCCATCTGCAACCGCCATTTCCGCCGCCGTCCGGCCACCTCTACTACCACCCAACCCACCATTCGACACCCTGCAACCCCCTCTACAACCGCCATGCCTTAGTTGGCCGAAAACAACTCTTGCACCCCTCCATTTTTCCCTCTCCTTTTCCTTCCTTCACAACTCTTCCACCTCGACCCTTCTCAGCAGCCACCTTCGCCGCCTTGCCGCCGCCGTCTCCACCGCCCTATGCCGCCTTAAAACCACCCTTAGCCTCCACCTACACTCCCTCTTCACTTTTGCACCGTTCCCCTGCCTTAGAACCTCCCCTAACCACCTTCTTTTCTAGCCTAAAGACCCTAACCCGAAAATGATAAATCTTACTTCTTCACCCCCCCTTCGAACCCTTTCACCTCTCATTTATGCATGAAATGCAGCGTGAGCTCCCCCTTATTTTGGAATTTGTTTGGAAAATTTTTGAGGTATATTGATAATTAATTAAAGTGTTTTATTATTAAATAATTTTTTTTATAAAGTCTTATCCTTTTTATTTCCTTATTTCTAACACAATAATGATGGATATTATTTTTAGGTGTTGAGTTGCTAATCATGCTTGGTAAGATTTGATATTTTGCGAGATTAAGGTAACCGTTAAACCTCCCTTAAATACATGAAAAAACGTATGCTAGCACATTAGGGATTTAGCATGATTTTATGCATGGTTTGTGTGCTTAGCATGATATATATATATGGTTGCTTATATTGCTTGATAAAAAGGAAAAGTATGATAACCTTTGTGCCATGTGTAGGTATGATAATTAAGGAAGAAGTTTGATTATTGATGGAAATATTAAATGCTTGTTTATGATGTATTATGTTGCTAATGCATGAGTAATATTATTGCCTAAGGGTATTTTAGTAATTATGCTTATGAAGTATGTGATCTAATGAATGTAGTTGCTAACGAGTATTATTTTGAATAATGACAAGTTGGTGGACTTAGATGATAAGAATGAAGTACTAATATCATTATTTTATGTAGTGATGGTAAATTCATAAAAATGGTGAATAAAGGGGTTGAATGGAAATTTTATAAGTGAAAAGGGTATTTTTGTAATTTAAAAATAAAGGGGTTAAATGATAATTTATAAGTAAAGGATAAAACCGTAAGTTGTGAGAAAGAAGGGTAAAATGGTAATTTTGGAAGTAGGGGTAAAATAGTAATTTTGGATGAAGGAGGGCATTATGGTAATTTTTCAAGTAAAAGGGCCTTATGGTAATTTTGGAGGTAGAGGGGCAAAATCATAATTTCATAAGTAAAGGGTAATATGGTAAATTTTATAAGTGAATGGTGAAGTGGTCATTTATAAGTAAAGGGTAATATGGTAATTTTAGAAAAGAAGGGCAAAATGGTAATTTTGTAAGGAAAGATAAAAAAGGTAATTTTGGTTGTAAAAGGGTAAAATAGTAATTTGTAAAGTAAAGGGGGTGTCATGATAATGGTACAAGTAAAAGGGGTATGGTGGTGATTTTATAAATAAAAGGATATTATGGTAATTTGGAAGTAAGGGGTAGAAGAGTAATTCTGTAAATAAAAGGATATTATGGTAAACCTAGTAGTATGGGGTAACTTGGTAATTATGATAACGACGAAAGGTAATTTAGTAATTAAATTATGATTGTAGAAGGGCAATTGGATAAGTATGATACTATAGAAGGGTAATTTGGTAAATTAACCAATTAAAGGGCATTATGGTAATTTTAATGATGGAGAAGGGTAATATAGTAATTATTAATATGGAGAAGGGTAAATTAATAATTATGATTATGAAGAAGGGAAAATTAATATTTGTAATTATGAAGGAGGGTAATTTGGGATTTATGATAATTAAAAAGGGTAAATGGCAATTAAAATAATTAAGAGGGGTAAAATGGTAATTATGATAAAGGAGAAGGGCAATTTGGTAATTTATTCAACTAAAGGGGCAATTTGGTAATTTAGCCGACTAAAGGGTAAAGTGAAAATTGTTTAACCAACTAAAGGGGCAAAATAGTAACTATGATAATGAAGGAGGGTAATTTAGTAATTTATCCAACTCAAGGGCAATTTAGTAATTATAATAAAGGAGAAGGGCGATTTGGTAATCTAACCAACCAAATGGGAGATATGATAAGTGTAGCAATTATGAGGAGTGAATGGTGATCTAAAAAGTGTAGGAAACAATTTGGTAATCTAAAGTGGACAAGGGGTAATTTGGTAATTATGCAACCTTAAGGGTAATATGGTAATTTATCAAGTAAGAAATGGATACTTAGCAATTATATAAGTAATGGGTTAAGGAGTAATTTGCACCTAACATATTGTTATGATTGTGGAACATTATAATATGATTCAAATAATGTTGATGAGCTAAGTAAGAGTATTTGATAATTAGTCAGGCCTTAATGATTTCTCTGTGAATTTGAGGATAATCATCTGAATAAGAAATGATTAATGATATCCTAACGATTAAAAGTGAATAAGTATCGGATTATCGTGCTTTTCGTGATCACCTTAAGTAAGACACTATTACTTAAAGTGAAAGACCTCGAGATCGGGAATGGTGACTCCTTAGGGGTCGCTACCCTAAGGACGTGGTTTAGTCCACGGTTATTTTGGTATTTGCTGGTGTGCCTTTGTGCCCCAGCCAGGCCCTATATCTTACTCTTTCTAGCTCTACGGACCTAGTTAGGGGGTATGCATACTTATGGATTAGGTGTCCTTGTAGGTAGGGTACTGAGTTAGCTGTATGCACCAGTACGACCAGGGTACCTTTGCGTCCTTGGGTTCGTGGTTGAAGGGTACTGAGTAGCTGATATGCACCGGTATGACCGGTGTACCTTTGTGTCCCGGGTTATTGATCTCCCGTTCGAGGCAAATAAATATGATTGATGTACTGATTAAAGAAAAGGAAAGATACTATTATTGAAAGTGGAATATTAATGAGCCGGGCCCAGATGATTATGATATTGAGTACCGGTCCACCGATTATAACAGTGGTACAGGAGCGTGTTGCCCTGGTATGTGATATTGAGTACCGGTCCACCGGTTATAATAGTGGTCCAGGAGCGTGTTGTCCTAGTATGTGATATTGAGTACCGGTCCACCGGATATAATAGTGGTCCAGGAGCTTGTTGCCCTGGTGTGTGATTATGAGTACCGGTCCACCGGTTATAATAGTGGCCAGGAGCATTGTGCCCTGGATGATGATTTTATATATATTCCGGTCCACCGGCTAAAATAGCGGGGGTCCCGAGCTCAATAAAACCAGTATTGTATGTGAATAAAATTATAGAAAAATATTAATCACTTATAATGGAACACCATGTGAGTCGGGGTCAGACCGGTCCACCGGCAATAATAGTGGTCAGAGGCGTTCTACCCTGTGTGTTTACTTCCGGTCCACTGGCTATAATAGTGGGGTTCTCGTACTCACATGGATATAAAATATGAGATTGATGGAATGATGACGGAATAATGGCTTAAGGCCCGAATGTATTGATCTTACACTATGACATGGCTTAAGGCCCAAAGTATCGATCATAATTTATGAATTATTATGCATGTTGTTGTTATGTGTGCACCTCTCATTATTTATGTGTGCAGCTTGCATTATGTGCCGTATGCGGGCCTGTCTTTAAGTGTGGTATTAAAGGGTTACTCAGTACCGTAGTACTGAAGGGATTCCCTTTATGGGGGCCCTACCTATTCAATGGGCAGTGCCCTTGCAGGTATTTTCAGGTGCTACTCAAGTGGGCTACGAGAAAGAGAGTAAGGAATTATCTGGTATCGTTAGGCTTTTTCTCTTTCTCATTTAAATTCTTGGTTTTAAATGTTAACGTTGTTAAAGTAACCACCATTGGTGGATTTTATTCCTATAAACGATTTGATGTGCTACTCTGATTTATGTGTGTCGAATTTCTTTCAGAATGTATTTTACTTTTCTTAGCCTTAGCACTTGGTACTGGAACGGTTTGAGTGAACCGGTCTGGTACTAAGTGTGGCGGTAATACTTCCCAAAATTCACATTTTATAATCTGCTTCCGCGATTATCTTTTAGTAAAACAAAATTTTTCAGTAGTGAATTTTGGGGGTGTTACAGTAGGCTCTTAGGGAAATGTTCAGCCCCATTAAATTTTGTAGCTCTAAAGTAGCCAAATCCTTAAGGGTATACACCTCTTATAATGTAATTTTGATGCACTATAAAGTAGAGAAGGTTAGTGAACTATAGTATTAGTTCTCCATATTTAACGTTCAACACGTAAGGGTTAATATGGTGTGTTTAATGATTAGTGTGCAATGATATTTAATTGATGGACACTAGAACTAAGAGGATTTCAAGGGGATACCATACCCAACTTAATTAGTTTAACATATTCATTAGACTATGCTAGTAGCCCTTGATGTTTAATTATTTATACAAAATGATATTTATATCGTTTTTAATGAGCAACACACAATATTATTTGAAAACATACTTGTGTTGTAAGATAAAAACTGAAAAAAAAAACTAAGACAAAATAATATGTAGTACATTCAATTTGAATCAAACATAACATAGTATGAAAGCATATTGGTTGAAGCCTTAAAATAATTATTTTAATCCCAATGGACCATTTAAGGTTTAATTAAGCAAAAATTAAAGACATATTTGAGTTCAACATCATTAAATAAGACTATAAGCCATTTTTATAACTATTCATTATCCATCCTCAAGGTAAATTTTAATAATCAAATTCAATATCAATGGTTAAGGTTTGACTACCAATATTTATATATTTGATGTGTTACCATTTTAAGGGTAGTTTGGTCATTTTATGTCTAATCATGAATCTTTTCTTATCCTTACCTATGTCATTAGTGGGGTGATTAAGTCAATATATTATGTAATTATTATTAGTATGAATAATATCAATAGAAATGAAGAACACTCATGCATATATTCAATGAATAGTTCACCATATTCAATTTAAAATCATAATTGTGTCCAAATCTTTAACCTCTTATAACTCTACTTATATCTAACTAAATAATATCATATTGTATATCAATTTTGCACCTAAAAATGAAAAAAACAAAAAAAAAATTGCTTAGAATCCCTACAACACACAAAAAAAACTCTAGCACAAGATTACAAAACCAACACTAGGTAAAAATGCATGTCGATAGAAAAATAGATTTACCCAGTCGAGGAAAAACAATCATAACTTCTTTTATAGTTAATATTTTTGAGATAAGAATGCTTGTTTTGGAAAATGTACATCTTAATCTTTAAATTGACATGAAATAAGTACTTAAAATCTTAGGCATTGGTTAGAAATTTATCTCGAAATTTAACAACAAATTATAGGTTTGAAATTACTTAATTTGATAATTTCTCTAATATTCTTATATCAAATGTTTCAAGAATCAACTCTAAATAATTTTAATAGTTAAAATAACTTATTGAAATTTTATAGATAACTTATCAACCATATATTATCTCATATGATCCATGATACAAAAATAATAAGATTAATATGCCAAATCAACATAAAATAATGAAAGAAGTGTCAAGAAAACAAATTCCAAATGTTTCTAGAATGTGAGTAATAATCCAGGATTTATTAAAATATGGGGTGTTATAGTTTATTTTATATTTTTATAGTAATATCTTGATTTCGTTTAATTCTTTTGTTAGAGGTTGTATAAGGTCTCTATAACCAAGTGGATTTGAACCATAAATTTCCTATGAAATTATTTAGTTGTTTACATTCCATGAGAGCAATGGAAATATCTATGCCAAATCAAGTGATGTAACCATTTAGATATACACAAGTGATCCCCAAGGAATCTATCAAGTCATTTATGAGGACAGATAAAGGCTCCTCCACCAAGAGATATAAAGTTCACTGTTCATATATGCTTAGCCAATGGATTTTGAGGGGTTAGAATCTTTTATGCTCGTGTATATTTAAACTACTAGAAGCAAACTCATAAGATACTATTTCTAGTAGTATGAATTTGTATATCCACATAATTCATCAATATTTGATGTCAACAATGAAGCAAGCTTTGGCTTTACAACCTAATGATGAAGTTGAGAAAGAAAGTGCCTCATCATTTGTATTGGAAGGGTGTTTCAACTTCAAATTAGGTTCTGCAACAATTTATGCATTGAAATAACTGTTAATCAATTAGGAGTTAATATATAAGATTGTAGACATGTATGTGTGAGGGCATAAGCATAATGCTTGATTTGTTATCTATTGTTATATATCTTTATTTCAAATATGTATGATACTAATTAATATATGATATAATTTCATACATGAAAGAAATTATATAAACTATATTTCTTGCCTATGCATTGTACTTAGATGGATATAAAACATATGACCAAAGAAATCATAAATGAATTTGTGTTTATATGGGTGTAGCATATTTATCTTTAGAGGAAAAAGTTTGGTTGATGTGTTTTTGTAATTTCTCTCCAATGATGAAAGTTGTTTCTTATATTTTTTTTCATCTATGACATCTATCACATGTTTCCATCAAGGCATAAAACCATAGGCAAGTGATGCATTACCAAAGACTTTCTCACACATTTCCCCTATATTTTTATTTATATAAAATCTACATAATAAATGTTTTGAAGTGGGGGAAACACGTTCCATAGATGAAATTAGAGCAAGTTTCTAATCAGTAAGAATGGTGGTTGGAAGGAGATAGATCCATTAAGGTTTCTAATCTCTCAACTAACCACATAAAATTATCTTCCTTTTTAGATGACATGTAAACAAATTCAACGTTAAAATTTAATTATGTTGGTGCTATTCCAAAAATTTCAAGTAAATCCACCTACATATCTTTGTCTTATATGCATAATTCATTTGCAAAACACAAGAAAATGCACATGAAATTTTTATAGATACAAGACATGAAAATAGATGCTCACTCAATATATTTGATTCAAACTCACATGAAATATTTATAGATACAAGACTAAAAATATTTTTTTTCCAACCAATATATGCATATCATGTCGTAAAAATATTTAACCATCCATTTCTTACAACCTAAACTTCTATTGAGAGTTAAAAATATGTCTTCTCATACTTACATGTCCTTCAAACTATTTCTAAAGAAGTACTTTATCTATAGCAACGTCATGTGACTTATCATACCTTTATCAAAAAAATTACTTCACTTTTTTTCAACTTACCTAGAATAACATGTCCTTCAAGTTAATTCACCAAATCATGATTGTGTCACATCACCACCACTTATCATCCTATATTGTTATTTTCCTATCCAATAATAATAATAATAATAAATAGAGGATAGTTTCATTTATTTGAACTTATATTATGTGCACCTTCACCATTCATAGATCTAGTACATGATGTAGGACCATCCACCCCATTTTTATTTTGGTTAACAAAAATATCATGGCATTGTTTGACTTCTTAAACATATTCCTAAGGTCTTATTTGAGCCTAAAGTTTAAGGTGTTTGAGCATTAATTTTAATCAAAAAAAGGTCATATTACAAATGATGAGATAATATTACATAAAGGAGGTCCTTTGGCATTAATTATTTCCTCTAAGTTAAGAAGCTACATTATACTTATAACTTGGGGCAAAAATAATTATCAAAGGTGGGCAGCCATGCAGCTATCCAATGGCTAGCCAAACAAAGCCACGCATGAGCCACAAAGCAACCAACTTGGAAATACTAAGTCAAGCCATTCAACCCCCTAGCTCTTCATCTTCTAAGCTCATATTCCAGCCATAAAAATCATTCTGTAGCGGCCAACTTTTAGGGTGTAATGGGTGTCGAACAGGAGGAGATATGTAGCCACAATTATGGTGAATAAAATACCATGCACACATATGCAATTTCTCCCGTAAACAACTACCTATATGAACTTATTCTGCTAAAAACAATCAGCTCTATTTTTTCCCACTATTCAAAGCTTTTTCCCAGCCACAAGAAACCAACGACAATTCTCATTTTAAGTTTACTTGGGTCACAAAATAGGGAGAATAAGGCAACATAAAATAGGCCTAAAATGTTGGAACTAGTCAGCTCACATGTAGAAACTTGGGGTGTGATTATTCAATCCCCTATGGACATTATCTAGCACCCTTGGTACTAGTTAGACAAGGCTTTGATGTGTAGATTTTAGCTAATCCTTTTGATTCCTAGAAGGTAGACTAAAGGCACTAAAAGTCCATTTGGGTTTCATGCAAGAGTTTCCAAGTCCATGCCATAATTTAGGGGGGTGTGATCCCTATGTATTTTCAAACAATATCAGCTGGTTGTTGAGAAAAAAATGTTCCACCAGGCCTCAAATTTAGGAGGTATATTCCTACATAGTGCCTGAACAAAGGCCAGAGTTTGCAAGTTTAGTAGGTAGTTTTGTGGGAACTTGTACCTACGGTGAGTTGGTGTCATAACTCCTAAATCAGGCCCTTAAATTAGGGAGTTATATTTCCCTTTCATTTCTTGTAAATTCAAACCAAACTAGCTTACATGTCCATGTTAGTTGCTAGTTGTTTCCTTATGGTTAAGTTAGGAGTTAACTAGTTAACTTATATTAAAACTAGATAGTTTATGCAACAAAGTCAACCCTTAAAAGGTTGGAAGGTCATTTTGTAATGAAGGAATCTAACACATCCTATAAAAGTGTTATTTCATACCTATGACCTATAAAACACTTTTGAATTGAATCATCAATGTTGAAATTCATATCACTCAAAGCTTAGTGCATATCTTTATTTTATCTCCTAAAAATCTTGCATAATTTATGTCGAGTGTTGTAACCTGTATTGCTTTAAGTAAGTACTTAGTTTTAGAGGTTTTTCAAGAATAAGTTTCTATTCAATTTGTCCTCATCCCCATTCTTGAATTATCCTTTAATGGAGCTCAACCTAAGCTCTATCATCAACACTTAGTTTAATGCCATTTGTTTGGCATTATGCATCAATACATATATATGTTCCACTTCTTTCACATCTTTAAAACTCTACTTGTTACTTTACTATTTCTTTCGATGCAAGAGCATCTCTGGATCACTCTCAATATTATTCTTCAAATGATGAAGAACAAGAAAAATTAGCATACTTGGAGATGGAATCCATTGTGCTTAAAAATTCTTGTGCTTCTAATGTTTTGTCGAGTGATTCTTGCAGGTATTATACATGTTTACAAGAAGTTCATGCTATTGAGGATATTTTATGTACAAGGTAATGACAATGGAATTACAAGGATTAAAAAGTACAAGTAATAATAAGGCTACAAGACACAAAGTTGAATTACATATAATTGCATCTATGTATTACATTATTAAAGTTATGTATATTTGTTATTTTGTTGTATACTTTGTAATACTTGTAAATTGTCAATATAATTCTTTGAATATGTGTGTACCATGAATTATGGGTTAATTTCATTAATAAGGGATTATTAGTAGGCTTATTAATGAAAATACCTATATGGGTGTATGCATATATAAACCCTTGTACTCATTGATTTTGGAGACAATAATAATATGAATCAAGTTCATTCAAATTGAGAGTGATCTTCATGAGAGAAAGTGAGTTCTTATTCTTCTCTTATCCTTCTTAAATTAAGTGCATTAGAGAGTAGTAAGATTTTTATATTGATAAATAGGATATTTCTCATTAGAATGCATTAGATCTTGTAGTCAATCTACACCACCCTACAACAACATATGGATCATCATCAAAATCAAGTTGAAGAGTTAAAGTTTTGACGCATTTTTGTTACTTATAATTCCAAATAAAACATTTCTGGTTGTAGAAGATTGTTTGGTGATAATATTCCATATCAAAAGTGGTTTCAAATTAGGCTTTGAAGTTGATATTACAAGGGCACAAGAATTTCAAAGCTTCAACAACCATAATCCACCACCAATGAAGTTCAAGTAAGAATCTTTATTCTTCTTGATAGAATTCTTTGAATCTTGATGAGTTCTTGTTGAATATTTGTAAAACATGCATATTAAACTTGAATATTTCATGGTATAGTATGATATTGCATGTTTCTTTCATAAATATTAAATGATAATGCATGATAAGCTAGACATAAGAATAGAAAATTTTTATGTTGAAGTTATGTGCAGAATTTTAAATGTGTAGTGTGGTTGATTTTGGACGTGTGATTTTATAATTTTTTACATGATAACGTTCATGCTTAGGGATCCTTTGATGTTTATTGGTCATTTTTGGTGATCATATATTGGTGTTAAGATACCTAAGTGTACGCGACATGAAGATTTGCTTGATTTAGGTTAGTAGTCGAGTGGTGTGCATGTGTTCTGTTCGTGTTAGTCATGTGTTTTGATGTGAGTGTGTTCAAAAATTGTGTTTCATTATCAAGTGGAATTAGTTTAGTTTGAATTATTTCTTTTCCCTACATGAAATTTCTTTGGCATATTCGAGTGCATGCATAATGTTGTAGGTGTTTTTGAATAGGGTTTTTCAAAAAAAAAAAAACTTGCATATTTCTATGACAAGAACTTAGCAAGATTGGTTTTAGTGTATTAATTTTTGTGTTGTGATTTGTACTTTTGTTTGATTATTGTGCAATTGATTCATTGAAATCAAATTATTATACAAGAATCAAATAAGAACCATATAGTGGGGGTGAAGTGATTCAGTTTTAATCAACTAAAACCTAAGTAAAACTTATGTGTGATGTAGTATTAGGGTAATCGTAAAGGGGGGAATTTCTAAGACATGTTTGAAGCTATTCAAAAAATTTCCAATAATTTGGATCCACCAATGCACAATTTAGATAACTACCTATAATACAAACACAAATACAAAGGTTAGAGTCCAGATTTACCGAACAAGATTCGGTCTAAAATTTCTTAGAACATAGAGAATTCTGTGGGGATAGATTTGAGAGTGCTATGAAATCAAAAAATTCAATTAAGGGAAGGTATTTTAATTCAATAATAGACCATGAAGAAGAGTCTATAGGAAGTGGAAATAATAGGAAGTTACATGGCCATCAACCTTAGTATCATCAAAAGGAAAATAAAGGCATTAAGCTTGAGCTTCCTGACTTTGATGGTAAGCTTGATTTAGACTCATTTATTAAGTGCTTACAAGAATTAGAGGCTATATTTGAGTTTAAGGATTATCAAGATGAGTATAAACGTAAAATATCTATTCTTAATTTTAATAACTTTGATAGAATATGATAAAAAAAATAAAGTATTGGGAGAAACTTAAGAAACATCTAAGGAAGATATTTATTCCTAAAGAGTATAAAAAAGATAAATATATCAAATTGACTACTATTAGGCAAGGAATACTAAGTGTTGAAGAGTATGTTAATGAATTTGAAAGGTTACCACTAGAATATGATATCCATGAAAGGAAGGAACAAATTTATGCTATATTCTTAGGAGGCCTTAACATGATGATTCGAGACAAGATAGAAAAGTATCTTTATGATTATTTAGATGACATGATTAAACTTTCCCTAAGATTTGAAAAAAACTAAATCCACTAAGCCTCATACTAAATAAATTACTCCATCCAAAAAGTACTATTCAAGTAACCAAACAACAAATTTTGGAGGAAGTATTTCAACTTCTACTGATCTTGATATGAAACAAGGAATTACTATAGAGAAGAAAGGAAAAAATAAATTGAATGAAGTCTCTATTAGGAAATGTTTCAAATGCCGAGGGTTTGGACACTTTTCTCACAAATGTCCTAATCAAATGGTAATATCAATATAAGAAATTGAATCCATGGAGACATGTGAGGTAGATCTTGAATTTGAGCCTTTTAAGAAAGCTTCTAGTGAATTTGAGGAAGAATATGGTGCTTGTTATGTCTTGGAGAGAGTACTTCAAGTACAAGCTACTGAGCACCTTACTTAAAGGGAGAATATATTTAAGACAAAAGGGAGAGTAGGAGATATAGATTGTCGTATTATCATTGATAGTAGATATTGTACAAATATAGTTAATGAAACGATGGTTAAGGATTTGGGGTTGAAAACTACACCACATCCAAAGCCTTATTCTTTTTTATGGTTGAATAAGGATAAGGGAGTCAAGGTAATAAAATAAACCCTAGCATAATTCAAAATTGGTAACTATCATGATGAGCTGCCATGCGATGTTTTAACTATGGATGCATGTGGAATATTATTAGGTAGACTATGGCAATATGACAAAAATGCTATTCATAATGGTATTACTAATGAATATCTAGTTGAGAAGGATAAGAATAAGCATAAACTTAAACTTTCTAAAAGTGATAATGAAATCATAGCCGAGAATAACAAGAGTTTATTCCTACATGAAAAGGCTATGGTTAAATATATTCAAGAAAAATGAATGTGTTATATTGTGCTCACAAAGAATCTCTATAAGGGGAGAGAGATAATGACAATCCTCAATTAGATAAACTCCTTGATAAGTATCACGATATTTTTTCTAATGAATTACCACCTAGATTACCTCCTAAGAGAGGAATATAACATGTCATAGATTTAATTAATGGTGTGTCCTTACCTAATAGGCTTGCATATCAATGTAACTAGAGGCTAAGGAGTTAGATAAACAAATACAAGATCTCATATGATGAGGGTATGTGAAGGAAAGCATAAGTCCATGTTGTGTACCTACATTACTAGTCCCTAAAAGGGATGGTACATGACACATACGCATTGACTCAACGGTTATACATGATGATTTATGTGGAGCATGGGTATTCTCTAAGATTGATTTGAGAAGGAAATATTGTCATATGAGTATAAAAGAGAGGGATGAGTGGAAAGCTTCATTTAAAACTAAATATGGTCTTTATAAGTGTATGACAATACCTTTTGACTTATGTAATGCACCAAGTTTATTTATGAGATTGATGAATGAAGTTCTTTGACCTTTTCTTGGATTTTTCATTATAATGTGCTTAGATGATATACTTGCGTACAGTCGGATTGAACATGACCATATTATTTATCTAAGGAAATTATTTGATAAACTGAGGGAAACTAAACTCTATGGAAAAATGGATAAGTGTGACTTTATGCTTTCAAGTATAGTTTTCCTAGGCTATAGAGTGAGTAGTGAAGGTATTAAAGTTGATCCTAACAAAATGGTGGCTATTAAGGATTGGCCAATACCTAAGGATATTCATGAAGTGAGGAGCTTTCATGGTTTGGCAAGTTTCTATAGGAGATTAATTAAGGATTTTTCTACTATTGTATTTTTTAGGAGGTGTACTCTCATAGGAAAAACGAGCTATTGCATTTTTTTAGGGAGAAATTGAATGGAGTGACATTGAATTATTCCTAATATGACAAAGAGTTCTATGCCATCATACGAAGTCTAGAAACATAGATTCATTACCTAAAGCATAATCCATTTATTTTGCATTTGGATCATGATAGTTCGAAATATTTTCATGGACAAAAGAAAATCAGTCTAAGGCATTAAAAATGGGTATCCTTCGTATTTTTTATCAAATATTTCACTAGTAAAGAAAATGTCATGGTAGATTCTTTGTCTCATAGATCCATGATATCAGTCATGTTGGATGTTATGTTATTGGGATTTGAGATGTTAAAGGAATTGTATGATAAGGATGAAGATTTTGTTAACATCTATTATATGTGCAAAAAGAATAGTAGTAGTTGTGGTAATTATTTACCACAAGATGACTATCTCTTCACACTTAATAAGTTTTTTATATCTTGTTCTAGTGTACGTGATTTACTTATTAAAGAATTACATGAGGGAGGTATAGCTATTCATTTTTAAAGTTCATAAGACTATGGAAATACTACAAGAAAATTTCTACTAGCCACGAATGATAAAAGTAGTACAAGCAATTATAAGAAGATGCGTAACTTGTCAAAAAAGTAAAAATTTCTTCCATAAGGGATTATATACTCCTTTACCAATATCTGATCAACCTTGAAAAATTGTTAGCGTGAATTTTATTTTGGGATTACCAAAGATACAAAGGGGTAAAGATTCTATTTTTGTGGTAGTGGGTAGATTTTTAAAAATGGCACATTTTATACCTTGCAACAAGACTGATAATGCAACGCATGTAGAAGAATTATATTTCTAAGAATAGTAAGGTTACATGAAGTTCCCAAAATTATAGTATTAGATAGAGATGTAAAATTCTTAAGCTACTTTTAGGAGATACTTTGCCATATAATAGGTACTAAGTTCCTATTTAGTACTTTTTATCATTCACAAACGGATGGTCAAACTGAAGTGACTAATAGAACTCTAGGTACTTTTCTAAGAGGGCTGGTGAATAAGAGTACCAAAGATTGAGATATAAAGCTTACACATGCTGAGGTTGCATACAATAGGAGTCATTCTAGTATAACTCAAACGAGTCATTTTGAGGTTGTCTATAAGGTTAATCCTTATCTACACATTGATATATTGTCATTTAATAAAGGAGATATAAATAATTATAATGTAAAGGAAAGAATTGAATTCTTAAAAAAATCACCAACAAATAAAGAAAACATTGAAAAATTGAATGCTAAACACCAAGATCAGGCAAACAAAGATAGAATTCAACAAGTATTTAAACCAGGAGATTTTGTATGGTTGAATTTGAGAAAAGAAATATTTTCAAACTTAAGAAATAATAAACTAATTCCAAGAGTGGATGGGCCATTGAAAATCTTAAGAAAATTTAGAAATAACATATATGAACTTGAACTAGCTAAACATTATGAAGGAGTATCTAGGACTTTCAACATCGGTGACTTATCTCCTTATTATAGTAATGCTAATTTGAGGAAAAATTATTTTCTACAAGGAAATAATGATGAAATAGAATATCTAGATCATTCTCAATATTATTCTTCAAATGATGAAGAATAATAAGAATTAGCATGCTTGGAGATGGAACCCATTGTGCTTAAAAAATCTTATACTTCTAATATTTTGTCAAGTAATTCTTGTAGGTATTGTACATGTTTGTGAGAAGTTTGTGCTATTGAGGATATCTAATGTACAAGGAAATGATAATGGAATTCTAAGGATTACAAAGTGCGAGGAAGAATAAGGCTACAAGACACAAAGTTGTGTTACATATGATTAAATCTATATATTACATCATTCAAGTTGTATACCTTTGTTATTTTGTTGTGTAATTTGTAATACTTGCAAATTGTCATTATAATTCTTTAAATATGTGTGCACCATGCATTAGGGGTTAATTTCATTAATAATAGCTTATTAGTGGGCTTATTTATGAAGAGGCCTGCATGGGTGCATGTATATACAAACCCTTTTACTAATTGGTGTAGGAAGACAAGAATAATAAGAATCAACTTCTTTTGAATTGAGAGAGAGCTTCACAAGAGAAAGTGAGTTCTTCTTCTTCTCTTCTCCTTCTTCAATTGGAATTGGAGAGTATCAAGAGTGTTTTATTAAGAAATAGGAGATTTATCATTATAAGGCATTAGATCTTGGAGTGGATCTATGCCACCCTACAAAATCATATCGAGTATCATCCAAATCAATTTAAAGAGTCAAAGTTTTGTCGCATTTTTGTGACTTGTAATTCCAAAACAAAAATTCCTGGTTGTAGAATATTATTTGGTGATAATCTTCCACATCATCATTACCTAAACCTTTTATGACTAAAATCATCATATGCCTTTTGCCTATATCTTTAACCCATGCTCTAAGTTTCTCACAAATGTAAAATGCTTGATCTAACAGTAATTATAGGCCCTAAAGCATATATCTATGTATTCAATATCATATAGAATATTAGGATAATATACAAAGATGTATGAAAGAGGAGGAATGTGGAAGAATTTGGTCCAATATGTGGAGCACATACTACAGAAGAATACCAATGTGCATGCCTCATGCTACAAACACCTAGTAGTGGCAAGATTTAAAGTAGCATCAGCTAGAGTTGTGGCAATTAGGATTATAAATGAATAGAGTCAATATAAGAGACAAATTCAAGAGCATTTTCTATGAGTATTCCACAATTTCCTACACTTGGGAGATAATAATGAAGTCATTGGATCCATTAGAAGAATATTGGTTGAAGAATTAGATCAAAAGAATATGCATGGGCAATATAAGGATGTAACATGGATTAAAAAAGGACATGAAGAGAATTATAGAGAGTTTTATGAAACCATGTCCTTGACACAAGATAAGGACATCCTATAGTTCAATAAGGCCAACTATTAAATGTCATTATTAATCCAAATTTAGTTTGTTTCTTAACCATTAAGTATCTTACTATAAGAGTAGTTGGTATTAGACATGACTCTATCTTTTAGAGTATGATTTTTATCTTCTTCTTTTTTTGTGTGGAATGAACTTTTTATAGCTTAAATTTGCTGTAGAATATTAGAATTTATTCAAGTATAAAAGCTTATGTAAATCATGTTGGTTCCATAGATAAGTTGAATCTTTAATTGAATTTTATGTGAGTTCTTCTTTACTTTTGTTAATTATATGTCAATGGAAAATTCAGAAACCCTTTATATTTTTATTTTACAAGTTGTTATAGAGTTATATCCCATATTTTCATAATAAAATTCATCACCGTAGCCACATTGATTCTATATATACACATATACATTCATATAAAATCATAAACCACCATCTTTAGCCTTTGGTTGAAACCTTAACACTAGCTAATGAACATCCTTTAACCCTTATTAAGCCAAAAATTCCAACCTCTAACCAATTATTAATCATTTTAATTAAATCCCTAATAAACCCCATCTAAATTACCATCCATCATAATACACAGAACATACCACAAACCCTAAAATATAACCCTAATTAACATTTTCCTAACTATTCTTCGTCTAAACTTAGTTCAATTTTTTGTGAATCATTCTAAATTAGTTTTTATTGGTTTGGATTCCTATATTCATCAAAGTAAAACTTTGATTCTACCCAACATACCACATGCTAGCACAAAGTTTTCCTAAAAATGATGTATTTCATCTAATTCTATCAAGAATTTAGTAAGAACTCCTCAAGACTCTATCAATATTAAATCATTAACCTTCAAAACTTGATTATCATCTTCAAAAATTAAAGGAGAAGGATTTTTTTACATTACCTAACCTAAAAGGGCATATAATGAAAGCAATCATGGATAAGGAAAAAAATTTTGAAGCTTTGATCAATCAACTTCAATAAATCACCAATAAATGGCCAAGAAAAAAAATGAGACTCATCAAGTTACTCAAATTCAATTATATAAGGTGAAAGAGGATTTATAAATTCATGTGGGATCATGTAATCAAATAGGATAAAGGGCTCAATAAAAATATTTAACAAAAGGGATTCAAATGCCACATCCACATCAAAACTGATTTGATGTCAATGAAGAAGAGAGTATGAAAAATAATTTGAGGGGTAGATCAATTCCTACAATATCATATAATGAGGGAAATAAAGGTGCATGCTTTGATATTCTTGATTTTTAAAGGAAGATGGATCCAAAAACTTATTTAGAGTGGAAACAAACTATGGAAACAATTTTTATTGTAAGGAATTAGATGATGAGAAAAGGTGCACGAGAGTTCAACAAGAGAATGTTATCAAAATGAAGAAACATCTCAAGATTAAGTTAATGAAAAAGGAGTTCGAACAAGAAATTTTTATCAAAATGACTACACTTGGGCAATTATCTCTTGGAGTTGAGGAGTATATTAGAGAATTTGAAAAGTTAGCATTAATTTGTGTTGTGTGAGAGATGGAAGAGAAAAAGTGTTTTAGATTCTTAGGAGGTCTCAACTTGAATATAATACAGATATTAGAGGTTTTCATGTATGATACTTTTTAATACTTGGTTAAATTAGCTATCAAGGTTGAGAAGCATAACAAATGTAGTAAGACAAACACCAAACAGAGTATATCCACCTTTGAAGCACTTACTAAATATGAGTTTATTATTGAGAAAAAAAATAGAGGAGTTGTTTGAATAGAATAGGTAAAAGATATGGTGGTTGAGAAGGTTGTAAGACAATGTTGTAGAGGTTATGGACACCAAGCTAGAGATTATCCCAACCAAAATGTGTTAACTTTGAGGGAGATTGCTAGCATGGAGAGTTGTGAAGAGATTGAGGAGGGGTAGGAGGAGGAGACAAATAGCAATTATTTTGAGAGTACTTATGGAGAAAAAAGGCAAGATTGCATGGTTTTGTAAAGGATCCTACAAGTGAAGCAAGAGAAGCATGGTCATCAGTGGGATTAGGTGTAAAGTTGGTGATAACATATGCAAGATGATTACTGATAGAGGTTCATGCACTAACATAACTAATGAATACATGAAAAATAAGTTGTAAGTGTCCACTACAAATCATATTAAGCCCTCTAAAATTTAATGGCTTAGAAGGGATAAAGTGGTGAAGGTGAAGAAATAAGCACTAGTCTTATTCAAAATCAATAACTGTGTGGATGAGGTGTTATGTAATGTGTTGTTAATGGATGCATATTATATGCTAATAGGAATACCATGACAATTCACTAGGCATGTGAATCATGATGGTGTCCTTAATGACTATGTAGTTTGCAAAGATGTTAAAAAGTATAAGTTTAAGCCATTATCTCAAGATGTGTCTAATAGAAGAAGATCTTACACTTTCATCGCAAAATATTCTCAAAAAGGGGAGTCTACTACCATAAAGAGGAATCTAGGAATGGTGTTTGAGAAGATTTATAATGGCTTGCCAACAAGACTACCTCATAATATGGCATTCAAGAGACCAAGAAAAGAAATTTGAGGACAGATTCTTCTTAACAAAGGGAAGATGGTGAAAGAGCATGTTTTAAAATTCTTTCACATTGTCCAAAACCTGGGAGATAAGCTAATAAAGTCATTGGATCCATTAGAAGATGCTTGGCTAAAGAATTAGATCAAAATAATACGTATGAGTTAAATAAGGAGGAAGCATGGATTGGTAGAGGATATATAGGAAATTATGACAAGTTTAATGAAATAATATGATTAACACATGATAAGGATACCCCTAAGCTATATTATTTCAATTATTAAGTGCCCCAATTAGTCATTATTTAGTTTGTTTCTTAATCATTAAGAAGCTTATTAGGAGAGTAGTTAAAGATTATATATGATTATATCTTCTAGAGTGTGATTTTTATCTTTTGTATGTGGCTTTTCTTTTGGTTTCTTAGCTTATCTTTGGTGTAAACTTTTCATCTCGAGTCAAGTAGAAAAGCTTATGTAAATCACGTTGGTTTCATAGATGAGTTGAATAAGAATTGGAAGTTGAATATCTAATTGAATTTTGTATGAGTTCTTTTCTACTCTTGTCAACTCCATATGAGTGACAAATTTAGAGACCCTTTTCCTCTGTGGGTTGATATAGAATTCTATCCCAAAGTCACATAATTAATTTCATCACCATAGGCACATTGATCCCATATATACACATATACATGCACATAAAATCACAACACCACTATCATCTTCAACCTTTGATTGAAATCATAACCCTCCTTTATCAACATCCTTTAACCCTATTATCAAGCCACGAATTCCAACATTTAATATGTCCTTAATCATGTCAATTAAAGTGATGAACACATATTTTTACATATTTTGTATCTTTTTAGTCTTAGTTTTTAATATTTTATAAGAATATTATGCAAGGATAATTATAAAAATTTATGCTTGAGTGATAATAATCTTATATATTTAATTATTTAAGCTAAAATATTATAAAATTAATAGGTTATGAGAGTATTTATTAATTAATTTTATTTTATTTTACATGTAACTTTTTTAAAAAAAAAATAGGAGGTAACAGTAGGTCAATGGGCTATAGAAAATAAAAATTGAGGACTAAGAAAAGAAAGAAAGAAAAAAGGATGGCCTGAGGAGAAGAAAAGACCCAACTACTTAGGAAAGAAATAAAAAAAAAAGAGAAGGGGAAGAAAGAGAGAAAAAGAGAAGGAAAGTAGTTTTGGGGGGAAAGGAAAGGAAAAGACATGTAGAGGAAGGAAAATGAAAGAAAAAAAATAGAAAATAAGAGAAAGAAGAACGGTGTAGGAGAGGTCGGAAGAGGGTAGAAGAAACAAGAAAGAAAGCTAGCATAGAAAAAGAGAAAAGGAATGAGGTATGATGAAAAGGGGAAAGATTCATAGAGAGAAGAAAAGAAAGAGAGAAGAGACGAAAGGCAAGGGGCGTAGTTCAAAAAAGAAAGAGAGAGAGATGTTGGCCGATAAAGAAGAAAAAAAAAAGAAATATTCTTCCATTATATTTAATTTTGGTTATTTCTTTTTCTATTTCTAATATATTTTAAATATACATTTGTATGTAACTTATTTTTTTATTATGTATGGCTAAAAAATTGGTGATGGGGAATAAATTGAAAACCCAGACTATGATTTAATATATAATATTTATTTTCTTTATTTTATGCAATTATCCTTTGACTCTAATTTAATCGTTATAATTTATATGTTTGATTTTGTTGAGTATGGTTTATATAGTGCATACCACACTCTAGCTTCCTGATAGTGACAATATGTAGGATTATATGCTTGTTATGTGGGTATATGAACATGCTAAAATTCATATCTATAAATTACAGTTAGGTTAAATGATAATTCACCTAATAGTATGTGATTCTAACCTGAGTAGTGTAACGTCTAGATATGTGTGCATCAAATGAGGAAAATACAACTAGACATACTTGACATGCTAATTTGGGTACTTAGACTAATATCCTTTCAATTGCACTTAATGCTTTAAATTTAGTTAAATCAAGGAGCCGCTTATTGCGACCATACTACTAGAATTCAATAATATTTAATATTGATACTTTGTCATATTAATTATTATAGATAAGTAATACAAATTTTATATGCCTAGTTTTGTCTTATAACTTGATTAGTCTCTTTCTTGTGATTAAAAGATAACATAGAAATAATTAACATAGTAGCGGATTTTGACTTATCTATCATATTCATTATATAGATATTCACCCATATTTATTTTCATATTTTTTTATTTTTTTTAAAACCCCCATAATTGTATTTTTCTTATTATTAATTTTCGTGTGATTTAAAGTCTTTTATTTTATTATTTATGAGCTAGATAAATTTATAAAATTCCTCTCAATCCCCATCCAAATCATCATCCTTAAAGCCACTAATTAACCCCATCCAAATCATCATCCATCACAATATACAAAACCCTAAAAACCCGACCCTAATTAATGATTTCCTCAATTTTCTTTATATAATTTTGGTTCTACGTTCTTAGGAGTTGGTTTAAACTACTCTATTTTGATTACGTGTGTTTCTTCCGTACATTAGAGTTGGTTTTATAATACCCTTATTCTTAAAAACCAAATTCTTTTTTTTTTAAGGATTTTTGTGATTTCAAAATAATTTTATCTTTTTCATATGTTTGTTTATACTATTAAAGATTTTAAAAATCCTAAATACATTTTTGAAATATTTTACTTTCATTTTCTTGACATTTCTTGTGGTTTTGAGTTCTATGAGACTTTTGTACTACTTCTAGCTATCCAACTTTTCTTAAACTAGTATAATTTATTCATATTTGAACTTCTTGACTTTTTAAATGTCTCATAGTCATATTTAAAATGATAGTTGAAGATTACAAAAAAAAAAACCATTTCCATTCCATTTCACACTTATTCATGTTTTAATCCCTTAATTTAGCCCCTTTGTTTATAAAAAAATTATGAAACTTTGGAGATTATAATATTTTTATTTTTTAAATTAAAAATGAAGTTAAAATATTTTAATTTTATTTTTATTACTATTCACCATTTTTTGTATAATTATTTATCGAAACTTGGGGGTTTAGGAACAATTTTAAACCCTAATTTTTACCATTTGAATTCATGATAAACAGATAGATTTTTTCCGAGAGATACTGACCTATTCTCTAGAGCTCAAATGATATTTTTGGAAAATGCATGTTAATTAAGCTAGAGCATGGAAGGAATCTTCCAATGTTCAAAATCGTGCTTGAGATTGAAGCATTGATCTCAAAAAGATGCAAATGAGAGAGGCGGAAGAAGATAAAGTTAAGGTTATCTCTCCCTCTCAATTGTTCCAATCAACCTCCAAATCAATCTAAGGCAATATTTTGGGCTAAATAAATCATGAAAAAGGTTAAGAATCTCTTAAGGATAATTTTACATGGGTTAAAAAGGTTTCATTTTAGTATAATAAATTTTTCAGAAAAATTGAGTTCAAAAATATGCCCATCTCAACAAACTAGTCAATTGGTTTAGGCCTACCAGCTGATTGTTCTACAAAAGAATTTATCAGTTCCCCCCAGTCGATGAGTTTAGTTAAAAAAAAAACCATTTTATTGAAACAAGGAATCAATCTATTGGTTCATGGAAACAGTCGATCAATTCGCCTAAAAACTCAATAAACTCCATCTTCTTACCTTACTTCAAATCAAAGTTTGCCTCAAACCAAATCATAACACTAAATCAAAATCAAATGCCCAAAAATTGGCACAATTCTCATTCAACATTTTACAAATAAAAATATGGGGTATTACAGCTAGCCTTCCATTTCTCTAGTATACTCCTCAAATTCAAGAGATCATTACATTAGTGTAGTCATCATAATAATATTGTTTTTTTCAAACTCCCTAGGCATAAATTTTCTCTTAAGATGTCTCTTCAATTTCTTCCATGATCTAATATTCTCTTTTCCATCTATTTCACATATCCTATTCAAGTACTCATATCAAGTCCTAGAAAATCTGTTAAGCTTAAAAATAGCTACCTTGCACATCTTCTCACCATGTAGTTATTTGTAATAAAAAAAAAGTGCTTCCATAATATGTTGTCACTCCAAATAAAATTTTGGATCCATATTGCCTTCAAAATTGGGAATATCAAAGCTTATATCTTTATCTCCATCATTATATGATCTTTTAGGAATTGATCTACCTTTTCAGTTATTCCCTACACCCTTCTTCATCAACATCAAGTCGATTTTGTGGTGGAAGTGGCGTTTGGAGCTCTTTTTGTTGGAGCTTGGTTTTGAGCCCTTTATCCAATTTGATTACATGATCCCTCATAAATTTATATATCCTCTTACACCTTAGACAATTAAACTTGAGTAACTTGATGAGTCACATTTTGTTTAGCAATTTGAGAGGTGAATTGTTGAAGTTGATTCATCAAAACTTCAAACTTGTCATCTTTCTCTATGTTTGTGTGTGTATGATGTCAATAGGGATTTTTAACACTAAAAAATCCTTATTCTTTACTTCACAATCAAGATACTAAAAATTAGAGGTTCTTGGTTGAATCTTGATGAATTCTTATAGACTCCTAAAAGAATTTAATGAATTTGTATAAAAAAATCAACTTGATGAGTAATTGCTTTTGACATGTGATATGGCAGGTGTAACCTAAGCTTTAATACTAATTTGATGATTAGAAGAATCCTACATAAACAAAATAGAACAATTGAAAATAATCCCTATAAAAATGAATCAAAATATATGAAGAGTTTAATGATAAAAGCTACTTATGGTTAGGGTTTGGGGGGTTATGGGTTTAATTTTACGTGGATGATTAGGAATGATTCTATGAGGGTTTAATAATAAAGATTAAGGCTTAATTAAAGGATACAAATCATGTTGTAATATTAGCATTAATGGGAATTAGGTGGGTTAGGGTTTTGAAGATCAATATAATAAAACTTGTTATTTTATATGATGAATGTATGGATGTTGAAGATGAATGTGTATGGTAGTGTAATCTATGGATGATTGGCGTCAATGGAGGATAGATCTCAATATTAGCTCACACAAGAAGAATATTGAGGGTTTCCAAAATTTTCACTTTCTGTGTGAATGATCACTCACATAATTAAGAAAGTAAGAGAAAAACTCATATTGGGTTCAATTTGAAAATTTAACTTTCAATTTTCATTACACTCTACTAAACCAACATGATTACATTAGATTTAAATAGCATGATTTATATGAACCTTCCACATTACAGATAAACTAAATATTAAATGAAAAACCACATAAAAAATAATAAAATCCATGCCACACATAAAGCCACACTAAAGATAAAAATCACACTCTAACAAGATAAAACTATTTTTTTAGATAAAAAATGGAGGATAGAAATCAAAAGACCATTACAAGAAAGGAGTTGCATATCATCATAAATATATACCCCTTATTCAATTAAACAAAGGTTCATTTGACACTATTAAAGGAGGATAGTTAAGCAAATGGAAATCAAAACTAGCATCATGACCCAACTACAATAATAAAAAGAAAAGGCTTAAGCTAATCAATCATAACTCAAGTATGGATGAATGGTCTAGTTGCACCAAGGAACTCAATACAGATAAGATAATCCTTCTAAAGGAGCCAAACAACCCTAAAAAGACAACTATTTCAACCCAAATATTACCTTTAAATCTAAGCTTTCAGATGACTCCATCTTCCCTATCCCTCACTAGTATAAATATCAACAAGAGCCATCCCTAAAAGGTCATAAAGCCGAATAATCTCTATGAAATTATGCAAGAAAGATGCTCTATCCACACCCTTAAAATTCCAAAGCAAAAACTTATTATACATGAAAAAGAAATGGAAGCATGGAAAGTAAGCTACTACTTATTGTTGACACGATGAGGACCCTTGCCATCACTAAGGTCATACTGATGTAGGAGCAAACACTCAAGAATCGGCTTTCATGATTATTGAACCAATTATTCTTCATTTGGAAAGTATCTCCTACAAAGTTGAAGATAAATAGATGGTTACGTTGCTCGAAATGTACCAAAAAAGCTACTAAGTGTCTATGTACATGTGCAAAGCATGCATGGAGAGTTTATTTGCAACTTGGTCAAGGATAATTATTAATTTAGCTAATTAATTAATCAAGTAGTAGGGTTGGATATTAGATAGAGCATAAAGTAGCATAATATATCTTAGTTTAGAATCTTTTGAGTTATGCTTTTTAGCTAAGTGGTAGAATGGCTATATAGAGCCATGAAGGTCACGATTAGAAGCAACAATTGAAGATAAATATTGAAGTTGAATGCAAAGTTGAATTTTGTGTTAGTTCAATTTAAGTTAATCGAATCTGTGTGAATGATTTAGCTTGGAAAAATTAATCTCTTTGTCTATATAAATTAGAGATTATGTTCTATCCTTTATTCTCTCCATAATCCATATTTTTACAGCCATTATTATCGTCCATACATCACCCTAATTTGAAGCTAATTGAAAGCCTAAACCAGTTTCAACATTCGAAAACCTAAACCGTTATATTCGAACCATACATAACCTAACCCTTCTATTTGAAGCTAAACCCTAACCCTAAACCATGACATCATCTTCCATCCAAACCCTAACATTTGAATCCTCATCATTATCAACACACCATTGTCGAATACATATCTTAATTATCACAACACATTCGAACCATCACCATTAATTATCCACCTTCACCGAATCATAGTTAAAAACTCATAACATGGTAAAATATGAACGAGATAGATTCGTACATGTAAATAAGTGTTAGGAATTTAACTCCAAATACAATATCTTAAAATACATAAAAAGATACACTAAAACTAAGAGTTCTAAAAGGTATCTTTCCAAAACTAAGATCTGGATAGCATGATTCTACAACACCAAACCCTAATCATAAAAAGAAGATCACTCCTCCTCAATCAAGACATCATAAGTAGCAAAATTATCTAAAAGGTCCTCAGTAACATGCACAAAATCACTTGGACCACCTTTTTGTGGGAATGAGCAACACCCACGAAAATGATGATCACTATAACATGTACTAAGAAATGTAACAATACAGTCATAATAAGGTTACACAATGCCATAGGATCATATTAAAGAATAAACATGCATATAGGATAACATAATATGGTGTAAGATAATAATTGATTCTATAAGCCCCTTATTATATACAATTATATTCCGCATTCTTATTTATATTGAGTTCAAGGACCCCACTATTCTTATTTTGGTGGAACAGATTGTAATACCTCTTAGAATAGAACACTCCCGAGCCATTATTATTATTTGGTGGAATAGACTAACATATACCAAGCCAACACACCCCTAAAACTATTTTTAAACCAATGGAATGGTCTAATGTATATCTCAAGGCAAAATGCTCCTGAGCCACTATTATCATTTAGTGGAATGGACACAACACCTCTTGTTTGACTCACATAATCTTTCACTTTAATTGATTAATATATTATTCATTAATTATTTATATCAAGATCATATTCTTATTCATGTTGAGTTTAAGGACCCCACTATTCTTAATTATGTGGAGGAGATTGATGCACCTCTCAAGATAGAATGCTCTTAAACCACTATTATTGTCCGATAGAACATACACACGATACCTCAGCCTTAACTTATGTGATATTTCACTTTAAGTGATTAGTATCTTATATATAGTTCTTTATCTCAAGATCATCATGCAATCCACATTTAGATATGTAATCTTGAAATATGTAGATCACAACCACATAGATATCGGGGCATCCCCTAAGGAAAAATGACATATTTTCCCTAAGAAGCCATTTCATAATATAAGCATAACTTCTCCCATAATACTGATTTTATGACCAAATTTAATATACACCACTAACATATTATTGTTGAAATGAAATCCAAAAATTAAGGTTTAACTCCAGCATCTTACACATGAGATAATAGCCTATTTCTAGGGTTACTATTTACAATACCTAAGAAACCGTAATTTCATAATTCAGGCACATTTTTTCCATAAGAACCATATCACCACAAAATTTAATGCACATTCCTAAAATGAAAATATTAATGATGAATACAAAAATCAAGATCCAGCTCAAACCTTTTACACATGCGATAATGATTTCGTCCCTAGGGTTGTTAATCCTAATTTAAGTTATTTTCTCATTTTATTGAAATTAGGTCATTCTTAATTACTTAAAATATTCCACATAATATATTTAGCATATTTTTAAGCACTAAACACATTAAAATACCATAGAGTTCACATTTTACCTCTATTGATCAATTTACCCTTAAGATAACCCAAAATACCCATTTTTTCACAAAAACTCTACGAGTCCTAATATGAATAATTCATAACTTCTAATATATACCATCATGACACAACCTGACCACATTATTTAGCCACTTCCATACCTATTAAAACTACATTAAAATACCATATGTCATACTAATGCAATTAGGGTATCAAAATGAGATTTACCGCAACAATAATATATAAGCTCATACTCATCACACATTCTCACTTTCCATATATTTGATAACTCATCATCATATAACAAAATTAATAGCATGATTTTATCATCATAATAATACCAGCCATGAGTTTTCATGCACATTTTCACATAGCATTCAAAAACACTAACTATGATGTGTATCTTTACTAAAAGAGTCTCTAGTATCTAAACACATATAACCTAAGACTCCTCCGCCGAGACCACCAAAAAAACCATCTTAGAATTATTAATAATACAACATTAGAAATCAAGAAAATAACCAAAAAAATCTACGGCAAAGGAGGGTGGAAATGAAGCAAAACCGATGTAGACCAAGTAGTGCAAGAATTGAACTAGCTATGGCAGAACTTGGTGCAACAATAGGGGAGGCAACATGATTGACTCACACAACTAGGGGAGGGGCTGCATGAGTTCCTCATGTTGAGTGGAGTAATGTGAAGGTGTGATGTTGGGAGGTTGTGTAGCATGAGTTGGTGGTGTGTTTGGGGTAGTGACAACATAAGATGTTGGTGTGTTTGGGCAGGTTACAACATGAGGTTTTGGGGGAATTAGGGGGTCATTTGCGTGAGTATTTCACATAGCTAAGGCTTAATAATGTTAGGTGCTTATGTTGTGGCTGTTTTGTAGTATGAGGAGGCAAGGGGTGTGTAGAAGTTCAAGGGAAAAAAATTAGGGAATGGGCAATGAACAAAATGTAGAAGGATTGAGCAGAGGAAGAGAGAGCTTGGGGAAGTTGTGTGGGTTCAAAGAAAATTAATTATGAAGTGAGAGGGCTGTATTTATAGAGGGAAAAAGGGTGATACATATGATATCAAATGGACGAGGTGCAATGGCCGGGAGAGATTGGTGTGGATTTGGCACGATCTAAGTCTAGGGAAGGAGGGACAAAGCGTGCCTTTTGGTAGTGTAAGCTAGAGCGTAGGGCAGTGCAGTTCTAGTGCAAGTGTAGAGATAGTTTAGTGTGGGGGTTAGGGAGGAAAAGAAGAAACCATGTGGGGGAAGGGGTTTGCATAGCAAGAAGGGGAAGAAGGGGAAATGGCCGATTGAGATAGAGGAGAGGGAAAATAAAAAAGAAAAAAGGGAAAGGAAAAAGGAAAAGGGAAAAAGAATTTAGGGTTAGGATTAGGATTAAAATTATGTTTATGTTTAAGATTAGGTAATTAGAGTAAAACTAATTTATTAATTGTTCGAGGTTATAGTTAGGCTAAAATATTAATGACTCAAAATTGGGATTAGAATTAGATTTATATTTAGAATTAAGGAGTTATGGTAAGATAAAAATATCAATTACCTACGATTAGGATTAGATAAAATTTAAGGTATTCCATGATCCCTAATGGTACCCCTTTTTATAGGTGTCGTTATACTACTAACCACCTACATGCTCACAACAACATCTTGATGCTTAGTCACTTACATCGATTGGTCCTCTTCAAGCACGTGTGCTGATCCATCACCGACCCCCTCATCCTCCTCTAGTTCTTGAAGGAATGAGAAGGTAGAAGAGGTGGAGGCTGGTCTCCCTTTCCTTCCTAAAATTTAGTTATAGATATATTCAAGTATGGATGCCCATTCCAAGTTTGGGAGTCGTTCCCTTGTTGGTTCCTACTGTGTTGGCTTTTTCTACCCTGGTTAGTAACCAACATTGAGGGACCATAAGGAGAATCTACTAGGCTTTCTTTCACAATATCACCATTAGATGCCTCTATGACCTCCTTTTTCTCCATTACCACTTGGTTGGAGGAGCATTCTTGGTGCATATGACCAAATTGCTCATAATGGAAACAAATCATCTAAATTCCCTTATATTCAATATTATAGTGTGTTGAGCTAACATAAAATTTAGGGAGTGGTGTTTTACTAAGATCAACCTCAACAGAGATTCTAGCAACCTTTCCCTTAGAAACATCATAAGTAGAGGAGTTTAGTCTTACAAAATGGCTTATACAACCACTGATTTGCTGTAGTATCTCTTTGCTACCATACAACTCAATAAGGATCCCAAATATACATATTCAGACAATAATAGAAGTAATACTTGTAGTTTCGGTACTTAATTTTGGTGACCATTGTCTCACCATAAGATAATGCTGGGTAATTGTCTCAAGAACACTGCTCACAAAAAAATTATAGTTCAAGAGTTTCTAGAATTTAATTAGAAAGAAACCATTGCCAATTTCCGTGAGCTCAAAGGTTTCATCCATAGACCACAGGATTGCTAGTTTTATCGATAAAGTATCATAACTGATGTTCCATCTAAGGAGCTTAACAATGAGACATTGCTAGAATGTTTTTCTCAATGCTTTGTTCTTTGCCGCCATGAAACACATATGAGGTTGGGTATTAGGCATTGGTTGGTCATCCTCATAATTAGTGTCAGAGAAATGATCCAATTTTTTTCATTCCAATTTGTTTGTATTGGAATAATTGATTCGAGCCACTTGATCACTAGGGCGTCCCAAAAATTCCCCAAAGGGGATTGAAAGTTAAACATTGAATATAGATTAATCTATAATTACATTATTCGTACGAGGAGTGTTGGAGGGAGCCATACCATCAAGCATTGCATCGGAGTGGGAAAGAGAAGAACCTACCCAACAAATAAGTTTATCTACATGGATTCATATTTAGGGAACCGAGGGAAGGAGTGTACTGTATTAGAGATTGAGACAAGAGATTAATTCTAATAAGATAAAACAACATATAATAAACACTAATTTTCCAACAAGTTTTTTTAATTATTAAGTAACTAATTAATTATTGATTAAATAATGCTAGTAAAGATCGACCTAATGCATGCCAAAATTATCCATCCTATGCGCCAGCTTCATGCTTTCATTTAACTTTTTATAATTTCCTCTTTGACCCCCATCTAATCTGCATACGTTCATATACACACATTTGATCCAATTATTCAACCAAAATTATCCTAATGGATCAAGTGTCTTCATTGGTTTACCTTTCACGTACTTAATCAAATCATAATTTTTTTTCACAATTAACCACATTAAAAACACAAAATTATGGTACACCCACGTATCTCCTAGCAAATCCATCGTTAGTTAGACCACCAGTTCGAAGAAGAAATCATTAAATTAAAAAAATAGATAATGAAATCCGTCCCATTTTTAAGACTAATACATATAACCTTAAGCGAGGAACGAGAAAGCATAGAATAGTCATCAAAGCAATTTTTCGTTTCACCGGTGAAAGCCATGTCGACGGAAGGCAGTTGCCAGGGGATCTCGTCTGGTGCTGCATCAAGCGGCTCCACTGCCAAGCAGAGGTAATCAGTCATTCAATTGCCGTTACCCTACAACGACCTCTAACGTTCAAAGGGCTATAGTTGAATTAAGCTGCTGCCAGTTCGCTTTTCGGATAACTTTATGCAGATTGCCTACCGCATTTTTTTCGTTATAACTTTTCGTCGACCTTAATTGGCCGCTGCTGTTGCTTCTGCAGTTGTTGTGGTTTTGTGAATTCTTTTGAGGGATTAGCTGTGGATTTGCAAAATTATGAGAGATTTGCGGTTTGCTTTAGTTGGTCTAATTTGGGTGCAATTTTTTGTGTTTGGCAGTAAACTCCAGTTTTTTTCTATACCACAACTGTTGGTGATTCATGGTAGCCGGGTTTATATTCTGGGCTCATTTTAAAACTTGTGTTTTAGGTATATTTTTACGTAGGATTTGAAACGTGGAAATCAACTACTATACACTAGTACTCCCCTATTAATATTATTGTCCCACAACTCGCAGATGGATACATATTTGTTTATCTTTTGTGTGTCCTCCCTTGGCTTTCAATTAAGTTGGAAATACTCTTTTATGGCTAAGCCTCGTCTTGATTCAAACTTCAAGATGCATGGCTAATTACTACAGTGATCATAATGTTGTTTTTTCATCATTATCATGCTGCTACAAGTTGATGACTTTTCATCAAAAGAGAGACTTTTCATCAGAAGAGAACATTCTAATTGAGAGTGCACTTCAGTATAAGACATCCAAATTTAATTGTGTGTAAAGGTCATTTTGAAGTTCAATGGGGGTTTCATCTAATAGATACTAGAACTCTATTTAAAAGGGGATCAACCTAATGAGTTGAGTATTCTCTCTTCTTTTTCAAGCATTCAATTAGTACCTATTTGGTTGGAAAGCGAAGTTTGGAGCATCAATGGTTATGTGCAGACCTAAAATGTAATTGCATTATTACATGAAAACATTTAGATGAAACTTCTATTTGAGTGACCTTTTGAATTCCACAACCCATCTGACATACCTTACGTGTGTAAAAAGATACTCACAACACCTAAGGTGCATCACTGCCAATAGATGGTGAAACTATAGGTGCTCACCCTTTTGCTCTTTGCCTTTAAGTGATAGGGGACCTATTCTCAAAGTTTCTCAGTCCTGTTTGAAATCTTCTAAAGCTCTGTTGCCATCCCTTCCTGAATGCAGCAATAAGCCGAAACAGCTTGATTTTGCTCCATCTTATTCTTATCTTATTATCTAGCTTTAGTGCAATCAAGATAGCAAATACAAACAAAATGACGAAAAAGGTTTTTGAAGAGGCTCTTGCTTTTGCCTTTGAGCAAAGCAGTGAGCATACAACTGAGAGCTTGGTGTTGAATGGAGAAAAATAAGTGGCAGTTGGCGAGATGGTTGAGATAGTGGTTTTGATGCTTCTTTGATGATATTGCGTTGTGGAGTGGTAGTGTAAGGACGATAAGTGCTCTATGCTCTGATATAATGATACCACTCTATGCACAGAGCTTTAGATGAACGGAAACACAAGAAAGGATGATGGGAAGCTGAGAGGAAATGGAGGAAATTAGAGATGTAGAGGGAAAGGAATAAAAACTCTATGGATGAGAGCAACAGAATTGGTAAATTGGATGGGATGGGAGATTTGTAATCTAACTAAGCTATGAAAAAGCATTTCAGTCAGGCATTCAAATAAGTCATTCTTATTTATATTCTCTACTTCCCAAAGGTGCCACTAATACCTTGTCTTTTGTGATAATATAAAAATTTCTCCACAAGTTGATATTTGAATTTCTAATTAACATTTCCATGTCCCATCGTGGCTCATTTAAGTGTGACTAACTTATTGAATATGACTCATAATGTAAGACCAAATCTCCTGGGTCAAAGACAAAAAGTGGCAAGTGATAGCCTATATAGGGTTTCAAAGTTTTCTAGGCCAAATAAATAGAAAAGGTGCCCGGGGTTGGTTTTTGGGGATTTAGGTTTTGGGCTTTGAGACCTAGTGTTATACTTATAAGGTGCAAAGTGTGAATTGTTAACCTTAATTATGGTCCTTTCATAGTATATCTGCTGGTGCTATCTCTCGTATTCTTTTGTGATTTTAACCCAAATTTGTTTTCCATGTAAACTTTTTTGTGTTCTCTGTTGGTTATCTATGGTGTATTAGCACCATCATGTCGTGTTCAAATATTGCTAGTAGCAAAGTGGAGCTAGTGTTTTTCCTTCATGCTTTTTAGTATTATTATAAAATCAATGAAAATATGAACTATGTATTTGAGCATTCATGTGTTCTAGTGTTTTAATCACTTCAATGATTTGAGAATTTTTGGCAAGCACAAATTTATTACAAACTCTTATTTCTTTATTTATATTTTATTGTTAAATGGTGTAAAATTTCCTATTCTTGTCATTTTACTACCAAGCCCTTCGCCTCCCCGCTAGTGATGTATGTGGCATAATATATATTTCTTCATTAATATTGAGATTATTGCAATTTTTTTTAAATAAACAAATATTGATAGAGAAAATAATATCACTATCATGTATAATATTGAATATACTTTTTAACTAATATTGTTGTTGTTGTTATTATTATCTATATGTGTATTTATATACCTAGTGGGGCCCCATTGGTTTGCAACCCTAGCTTCGTCCCTAGATTCAAAGTTTGTAAATAATTTGTTAGCCTGTAATTAAGTGTAGACCTTGCTTGCAGCCATTTATGAACAATTCTAGAAACAATTTTTTTTGATTCATAAATATTAAAGTTGTATCTTGTAATAATTGAAATACCTGAAGTAGTCCACTTCCATTATTCAAAGATCAAACCCATTATCATGGTTAAGATGACCTAAAAGCATCATTTTGTGGCATTTGAATATAGTTTTGACCAACATTTCTCCATGCTGGCTTTTGTTTAAATTTTTCATATCTTTCGATGTTGTTAATCAGGAATCGTGTCTGCAATGCATGCATAATATTTACTCCCTGAATCATAAACTGCCCAGGGCCGAACTTATTGCTCCAATGTATCTCAGTTAGCTTGAAACATTGACAGATTTCATCATCTCCAATGATATTCAATGCCTGCTGTCAGAAGTTTAAAGCCAAGTCGCAATCACCTTGGGCTTCACCAGTTGCCTTTCAAATAACATGAAAACTTAGTTTGTTCTTTTTGATGTTTGCATTTTCTGCTTCAACTCTTTGGTTGAGAACTACTCAGAAAGGAAATTTCATGTACAAAAACCAATTGTGTATGGTGTATCATCATGATTTTAGGAACATGCCAACGCAATGGTTGTCATATCTGATTCTGACATTTTGTTACAGAAGAAAGAGAAAGTGGGATCAGCCTGACGAGTCATTACTTTCTGTGGGACTTGCTGTGCCTGGTGTGCTACCTGTTAGCAATATTATATCTTTAGCAGGAACTTTGGTTCCTGGACCAATGCGTGCTTCTGATGGTTCCTTGGCAAACCCGCTGGCAGCCAGTAATGCAAATATTTCCAGTGTGATTCAGGCACCGGTTATGCAGCATCAAGCTGCCACTATCGTCCAAAAATCTTCTCAAGTGAGCTTTAGATCCCCCCTTCCCCAATTGTTATGGCTTTATTGCTCCTCTTTTTGTCAGCATTTATGTGATTTTCCTGCATTTATGTATTACAATTGATTGTGGAGCTATTTTTACTTTATTTAGTTATTGCCTGGTACCAAGATCTTGGAGATTGTTAGTACACATTTTTTTTTTGGTTTTGTATGTGTTGTGGTATTTTCCATTTGATTTGAATGAGTTTTAAACAGTTGAACTGGCTCCTGAAAAATTTATTGGCTGGGAGCATTATGACGATAATGTTATCCTGATGCATGGCATCTCAATAAGAAAGAATGTTGGCCGAGTTTGAAAGTTTATAGTAATGTGTTGTTTGCTGACCCTGTGTAGAAATATAATCACTATGGTCATGCTTGGAGATATCTTGTCTTGTGAGTTCTTTGAAGGATGAAGGTGAGGCTGTTGATAGAAGAAATCAAGTGTAATGACCCTCGGGTGAACCTCACCCCCAAAAGCTAGCTTAACCGGGGAGGGAGCTCTTGGGCCATATAAACCCCACATTAACATGCTATGCCCGAATTTTGAGTCCCATACCTTGAGAGTGGGGTCATGACAATTCACCCCCTTTACAGTGATGTCTGAGGTGCTGGCTTGCCCATTCTATGGTGGCTTTCACTCTACAACTTTGTAAGCTGCCTTTCGATTGGTTGCTCGCACTTTATGATGATTTTCACTCACCACCCCTTTCCATAAGTTGCTCCTTTCTAGTCCACTACTATATTAGGATGAAAAGAGCTTTGATACCATTGTTATGACCTTTGGGTATAACTCGCCTCTAGAAGCTAGTTTAAAAGGAGATGGAACCCTTGGGCCGTATAAAGCCCACACTAGGATGCCTTGCTACCAACCTAGGATAAAGCAATAAAATTACAGTTGTGGTCGCGGTATCAGAGTGTCACGAACAATATTTTATATGTAGTGGTTGTTGTGGCGTTATTTTTTTTATATGTTTTCATAATAAGTATTAGCAAATACCAATAAATATCATAAAATATCGGTAAATATTGATGAAGTATCAACAAATATCGGTCGATAACAGATATATTGTCGATAAATATGTAAAATTCTAAATTCGTCGCGTATCATCAATTTCGTATATCGGTTGACCCAAAATCCGATAAATATCGGCCGATATTGCTTATCGGGATCGATATTTAATTGTGTGCCTAGGACTGTAGTCCCATACCTTGATGATGTGTTATGAATCATGACATCAAGCATCTATGACTCGAAATTCCTCTGCATCACTGTTATGGTTCTGTTATGAGGATCTAGCCAGGAGGGTTAGGTCCTGAAATTTAGGTGGACCTAGAGGGTTAGCCCTTTGGTTGTTTTTTCTTTATTGGTTGATCTAGATTACTTAAGCTAGGTGGTGGGGAATTAGATTGACAAATTGGGTGATTCTGTGTGCTTGTGAGTTAGGGAAATAGAGAAGAGCTCGGGGAGGGGACTAGTAATTAACTATTCTTGTTAATTTTCCATCTTGGGGCTTAAAGTCTTATTTATACAATTACAAGTTAGTAGGCTTGGGCTTGTTTATTAATAAGGTAAATATCTCACACACCATGAAAGGATATTTGTAGACTAAATCTAGACTAATAAAAATATAATTATAACTAAATATTTAGCTAAGGATACTTAATCTTCTAGGCTAAGATTTACTAAATCTATCAACTTGTGGGTATAATAAATTAATCTGAATAAATAAAATAAACTCAATCAAATAGCATAAAATCATGAGTAAGTCTTAATATCTAGCTAAAGAAATATCATGCTAGGTGGACAAGCTAAATAAAATATGTATCTAAGCGCACTATAACACTCAGACTAAGGTTCCACCTAGGGCTGTTAATGAGCTGAGCTGAGCCGAGTCAAGGTGGGCTTGGGTGATAAACGAATCGAACTCACTAGCTTTTGCATTGTAAATGAGCTCAAGTCCAAAATTTTCTTATAAAGCTTGGCTCATTTATTGAACAAGTATAGCTTGAGCTTTATTTTTAGGATCGTTTAACTAAATAAACGAGTTGAGTTGAGCCCTTAATGATCCAAGCTCAAAAAGCTTATGAGCTGGTTCTGATGGTTTACCGACCTAGTTCCACCTGCCAAGCCGCAACTCTAGGCATGCACGGGATTGGAGGAAACCGTTGGGGTATGGTGTTAACCTCACTGCTGTTCAACATGAAAATATGAAATATTGGTTGATAAGAATGAAATTTGGCATGTCCAGCTGATATGCCACTTCCCCCATGCATGCAACCATCTGGTAAGGCCTAATATACCACAATGGTAACTTCTCATTCATAGTCTGGCAGGTCTAGGTGATATGCCACTTCCCCCAACGCATGCAACCACATGCTAGAGCCCAAAGTACCCCAATGATAATTTCTCATTTATGTGTTTAGCTAATGATTTGTGTTAAAAGGCCTTGAGTTTGACATAAGTGTTTGCCTCTAAATGAGCTCCTTCTACAGTTCACAAGCTCATTATTATGAGCCTTAGGCAACTAGTGCTTGAGCTTATCAAGGACATCCCTACCTAGTAGCCCTCATCTATAGCAACTGATGTGGAGGTTTTGATCTCATAACACAACAAGGAATGAGGGTTCTGACAATAAACAAATGTGAATGTTGTGGTTTTTGTGGCTGTATGGTGAGAAGTATTATGCAAATACTGAGCCTAAGGTAACCATTTCACCCTTTGCTTGGGCTTGTCACTTATAAATTAGTGTAAGTATGTTTCGATGCTCTGAATAACCACTTTGGACTACCCATTGGTTTGAGGATGATATTCTGAACTGTGTTTTAAAGTGGTACCTTCCAATTTGAAGAACTCCCTTTGAAAATGACCGGCAAACACCTTGTCACGGTGTGAACATACAATTAAATAGCGGTTCTGCTATAGTGTAGCGGCCACTATTTAGCGGTTTTCGGGTCAGCCGCGACGCGAAATTACCGATACGCTACAGTTTTAAAATTTCACATTTGTCGGCCGATAAATCGCCGCTAAATCGGCCAATAAATCAGAAAATATCACTGATAAATCGGGATAAATCGCCGATAAACCTGCCATTTATTGAGAATTCTTAATTCTACTGAAAAAAGCATGCATGATAATTTTTATTTATTTATTTACTATATATATCTTAGATCAAGTTACTATTGAATTATAATAAAGTATTATTATTTATTATCTTCACATTTACTATTAAATAGCATGTCTTTTTTCATTCTAAGGTAAATTTAGGGTTATTAGAAAAATTTAGCATATAATGACTCACTCTAATACTTCTTATATGATATAAAATACTAATTTATTGAATATTTATATTCAAATGATCAATAAATGATAATTAGTGTATATGGTGAAATAAAAATAAAAAATCATGCCGCGACGCATAATTTATCGTTTGTGACGCTCCGATATCGTGACATCGCAACCGCGACCGCTATTTAATTGCCTGGGTGTGAAGTTATGACACACGTGATCCCATGTATGTAACATCCTAAATTTTTTCATCTATAAAATTTTGTTTAAAGTTAATGCGGAAGCGAATAAAACTAAAACAAGGAGTTTAACTAAAACAAATCAGTGTAACATCCTAAGGGTGTGATTATTTTCCTCACTCATGCCTGATGTAAGGCAAAATAAAACCAAACATACAAAAGGTCTAAGAGAGCACTAAATAGTATGGTAATGTTTTACAAACACTATAAGATACAAGAAAAGAACCAAGAGTTTAAATAATCGAAATGAACAAAAAACATCCTTTCCAAAAAGATCACTTTGGTTAGTCTAATTCTAAGTAATGTGATATCTCCCTAAGCAATGGTGTAGTATTGTAAATAGTGAGTAAAACAAACCTACCCTAATCACATGAAGGGCTCATGCTATAAAACATGAGAGAACATGCTTAAAGACATGTAACATTGGCACAATAATAATATGAAATCATTCCATGCACCTCAATAAAGAACAAGCCATATTATTATTATTATCCCATTATGTTCACTCAAATGTGTCGACTAAGATGTTCGGTTCCACTAGATCTAACTCTCTACCATAAACACACAAGTGACATGGTAGCTTCCACAAGCAGGTTTTTATAGTGATTACACCTTAAACTAATCATTAGATATCACATCCACCACACGTGGTAGAAAATACCAAGGGGGCTTGATTAGAGATACCACACCTGCCTCACAGTTGAGTATGTCTGCAACAAGGGCACAAACAATACATGAGATACCACACCCACTAAACATGGTCATACTAAGTTTTGGGGGACTTATACATAGGACACTTCACTTACCCACCATGCCATGCAAGCTTGCTATAGTAACCTAACCCTTTAAGTATGCATATACCCCTTACACATCACAAATCTAATAGAGAAGAAAGGTACAGCGTAAAAATTAAATACCACAAGGGCGACCTATACTAATCTAATGAAGAAGAAAGTTACAATGTAAAAATAAAAATACCACTAGGTTGTCCCACACTAACTCTCAACTAGCTACCTCGAGAACCGGGAATATAGGCTTGAATGAGCTTTTAAATCCAAATATTAATAATTAGTGTTTGTGGTTATAACACTCAACACAATCCAAGTGCTATGTATTATTCGCAACGGTATTTTGGGTGATAACACCTAACACAAGCCATTCATGATAACACAAGCCGATGTACACTTATTTGCTATGGTTTTTAGAGTGATAAGACCTAATACATGCCAACCATGATTATTCCACAATGGTATTTAGAGTGATAATATCTATCACAAGCCTTCCATGATTATGAACCATTTAAGAGTGTTTATAGTGATGGCAACAAAAATAAACTAACTGTAGCCATTATTTAGATCCAATTCTATTATATCAAACCACAACCAAGATAAAAGACTAAGGCTCATGCATAAAAATCAACTGTGTTTCACAAACCAATGTATTGGTTGGTTTGGGAACAGTCATAGCAAATAAATCAGGCAAACCGACTGATTTCTTAAGGCTTAACTAGTTGCCTAGTGCATGTTGAGAGCAACCAATCTACTGTTTTACCCACTACTAGTTTACCGATTCCTTCCTATCATGCGAATCAAAACTCATGGAATCCTAACTTAACCCAAGAGGATTAAATGTTGATCTAATAGCTTTATTATCAATGTCTTTTAGCCAAATTGCATTGTAGGAAGAATCTATGTAACACCCTAATTTTTACTACTGAAAAATTTCGTTTTGCAGCGGAAGTAATTAATTAAAATAGTGGGGGTTACTGTCGTGACCAACATAATTCTGGCTTATGCAACTATCCTTACATCAATTATAAGGCTAAAGACATTTAAAGTAATACAAGGAAATTAGAAAACCAAAGAACATTTATAGTACAATACTGAGTTTGGAGTCTAACTTCGAGTTTAACAATTCAAAATACAAAAGGGGAATACCATGGATCAAGAGTTCAAAAAGGGTATCCAGTTAAATACATAATCCGGATAACAAATACTCTTCACCCGACCCCAACATAGATGAAGTCACTCATTCCTACATAATGCGTCATAGGCTGCAAAATCATCTAACTGATCTTTTGAGACCTGCACATAAGATTTAGGACTTTCTGTTCGTGGGAATGAGCAACACCCATAAAATTGACGGTCAGTACGCTACGTACCGAACAGTGTTTGACAAAGCGCGCCTTAAGGCCCAAGGCGATGGGGGGTGGGGGCTTTTTTGGTGCTAAGCGAGGCGATGTGAGTGAGGCGCACGTAAGGTGGCTGAGGCACGCCAGGCGCATAGGTGCAAAGGCGCACGCCTTTGAGCAAAATTTCCTTTCAGTAAAAAAAATCAAATAGGGAGCTAAGGACTTAGGGGAGATGAGTAGATAGTTTTTGGATAAAGGGAATCCTATTTATAGTTTTAATTGGGGAGAGCAATAGTTATTTTGGAAATATCAAGCAGGGATTTAGGGGATAGGAGTAGATATGCACATGCGTTTCAGTAGAAAAAAATCATGCAGAGAGCCAGGGACTTAGGGGGAGAAGAGTAGACATGCACATGCTTTTCTGCAGAAAAAAATCATGCAGGGAGATAGGGACTTGGGGGAGAGGAGTAGACGTTTTTTTTGGAAAAGGGCAAGCCTATTATAGTTTTGATTGGAGAGAGCAATAGTTGTTTTGGAAAAGATGCACATTCTGCAATCAAACAGGCTGCAAGCCTACAAGTAGAGCCAGGTCATCAGGGAAATATAAAAAGGAGAGTAAAATTCATTTTTTAAACACATAGGTAGTATTTAACTCATATAAAAAAAAATAGAGTCAAAGACAGAGATAGACCGTAGTGAGCTGAGAACCAAAGACAGTAAGAAGAAGTGGTCCATTGTCCCAACTATCTGCTAGTATTGGTAGTATTAAACTCATTGGTTATTATTTTTCTAAGTATTTTCTTGTTATGGTATATTTTTTTTTTCCCTGAAAAATTAGTCATTTAATCATTTTTTTTAGCTTTGAGTAATTTTTGCGCCTTACATCACCTAGGCGCACGCCTTCGCTTTGCGCCTAGCACCTAGGCTCCAGGACCCCTATCGCCTAGGTGCGCCTTAGGCCTTTTCAAACATTGGGACAACGTGCAACTCTTAGGGGGAGGTATTGATAAGCCACTGGTTAAATGCGTAGAAGGGTTGCTAAGGATGGTTTTCTTGGGGCTGCTGATATGGGATGATCTTACTCAGTTAGTTGTCAGGTTGTGAGTGCTGTTGAGAGATGGTCATTAGTGCTTTGTCATTTTCCCAGTTTGTTAGAAGGGTCGGTTAGACAGGGATGAGTCATAGGAGAGAGAGCAGAAGTTTGATTTTGTAATAAATAGAGAGGGGGGGGGGATGGCTGGAGAGGGGGATTGGATTTGGCTAGAGTATGGGAGGTGTCCAGGACCTCGAATCCCTGGAATACTGTCATTCCGTCTATCAATACAATCACCACCACTTATTTTCTCTTAATCGTTTGATTCTTGTGATTATAGTGTCTGGTTCTAACACATCCGTTTCTCGTTTATTTTTTAAATTGTCCTCATTATCTTGTGAACTAGTGTAGAAATAGCATCATTTCTTCTTTGTTTTAAACTTGTTTCTGTTTCTGTTATGTGTCCGATTTAGACAAAAATCCAAGATGAGCTAATAATTGCTAGAGAAATAGTCATAAACGATGCAGAACCTGCTGTACGATTCAAGCTCACTAAACGTCAGATGCAGGAAGAGGTGAATTTTATGATTCTATTTGGATCACTGTTTCTTTTCTTGTCGAGCCTCTTCTTTGCTTAATAGTGTGGTTTTTGGCGGGGGCAATCAAAATAGAATCTTGTAATTGTTATTGTTTGAAAATCTTTGATTACTTGATGAACTACCTTGCTGAACCGTGCAGATCCAGAAGTGTACTGGTGCTGTGGTGATAACTAGGTTAGTCAAAGAAAGAGACTGTTTTCAGCTCCTCCGTTATGTTTTTGTTCTGACATCACATGTGAGCTGATTTGAATTTCAGGGGAAAGTACCGTCCTCCAAATGCAGTACCTGATGGTGAAAAGCCTTTGTATCTTCACATCTCTGCTGGAGCACACGTGAGTTTGTGCTCTTTCTTGTTGGCATTAAAAATAGAAAGACAAATTCACTGCAAAGGGGACATACATGGTTGTGTATTGGCAATTGTAGGTGCATTTAAACCAGCATACCACGATGGATAGTGTTTAGTTTGGGCAGATGGTAGTTGTAGTTAATATTATTTTCTTTCACATTGTGCTCTAACCTTGTTTCTCAACAAGCTCTTGCGCTAACATTCCTTATGTTGGTAAAATGTTACAGTACTGTAAATTATGTTATGTCCCAAATCTTATAATGTAAATTATATCTGCAGTTGAAAGAGACTGCAGAGAGGATCATAGCTGTAGATCGTGCTGCTGCCATGGTTGAGGAAATGCTGAAACAGGTAAAATGTATTTGCATGCTGCTATTAACTTACTTTAAACTACAGCGAGAGAGATTAGCATTATGCCATTACTTTGTATTCAGCAGTAGAAAGAAACTAACTTCGTCATTTTTGTCATCAAATCAGGTTCCTCAGCCAGTGAGCACATGTGTATATTTGGGATTTGAAGCAGATCCATCTTTGAACATTGCTACACGTATCCGTGGGCCTAATGTATGCCATATTTTTTTCCTCCTCTTCATTGGTTTCTTCAGATTTTCTGTTTTCCTCTTTCTCTGCTGTCCAGTTTTTAATGTTATATGGACACACTAATTGTTCAAGAGATCCAAGAAATGGACAACAGTGAAATTGGTGATCCTTTTTCTGTTTGTGTGTCTGACTGCCTAGTTAAAATATTTTATGTGCCATATAACATCTGGTCCTTTCTTCTCTTCCCAATTCTTTTTAAACAATAAAGATGGAGCATGGTGAAGAGAGAAGACGGCTAAGCGAAACCTTGGTACTCAAGATATGCTGTGCGAAAATTAGAGGGAATCAGGCACTTGTGATTGCTTCTTCAAAAAAATAAAGAATCACTTTACCCTTTGACTCAAAGGAAATGATTTGAGACTTCTAATATTTTATGCCTTGTGCAGTATTTGAAAAGGCGCGCCTAAGGTGCTAAGGTGCAAGGCTCAAAGGGTTGGGGCTTTTTTTTATCCTAGGCAAGGCAACATTGGTAAGGCGTGTGTACAACGCACTATGGCACTGAGGTGCACGAGGCTCTAAGGCGTGTGTCTTACTAAAAGTTAGCTACGTTAAGGTTTTAATTTCATTTAAAAAAATCTCAAATCAATTAGAAAGGAAATGGAGGTAAGGGAGGACCAATACAATAAATGTAATTTTGAATGAGAAAAAAAAATGCATTTAGTGTAGAGAAAGAAATTCTGATTAGCTATTTTTGGGCTTTGTTTTTATAAATACAATAGCTAAATCTATTGATGAGAAGGAAAGGGAGGGGAAAAAAGGTCATGGGAGGACCAATAGACATGATTTTGAAATGAAAAGATTATGTATTTCAAGAAGATCAAAAGCAATACTAGATTGGTAATAGTAGTGCCTCACTATGCCTATGCGCATGCCTTCTCCTTGCACCTAGCGCCTAGGCTCTAAGATCTTTATCGCCTAGGTGTGCCTGAAGCTTTTTCAAACATTGGATTTATGAAGGGTAACATAGGATGGTAACTTTTGGCTTGAGAAATTTGCTAATACAAGTGATGTTGCTGTCATTTTGGAGCATCCCAAAATAACAGGCTGTTGAGTCCTTTGATCCTTTCACCCATATGTTTTACCACCTGTTTATAGGTAATTTTTACCAAAGCACTACTGGACGAATGCTGTTTGACCACCGAGGACCTCATTCAGCCTATGTAAATGTAAAATTTGCTAGATATGATTTTTCCTTTTGTTTTGTCAAGTTTTTTAATTTCGTTAACCTTTTATTTTTCCTGATTTATGATTTTCATAAAGCAAGTAATTGCTTTAACAATGTTTTTTTTTCCCACTTCTTTATTGTGTTTCTTTTCACTCCCATTGAGTGGCTATCTTTTTCTTCTTTTTACCAGTTCTAATGTAACTTGTCCAAAATAGACAATTTACATGAGATGAAAAAGAATGATTTCTATAGAAGAATTTATTATCACCATACAAATATACTAAAATATTGATGAAAGTAGTATTTCAAAATATTTTAGGAGTGTTGGCATACGCACAAAATAGGGCATATTTTGGCATTCTGACTCTGTTTATTGAAAAATTGCCAGTAACATGGGTGATAAAATGGCTCAACGAATAATTTACAGGAACGTTCGTATCACCTGGTGGTAAGTGGTTATACAATGTATAACAGATGGTCAAAAAGGACTTAACCTAATAAACTGTGTCGTAAGGAATTAGGTTGAAGGGAAAGTTCGCCCATTCTTATTTTGAAAAATATGTTACCTCGATGATTCACTTGTTTTCGTGTTGATTACATTGCCCTGTTTATGTTATTATCCTATTTGTATATATGCAATTTATTTTTTGTTTTCTCAGTTGAAATTTTATTTTTTATTATTCTAATTATAAATGCACCAGATGAAGATAAGAGATTCTAATATTGAAGCTTTTCTTGACATCTCCATTCAATGGGAGAGATTCTTTTGTTTTTTGTTGGTGTTGGTTGGGTATTGTACGTGCAGGATCAATATATAAATCACATTATGAATGAAACAGGAGCAACAGTCATACTAAGAGGACGTGGTTCAGGAAATTCTAGCTGTGCTCTTGGGGAAGGTGCTCACTTTCTTCACCCTTATTTCAACATTTCAACTTGTATTAACCAATCCGTATTTTCTATATCGTTTTTGAATTTTAACTTCCTCTAGTTGCTATGCATACTTAACCTTCATAGTTTTTCACAATGCTTGCTTGTAGAAGGGCTCCAATCTCTACATTTATTCTTGTCAAGTAACGATTTAAAAAGTCTTGAGAGTGCAAGGCTTTTGGCAGAGAACCTTTTGGATACAATTAGCAAAGACTGTGGTGCGACCAGGTAATTTAAAATTTTCATACTGTAACACATTGTTATATGGAAGTTGATAAAGCAAGCATATTTAAAAGAATGTAAGTGCTAGAAAGAAGAACGTAAAGTGCAAGAAAGAATATACAAGAATAGAAAGATTGATATGGAATTGGCCATTAAATCCAGCATGGTAAATTTTATACGGTTGGCAATTCACTTGATTTCCACCTCCTTACCCGATGCCTATAAACCCAAATGTCTGAAAAGCACATATATAGTTCCATTTGGTTTGTGTGTTGACATCTCTTTGCTAGTTATCCATGGCTCACATTAACTTCATACAAACCCCCATCCTGAGTAGATCTATATCCCATTGTTGAAATAAAATTTGTAATACACAAAGTTCATGTTACATTGTATACTTCCCTCCCATGCATCTCTTTTGTGTAGTAAAATCTTTCACTAACAATAATAGGCTTTTTAGAGGTTAAAAATGCCATTTTTAATGGCAACATACTTTCAACCACTATTTTTTTAAGAAACTAGGAGAAAAGTAAAATTGAAAAATATTGAAACTCAGCATTGTTTGGATTATCTTATTGCTATTAGATACCATGACTTTGACAACTATAAGGTTCAATTCGTAGGATTGTGAACCATTATGACTTACGAGATAGAATTGCCACCTTTGTTATTTGCACTCTCTCACAACAAGGGCTTTCTTGTATTAAATGCCGCTACACACATATAGATATATATATGCATGTAGATAGAATTACACATACATATATTTTGTATAGATTCCCATAGCGATGAAGTTATACATACTATATCTTATTGAAGGCATGCATGTGACTCAAAATCACATGTATTTACACACACACACACACACACACACACACACAGACACGCTGTATAAGAAAACATAAAAACTTAAGATTTAGGTTGGTCTCAAGCTAGTCAAAGCAATGATACATGGAAATTTCACAATCAAGCATTCTCAAATCTATATTAGGATTATATTCAATGTGTAATCTAGGGATCATCTTCTATCTTCTATGGGTAACTTGCTTAATGGTTCCTGCCTTAAACCAGTTTTGGCTTCTCTTTCTCCTCCTGCCTCAATTTTTCTCCCGCATTTGAATCTTTTTACTCTTAATCTCCTTAAACTTGATAATGTTTGAAAAGGCCTAAGGTGCACCTAGGTGATAGGGAGCCTAGGCGCTAGGCGCAAGGTGAAGGCGTGTGCCTAGGCGATGTGAGGCACAAAAATTACTCAAAGTTAAAAAAAATAATGATTAAATGACTAAGTTTTCAGAAAAAAAATATACTACAACAAGAATATACTTAGAAAAATAACAACCTATGAGTTTAATACTACCAATACTAGCAGATAGTTGAATCTATGGACCACTTCTTCTTGCTGTTTCTGGTTTTCAGTTCTCTACGGTTTGTCTCTTTGTCAGACTCTATTTATTTTTTTTATATGAGTTTAATACTACCTATGTGTTTAAAAAAATGAATTTTACTCTCTTTTTTATATTTCCCTGATGACTCTGACTCTGCTTGTAGGCTTACAGCCTGTTTGATTACAGAATGTGCATCTTTTCAAGAACAACTATTGCTCTCCCCAGTCAAAACTATAACAGACTTACCCTTTTAAAAAAAAAATGTCTACTCCTCTCCTCCAAGTCCCTAGCTCCCTGCATGATATTTTTTCTATTGAAAAGCATGTGCATGTCTACTCCTCTCCCCTAATTCCCTAGCTCTCTACATGATTTTTTTTTTCTGCTGAAAGGCATGTGCATGTCTACTCCTCTCCCTTAAGTCCCTGCTTGATATTTCCAAAACAATTATTGCTCTCCCCAATTAAAACTATAAATAGGCTTCCCTTTTTTCAAAAAATGTCTACTCCTCTCCCCTAAGTCCTTGGCTTCCTGTGTGATTTTTTTTTGCTGAAAGGAAATTTTGCTCAAAGGCGCGCGCCTTTGCTCCTATGCGCTTCTGCGCTTGAGGCGCACCTCACTCACATCACCTCGCTTAGCACAAAAAAAGCCCCCTCCCCCCATTGCCTTGCGCCTAAGGCACGCTTTTTCAAACACTAATCCTATTCTATCATTTAAACTAAGTAGTTATTCCTAGTCACTATCACCTTGTGTGACCCCCTACTTTGCCTTAAACAAAGGAGCTATTTGGCTCACCAACAGTTATTCTTTGACTTATAAATATCCTAATCTACACTCATCTAGTTAAAATACAACCAGACTCCTTATTTCCTTCATTCCATACTTCTTAGCTTCCTACACAAAACCCATCTTCTCCATCTTTTGTTCGCAAACTACACAAAACCCCATTTTGCCTCCTTTTTGGAGCCCCTTTTCTTTCATCATCTTTCTTTTCAACATCAATGGTTGGAAAGCAAATTTTTCTGCTCGTCATCATCTTTCTCACATATGTAGTTATCTATTACCTCCGATTCTAAATAAGTGTCATTTTAGATTTTTTTACTCTTATTAAGAAAGTATGCAAATTATCACTTCTAACCTTATTAAATATACCTCATTAAATGATATTTATAATGAAAACCATTTAATGAGTGGGGGTAACTTGAGAAAAAAACTCACTTTTAGTATTGAAAATCTGAAATGACACTTTTTTTGAATATATATATATATATATATATATATATATATATATATTTCTAAAATAGCACTTAATATGAAGTCGGAGGCTTTAGTTTTTAATTCTTTATTTAATTTAAGTTCAGCAAACATATATTTGCTCGGCTGCACATGTGATAAATATCAGTTTGATTGCTTGATACCTTGAGTAGCATTGTGGAAAATTAATGCTAGTGGAATTGCTTGACAACAATTGAATGATGACAACAAGCAGCCAACAAATAAGAATCATACGAACACGGTGCTGCATTAGAATGCATGCTGGTGAACTGGGAGCTGCGCGCAAAACTTTTGCATTGAGCTGCATTTGTTTTATCTATAGCTCCTTCTCCAGCTACAACTAGCTTGTGCATAGCTAACTTACTCCTTGGCATGATGAAAGAATGAAGAGAAGAAAGGAAGGGAAAAGGGAAAAGGGAAAATTAGTCCAAGTCATGGCACAAATATGGATATATAGTAATTATTAGGTTCTAAGTAACAATGTCTGCCTTAAATAATCAAGCTCCCTCATTCCTTCTTATGCATGCATCAATCATTTCCTCATTATCTAGTATCTACTCAACATACCACTTCTCTCTTTAGTCGGTGGCTCACATTCTTAGTCTTCTTCTTGTCTTATCCTTTCAAAAAACAAGTGCTGCCTATGTTTAACACGATAGGTAGGCGTGCTTTCTACGCTAGTAATATCTAGGATTAGTTTAAAGTAATTATATAATATATTATCCCCCTCCATCCTTTGTAGTTTACAAGTTGTTCCATTTTAAGTTGTATTATGAGGTATTATGTATTTTTACTTCCCTTATATCCTTATAGATTTGTACATTTGTGTTAAGAAATTCTTAATACTGAGGCAATAAGGAATGTAACTATTAAACTAATGAGGCTGCATTTTGGCTAATGTTTGACTATTTCTTATTCTTCATCATTTTTTTAGCCCTTGAAATACTAAAGAGTGGAGGAAGTGTATCATATGCATCCGATGGTAGCCTATGGATATTGTTTCTATAGGATTTTGTACTTATATCTTTTATGGAAATTCTTTATCTTCTTTCTATACAAAATTTTGAGAAATTTTTACACTTTTGTATCATAGATCATGGAGTTCAATCTATTTTAACTGATTGCCATGGATAAAAATCTATTGATATTTCTAAATGGCCCTTTTGGATTTTAAGGCTGCATTGTAGTTCATATTAGTTTGACTACTTTCTTTATCTTAACGATTTCCAAACCCTTGAAACTCTATAGGACGGAGGAAGTTTATGACATGCATCTGATGGTAGCTTAGGGTTATAGTTCTTTTAGGATTCTATAAATATATATATTTTTTGAAAATTTGAATATTATTTCTATGCAAAAATTTCTTAAAATCTTTTACTCCTTTGTGTCTTAGATTGTAGAGTTAACAAAATGCTATGATACCCCCTTATTCTTTTAGGAAAAGCTCCCATTTAACATGTTTTGTCATTTTGAGTTGTTTTCAGTCATCAATTAAGTCATTCATGGCCTCAAATGTGATTCTTTGTGTTTTAAAGCATTTTTTTCGGGATTTTAGACCAGATTAGTTTTAATTAGGTTGTCTTGTTGGGCTTATATACCTTTGGTTTTAATGTTTTGGGCTTTACCCTTTAACTTCTTGCGTTTGCTTGTAAGCCTTGCTAATGGTTTGTTATGTTTTGGCCTATGAGCCTCATAATGTTTTGATTTAGTTTTGAGTTTAATTTGGGATCTCTTATGTCCTTGTAAATTTTGTGGTTTTACTGAACTTGTTTGTTCAAGGCTTCATGCCATGTCTTGATTCTGGGTCTTTGGAATCCTTTTTAAGCATATTGGTATGTGATGAGATATGACTCATCATATGTGGATTGTACATTGTATGTTATTACTTAAAATAGGGTTTTATAGGTGAGGTGAGGTGGCTCGTAAGCTTTTATGGTAAACAATCCAAGCTTGCGAACTTTTGCACTATAAACAAGATTTAACCCAAATTCTTTATGCTCGAACTTGGCTTGGTTATTTAACGACCCTAAAAATAAAGCTTGAGCTTGGCTCGTTTAGCTTAATGAACGTGATGAAATTAAAATGCTTGCTAGCTAGTTTTTTTTGTTTATAGCCCTAACTTAAACCTTGTGTTTTGGTGTATAAGTTTATTGATTCTATATTTCCAACTCTTGGAAGTAGCTAAGCCGAGTTTAGTGAGTTGTGTACAAGCTCTTTTTATTAGGTATTTATATGCCGGTATTTATTTGCCTTCGGGCAGGAACCTGAGTTGGTTCTAGTACTCTTCCTACTCTACTAGCCTTATGTTTCTTTAGGGTGTGTCAACCCTTAGGGATTTCTGTTCATAAGAATCTGATGATATTTCTAAAATGGTCCTTTGTGGTTTTTATCATAAAAATTTAGTGTGTTACACTGAAGTGTTTCAGTGAGACTATAAATGTGGTAATTTTTTTTTTAAAAAGTAAAAAGTAAAAAAGAAGGCCTATGGAATTTCAAGGACAAAATGGGTTGAATAAACATTAAGCCTTCTAGTATACCACATGCAGAAGGTGTTTAGGTCTATAATTACTTCCCAAAAGTACTATGAACAAGCTTTATCTTTGCTTTAGACATGAATCATTAAAATCCCATGATTTCATAACATCTCTATTCAAAGCAATCTTAACTTTCTTTTTCAGAACATTTTTGTAATAAACTCTTTCAAAAAATGTACTACATATTTTGTCAATTACTTCTTTGCACTATTGATGTATATTGAAAATCAATGAGACTTTTATTTTTAGAATCAGTAATGGCTGCATCACCTATCACAGGGTCCCAACAAGCAAAGTTTATGGTGCTGTCCCTCAACCACAGAAACTTCTGTCAGGAGTTCATATTTCTGGAGCTGAACAAAAGTTGGATTTAAGTTCAGTTGTTAGTTATCCATCATCTGTTGTGGCTGGCGCACCAGCTTCTGCATTTCCAGTCAAAACCCCTGGGGTTACAACTGATACATGTTGTGGACTGGTGGCACAACCCGTCGGACTGTTTCACTCTGGACAGTCACCACCGAATGGGATGATTTATCCTCAGTCATCGCTGATTAGCAGTACTAGTTATGGTGGGTATGCTGGAATATATCCTCAAGCCACTCCTTTGCAACAGGTTGCATTAGCCCTGAGACAGTCGAGTACAGCTACGATGGGTGCAGAACTCAAGCCAGGTGATAGAACCTCTTGTGAGAAAGAAAAGCGATCATCCCAGAAGCGGAAGTTTCAGGAGTTGCCAGCTCCTTCAAAGGCTAGCACTGCATCCTACCAGGTAACCCTCTCTCAGCACAGTACATGCAGTTGAGCTGCTTTGAGTTGTTTCTTCGGATATCTATCTGCAATTCATCAAATTGGATTAAACAACTTAAAATAGCAATTTTAAGTAGCTTGATCTCCATGCTACACGTGCACTTAAGTTGCTATTGATAATGCATTTGCTACTTTATGAAACTTGTAATATTTATTACTTGAATTTATACCAAAGGTTAATTGAAACCAAGCTTGAGCTTTGTTTAAAAATCCAAGAGATACAGAAGCTATTGCAGCTAGAATTGACATGCATGGGAATGAACGGGCTGTGTATCTACTCTTCACAGTCATTTCTGCAATGTTTATGTTAAGAAAGTAGGATTAGAAATGACTATTTTCATTTTCAGCATTTTATGTTTGACATGTGGCAAAGTGGAATACTATGGCATTTGTGTACATGTCGGTGAGCTTGGTTAACCTATAATTAATAGGTTATATCCATCCATGCCAATGCACTTGTAATTCTGTGAGAGCTGGATACTATCAACTTATCTTGAACTCAGAAATCAGGATGCTTTTGGCACTATTGGAATGTGTAGTGGAGAGCAATAAGTTTTGTCTGAAATCTTCTTCTAACCTACTTTTTAGGTGAAGTAAATAAAAGGCAATATGTAGAACAAGTCAGTATCATGGAATGTTGAGTGCTAGATATTGAACATCTAGGGATACAGGTTGTAGAGCACTCGAAACTAGGTGGAGCTGTTGGTTGATGAAGCAAAAATGAAACTGAGGTGCTCATGGTGAGGGCAGTATTGATAGTACTTTTGCAAACTGATTTAGACAAAAATTATGATCTGAAATATGTATACAACATAAATCTATGACATAAAGAATTGATCCTATTATTTACTTCGTTTAGCTTATTGTTCCATGTCTGTTATGTTTTATCTAGACCTCATTGATTGAAATTTTTAGAATTTTAGTGGTAATGATGATGCTTTTTGGCAATTTGTTTTAACACAATAGACCATGCATCTTGTTTTCCTCTAGAATTTTCTGGTTATGGGTGTTAGCTTGTAATATTTTTACGGACTAAATTATTTCCTCATTGTTCAACTACAACATTGAAGGTGATCCTTAGTTAGGCATTATTTCCCTTAACAAGTTGTTGACTATTGTTTTCTTTATTATACAATTTATTATTTCCCTTACTGACGAATGTACATAAATGATTGCCTCTAAATCAATGTTGTTAGGATTGAGATTCTACGTAGGATCGATGGAGACTTATAAAATCAGATCGTAGGATCGTAAGGTCTTACGACAAAAATATATCTCATAAGACCTGTATGCTATAAATTATTCACATTTGAAGTTAAATAACACCAAAAACTTTTAGTTAAGCTTTCATATAGTTACATAATTGAGTTCAATATGGAAACATACGTAAAGCGCAAGACAATTATAGAAACTTAACAGCAAATTACAGAGCAATATATCAAAATTAAATGCATAACAACTTTACATAAAACAAGTAGAAACCCATCAGATCAAAGCACAAAGCTCATGAATTAGAATCATAACTACTATGAACATTCATCCCAAAGCAATAAACAAAATTATAAATTTGTTATGTAAGCTTCGAACTAAAACGAAAAAAATAGAGTAGTCGAATCCAAAAAGCATACTTTCTAGAAAATACCTACTTTAAAATTAAGAAGAGAAAAAAATGAACTTTGTGGGTGCTACTATTGTTGGGCTGTTAGAGTTTGTCACACAATCGTCATTGGATTGTTGGAGTTGGAAGCCGCTACTGCATTATTGTTGATCAATGTTTGTTGTCATTGCTCATCTTGCCGTGATGAACATAGATTCAATTTTAGGAGAGAAGGTAAACCGATGATAGAAAAGAGAATGACTAGAGGAGGGGCTTATTGAATGAATGAATGAATGAGAACTCAAAATAGACTTCAAGCTAAGGCGATTCTGTAAAACAATATTATTTTATTATTTTTGTGTTTGGCTAGAATCGGTAGATCTTGCTCCAATCCTGTTATCGTCCAAATTCTGGAATAAGTACGATTGGTTGTAGGATCGTGGTTCGCAATCCCACTGGTTATGCAATCCTGGCGATTCTACTACCGATTTGGTACTTTTGGATCATAGGATCATGCTTTAGTCCCCCTGCACGTTTCCTTCTGTAATATTAGTTTTCCCGCCCCTTGCTTCTTAGTTCAGTACCAGCATTTTTTTGGTTTGTGCGTACTGTTTCATTGTTATATTTTAATCGGCTTGTTTTATACTATCCAATTTATAGGAAGTATCATTTTAGACTTCTGCACAGAAAGTACGCAAATCGACAATTGTATCCTTATTTAATGATGTTTATAATATAAAACATTTAATGAATAGGGATGATTTGGAAAAGTAATTCACTTTTTGCACTGAAAGTCTAAAATGACACTTACTTTGAATTAAAAGAACTTTGGTAAAAATGACGCTTACTATGAATATAAGGAACTATATGTATATATATATATATATAGTTGGCAGTAACAAGCGGACACATCTGTGTATCTGGAGCTTGTTGAATCAATCTTGATCTTATTAAATGAAATACTTTTTTCCTTTTTTTTTTATGATAAATTATATATTCCTCTGTGTTCAGTGTGTCAGCTATTGTCCATAGATTGTTTGTATATAAAATAAGTAGGTCTAGAGAATGGTGTCTTATATGTTGCTGTAGTGCTCAAATGACGGGATTATGTTTTACTCTTTAATCTTTATCTTCTTCCTTTTCTGACCTGTTCTACTTATGATTCCAGGTATTTTCTCTGACCTTCTGTGAAGCTAATAGGCTGATTATGGGCTTCTGTATTGGACAGTTTATGTGTCACAGGTTTCCAGTTTCAGGGTGCTGATCGGGCTGCACGTGTTACTTCAAATTTCTATGGCTAAGTTGAATGCTTTCTATGCATTTATGGGACATTATATGATTGATGAGACATTACATTTTATCATGTTTCTTTGAATCATACAGTAAATTCTGACCACCGGAGCTTTTCAACTAATGTTGTGATTTAACTACAATATAGCTACAGAATAGCAGACAGAATTTACTGTAATGTCAACTGCTTTCTTGAATTTGGAAAAATATTTATCGCTGTTTTCTGCTACTATATGATTTCCCATATTTCCTGTAAAACACATTTCATTTCAGCCTTTGGTCCTAAATGGGTCACACCATAGATCTAAGAATCTGTTCTGGTTCTACTGTTGGACAAGTTATGCAACCCAATGGAGAAAAAAAGAAAAGAAAAAAATGGTCATATTTTTTAAAATTCATGAACCAAAAAAAAAAAAACGGAGCTGGTTTTATCGAAAGTCTATAAATGATACTTTTTGCGCATTTTTTCATTTTAAATTCGATTTTAAGTAATTGTGTGTTTTCATAATGATCCCTCACCCTGCTGCACAAAAACTACAGCCACTGTGGCAACGTCCTGCTGCTAATACAGTAATTCACAGCGGCAGTAGCCAGGCAGTGGCAACAGTTTTGGCTGTCCAAACAAACATCACTAAAAGCATGTTTTAAAAGGAATAAAAAAGAAAAAGGAAATTACTATATTTTAATTTTATTCCTCCATCAAACTGACACCTTTTATCTGTCTGTGTTTTTATGAGCTCCGAGATTGCCTTCTTTTTATTTACCATGAATGTTTTTGCAACTCTAAATTGTATGGGTCAACCAAGCGAATGATCCAAATTCTTCAGGAAGAAAAAGGAAGGAAAAAAAAGTGGAAAGAAATATACTTTGGAAACATGTTTGCCACAAGTAAAAGATGTGAAAACATTTCAAATGGTACCAGCAAATATTTTTGATTTAATTTAAATTTAATCTATTCTGGCTCGTCTAAAAATCAAACAGAATGATTGTCTCCTGACAAGAGTGGCCTCGTGCCATATATCGGTGTGAAGTGCTAATTTTGGATTGAAATTGTGGTTGTGGTTTGGTGTTTTAGAAATTTCTGTTAGTATCTTGCTTAGATATTGTGTCGTGATTCCTCATCCATTTCCTTCTATTATTAGTAATCTAAACATGCTGTGTCCGGGAAGAATAAAAGTTATCCGTCTGCTGGTATGTTTGACCTAATAGTCTTAAGCAAATATGGTGCACTTTTGTCCATTTTAACTATGCAGGGGTCAGAAATCCAAAAGTCAACTAAATCTTCATCAGATGCAAGAAAATTTCCAAACATGCCACCTCCGAAGGAGTTGGTTGATTCCCCACCCGAAGTAATCCCTTCACCGCTTCTGTGCAGTATGCCCTCAAGCAATCCTCCACATAGGACTTTGTTTCCACCACCTCCTTCTAGAGGCGTGCCACCTCCTGAGAAAAAAGCTTTGACCATGTCTCCACCTCCAAAGTCCATGTGCCCACCACCGCCGAAGTTCAATTCATTAGCTTGTGCCGTCGAAGATAGTGAGAGAGAGAGCATTGCCTGCAGCTCAAAAGCTGGGACTGTCCCAGGTAGTTTAAAAATGCTTCCCTGGCTGGCTCCCTTGCATAAATGCATACTTCCTGTTATATTTTCTTCACGATCTTCAACTGTTTCAAATCAAGGTTTATTATAAGTTACTTTAATTGTTTCAGATACTTTGGTTAAGTTAATGGAATATGGCGAGGATGATGATGACGATTCTGAGGAAACTCTGGAAGATTCATGTAGGAGTGACCTAATGGCATCTTCGAAGCCATTTTGGGCTGTGTGAATAACGCTTCATACTAAAGCTAATGATGACTGTCGGTGGGTTTGATCAGCCAGTCTATGAAGTGATGCTGCTGCCTGCAGGTTTTGCAAGCGAAAAAATGCTGCTTGCTAAAGCTGCTAAATGGAAGTAGTTGCTATTTTTTCTTTATCTGAGCGCAGGTCCTGAGGATGGGGAGTTGGTTTTACTTTGTAGGATAGATGTCGTTAGTAGATTTTCGTTTTGTATTATAGCAGTCTCGCCATCTTGATGTACATTGAAAGTGCATGTTCTTGGTTTAAAACATTTCTCTGAATTTAGTTTTTTCCCCCCCTCTACTTCTTCCGCCCCCAACCCAACCTCCCTCTTGGCCAGAATCCAGAAAGCGGTATATTGTTGAGCGAACTTGTCTTTTGGTCTGTGATTAAAAAACCGGGTACCTGGAGGCCCGTCGGTGCCAACTATTTGGTTTTAAAATCAATATACTGATTAGAAAAAAAATGAATTGTTCTAGAAAAGTTAGATCGGACTGGTTAAATGATTTACCCCCATTATACTTTAAACGATGTTGTTTCATTTATGCAAAAATAAATAAAAAAATAAAAAATTAAGTTTAAATAAATTGATTGATTTAGTTGGATCAGTTGAATTAAGATTAAATTATATCATACTATATTTTTTAGTAATTAAAAATAATTTTCAATCAAACTACAATTGAATTGTTAATAGTTGATTTTTGGTTTGATATTTAAAATATTGTTTTTGGTAGGTTTTATTATGGAATGTTAATTCCCCTACTTTAAAAGATTTATTCCTCTAATTTCACACCTCTTCTCATTCTATTCTCTCTTATTTCCCTTTCAATTTTCTCTTTTCTCTTTCTTTTCCCATTCCTACTTTTTTTATTTGTAATATCCTAAATTTTAAATTCGAAAACTCTTGAAAATATATACGAAAGCTAAATATTATGAAGGTATTATTGTCACAACTAAGTATAAGTAGTACCAATATTTTGATTACACTAGTTAAGAGTACCTCGTAAAAAAAATTTATCAAATTTTATTAATGGCGTAAGTAAAAGGAAATTTCAATGTCCAGTAAAATTAATAAAAACCAAGTTAAACAAAATCACAAAATGAAAATACTTACTACAACTAAACACCATGATAACAATTTACTGAAATAAAAATAGTCACTACTTTCACTCTTTTCCACCATGTATAGCATCCATATATTGACTATATTCATACTCAATTTGTACTAAATTATATGTTCACTATGTACATTATGGATCTTTGCAATCCTGTTTAATAATAAATTAATTGAGGAAACAACTAAGTAACACATAAGTATATAGAAATAGTACCACATATATATATATATATATAAACATATAAATCTACACATGTACACCCATGTCACATAAGGAGACTACGCAAAGAAAATCATCTGGTTATTAATCTTTATTTAGGTGATCACAAAATTAAATTATTTAAGTGGGTAATCCAATTAAGTGGTCACCTAACAAATCAAAGTTTGAAGACTTAAAACCAACCATAAGAGGATTAGAAATCACATTGGGGTCATACCGGTGGATATCCTAAAGTCCAAAGATCTATCACTTCAGTAATCTTATCTCTTAAGTATACCCAAACCCTAATAGGGTTTGAAGAAACCTTTAGAGTAGATGAGAAAACTTAATTAGACATAAATGATAAATAAATAAATATGCACGAAAAAAAAGAAAGGCATTTGCTGATCTTCAACTTCAGAAGGCCAAACATGAAAGGCTCAAACCCACCTTATATTTCACTTTAAGTTAAGGTATCTTAATTAATGACTGCCATATAGAGACATATACTCCACCACATCAACTCCACTTTAACCACTTTCCACAATAGTTTAACTTTCCATGTTAGGTAAATTTCCATATGAGATAACTTTCAAAAAAGAAATAGAAACATATCCAGTCGGGGTCACCACTAGAGGTGGAAAATGGGTCATACGGGTCTTGTTTAGGCCAATTAAATTTGAGTTTGGTTTTGGTTAGGTGTCCTTCGAATTCAAGTCCATTTAAGCTAACAATCATTCAGATCAGGTTGATATTAGGCCAAGTTATTTTGGGTTAACAAAATATATAGTTGAGTCCAGGTTTGACACATTAGATTTTTTTGGGCTTAGGTTTAATTTGAGTATATAGACTCCAGGTGGGATTGGATTCAGGCAAGGTTGATTTAGGTCTCCATATTCTGAGTGTTATTGAGCTTGAGCTAAGTTCATTCAATTCATAATTTTCATTGATATTGACTATTATTAATTTAAGATGTGATTTATCATTATTTTTATGCTTATTAGAGTAAATTTTATTGTCATATATGTAATGCTATAACAAATTGCTATCATAAAATAAGTAATAATAATAACAATAGTAATAATAAATTATTATTATTAGCATTAATATTATAGTTATTGTTATAAATATAATTATAAATATTATTATATACATCTTTATAATGATTGTTATGAATGTTATAATAATTGTAATTACTATGTTTGTTATAATAACTATTATTATTATAATAATTGATAATAATAATAATAATTGTTATTATTATCATCTTTATAACTATAATAATCATTATTATTATTAGAAATACAAATATAAATTTCATTAATGTCATTATAACAATATATATGATACTTATTATTTTACAATAATAAAGTTATGCTTATCATAATAATAATAATAATAGAAATTTATATGATCTAACACGATTGATGCGAACATGATATTAAAATAAAGTCAGAAGAATATAGGCCTTGCTAGTTTTATTCCATTTATTGTTACATGGGTTCCATATTATTATTTTTACATAAAATTTTATTAATAAGATAATTTATTGATATTTATGTAGCAATTTAAATGAGATAAACTATTATCCGTGTAGATCGAATTTAACTTTAGTGTGAATCAAGTTTGAAATTATGTTTGAGTATGGATTAGGTTCAAGTTAGGTCATTTTGGATTGGGTAGTTTTGGGTCAGGTCATTATTAGGGTTTTGTGTGGGTATGGGTTGGGTTGGGTTGGGTTATTTGACTTGTATCATTCGGGTATGGGTCATTTATCAGGTTGATAAAATTTGGAATAGTTTCAAATTGGTTTGAGTTGTTTTGGGTTGAGATCGAGTTTAAATTTTATATCAAAATCAAGTTTTAGGGCTGTTTGGATTGCGTCATTTGATCAAATCTGCTTTGCCAGATTTAGTCACCACTCTATTCAAAAGCTAGGTAAGAAAACATTATTAAACCCACAATTTCAATAAAATAAAAAAATGAGTCAAAATATCTTAGTGTATAATTATACATTAAAAAAATAGTAAAACTTAATTTAGTCACATAAAATATGAGCCTTGTAATATATTTATAATAAATAAAATGTTTTAAAAAAAATTATATCTCTATAACGCACCCGTAAAAAGTAATTTTTTATTATTATCTCAAATCAATAAAGAACTCACATTTAAATAGAATTTGTAAAAATAAAATAATCATCGTTAGGTCTTGAGTATAATAAAATCATGGATGTTAAGATAAAAACCATAATTAGATAATATTGTTTACATCAAATAAGCATACAACTAAAATAAACACACACACACACCTACACACATATATACATATATAATTTAAAAGTGGTTTTACTTGATAAAAAATTCACACAATGTCATCTTATTAATTTGGTGCTCGTATAATATAATTAACATGCTATTAGTATCAACTAAACAAAATATATAAATTTGACACATAAAATTTAATTTGCTACTTAAGTCATACCAACTAATAATTATATATTCTACTAAGATAATAATGGTGTTAAGATCAATCTAGAAATAGATAATTTAGGCAGGATGTCCCCTAATTAAGATTTGTAAAATTACTTAATTTCAAGTTAATATTGGTAAAATTAACTAACATAATTTAATTAAATACCACAGACTAATGATAGCTAAAGAGTGTGTGTAAATACTAGGATCAACTAATTAGTCCACAAAGTATATAACTTGATGCAAGAGAATCTATTGAAAACTCTTAATCTTCTTCTTTAATGATGGAGATCAAGAGGAATTAGCGTTCTTGGATATAGAACCAATTTTTCTTGAAAATTCTTATACTTCTAATGTTTTGTCAAGTCATTCTTGTAGGTATTGTACATGTTTGCAAGAAATTCATAAAGTTCATGATGGTCGAAGATCTTTGAGGTACAAGGTAATGAAAATGGATTGCAATATTACAAAATGCAAGGAAGGACAAGGCTACGAGACTATAAAGATTAATGTCATATGATTATATTTATGTATAACATTATTAAGTTGTGTAGCTTTATTATTTATGTTGTCTACTTTGTAATTATTATAAACTTGTCATTATAACTTTTATTGTACACCATGAATCGTGCCTTAGGAAGGTTAATTTATTAATGAGGTTGGTAATAGGTTTCTTAATGGAAAGGCCTGCATGGTTCCATGCCTATATAAGCACTTGTACTCAAGGTTTGATACATTATCATCATATATGAAATTTCATTGAGACTTTTAAGAGAGAATACATGAGAGTGGTTCTTCTTCTTCTTCTTCTTCTTCTCTTCCTCTTTATAAAGTGTCTATATTGAGAAGTAGTAAGGGTATTCTAGTGAGAAATAGAAGGTTATCATTATGAGAGTTAGATTTTAGATTAGATCTACTCAAAAATCTATTACAAATATGAATAACTAAAGCACAAGAAAGTGAAGTCAAGTTTTGGGTGTACATTTTTGCATTTTTGTGATCCTTCAAAAAATTTCTTTAAGTGTTTTAGAAGATTTGGAGATAATATTTCGCATCAAAAGTGGTATCAAAGCCCCTTTTAAGTCGACATTGTAGGAAGTGTGAAACCATATAGAAGGTTCAACCATCTTCATCACAATCCTTGGAGTTCAAGTAAGTTTCTTGAATAATCTTAGTAGAGTCTTGCGAATCTTGATGAGTTCTTGTTGAGTCTTGTAAAAACCTATATGTTTCACATGGTTCTTGTAGAATCTTTCATGATTTTTGAATATGATTGCACGATAAGTTCAACATTAAATATAATTCTTTTGTTGAATTTGTGTGTAATATTTTTCAGCGTGTATTGTGCATGAGTTTAATGTGTGAGTTTCAATTTATTTTGTTAAGAATTGTGTATTCTTAGGTTATGTTTTTTGTTTTTGGGTCATGATTGGTGATCCTATGTTGTGGTAAAATTTTCTAAGCATAAATGGTATAAGGGGTGTGTGTGTGTGTTTGTGTGAACTAAAACTGAGTGTGTTGAAGTGCACGTGTGTATTTGTGTGAAAATATTCAAGCATGAAGTGATATTATGAATTGATATTAATGTAGATTGAATCATTATTTTTTCTGCATGAAATGTCGCTTGAATCATTCAAATACATATGTTGATATTTCAAATGATGAAGTAGGGTTTTTCAAATAACTTGCATAGTTTTATGATAAGATTTTTGCAAGTTTGATTTTCGTCTGTGTCTTCCTTTTGTGTGTAGTGATTTTTAGTTCATTAATTATTGTGATTTTTGATTCATTGAACTCTAAATTGTTACAGAAGAACTGATTAAGAAACCTAAAGCGAAGGTGAGGGAATTCGGTTTTAAACCATTAAAACAAAGTGGAACTTAATTATTAGTGATATAAATAATCAATCATGGAGGGGGGGGGGATTTTCAAGCCATGTTTGAAGCCATTCAAAAACTTTTTAATAACTTGGATGCCACTAATGCACAAGTTAGACAATTACCGGCTATATAAATGCACATCCAAAGGTTAGATTCTAGGTTAGCCAAACAAGATTTGGTCCAAAATGTCAAAGAACATAGAAATTCTATGGGGGAAGGTTTGGGAGTACTATGAGGTCAAATAATCCAATTAAAGGAAGGAATTTGAATTCAAGATTAGACCATGAAGAAGAGTCTATAGGGAGTGAAAGTAATGGGATGTTCCATGACCATCAACCTAAGTACATCAAAAGGAGGATAAGGGAATTACGCTTGATCTCCTTGACTTTGATGGTAAGCTTGTTGTAGATTCATTTCTTAAGTGGTTGCATGAAGTGGATGCTATTTTTGAGTTTAAAGATGATCAAGATGAACAAAAGTACAAATTAGCAACTTTTAAGTTTAATAAGTTTGCTAGAATTTGGTATGATAAACTAAAGAGGACTAGGAAACGAGAAAGCAAATCAAAAATTAAATCTTGGGAGAAATTTAAGAAACATCTAAGAATAAAATTCATTCTTAAATAGTATGATAATTACATCAAATTAACTACTCTTATCAAGTGTCAAGTATGTTAGGGAATTTGAGAGGTTGGCACTAGTATGTGATATCCATGAAAGGAAGAAACAAACTTGTGCTAGATTCTTAGGAAGCCTTAACATGATGATTCAAGATAAGGTAGAAACTTGTCTTTATGATTCCTTAGATGACATGATTAAACTTTCCCTAAGATTTGAAAATTAAATTAATTCCACTAAGCCTCATACAAAACAAAATAATCCATCCACTAAGTACTAATCAAGTAACCAAACAACTAAATTTGCAGCGAGTACTTCAACTTCTACTAATCTTAAGAAGAAACCAGGAATTACTAGAGAGGAGAATGGAAAAAATAAAGTAAATGAAGTCTCTACTAGGAAATATTTAAAATACTAAGTGTTTGGACACTTTGCTTGCTAATGCCCTAATCAAAGGGTATTAACAATATGAGAGATTAAAGCAATGGAGAAATGTGAGGAAAATTCTAAAATTGAGCCTTTTGAGGAATCTTCTAGTGAATTCAAGGAAGAATAAAGTTCTTCTTATGTCTTAAAGAGAGTAATTCAAGCACAAGCAATCGAAAAACCTGTAGCACCCCAATTTTTACTACTTAAAATATTTCATTTTGCAGTAGAAGTAACTAAGTAAAATAGTGGGGGTTACTGCCGTGATTAAAATAATTATGGTTTATGAAACCCTCCTTACATCAATCATAAGGCTAAAACATTTAAGGTAATACAATAAAATTAGAAAATAAAAGCACATTTATAGTATAATACTGAGTTTGGAGTTTAACTCCGAGTATTACAATACAAAATACAAAAGGAGGACACCTTGGATCAAGAGTCCAAAATGGGTATCTAGTTAAATACTTAATCTGGATAACATATACTCTTCAATTGACTCCAACATAGATGAAGTCACTCATCCCCACATAAGGCGTCATAGGCCACAAAGTCATCTACCTAATCCTCTAGGACCTGCATATAAGATCTTGGGCCTTCTACTTGTGGGACTGAGTAGCACCCATAAAACAAGTGGTCAGTACGCTACATACTAAATAAGGGAATAATACTTTCAAAATAGGAATACAAATAACACATGCTTCCACATTAGATAATAAAGGAATATAACCAAGTAAATGAAACATCTCGTAAGGCATGTTACGATCCTGATCCTTTTATTAAGTATAGTCCATTTTCATTCTTTTATATACATTGAGTGTAGGAACCCCATTATTCTTAAACCGGTGGAAAGGTCTAAAACTCTCAGGGATGACACATCTGAGCCACTATTCTTTCTAGTGGAATGGAGGTTAAAAAAATCTCCTCGGGTAGAACACTCTCGAGCCACTATTCTACCCGATGGAACGGGAATACATATACGTATAGAAAATATATAACTCTGGTCCTGACTCACATAATCTTCCACTATAAATCATTAGTATCTTTTCCATAGGTTATGAAGATATGTATTACATTTCACTATGAGTAGGGAGCCACTATTCCTTCTGGTGGAATGTAGATTAAAAATATCCTCTCGGAACAGAATGCTCCTAAGTCACTATTCTTCCTAGTGGAATGGGATATATATATATATATATATATATAGAACAATAAATCACTATAACCCTACTCACGTGCTCTTTCACTTTAAGTGATTCGTATCTTATTTAGGATTGATTCTCAGGCATAGGACACAGTTAAAATAGATATACATACAACATAGATCCAAGTCTTTAAGTTATGACAAACCCTAATTACATTCCCTTTAGTGTTCATTCTCCCATGTTGGTTGTTCTACTCACATTATATTATGTCATCTCCCAAATCCCATCATTAGTATCATACCCAAAATGCACAACCTAATTCCCATGATTTTGCTTTAATAAATCTCATCCCAATATATTGATCACTAAAGTATCCAAGCCCAAATTTCATAGGATTTTCATAACACTGCCCATGAAATTTTCATGATTTCTAATTCCAATAGGTAACCTCTAAAATCTGAACATAGAATAATGATATTAACATTTCAAGATAGCTTGCCCCAAATTTACTATTAAACATTTAAGAACCCTAAATAACGATAATCCTCCCATAAATTACTCAAGCCATTATTGTCATAATTTAAACCTCCTAACACATAAATTATCAAAACTTCCTTATTATCTCATAAAGACCAAGTTACCCTTTAAACACAATTAAAACCTTTATTTTATAAATTCTTATACCTTCCACACATATTATTTTTCCAAATACCCATTTATCATCATACCTCATAAGATTCCTTAAGTCCATTTACTAAAACTCATTCAAACCATAAGATATATTTCCACAAATATGAAATTATCATCATTCAACCATATTTCATACTATGAGATATATTTTCACAAATATAATATTATCATCATTCAGCCCATATTTCATACCATAAGTTATATCTTCACAAATATGATATTATCATCACAGATCATAACATAATGATATCTCTTATTAGTTCTTAATTTCTTTAAACATAACATTCATATCATCAAAAAATATAAATATCAACATATGTTACATCATATATCAACAATATCATGACAAACACATATAGCCATACAAGCATATAACATCAAAAACCTAAACATCAAATAGTATCCTTACCAACTAGGACACCGGGTTCTAAGGATGAAAATCCTAGAATTCCTCCTCCAAAGCTACTGGAATACCACTTATGAAAATAACAAACTTTATAGATAGGCTTGAGGAGTTAAATTGAAGGAGAAATCAAGGTAAAGAGGGTAAAAGTAGGTATAATTGTAGTCAAATAGGAGCTTGAGATGTGTGGTGGAGCTATGGTTAAATTTTGATGGTTTTTGGTCGAGATTTGGGGGTAAAAATAGGGATGCATGGCCAAAGGAATGAGGTTGCATGGCTGTGCAGAGAAAACAAGGTGCACGACCAGGCTGTGTAAAATTTGCATGACCGTGCAGAAATAGGCTGAGAAGAAAAATTATGCACGATCAAACAGTGTAGGGGTCGCATGACAGTGTGGCAGGGAATCTAAGCGTTGCATGGCTGTGCAGTAGGTGGTGCACCATCCATGTACTCTGCGACGCTGCAACACATGAGAGGAAGAAGAAGGGAAAAGAGGCGGTGATGGTCTACGATGGGGAGGGGGAAGGTTGGGGCAACCTTGGTGGTCGGTCCATCGGCCAAAGGGTGGTGAGTGGTGGACGAGATGGTGCACGGTGGTGCAAAAGCCAAAAATAGGAAGAGGAAGGAGAAGAAGAAGAAGAAAAGGGAGAAGGAGGAAAGGAGAAGGAAGAGGGAGCTCGATAATGGCTCTTTGACACAAATATGAGCAGAGTGAGGCAAAAACAAAGAGAAATAAGGAGAGTGTGAGGCATATATATATACACGTACATGTGTGCATGTGTGGTGTGAGTCAGGAATGAAGATAAGGGCAGGGGCCGGCATGCGATAGTGATGATGGAGTTTTGCAGCTATAAGGTGATGGTGATGGTTGGAGAGGATACTTAGGGTAGAGTAGTAGCTGCAAGGTGAAGGTGGTGATGGTTGATGTAAATATTTCTTGAGAAGGGAAAATGGTAGGGTAAGATGAGTGTGCAAAGTGTGCGATGGGGTGCAGTCAGGCAGGGATAAGGGTGTAGAAGGAGAAGAAGAAAAAGAAGAAAGGAGGTAAGGTGATGGGTGATAGATGTAGAAAGGTGATGGTGCAAGTGGGTGGTGCAAGTTGCAAGTGCAATTTGCAACCAAATCAAATGTTGCAGCTTGAGGTTGGCTGGAGAAGGAGAAGAAGGAAAGAAAAGAAAAGAAAAAAGAAAAGAAAAAAGAGAAAGGGTTGGGGGATTGGTTTAGGGTGAATTTAGATTAGTTAAAGGTAATTAGTATTAGTGGAAATTTTAGTGGGTTTTGATTTTGGTTTATAAATTATGGTTTATCAAACTTAAGGTTCCAAAATCGATTAAAATTTTAGGATTAAGGAGTTAGGTTAAGGCTAACATAAGATTTATTGAGATTGGAATTAATTTAGGTGCTAATGATGCAGGATTAGACTAAGAAATTTTTTTTGGGTATTACACAACCTACTTAGAGGGAGAAGATATTTAAAATAAAAGGAAGATTAGGAGATATGGTTTTTCATATTATCATTGATAGTGGCTCTTGTACAAAAATAGCTAATGAAATGATGGTTAAGGATTTGGAGTTGAAAACTACACCACATCCAAAACCTTATTCTCTTCAATGGTTGATTAAAGATAAGGGAGTTAAAGTAATAAAAAAACCTTAGTATCATTTAAAATTGGTAATTACCATGATAAGGTGCTATGCTCTGTTTTACCTATGGATGCATGTCGAATCTTATTTGATAGACCATGGCAGTATGAAAAAAGTGTTATTCATAATGGTATTACTAATGAGTATCTAGTTGAGAAGGTTAAAAAGAAGCATAAGCTTAAACCTTATAAGAATGATAAGGAGAGCATAGTCAAGAATAACAATAGTTTGTTCTTACATGAAAAAGGCTATGGTCAAATGACTTCATGAAGAATGGAGTTGTTATGCTGTAGTCATAAAATAATCTCTATAAGGGGAGAGTGATAATGACAATCCTCAATTAGATAGACTCCTTGAAGAGTATCATGATATTTTTCCTAATGAATTACCATATGGATTTCCACCTAAGAGAGGGATATAACATACCATAGATTTATTTCCTTGTGTTTCCTTAACCAATAGGCCCGAATATAGATGTAATCTAGAGGAGGCTCAAGAGTTATAAAAACAAATTTAAGAGCTTGTAAAGAAATTCCATATGAGGAAAATCATGAGTCCGTGTTGTGTGCCTTCATTATTAGTCCCTAAAACGGATGGTGCATGATGCATGTGCATCAACTCAAGAGCTGTTAACAATATCACTATTAAATATCAGTTTCTGAGGCCAAGACTAGATGATATGCTGGAGGAGTTATTTTGGGCATGAGTATTATCTAAGATTGATATGAGAAGGGATATCATCAGATGAGGATTAGAGAAGGGGATAAGTGGAAAACTGCATTCAAAGCTAAGTAAGGTCTTTATGAGTGGTTGGTGATGCCTTTTGGCTTATGTTATGCACCAAGCTCATTCACGAGACTAATGAATGAAGTACTTAGACCTCTTCTTGGATTTTATATCATAGTGTATTTAGATGATATAATCATGTACAGTTAAAGTAAACATGATCATCTAATTTATTTAAAGAAATTTTTGATAAACTGAGGGAGACTAAACTCTATGGAGAAGCGGATAAGTGTGACTTTATGCTTTCAAGTGTAGTTTTCCTTTGGTACATAGTGAGTAGCGAATGTACCAAAGTTGATCCCACTAAAATTGACGGTATTAAGAGTTGGCCAATACCTAAGGATATTCATAAAGTAAGGAGTTTTCATGGTTTGGCAAGTTTCTATAGGATATTCATTAAGGAATTTTCTACTATTGTCACACCAGTAACTCAACTAATAAAAAAAGGTGAGTTTAATTAGGGTTAGGATGAAACTAATTCTTTCCAAAATTTGAAGAATAAGTTATGAAATGCATCGGTACTAGCTTTACCCAACATTGAGAAATTATTTGAAGTTACTTGTGATGCAAGTGGGGTAGGGATAGAAGGTGTACTAACATAGAAAAAAATGAGCTATTGCATTTTTTAGTGAGAAATAGAATGGATCGAGGCTAAATTATTCCTCATATGACTAAAAGTTCTATGCCATCATATGAAGTTTAGAAACATAGAGTCATTATCTAAGGCCTAAACCATTTTTTTTGCATTCGCACCATGATAGTTTGAAATATTTGTATGGGCAAAAGAAAATTAGTCTGAGGCATCCAAAATGGGTTTATTTCTTACAATCCTTCGTGTTTTCTGTTAAGTATATTGATGGTAAAGAAAATGTCATGGTAGATGCTTTGTCTCATATATCCATTATATTAGTAATGTTGGGTGTTAATTTATTGGGATTTGAGATGTTGAAGGAGTTTTATGATAAGGATGAAGATCTTGTTGACATATATAATATGGGCAAAAAGAGTAGGGGTTTTGGTGATTATTTACTACAAGATGGCTTTCTCTTAAAAGTCAATAAGTTTTGTATACCTCATTCAAGTGTAAGTGAGTTAATTGTTAAAGAAGTGCATGAAGGAGGTATAGCTAGTCATTTTGGAGTTCATAAGACCATAGAAATACTACAAGAAAATTTCTAGTTGCCACAGATGATAAAACTAGTACAAACAATTATAGAAAGATGAGTAACTTGTCAGAAAAGTAAAAGTTTCTTCCATAAAGGTTTGTATACTCCTTTATCAGTACCTGATCAATCTTGGGAGAGTGTTATCGTGGATTTCATATTAGGATTACCAAGGATGCAAAGGGGTAAATATTCTATTCTTGTGATAGTGGATAGATTTTTAAAAATGGCACATTTTATATCTTGTAACAAAACTGATAATGCAACATATGTAGCAGAAATATATTTCCAAGAAACAGTGAGGTTAAATGGGGTTCCCAAAACTATAGTATTGGATAGGGATGTAAAATTCTTAAGCTAATTTTGGAAGACACTTTGGCACATGGTAGGCACTAAGTTGTTGTTTAGTACTTCTCATCATCCACAAAAGGATGGTTAAATCAAAGTGACTAATAGGACTCTAGGTACTTTGCTATAAGAGATAGTAAATAAGAGTACTAAGGATTGTGTGCATGCTAATTTTGTATATAATAGAAGTCCTTCCAATACAACTAAAACATATCCTTTTGAGATTGTATATGGAGATAATCCATATATACCCATTAATATGTTTTCATTTAAGAGATGGGATATAAATAATTATGATGTTAAGGAAATAATCAAATTCTTTAGAAAAATTAATCAACAAATTAAATACAACATTGAAAAATAGAGTGCTAAAGCTCAAGCGAACAAAATTAATAAATAAATTGATACAAGAGCATCTCTTGAGAACTCTCAATCTTCTTCTTATAATGATGGAAATCAAGAGGAATTAGCATACATTGAGAGATAACCAATTATGCTTGAAAATTTATATACTTCTAATGTTTTATCAGGTCATTCTTCTTGTAGGTAGTTTCTATCTTTGCAATAAATTCATGAAGTGCATTATGGATGAATATCATTAAGATAGAAGGAAATGGCAAGAGATTAAAATATTACAATGTACAAGGAAGAACAAGGCTATAAGACTAAAAAGTTTTAACACATATGATTACATCTATGTATAACATTATTAAATTGTGTAGCTTTATTGTTTTTGTTGTCTACTTTATAATTCTTGTAAAATTATCATTGTAGATTTATTTATAAGCTATGTACCATGAATTAGGAATGTTAAATCATTAATAAGGATACTAATATGCTTCTTAATGAAAAGGCCTACAAGGTTCCATGCCTATGAATACTTGTAATCAAGGGTGTCGGCACACATTATGTCATGAAATGAAAGTTCATTCGAAACTTGGGAGAGAATACCATGAGCATATGTTTCTTCTTCTTCTTCCTCCTCGTCCTCGTCCTCCTCTTCTTCTCTTCTTCTTTCTCGAGAGTGTATTGAGAAGTAGAAAGGGTTATCTAGTGAGAAATATAAGGTTCTCATTAGGGGAGTTAGATCTTGGATTAAATGTACTCAAATTCTACCATCATTTAAAAGCAACTGAAGACTACATAAGTGAAGTCGAGTGTTGGTGTTCATTTTGCATCTTTGGATTCCTTAAATCAAGGTCCTGAATTATTGTATAATATTTTAAGACAATATTCCACATCAAAATTAGTATCAAAGCCTCCTTGAAGTCGAAGCTACAAGAGGTGCAAAACACAACCAAGGATCGACCATCTTCATCACCATACTTAGAGTTGAAGTAAGTTTCTTGAATACTCTTGGTAGAGACTTGTGAATCTTGATGATTTCTCATTGTTTATTGTAAAAATATATATGTTGCACGTGATTCTTGAAGAATATTGCATGGTTCTTGCATGAGTCTTGGATTATATTGCATGTTAGATTCGACTTTAGGTAGTAATCTTTGTTTGAATTTATGTGTAATATTAATTACAAGGTTTAATGTGCTTGATTTGAATTTGTTTTTTTCCTAGAACCATGCATGTTTAGTTTATTTTCACTACTGATAGGACATGATTGGTGGTCCTTTATTGTGGTGAAAATTTACTAAGTATGGACGACAGAAAACATTGGTGTTTTGGTGTTAAATGAGAACTAGTTTCATGTGTGTGTATTTAAGAGTGAGTCGTGTATATTTGTGAAGAAATACTCAAGAATAAGTTGATATTTTTATGTGGTGTTAATTCATATTGGATCATTGTTTTTTTTTTCTACATGCAATGTAACTTGAAATGTTCAAATACACGTAAAGATGTTGCCAATGCTAGAGTAGGGTTTTCGAGAAAATTTTACATATTTTATGATAAGAGTTTTACAAGTGTGATTTCTTGTGTGTCTTTTCCTTTTGTGTGTATTGATTTTTATTTTGATTGATGTTTATGTTTCATAAATCATTGAACTCTAAATTGGTGCACAAGAATTGACTAAGAAAACATTAAGTGAAGGTGAGGAATTTGGTTTTAACCCATTAAAACCAAGTGAAATTTGAGTGATTGTGATAGAAATAATCAATCATGGAGGGGGAAAAATTTTCAAGCCATTCAAAAAATTTCTAATAACTTGGATGCCACTATTGCATAACTTAGAAAATTACCGGTTATGCAAACGTAACTCCAAATGTTAGATTCTAGGTTAGGCAAACAAGATTCAATCTAAAATGTCTAAGAGCATAGATAATTATATGGGGATAAGTTTGGAATTTCTATTAGGTCAAATAATCCAATTTAAAGGAGGAATTTGAATTCAATAATATACCGTGAAGAAGAGTCTGTAGGAAGTGGAAGCAATAGGAAGTTCCATGACTATCAACCTAAGTATCATCAAAAGGATGATAAGGGCATTAAGCTTGGTCTCCCCGACTTTGATGGTACGCTTGATGTATATTCTTTTCTTGAGTGGTTGCATGAGATGGAAGCTATTTTTTAATTTAAAGATTATGAAGATGAAGAAAAGTGCAAATTAACAATTCTTAAATTTAAGAAGTTTGCTAGAATTTGGTGCGATAATCTAAAGAGGACTAGGGAACGCGAAGGTAAATTAAAAATTAAATCTTGGGAGAAACTTAAGAAACATCTAAGAATAAAATTCATTCCAAAAGAGTATGAACAATATAATTACATCAAATTAACTACTCTTAGGCAAGTATTACTAAGTTTCAAGGAGTATGTTAGGAAATTCAAGAGATTGACACTAGTATGTGATATCCATGAAAGGAAGGAACATACTTGTGCTAGATTCTTGGTAGGCCTTAACATGATGATTCAAGATGAGGTGGAAACTTGTATTTATGATCCTTAGATGATATGATTAAACTTTCCCTAAAATTTGAAAAAAAATTAGGTCCACTAAGCCTCATACAAAAGAAAGTAATCCATCCACCATGTACAACTCAAGTAACAAACAACTTAAAATTAGAGAGGGTACTTCAACTTCTACTAATATTAAAAGGAAACCAAGAATTACTAAAGAGGATAAATGCAAAATAAAAATTAATGAAGTCTCTAATAGGTAATGTTTCAAATGCTAAGGGTTTGGACATTTTTCTCACGAATTTCATAATCAAAGGGTTTTATCAATCCAAGAGATTGAAGCCATGGAGACATGTGAGGCAAAATACTAAAATTGAGCCTTTTGAGGAAGGTTCTAGTGAATCTGAGGAAGATGAAAGTGATTTTTATGTCTTTGAGTGAGTACTTCAGGAACAAGATACTGAACAACCTACTTAAAGGGATAATATATTTCAAATAAAAGGGAGAGTAGGGGATACGGTTTGTCATATTATCATTGATAGTAGATATTGTACAAATGCAGCCAATGATTCAATGAAAGGATGGTTAAGGATTTAGGTTTGAAAAATACACCACATCCAAAAACTTATTCTCTTCAATGGTTGAACAAATACAAAGGAGTCAAGGTGATAAAACAAACCCCACTATCATTCAAAATGGTAAGTAGCATGATGAGGTGTTGTGTGATGTTTTATCTGTGGATGCTTGTGGATTCTTATTAGGTAGACCATGGTAGGATGATATAAATTCTACTCCTAATGGTATTACTAATGAGTATCTATTTGAGAAGGATAAAAAGAAGCATAAGCTTAAAGCTTCTAAGAATGATAATAACAGCATAGTCGAGAATAACAAGAGTTGTTCTTACATGAAAAGGATATGGTCAAATGCATTTAAGAAGAAGGGAGTTGTTATGTTGTGGTTATGAAAGAATCTCTTCAAGGGGAGAGAGATAATGACAATCCTTAATTTGATAAAATCCTTAAAGAGTATCACAATGTTCTTCCTATTGAATTACCACCTGGATTGCCACCTAAGAGAGGGATAGAACATGCAATTGATATACTTCCTGGTGTGTCCTTTCCTAATAAGCCTGCATATCATTGAAATCTAAAGGATTCTAAGGATTTAGAAAAACAAATACAAAAGCTCATGGGAAAAGGGTATATGAGTGAAAGCATGGGTCCATGATGTGTATTTACATTATATTTTTCGAAAGGAGATGCTTTGTCTCATAGATCCATGATATTAGTCATGTTGGATGTTAAGTTATTGAGATTTGAGATGTTGAAGGAGTTGTATGACAAGGACGAAGATTTTGTTGACATATATAATATATGTAACAAGAGTGGTAGTTTTTGCAATTATTTACTACAAGATTACTATCTCTTCAAACTTAATAAGTTGTGTGTACCTCATTCAAGTGTATGCTATTTACTTGTAAAGAAGTACATGAAGGAGGTATAGCTATTCATTTTGATATATGTAAGACCATAGAAATACTACAAGAAAATTTCCACTAGCTATGGATGACAAAACCAGTACAAAGAATTATAGGAAGATGTGTAACTTGTTAGACAAGTAAAATTTTCTTCCATAATGGTTTATATAATCCTTTACTAGTACCTAATAATTCTTGGGATAGTGTTAGCATGGATTTCATATTAGGATGACCAAGGACGCATAGGGGTAAATATTCAATTCTTGTGGTAGTGGATAGATTTTCAAAAATGGCACATTTTATACCTTGTAACAAAACTGATATTGTAATATATGTAGCAGACTTATATTTCAAAGAAATAGTGAGGTTACATGGGGTTCCCAAAAGTATAGTGTCGGATAGGGGTGTACAATTCTTAAGCTACTTTTAGACGACACTTTAACACATTTTAGGAAATAAGTTTTTGTTTAGTACTTTTCATCACCCACAAATGGATGATTAAAAGAAAGTGACTAATAGAACTCTAGGTACTTTGCGACGAGGTTGGTAAATAAGAGTACCAAGGATTAAGATATAAAGCTTGCTCATGCCGAGTCTGCATACATTAAAAGTCCTTTTAGTACATCTAAAATAATTCCTTTTGAGATTTTATACATGGTTAATCCATATCTACCCATTGATATGTTGCCATTTAAGAAAGGGGATATAAAGAATTATGATGTTAAGGAATTAATTGAATTATTTAGAAAAATTCATCAACAAATTAAAGATAATATTGTAAAATCAAATGTAAATACCAAAAAGCCAATAGAAATAGCATTAACAAGTGTTTAAACCGGGAGATTTGGTATGGTTGCATTATTATCTTCTCCTTTCTCAAATGTGTATTGAGAAGTATCAAGTGTGATCTAATGAGAAATAGAAGGTTCTCTTTAAAGGAGTTAGATCTTAGATTATATCTACTAAAATTCTATCATCATTTCAAAGCAACCAAAGACTACACAAGTAAATTCTAATGTTGGTGTTCATTTTGAATCTTTTTACTCCTTCAAACAAGGTCCTAAATTGTTGTAGAAGTTTTGAAGATGATCTTCCACATCAAAAATTCAACAAGTGTTTAAATTGGAAGATTTGGTATGGTTGCATTTGAGAAAAGATAGATTTCCTAACTTAAGAAAGAATAAACTAATACCAAGATCATATAGTACATTTAAAATGTTAAGAAAATTTGTAAATAACGTATATGACCTTGAATTTCCTAATCATTATGGAGGAGTATCTAGAACTTTCAATGTTAGTGACTTATCTACATATTTCACTGATGCTAATTTGTGGGTAAAATCGTCTCTACACAGAGAGAATGATGCAAGAACATCTACTAAAAACTCTTAATCTTCTTCTTTTAATAATGGAGATCAAGATGAATTAGCATACTTGGAGATATAATCTATTATTCTTGAAAATTCTTGTGCTTCTAATATTTTGTTAAGTCATTCTTGCAGGCATTGTAAATGTTTGCATAAAATTCATAAAGTTCATGATGATTGAAAATCTTTGAGGTACAAGGAAATGATAATGGATTACAAGATTACAATGTGTAAGGAAGAATAAGGCTACAAGACTATAAAGTTTAATCACATATGATTATATCTATTTATAACATTATTAAGTTGTGTAGCTTTGTTATTTTTGTTATCTACTTTGTAATTCTTATAAACTTGTCATTGTAACTTTTATTGTAAGCCATGAATTGTACCTTAGGAAGGTTAATTCATTAATTATTCTGCTAATGGGCTTCTTAATGGAGAAAGCCTGTATGGTTCCATGCCTATATAAGCACTTGTACTCAAGGGTTCGACAAATTATCATTATATATGAAATTTCATGAAAGTTCATCGAGAATTTTGAGAGAGAATACACGAGAGTGGTTCTTCTTATTCTCTTCTCCTTTCTCATGCATGTATATTGATAATTATCAATGTTAATGTAGTGAGAAATAGAATATTCTCATTAGAATAGTTAGATCTTGGATTAGATCTACTCAAAATCTATTATAAATTTGAATAAACAAAGCACAAACAAGTGAAGTAGAGTTTTAGGTGTACATTTTTGCATTTTGTGATCCTTCAAAAAAGGTCCTAAAGTGTTGTATAATATATAGAGATAATATTTAACATCATAACTACAATTAAATCTTGTGAATCACTACTAGTATAAGACTTTATGTGATGGTGCAGATGTTGTGCATCACTAGTAGGAGTTACAATTGTTAGAAATGACGAGGTCAATACTAATTCATCATGCACTATGTTTCGAACTACTTATATGTCAATGATGCACTATCTTGTGCATCACTAGTATGAGTGACAATTGATAGAAATAGATGTAGATGATCTTCTTTGTCTGACCATCAGTATTTGGGTGAAACAATGTGATCATTTTCAACTTGTTACCAAATTCCTCTTGCAAATTCCCTAAAAATAGGATAGTAATCAAGAATCCCTATTTTACATAATATCTTGGGGAACTCAAAGCAAATTTACCACATACTTTACTTATGATCTAGCTAATTGATCCATAAACCAGACTGATTTCATTGGAATGAATATTGTCGACTTATTTAACCTTTATACAATGACCCATATCTTATCTATACCAATCCTAGTCTTAGGAAGACCCACAATAAAGTACCTGGATATGGAATCCTATTTCCAAGATGTCACCACTTATGGCTGCGTTAACCTTATTAGTGTCTTATGTTTAATATTGACCTTCTAGCAAGTCAAGTGCTTAGCCATAAATTTAGCTACATCTTTCTTTATCCTTGGCCACTAGAACATCTTCTTTATATCCTTGTATAACTTATCTGTGCATGGTAGCACCTAGTATAAAGTGAAGTGCCCCTACTCCATGGTCCTCTTCTTCAAGTCCCCATAACTCCGAGGAACACACCATCTCCTTCTAAAAATGATGCATCCATCCTCATGAATTTAGAAATCCATATCTCTACCTTCTTATATCTTCTATTAAATTCTCTATAACTTCACATCTATTGGCTCACTGGATTTAATCTCATGAAAGATGGTGGAAGTGTTGGCTAGAGCATTCAAATTTTCCTCTAGACTCCCACTAGTTATCAATTAAATATCCATTTCTAGCTTCTCATATAATTTATCGACTATCAGTAGGGAATTTAGAAAATGTCATGACTTCCTTCCAAGCGTGTCTTACACCACATTATCCTTACCATCATGGTTGGTAAGCTCTATATCATAATCTTTTAGCAACTTCAACCACATCCTTTTTCTCATATTAAAATCCTTCTGAGTAAATATGTATTTTAAGGCCTTGTAGTTTGTATAAAACATGGACTACATATGATATAAGTAATGTTGTCAAATATTCAATGCAAGAATGACTACTATTAGCTCCAGGTTGTGAGTGGGATAATTTTCCTAATATGGCTTCAACTAATGCAACGTAAAAGTTACTACTTTTCCATTATGAATCATTACACAACCTAACCCCTTCTTAGAGGTATCACTATAGACCTCGAGTCCTTCAATTCTTAATGTTAGTGTCAAAAATGGGGTAATAGTCAAATTATTCTTAATATCATGATAAGATACATCACATTTATCATCCCATTGAAAGCGTGAAGTCTTCCTCAAATTTTTTTTTTCAATGACTTAGAAACTTTTGAGAAGTCCTATACAAACCATTTGTAATGTTTAACCATCCCTAGAAAATCCCATACTTCTAAGAAATTCCTAGGGGCTCACCGTTGAGAAATTGCTTGGATCTTAGTCAAGTCCACAAACAGTCCCTCATTAGATATCACATATGATAAACACTACATTTTCCAACCATAAATCATACTTGAGAGCTTATCATAGAGATTATGCTCCATCAAGAGTGAGAGTACCATCATCAGATGTTAAGCATGTTGACCTTGATCCTTCAAATACACCAATATGCCATCAATAAATACCACACTGAGTTGATTAAGTTAGGGTCAAAAAATGATGTTCATTACGTTAATAAAAATTGAGATCATTAGTAAGACCCAATGACATTACAGTGAAATTATAGTGGCTATATTTGGTTTGAAATGTTGTATTATGACTATCATTCCCTATAACCTTTAGATGGTAGTACCCCAATTGTAAATAAATCTTTGAAAATACTCTTACACCTTTTAGTTGGTCAAATAAATCATTAATCCAAGGTAAAGGATACTTTATCTTGATATCCACTTGGTTTAACCTTCGGTAATTGATACACAACCTTAAGTTTCCATCATTCTTCTTTATGAATAATCCTAGTTCCCCCATGGATATATACTGGGTCTAATCTACCTTTTCTCAAGTATTTCTTCTAGCTGACCCTTTAATTCCTTTATTTCAACTAAAGTCATTCTATATGGTGCCATAGACTCTGGTATGGTCCCAAATGCCAAATCAACCGTGAACTCTACCGCCCTATTTGGTGGAAGACTAGGAAAATATTCCAAAAACACATGAGAAATCTCTCACTATTGGAAGATTCTCCAACTCTACCATGTCGGCATTCAAATCATGAACACTATAAAAATATAATGGGTATCCTTTAGTCACTAAAGAACACAACCTCATAGATAATACAAGGCATGTTGTGGACCTCAACTTGCAAGTTTGCTAGGATACTCTAACTCCCTTAGGCTCTCTTACATCCATCTTCTTCTATATGCAATCCAACTACACTTTATACTACCCTATCCAATCCATACCCAGGATAATATCAAATTCCCACAAATTTATCTCAATCAAGTATATAGGGATCATGGTACCAAATACAATAAGAGGCATTTTACGATTCAACTTAGTATAATGAACCAAATCCCTAGAAGGTAACATAATGGTCGTGTATAGCATGAGGATGAACTAAGCCAATATTATCCACATAAGATGTTATGATGAAAGAATAAGAAACTATAGAGTTAAATAGTTCATATACAGGAGTAGAGTGGATAGTAAATTTATAGATCCTCAAGTCCTCCTCACACTGAACCTTTAATAACATTCAGTCAACCTTCACTCTCACCACCATACCATTGCTACTAAAATTTCAGACAATGTTCCTCAACCCTATATCTTAAATCTTGGAATTTCTTGATTTCCTTTATACATTATGTATTTGTTTTTGCTGTGAAGGTTTCTAGTACTAGTATTTCTGACCTCCACTAAATTGGTGAGCCTGACCTCTCTGAGCATCGCTAGATAGAAACTCAAAAGATTTGTGCCCTAGCTTTTTGCAAGCGTGCATGTCACTAAGTTACCCCTAAAATCCTTTCTAAGATGATTCTTACCACATCACTTACAGTGATAATACCTCCCCTTAAACTGTCCTCCACCATGAATACCTAGCAATTTACATTCAACAGACACCACATCTCTTCCATTAGTAAAGGAAATTATTCCCTATATCTTACCTCTAATTTGTCTCCATTTCTCACCTCTATATCTATATTCTCTCTCTAGCTGCCTTTTCTTAGCCTTGTACAATTACAGTACCACAAGGTTTATAATACACAATGATTATATCAGTGAATATAACTCCTCCAAACAACTCCTGGCTATGATGTTTAAGCCCCTATTTATCAAACCTATGAGCCATCATTTCCTTCATGGCTACCACTTTAGATGTGAAGTAATCAACTCTATGAGTGCCTTGCAATATTCCTCCACTATCATTTACCATTGATTTAGTGAAAAAAACTCATCATACTTTTCATTCTTAACATGTAAAGGGTAAAATCTATCCCTCACTATAGCGTAGAACTATTCCTAATAGCCTATTAGGCCCTAATGTAACCAATCATTTGCTATCTCCCTAAGAAGGAACATTTTTATGTCAAAAATACTTTCATGAGGGAAACAAGTTTAAGATAATATCTTGTTAAGGTTTTTGAACTAGCTATCCAATATAAATAGGCATATTTAACCCTCAAAGGTAGGTGGATGATGCTGCATAATGTACCTCAACTAGTCCTCCTCATAAACATAGCCCTGTGCCTAGGCTTGAGATTGGAGTTGTGCCTAGGCTTGTTACTTCTACATTTGTTAAGCTTGGATATGTTGATGAGTCTGGGCTCTGTTAAACACGATATGATTTAATTGTGTTATATGCATGCTATGAGTCAGTACGCTAAAAAATAGAAGTAAGGTTAGGTAAAAACCTAAGGTATATTATACTAGAGCACTTAATACACGTAATTGGAGCTTCTAACTTGAAATTAATATGATAATAAACACATCAGTGGTAGTCATAGAGGCACATCTTCTCTAAAACACTACCAATTAACATCACACATTACCTAAAATGCCTATAACCAAAAGTTTCACTTATGCACCCAACCTTACTCTCTTACTTGCTAGCGTTCTAGGTTTTAAAATAATCTTCATTATAAAAAATAAATTAAAGACCACACTTTAAAATCATTTGGAAAATATCTTTTGAAAATAATTTTATGATATTGCTTTGTAACACCCTCATTTTTAAAGCTAAAAAATCTTGAAAATATATTTGGAAGCTAAGTATAATGGGGGTATTACTATTACAAATAGTATTAGTAGACATCACTATTTTACTTATACTAGCTATTGAAGCTAGCTAATATAATAAAATATATCAAAATTTATTATTAGCTCAAATAAAAGGAAATATTAATGTCTAATAAATTTTAAAAATAATTAAAATAAAAAAATCCCAAAAATGAAAATGGTGACTGCAATAAAACACCATGAAAATATTCAACCAAAATAAATAATGAAAAATGAAAATTTGAAAATGGCCTCCAATTTTATTCTTCTCCACCATGCATGCCATTCACACCTTAAACATGTCTACTCAATCCATACTATGTTATCTACCCACTATGTATATTATGGATTGTCACAACCCCTATTTTAAGCATGTAATAAATTATCTAGGGAGAAAAAATTAAGTACACATAAGTAAAAAGAAATAGTATCACATATATTCATATATTTAAATATATCAATCCACACATATACACCTTGGACACATAAAGAAACTTTAGAAAAAATATTATTTGGTTATTAATATTTATTTAGATGATCATGACAATCAATTATTTAAGTGGTAAACCAATGAGGGACGTAATGAAAAATCAATGTTTGAAGTCTTACCACCAAGCATAGGAGGATAAAAAATACATATAAAAAAGGTATGAGTATGATGTGATCATTAGGATAAAATACCATCATGATGAGAACTCTAACATATGTTACAAAATGTTGTAGAATGATGTTACTTGTATTGATAAGAGAAATTGAATGAAAGGTTGCAATAATCCTACATTCACCCTTTTCCTAGTCTCTTCTTCCTTCCTTCCTTCGTGATGATAATTATTATTATAATACATTCCATATCGGTTATAGTAGATTTTTAAGATATTTATATGGTCATATGGAGAGGCCCTAGGGTAATATATATATATATATATATATATATATATATATATAATATTACTAATCTGTAGATTCCAGATCTATAACTTAGAAGAAGACAAGAGATTAAAATAAAATTTGAGCTTATCAACTACTTATTTACTACTAAATTCATTTACTAGGTAGATTTCTTGAACTATTACTATTACTATCTATTAAAATTATATTTCTCTTATCTATAATATTGTTGTTTTTGATCAAAATTATAGATTTATTACATTATTATACCTTTAACGCTTAAAATTTGAAAAAAAAAACATCAAAGAAGAACTTTATCTCAATGAAAGTGAGGTTTAATAAATGATGGGAGTATCTAGTTTATTAATTTTCTTTTCCTGAAAAATGTTTACCATATACATGCCATTTACATGACTAAGCCTACCTTTTTCTATTCTAACCACATGGTACACCCCACTCTTATCCTTTCCATCTATACAATGCAATTTTCACTTATCCATCCCAATCACATGATGCTATCACCACCATCCACTCCACCCACACGGTTTAACCTTACCTTGTCCACCCTACTCACATAACCCCATATTTCCATGAATCATAAACCTAAAAACATAATCTTTGAAATAAAAACCAACACTAAACAAAAATTATACTACATCCAGTTATGCAATAGATGATTCAGGTTTAAAATGATTGATATAACTACTTATATCATCAAAGCATAACCTCACCTTCTAAAATCCATATTTAGTGAATTCCATAGTTAATCATAATATAATTGGAGAAATATAAGGATGGGTGATATCCTAAAATTTTTTGGTGTAAGATGATTAAAATCGCACTAAAATAAGGCTTAGGTTGATTTTTTGGTTAAATTATCGATCCTAAAAGCAACCCACATAACTAGCCATTATTAGTATAAGGTTAGGGTGTTTCAATAAGTAATGTGTTTATCATATAAGAAAATAAGGATGAGTTAACTCTTAAAATTTTATTTGAGAAGTCTGTGAGTGAGAACAAAACACATTAAAGAGGCTAATTATTGGTTCTAAAAAGTTAAATGGTAATAATTGGTGGCTGGTGTAGGTTTAGGGTATTACATTAAACCTCAAGTCCTATACTGCATTCATTAAACATTAAAGCCTAAACTATTAGCCATAAACATTATTCACAATTTTTTTAATTATATTTTGTACCAATTTTCATTAACTAGTGGATTTTTTTAATGTCAATTAGAGTGCGTTATTCGATATGAATGAAATTTTTATTGATCATGATTTATTTATGTAACTGGTTAAAGAAACTAAAAGAACATATAATATAGATATAGACATCAAGTGGTCAAAGGAAGCAAATGGAAGTAAAAAAGTGAAATTCAGACTATATTGTGAGAAAGGTGATGCATATAGAAGAAAACCTTTAGTGGATACTAAAATTACATGGTCTTTTGGGAAAAAAATGTGTTTGTGCATTTAGGTTAAGGGAGAAAAGTTATTGAAGGTGATTGGCAATTGGTGTTTGAATGTGGTGTGCATAATCATAATTTGAGAAAGTATCTATAGGGACATTCCTCTTCTTTAAGGCTATCACCTAAATGAAACACGTTTATGGAGGAAAATATTTCCATAAATGTGAATATCAAGGAGATTATTAACAAATAATAAGTCATCATGTAGAAAATAATTCAACTCTTAAGACAATATACAATCTCAAATATAATTTTTATAGTACATAAAATTGGTGGGCATATAGTTATGTGATAACTAATGAACTTTATTGAAACAAACAATTATTCTACATGACATTGTGGGTGTCTATACTCTAATGTGGTTAGTAATAATATATTTATGCATCTCAATTATATTGGTTTGTTACATGAATTTTCATATGTTATTTTTTGATTGCACATGTAAAGATAATAGATACAACTATCCTTTATTGAAGGTTGTTAGTTTTGTATCCAGTGGTTTGAATTTCACCATCAGTTTAGTGCTTCAAGAGAGGGAAAAGGATAACAACTTTGAATTGGTCATTGACAAGGTAGATTGGATGATGGAACCACAATGAATGAATTTTGTAATAATTGATAAGAAGTTGACACAATCCTAATTTGTGCCCTTAGTCTTTCATAATGTGGCTTTCACCCTCTTTATATTTTATATTAAATAGAATGTTCTTTTAAATGCAACAAAAAAGATAAGGGAGAAAGTTGATATTACACATACTTATTGATAGCACACCATTAGAATCTAACAAGTTAAATCTTATTTATCTCCACTTTAATTTTAACATGATTAGTATTAAGTGAATATGAATTATCCTCATGAATTAAAGATGTGAATATATTCTAAATTCCATAAATGGAAGGTTCTCTATTCCATCTAAATTTCAACCCTTTCTATATATGGTTTTATGAAAGCTCAGATTTTTTTTATATAATCTTTTTATCTTTCTAACTCAATCTAAATTAACTCAATATAATTTTGATATACGTATGCATAAAATATTTCAAGTAGACACTAATAATAGGTGCGCTGGTGGACATAGGTCACCCATGTCTTACCACATGATGCATTTTTTCATTAGTTTCTCGATGAGAACATGTGCATTGACTCCACTCAGGTGTGATGAATTTTATCTTTTGAGCCACATTTCAACACACTCGTGTTGGCTAACACCTACTACAAACTTTTATAGCTTAGTTATAAATATCTTTTTAGTAGGAAGTATATTTTGCATGGCTAGCCACAGTATAATGCAATGTTTAGGGAGAGTAAGTGGTTGCCATACAAAACACACCTACCACTTATTTGGCTACTTAGGTCTCAACTTCTCATACTTTTTGCTAATGATAGACTCTTGATGCCTAAATTCTTGCCAAATTAGACTAAGGGGTTGTAGTTTACCTTGTATTGAACATACCTTCTGCATCATCCATGATTATGTTGGAATTTTAAAAGGGTATTTTGGTTATTCAGTGAATATTTTGAAAAATTGATGAACAAAGTTGGACTTTGGGGATTTTCCTTAAACATGAAGTTGAATCTTATTGGTAACCTTTGATTTTCATAGGATCAGTTTAACCTTTGATTGGTAAAGTGGTTTAAAGTTGTAGTGAAAATCCTAAGCCGAATAATGATGTAACACGCCTAATATTTAGGATTGAAATATGTCATTTTGAAGACAATGTGAAAGAGATTGAAAATAAAATCAGGGGATGTCATCACCACATCCAACATAGGAGAGGTATAATCACTACCTTACACATGCTCCATACAAGGAAAAATGAAAACTAAAGAAGCAAACATATGCATGAATAGATAAAACATCTATAATAATAATGATGGCATATATTTGAGAAAAGAGATACAAAATATAGGGTTAAAAGTTAATAGTTTAAGTAACTAAAAACAACAAAAAATTACCCAATGTAATGAGAAAAAGAGAAACTATCTTATTAGCATAACTCTTGACAAAAAAAAAATATAAATCTTGAATATGAAGCATTGGCTAACTATTGGCCCACATCATCATCCTCATCCTACTCTAGTTGAGAATTATCACCTTGAAGATTCCTCTAATCACCAAAAAATAATTTGGATCATTACAGAGACCACACAAATGTAGTATTACTATTGTGAAGTAGTGATAAAGCAAACAACATAAACATGGTAAGAAATCATGTTGTACATTGAGGCTATACAACAACATATGATGGAGAACATGGAAGAAGCATATCATGGTATAAGGATAAAGATAATAACAAATATTAACTCATTTAATGCAATTAAAGTAACCAATATTATTATCCTTCCATTAAGTGTTCACATTCTTTCAAAATATTAAGATATTTGGATGAACACACCTATTTCTCTACCATGAACAACTATCATGGCAATATAACAAATATAGTTGGGATACCACACCTACCACATGTGTTTAGAGTACATTAAGGGGGATTTATTAGAGGATACCACACATAACTCGCCTTGAGTTCACATGTTTCAAGGGCTAAATCAAATTGAGACATTATACTCACCTAAGCTATAGACATATGAAGTGCTAGGAGGCTTATACAAGGACGCAACACACACCTAATCTAGATACATATGCTTTGTCGTTATGACACAATATTAATCCCATCCCTTATAAACACATGCATACCTCTATCAAATACAACTATATAGAGAAACAAATGGGTATTGAGTGAAAATAATAAACATAAGGGCATTATTCCCAACTAATTACGAGTTAGCTACCCTAAGAGTTAGAGAAAAATGTTTGAAAAAAAATCTTAAATTCATAATTAATATATTATAGTGTTATTAAAAATCAAAACTTCATTCCATTAAAAAATTAGTTGGGTGCTTCAAAGTAATGATACCAAACACTAACTAAGGCATAAAAGCCACCATTTTGGGTGTGTAGGAGATAATAGTGAACTCATCCAAATAAGGCTTCCTAGCCACTTCACATAATTCACAATTTGAATCTTTCCTTAGGTTCAATTATGAAATGCCAAAATCAAGATTTAATGTCCAAGAATATAGGAAATTTATAATAGAATCCTTAATGAAATATAAATAATCAGTAAATAAGCATGTTAAATTAGGTGAAACAGTCCTTAGGACCAATTTATTTGTTTGGGAATACTATAACCAAGGGGGAAAATAACATATGAAAGCTAGTAAATTGGTTGGTCTAACAGGTTGACTATTCATATAAGATAGTCGATGAATTTAGATAAACCAATTGATGTGCTTAGGTAGAGATAAAAATAACCCTAGACATAAAAATAACTAGTTGATGGGGGTTTAGCAAACTAATTGACTCTTCATTCTAGCCAGTTAGCTGGTGTGGGCAATACAACCCCAAACAACACTTTTTACACTTAACCAAAAGTCACATTCTCTACATAAAAAATCCTAAGATACTCTTATGTGGTAAAAAAAACATATGAAGATATTATTACCCCTTAAAACATATGGATTCATATTAGATAAACAACACACCATATTCACATACTTAATTCATTGAATTCATGATTAAGAAAAAAATATCTAAAATATGTTGTTAATCCCAGAAATAAAAATCACACTACATGCTCAAGATCATATAAGCAAAATAGTAATTGCATATCATGGAACATGCAAAGAACATAAAAACATAATAAATAACATAAAACATTAACCATATTAAAGATAATATTACCTCACTTTATGTAATTGCCTTCTAGAAAAATTAACAAATCATAACTGGGATAGATAAGGATAGGATTAAGAGAATATATATAATCAAAATCAATAAAACTCATTTTGTCAAAAAATAAGAATAATGAAGGAATCATAACTCAACCTCCTCCGAAGAAAAATTTTAGCTAGGAGGAGAAAATGCTTAAATATTCAACCTTTCTCTATACCTCAATCCTTCCTTATTTAATGGAAAAATAAGGGATAGATAAGGGTAGGATTAAGAGAATAAGGAAGGGAAAACATCTAATTGAAAGAGAGAAAAATCACAAGGTAAGGACTTTATTTTCTGGAAGAAAAATGAAAGGAAATGAAGTCTCAACACTTATCAAAGATTGAGCTAAGGGAAAAGAGAGAAAAGGTAATGCAAGAGAATCTATTAAAAAATCTCAATCGTCTTCTTATAATTATGGAGATAAAGAGGAATTAACATACTTGGAGATATAACTAATAATGCTTGAAAATTCTTATGCTTCTAATATTTTGTCAAGTCATTCTTACAAGTATTGTACATATTTGCAAGAAATTCATGAAGTTCATGATGATTAAAGATCTTTGAAGTACAATGAAATGCTAATGGATTAAAAGATTATAAAGTGCAAGGAAGAACAAGTCTAAAAGATTATAAATTTTAATCACATATGGTTATATCTATGTATAGCATTATTAAGTTGTGTAGCTTTGTTATTTTTGTTGCCTACTTTGTACTTCTTGTAAAATTGTCATTGTAACTTTTATTGTAAGACATGAGCCGTGACCTGGATAGGTTAATTCATTAATGAGGCTGCTAATGGGATTCTTAATAGAAAAGGCCTGCATGGTTCCATGCCTATATAAGCACTTATAATCAAGGGTTGAATGGAGTATCAACATATATGAAAATTTCATGAAAGTTCATCGAGACTTTTGAGAGAGAATACTTGAGAGTGGTTCTTCTTCTTCTCTTCTCATTTCTCAAGCATGTATATTGAGAAGTAAAAGGGTAATATAGTGAGAAATAGAAGGTTCTCATTAGAAGAGTTAGATCTTAGATTATATCTACTGAAAATCTATCACAATTTGAACAACTAAAGCACAGGCAAGTGAACTTGGGTTTTGGGTGCATATTTTTTGCATTTTGTGATCTTTCAAAAGATGTCTTGAAGTGTTGTAAAAGATTTGGAGATAATATTCTTCTTCAAAAGGAGATAAAGTATTGAAGAGAGGGTTATGATAAAAATAATGAGGCTAGGGGTTGTTACTTGACAAAAATAAAAGTAAAAGAAGGAGAAGGTGATTTGTCTTAAGTAGAGTTTGGTAGGCTTACAGTTAGGAGTAGAAATGATGAAGCATGAGGGATATGGAATAAATTTAATCCAATGCTTATGTAATTCAGGGGTACAAGGGAAGTCTTCAAGTAGCTCTATCTAGTAGAGAAGGGAGGAAAGTGAGGGAAAGAAAGATAGGTGAGAAAGTATCTTAAAAGTACATTTATAATTTTTTTAGCTAAATAAAATTATAGAATGGTCTAAATACTATGAAATTAATCTCAAAGTACCATAATATATTTATTACCACAAAGAGATATTAATTATATGTTTTCATAAATATTGGAAATAGAAACAAAGTAAAACTAGAAAATGATATGGAATCGCATCATAGCAAGTCGATTGATTTGGAAAACTAGTTGATTGGTTGTCCTAAAAATAAAAATTCAATTCCTCATGCTTACTGGTTAATCAGCTTAGGAAATTAGTTGAATGGTACCCCTAAAATTTACATTTTTACCATACTTCTAACCCATTTCACAAACCAAAACCATTTCCTTTTTTCATAACATAAGTTTAAGCATATTTTGAAGGATTTTAGGATAGGGTATTAAAAATTACTTATAATTTGAGGCTAGTGACCCTTTTGATTTGACTTTATCTTTTTAATAATCTACCAATCCTTATGCAATCTCTTAGAAAGTATGAATGTGAAATGTATGTAAAATACGTGGGTTGTGTGCTTGCGTGATATGTGTGATATATGAATCACCAAGTGGTTGGTGTGATTTTTAAACACTAGTGATGGGTAAGTTTGGTGTAATCTATAATCATATGTGGATATGCCATAGTTGTTAAAAAGTTCTAAATAATCAATGATCCTAGGTATAATTTAAAAGTAGTAAAACGATGATAAAATATAAAAAAAAACCCATGTAGGATCAATATAATCTCACAATCTTAGGTATAATCATAAAATTGTACATATCAGTTATAATTTCTTATGTATTTACCTAAAAATCTATTTTTCCTCTTATTTCTACTATATTTTCCCATAAATTCTAAAACTTAACCTAATTATTTTTTGCATACTATATAGTAAACACCAAGTAATAAGAAGAACACATGAATGAGATATTGGTGAAATTATTTATTGGAAAGAAAACTACTTATAAAAATTCCAAACTATATGTATATAATTTGTGATGTTATATGTTTTCCAATTTATATTGACTTTATACTTATATTTTCTATTTTTTTTAATTTTATGGTGTTGTTAGATTTTTTGTGTGTGCATAGTCCATATATGATCATTTTTTTTTGTATGTGTGTAATCAAGAATTGGTGTTGCTTGTAACTTGCTATAGCTTAATTAGTGACCAAATAAGAGCTTTAGAATTAGATTTTTAGTACTTTTAACATAAATTATGGGATCTTGTAGTATAAGTATACTAGGGACATATTGTTGTGGTATTTATAGGGTATTATGATCTTAAGACATGGTTCTACAGCTCGATTTTGATAACCCTTATCGATTCTTGGTGGAACCTCGTTTCTAGTAACATTGGAAAATGTTTAGTGTAAACATACAAAACACTTTCATCTTCTAGGAAAGTGGGACCTACGTTGGTACCTTAATATACTTAGTGAAACTATACAAAACACATGGGTCAAGCTCTATCTATTGTTTCATGTAAATTAACAAACATAAGGGTTAATTGGGTGGTTAGTGGTCAGATGCCTTCTCTTATTTAGATGGGATCTATAGATATCATAGATGGTGTATATACTTAAGGATAATAATACTTTTATGGTTCCCTCTGTTAGGGTCTCATTTAATGTAAATGGTTCCCTCACCTATCCTTTCAAGTACAAAAGAGGCCTTAGGTAGGGTGATCCTTTATCTCCCTATCTTGTTGTTATTGCTATGGAGTACTTTCAAAGGGATATACATTTACTATGGAATGACAGTAAATTCTTGGGACACCATGGTTGTGACAAATTGAAAATCATTGATCTATGTTTTGCTGATGACCTACTCATCTTCACACGAGGTGATATTTACTTAGCATTCCTTATAAATCAGAAGTTGGAAGATTTTTCTCTTTGTTCAAGTTTGAAAGAAAATCCATCTAAAAGCTCATTATATATGGATGGAGTTACCATGGCAATGAAGACTCAAACTCTTCACATTTTAAAGTGTGAGGTTGGATCCTTCCCTTTTAGGTACCTAGAAGTACCCTTGAACTTTGCTTGATTGATTATCTCCTAGTTTTAGCCCTTGTTTGATTCCATCTCTGCCAGAATTTTATCTTGGACTAACAAGCACCTTAGCTATTCTAGTATACTACAAATTATCAAGTCTGTTTTATTTGGAATCTAGAACTTTTGGTCCCAGGTGTTTGTTCTTCCCAAGAAAGTCATTTCTTTTGTTGAGAGCATGTGCAGAACCTTCCTTTGGGCTGGTTTGGTTTCTAGATAAAATAAAGCTCTTGTATCTTGGAAGCATGTATGTCTCCCCTTGAAGGAAGGTGGCCTGGGTCTTATAAACTCTTCTTATTGGAACATTGCTGCTATGGGTAAGAGGTTATGGCAGATTATGCATAATAAAGAAATTATTTGTGGATTGCCCTTTTGTACTCTATTGATAGATTTTTTGTAGATCTTGTTTTCTTTTGTAAAGAGTTTTTTTGGATGTACTTCCCTCTTTGGTAATTAATGAAAGTTCTTAGTGCTTACCAAATAAAAAAATACATTTATGTTACTAAAGCATCCATGGTTAGATGACCATGGACGGTGGGTGAGTGTAACCCAACCCACTATAGCCTAAGGTGAATAAAGTGAGGCTAGGCACTCTTATCCCTAATGACCATAGATGGTGGTAGATTGTGGTAGTTGTGTTTATCATGATTACATTGTTTGATTGCCGTGGCATAAGAATATGAGTTGTGGGTGTGTACAACGTAATGTGGTGGTATTGTTTTGGTTGGTCCACATAATATGTTTTGCATTAACTTAAAACACTATAGTGACATGGATGTAATGTTTGGTATAGCTAATATGTGACTAAGTTTGGTGTAAGCTTAAAAAATTGTCATTATATGGATAATATATTTTGTGTCAGTAGAAACAAAGTTATAATTTGATAAGTTAGTGTAAGCTAGAACCTACTTTTGATAATGACTTTAATGTCATCTTAAAATAGTGTTGGTAACAATTATTTAAGGTCTAAGTATTTGGGTATACGTATGATGAGGATGATATATGGAGGAATCAATACATATTAACTAAATTCTTAGGGGTGTATTAGGGATTTTACTACTATAAATGGAATTCATAAATATTTTATTCTGATCTATGGATATTTTTTACTTATGTGTCTTATAGTACGTATATATGAAAGCATGAAAAATACAATTATTAAGGTTATGAGATAGATATGTCTTCTTCAAATATGAAATGTCTTTAAGTGTGTATAGAGGTTATATCTTACTAAGTACCTTACTATATAGACATGTTTGTGGAGTTGTATTGACTTTGGCTTATTTGGAGGAGTAGTTAGTGATTTTTTCAAGTTGTAATTTTTTTTTGAAGCTCTTGATTGGGATAGTGATGATAGCTTAGGCTTGTTGAATTTTAATTTCCTTAACTACTTGCTCATTTATCTATGTTCTTTCTCTCCATTGTATACAATTATATTCATCACTACCCTATCATTATCTTATTTATTAAAGGTTTTATTATTGTAAAATTTTGGATCTAATACACTTAGCCTTGCATGGGGCCATTGAATTAGGTGAATGATAACACCTCTCTTCATGTTTTATGCAGTAATTTCACCTCCATTCCCTTATTTTTATTCCTGACGTATCATTAGAAAAAAAATTTCAATTATGGGAAAAAATGTCTTAAAAATATTCTATTGTAATGTGTATATTCATATACATATGTATGTTTATATACATAATAAAATGTTATGAAAAATCAATAGTCCTTAAACTATTTATGTATGTGTGTGTTCATGTGTGTGTCTAATTTCTTAGGATGGATAATATTTTTGTTTGTTGGATTAGATATTTGATTTTTTTTATAAATATATTAACTAGGTTAGTTATTTGTTCCCCTAAAATGGATAGGGTATTTGATTTCCTAGATTAGTTCAATTCATATATTATATCACATGAATACTCCTTATAGCATACATCGGGAAGTTCAATACCCACACGTGCCTAAGGCTATAAGATGGATGAGTGACTCTTAACCTTTCACCAAGTAAAAAAAAAAGGTAACAATTTTTGAAAAATTCCAACAAGCATAATAGAAATTTAATAAATTTATCATATTCTATGTCCCATTGGGTTTCTCCCATACTTAGACCTCTCAATCTCATCTAGGCCCATCAAATTAATTAATGTGGCTAAAGCTCTCACTATAGGAATTGTTACAATATTTCTACTTACTCTACCCAATAGGGTGTGCATCTATTGTTTATTTTTTTTAACTAAAAAGACTTCCTTAAGTGATTAGTAATTTTTCACTAAGTTATAATTCTAGGTTTAAGACATGTTTCCTTCATTACTTAGGATGATATATTATTCTAGGAGTATTTTAGCAAAATCTGACCCAACAATCTGGTTTAAAATAAGTTCACATATGCGACTTATAAAATTATCCCTAGTTAGTATATGTCCTTTTTTACATTTGTTATCGTGTTTTTTTTTTCTTTTTTACTTTACAAAAATATTATTATCTATTTTGAGCGCAATTCTCCTCAAAATTACTTTTTCATTAGGGCTACTACATGTTGAAGAATTACAAATTAGGCCTTACATTTCTATAACGTAAGGCTTAATCACACTGGCCATTTACCTGGTTTTGAGTTTGAATAGTGGGATAGTAACAATGGGTTAGGTTTATATGCTAAAAAGGAGTACTATCCATTTTAACATCTTTATTCTGTATTATATAGAAACAAAAAACTTGATAACTAAAAGAAAATGCAATTAACTTCATTATAGTTCATAAAGCTCACTTAGTCATTATTAAGTTAAGGTTAGATTTCCACATAGTACCAAGATATATGGTATATTAAACTATATCATTGAAATATTAGATGAGATAAGTAGAAGGAATACCTCTTTCTGTAACACCCCCACAAACTTTAAATAAATAAAATATAGGATGGTTACTAAATTGTCTAAACATAATTTAGAAATCTAGTAAGATGAATTACAATATCAATAAAACCCTCAAAATATTATTCAAAACTGGATAATATTAGATCTAACATACTTCATTCCACAACTAATCTAAGAAGGAACAGAGTCCCTCTATGCACTGACCCAAAGATTCCTAGGCTCATTAAGCAAATCATCTTCATTAGTTACCAATATCACTTGAGAAATGGATCCACAATCAGTGGAGAGTAACACATAGCTTAAATATACACATAAGATAATTTGAAAATAAATTATACCTTTTGAGAAAGGTAATTTAATTTAATTTATTTATTAAATGCCAAAATAAATCAAATGAATTGCATATAAATTTTATGTTCAAATCTTATTATTAATTCCTCATATTATTGAGGACAGTAAAGACTACATCCACACCATAATGTGAGTAATTGAAATTAGTTATTAATTTATAAATCTATTTGAATTATATTAACTTAGGGGAATCATGTAGAGGGAAGAGAACACTATACAACCAGGTAAACCCTCTAGTATTTCTACCAAAGGTGACCCAAGGAAACCCTCTAGTCGGTCACGGAATACAAAAGTTGGCATATAAACAATAAAGTAACTAGTGTGCACACCCCAAAATCTAAAGCTAGAATCACAATTGGGGAAATATCCTCTAGTCGGTTGTGAATAAGGATAGAGAAGATGAAACTTGGTGATAAAAATATAATGAAAAATAATGAGCAAGCAGGTCCGAGGGAACCCCCCTAGTCAATGTGCTACTTGCATGTTCTTCACCTCTAGGGATATGAACCTAAAGGCTATCTTACCCTCAATTCTCTTATCTTTCACTATAAGCATTTAATATTTTATTTAATAGTTTTCAAATAGTACAAAAAATACATAAAAGCACATCACCATTATTCATCCATGTATATATAGTCATGTCCATTTCCAATATAAGAAAGCAAAAAAAAACATACTTAAGATTACAAATTTTACTAGTAGATAGCAATATATATTCAATCCAATTGAAATCATTCTGAGTGTATACCGTCAAGTAATTAATTCATCACTTAATTATTTATAATTTAAAATGTTGTCCTAACTTCAAGATTTTCCAATTGAATCTAGCATCATTGTTAAGAGCGAGAAATTTAGTGGAGGACAAAGACCATTATCCATATACTAATTACCAAAGCCAGTTACTAATAGTATCATGAGACAAATTTAGTTATCGAGTCACACTAGTGGTCAAACTTTTACAAGACTCACAAAAAATTTGCTTATTTATTAATACCAACATGCATAAAAAATATGCTAAAAAAATAACATAACCGGATGGTACTTGAATAATAATAATAAAAAAGTAAGTACAAGAATGAAATCACAAAGTCGTCAATAGGATTAGTTGAGAAATCATGGAACTAAGTAAATATGTATGCATATGCATGCCCGTATATATGGAATTTATTGGTATATGTAATTTTAAGAATTATTTAAACAAAAATTAATCTATAATATTTTATTTAATTACCTTGATTAAGTTAACAGTTTCATATATAGTCTATCCTTATGGAAAATTAAATTGTTCGACTATACCGTAAATTTATCTACAAACTATATTATATTTATAATTACATTATGAGTTACCTCTAGTTATTTAGGAAAAGATTAAAGCCACAATGATAGTATTTACTTCATGGTCACAAATCCGCCAACACTCTCTTGGATACCGATTGATAAATATGAAATAAATATTTTTATATTAATAATAATTATAAGTATATTATGTATAACATTATTATACCTCATGTGCCTTATCGGTACTTGGATGAATTAATAATTATTCTTGATTGATAAAGTTGGTTGCATTGCTAAAGGGGAATGGCAGCTTAATGTCGCTCACGTTGTAATTGGAGTAGGAGATTGACAGGAAAGGAAAAATAAATTAAAAGATGACTTGTGCACATATGTGTGTACACACACACACACACACACACACAAATATGTAGTCACACATGCACAAAATTTTAATTATAGGTTGCAAAGGCTACTTGAGCCTCAAAACTTCTCAAGTCAAATGGAAGACTTAGTTAAGTGAAAAAGATCGGTAGTTTGGTGTTATATACTTACATTCATTATAACTATTATTATCACCATCACCACCACCACCACCACCATCATCATATTTTATCCCACATAATTATGAGTCCAGTTCATACCGAAGTGGATCACAATTATGGATGAAAGCAAGAATCATTCTAGACAAAGTTAGTTTAAATAAAATAAAAAATTTGTAAATAAAATTACGGGTGTTACACTTGGTCTAGATAGAAAATTAATGGAGGTGCACTACCTTTTTATATATGGAAAAAAATTCTAGATAAAATCATTAAATAAAAGAAAAATATAAATATATTATATATTTAACTAAGGAAAATAAAATTTCTAAAAAGAAAATTTAATTTGTAGGGTTCTCTCAAATAAAAAGTAGTAGTGTCCTCACTTTTATAGGAAGGTGGTCAAGACGCTATAGATCCAACTAAAGAAAAATTAGAAAAAGGTAAAATAAATATTATCAAACACTCTACATGTGAATCACAAGGTTAATCAAGAGGAGGAATAGGTAAGTTAACTTTTAGTTGTCTTCTTTACTCCACATTGATCTAACATGCTTAGGTCATTAGTATTATGTGTCACATTATCATCTCCTCCTTTTTCATTATCAACCACCTCCTACTCTTTCTACTTCTGATCTTTAAGTTTGATACTATAGTTTTTGAAAAACCCATGGATGATTTGAGCCATGTGTATACCTTTAACCATTTTTGTTATCTAGCCTTCACATCCCTTATATATGCTAGTATGTCCTATAGCACGCCTTCAAGGCTCACACTATTGACTTATGGTGGAATGTTTATTTGTTTTCTTGGCCAATATTAATCAACATGATTGGATATAACCTTATTATTGAGATCAACATTCATCACCAAACTCCTCATCTTCAAATGATATCCTATTTTTTTTCTTTTTTCATAAGTCGATGATGAAAGAGGTAAAATAGAGAGGCTTTGCTAGCTTTATGGAATCTTTCTTTAAATTATCCTAGGATATTCCCTTCATCAATTGATTTTTTTATTTATGAAATGAAATATGAGCAAAGCTCTCTTAAAGGACATAGTAATTTTATGGGTAGTAGAGGCCAACCAAAATTTCAAATACTAGTACTACACCCTAGTAAAGGGTAAAAGGTTAGAAAAAGGGAAGTGGGAAGTATTTAGTAAATTGATAAGTGACTTTATAAAGGATGTTAGTTTTTTCTAGGGTAGAAAGGATTTGATAACCTATCTTAAGGGTAGAATTATCATGTAAGAGAGACTAATCATCTATATTAAAAATAGGCAGGCTATATAAATCATTAATGAATTTAGCATTGTACATAAATAATTACTCCATAACAAAACTATCATGGCTTTGCATCTAGGGTTAAGAGTGTAGTAGAACTCAAGAATTAGAGAGGGGTAAAAATATCTATGATGTTGGTATAATTCTTATCACTTGTGGTGTACTATAGGGTCCTCTAGGTAGTGAGTAAGTTTAACCTTGAACTTGAATCATGCTTTTAGTAAAATTTAAAACAAACTACCCTCTTCCTTATAATAAAATGACTTACCCCATGAGGAAGTGAGTTGATATGTGAGTGTTTAATATTAAGATGTGGGGTTTTCAGCTATGATGAGGGCTAAGAGTGGTTTGGACATGGAAATTGTAGAATAATGAGGTGTGTTTGAGTAGGTTTATGGTTTGTGGAAACTCAAGAAATAAAGAAGCGAGTAGCTTGAAGTGGATGTTGGAGATTTTGTCTTCTTCGGTGATGAAGAAATTGTTAAATTGTTAGTTGGTGGTGGTAACTTGGGATCAATAGGGAGAGTTTATCTTGTAGGGATCAAAGGGATGGAAGTTATTTTAATGGTGAAGATAGGGGCATTTGAGGTGGTTCCAACATGGGGTTGGATTCTTATTTGAGCCCTTGCTTTTCCTATAGAGATAGAGGATGATAAGAAGTAGTAGGGATTATAGTTCCTTTTCTAATGTAGGGTAGAAGACATGGGGCTGTAAATTCAGCATCTATCTAAGCATGTGGGATAATATAATGTCATAGGAAGGTGGGGTTAGTTTATAAAGAGAAGAGAGGGGAGGTTTAAGACTTGCATTATCCATCCACCTTATATTGAAGGTAATGCATAACTCCTCTCTCTTCATCCTATCAAAGCAACTTGATACTACACTTAGTTAATGGAAAAAATTGAAAAGAACCAAAATGAAATAAGATTCAAAAGTAACAAGAACATAACAAAATATATAATCTAAGAAATAAAGAGTCCTTGAGTTGCCATCAAAAATCCCATGGCTTATAGTTCTATAGTATGAATGAATATAACACCATGCCATTTTGTATCCCTCAATAAGGCTTTACTCTATGGCTATCCACCTTGAATTCATTCCTCATTCTTTCATTAATTAAATCTAATATTTTATAAGGGTGTACTTTGGTAATTTGCAATGGTGAAGAACTTGATGACCATCTACACTCTATAATTTTTTTAGTATCTCTTGAGGAGCTTGATTATTGTCTAAGCTCGAGTTTACTGGGGAATAACTCCAGCCTTGATTTTTGGATTACTACCACTTACCTAAGATACAACTCCTTTGACTAAATCCTCTATTCATGCCATTTATTGGTTTTATCTTTGCAAAGCCATAAACCATCACATATCCCCTAATTCATCTAACTCATTTAGCTATAGATTTCTAGAGTTACTAATTGCAGCATCGTTTAGATTAATAGCATTTCAAGCCTAGTAAAATTTGTGTTCTAACTGAATGTGTAACATCTTACCCTAAAATTTTTCAAAGTGTGTTTAAAATAATGTGGATATGAGATTGAGTTCTCCCTTATTTTTCCTTTTAAACAAGGAAGGATTAATGTTTTGAGAAATATTGAAGATCTCAATTTCTAACTTTTGAATTATGTTTTGAAAAAAAAGTTAAGTTATGCCATTCTTCTTCTTATTCTAATTTCATTTTTATTATGTTTTTAAAAAGTGTTTCTTTATTCTCTTAGGAAATCAATCTCTTGGTATAAACCATCAAGTTAGGAGTAATTAAGCTAGAAGATTTCTTAGAGGTAAGTTATTCTTATCTATAATATGATTAAGGTATTGTGGTGTCATGTCCTTGGTATGTTTTCTCTGATGTGTTTGTATTTCAAATTTATAGATTCAAGTGCATGTTAATGTTACTATCTATAATGTTTTGGAGCATTTTTTGAATATCTTGCATATCATGTGTGAATTGGTGAATTTAATTATGATCTTGTAGTATATCACATAATACTATGCTTTATGCAATTACATATGTAGAGTGCATATTTTTATGTCTTTTACGACATAGAAACATGATAGGATGAATTTCTATTGTATCATTTTCATGATCTTGCTTCGTACCCACAACTAATCTGCTAGGAAAATGAGCAATATGTTTATAAGAGTTAGGACTATTAGTTTTTGTTACCTTAGGTAGTTTTTCTTTGATCTTTTCTTCTAAATTCATCAATTCTTTCTCTACTTAATTGGTCCCTTGGCCATCTTTAAATTGCTTTGGACCTTCAAATTGTTTTCCACTTCTAGTGGTGATAATAATCATGTTTTCTCTTGTATTCCTATCTATTTAGCTAGGTAACATTAATGAACTTTATGCTTGTAATTTACCTCCATAATGTTCCAATTGACTCACCTGAATTTTGAAGTTCTTTATCCATTTCTTGTTTCTTGTCGAAAGTGAAGAGTGTTAGTGGGTAAAGATTTAACTCTATCATATAATGAAGTTCCTCTAGATGGTTGTTGTACCATTGGTTGAGAAGGTTGCACAAATGGTGGTTTTCATTGGTTATGAGGAATCGGGTCTATGATTATTCCTATAAATTAGGTTGGGATGATCTCTCTATCCTAGGTTATAAGTTGGGGTAGATGAAACATATTGCGAGTTTCCCTGAGGTCCACCTATCACATTAACTTGTTTCACTTCTTAAAAAGTGGGACATGCATTGGTTGTATGACACGTATAATGAAAAATTCTACATACTTGAGTCGACACTCCCTCTTTCACCACCTTTTCAACTAAGGAAGTCAAATTATTTAATTTTTATTAAGTTCAATTATACTTATCTCCTCTACATGGTTAGATTAAGAGGTAATATTTATAGTACCAAAATATTAACAACGTGACATGATATCAGATATTAGCCTCCTAACCTTAGTTGAGATATTATCTACTAATGCTCCACCACTAGCAACATTTATCATATTATGATCCATGAGCATTAGTCCTTCATAGAAATATTGTATTAATAATCATTTGCTAATTTGATGGTTAAGATAACTACCACAAATGTTTTTAAATCATTCCTAATATTCATGTACAGGCACTCTCCTATCCTACCTAATGCCACATATTTCTTTTCTAATATTTGTGGCCTTAGATGATGGAAAGTACTTTTCTAGAAATATTTTTTGCATATCAACCCAAGTGTTAATATATCAAGTAGGAAAATCATATAAACATTCCTTTGTAGCATCAATTAAATAAAAATGAAAAGATTTTAATTGAAGTTAATCTATATTTACTCTAGTTGGTTTCATACCAGAACAAGTTAATCTGGAAGGGCTCGTATCCCAAAAACATGTAAAAATAGGATTCACACATATTGGTTTAGGTCTAATTTCACAATCATCAATTTCATCAAGATACTTAATGCAAAGAAGCTCAGGATTAAAAGTAGGGGCTATAAGCTCTTTCAACATTTGGATACTTTCTTCAGATGATGATGAGCTATCATTAAGAGGTAAAGGGCTAGTAAGAATGTATTCTAGTTACCTTTGAGTTTTGTTTGCCACTATAGAGGAAGAAATATGATCCACTAATTCAATTAGTTGATTGTTTTCTAATATGGAATTGTATTTGACATGCGCAAGAGAAAAGAATTGAGTTTTAATAATAAGGAGAGACAAATAAAAAAAATGATAATAGAAATAAGAATTAAAGTTGCTAGCCTCTGATAATGGTGCTAAAAATTGATGTGCTATCATAAACATGCCAAATTAAACATTAAACACAAACATAAACACAAATAATAATTAGTGCGTAGGGGTCCATCCCACGAAGATCATAATAAAATTGAAATATTTATTTCTATTATCACATAAATTCCCCCAAATATCAACTTAAGAAAACTAATAACTAATAATGAATATAATAAAAACTAGTAACTAATATAGGGTTAGAGGACATATTTAGTATAATAATATCAATCGACCATCAAATAAAATGGTTATGAAGTATCTCTAATGTTAACCTATAGAAGCTTGCACGCGTTCGCTTCCTAGCATCCTTTTTTGCTAATAAATTAAGGTATACTTATAATTTATTGTCTAACCAATTAATCACCTAGGATAAGATTTCCAGATTTAATTAATGGTAGCATTAAAGATTAGGGAGAAACAAATTAGAACCATAATTATAACATTCTTGAATTATGTAATTTTAAAGATTAATAGACATAGATTATATTAATGTTTTTCTATAGAAATTAGCTAACTAATTTGCTACTTGTGGATGCATTAAAAATTATGAATTATATTTACTATCCTAGCATCCGATTAGTACTCAAATTAACTAGGTGGTTGATCTAGATAATAAAGTCTTAATATTGGATTGATGATCATTAAACTCAATTTATTAATCTATCAAAAAATACACATAATATTTAAGTCTAACCCATATCTCATGATTAATTAAGCCGTAACCTTCAATTATTGTCCTACCCCATAATAATTTATCCTAGATATTAATAAATTGAGAATATACAGATTATAAACAAAATCAAAACTTTAATAAACATAAAGAAATTGAGAAATAAATATTAAATTAAAATAAACAAAATCATAAACCCAATTACTTAAAATAATTATGAACATTGTATTAAACACATTAATGAGTACAAAATAAATAAAGGAAATAAAGAAAAGAAAGAAGTTAGGATATTGTTAAACAAAAAATACCGTAAGATCTCCCATCCTTCAATTACAACAGTTAACTAACTAAATCTAACAAAATAACCCTAATGGTTTATAAATAACGAAAATACAGTCAAAGTCCTAATGGTAGTTCTCTTTGATATTCTATTTGACCTAATATATGATATGATATATATATATATAGATAAAATGTCATATAAACTAGATTCGAATTATGATAAAAATATAGTGCTCATATTTCCTCTCTATTGATTGTCTTGACATAATTTTTTCTTCAAATGACTTCTCTTTGAGGGTCTTTTATGATGGAACATCCAAATTTTCATGACTTCAAAGTTGCTTATCAAAATTTTCTTCTTTTCCTTAGTTATCAACCCAAATTATGCCAATAGATAAAAATCAAGGAAAAAGGGTTAAATTATCAAAATAACATAGAAATTTGGGTCAAGATATTTCAAATAATTCCATAAAATATTCACCTATCATGTAATCAAGTTCCAAGGCCATTGGAAGGAAACCTTTGACTTGATCGAGTTCTCCTATAACAACTATCATCATTCAAGCATAGGGATGCCCCATTTTGAAGACTTTATGGATAGAGGTGCAATAGTCCATTGTGTTGGAATGACTCTAGAGGGTTAATTATGTTGGGAATGATGATGATAGAGGGAACTACCAGGTGGTTTAATCTATTTTGAGATACGATAAAGGCTACCAAAGATAGGTAGAAGAGTTATGTAGAACTACAGAGGTAGACAAACGTAAGAAGTGGGTGACTTAGTCATTTTGAAGGTATCACCCACCAAGGGAGTGATGCATTTTGGCTAGAAGGGTAAGCTTATCTTGAACTACATTGAGTAATACGAGATTTTAGAATAGGTTGGAGAGGTTACATACTGACTTACCTTACCTATTGCACTTTCATGAGTACATAACATCTTTTATATTTCTCAGTTGAGGAAGTACGTCGCCAATTCATCCCACATCATCATGCCAGAGATGATAGAGCTAGGGGACATGTTGACATATGATGAGAGAATTTTGAGGATCCTTGATATCAAAAATTGGGAGACACATTTGAAGGTATTTCTACTAGTGAAGATCTTGCGCTCAAGCCATGGAACTGAGGAGGTCACATGGGAGTTTGAGGATCAGATAAAATGAAGAATCTAGAGCTATTTGCTTAGGTGTGTTGTGTGGGTAACACCACCTTTTTGAAAGGGGTAGTATCATTCCCTCACGTACTAACTCTTACATGTTGTTTTTATGTTATTTGATGGCATATGGATTTGACTTGCTTTAAGCTTGTAGCAATGTTATCTTTTGTGGACTTTGGGGATGAAGTCTCTTTTAAGGGGGTAGTGTTATGATAGCATACCTTAAAATCCATCAAAATATATTCAATTTTTTTTTATAAGATAAATTAGTTTTAGTTTTGGAAAGGGATTAAAATTAAAAAAAACTATATAAATTTCAAGCATACCAGTCGATAGGTTGCTCGAACTAATCAACTAGTACATTAAGAACTTGAATTTTTATTCTATGATAAACTATTCAACACGTTTGTCCAAACCAATTAACTAGTGAACCTATAATTTCAATTCTTTTCTATTTTATTTTTTATTTTCTTTCCAATTTTTATGAAACTTCTAATTAGAATCTATTTGTGCTAATAACTATATTTTGGTTCTTTAAGAATATTTTTAAATTATTTTGTTCATTCTATGACCTTATTTAGCTAAACAATTCCATAAATTTTTTAAAGATTCTTTCTCACCTTCTCTCACTCTCCCACACTTTCTTCTTCCCTATATAAACCATGGTTTCTTGTTTAAATTCTTACACCCTCTTCATGGACTTACCTACCCTCTTTCATCCCTTATGACTGCACTCTACCTCCCTCACCCACATCATGCTTACTCTTGGTCCTCCACACTCAACCAAGTCAAATTTCCTCTCTCCTTCCTTTTTAAAATATTGAACCATCTATTATTTGCAATCCAATTTTTGAATCATTTCAACTCCATGCCTTCTACACTTACTTATTTTATCCATTTCCTTTTTGAAAATTTTTAAAATGTTGGACATTTCCTCACTCTTCTCCCTTTTATTTTTTATTGGGAAAAAAGCTTAACTACTATCTTCTCATCCTTTAAAAAAAATCCTTATACCTTCTATATTGACCTAATCTTAGCTTTAGTTCTCCCTTGTTTTTCCATTTAAATAAAGAAGGATTAAGTTTTTAAGAAAGGTTGAAGATCTCAAATCTCCCCCTTTTATTCTATTTTGTGAAAACGTTTGAGTTGTGTGATTATTATTCTTCTTATTCTAATTTTATTTTTATTATGTTTTTAAAAATAGTTTAAATTATTTTGATTTTTGATTATCTTAAGACATCAAATTCTTGGTAAAAATCGTTAACTTAGGTGTAATTATGTTAGAAGATTTGTTAGAGGTAAGACACTTTTATTTCTATTATGGGTAAGGTATCATGTTTTTATTTTGGTTTCATGTTCTTGGTATGTTTTCTATGATGTGCATGTGTTATTTCAAATTACTGAATCTAAGCATGTATTAATGTTACTTTCTTTGAAGTTTTGGAACATGTTTTGGATATCATGGATATGATGTGTGAATTGATGAATTTAAGCATGCATTGTAGTGTGATAATTATACCATGTTTTATGTGATTACATATGTGGGGTATTTCTTTTCATGTGTTTTAAAATATTGAAGCATGCTGAGATAAATTTGGGAAAGATCGGTGATCTTTTGGTAAGAGTTGATTGTGAGTTTGGGCTTTATTTCACTTAGACCGGTTCATCAGTTTGCTAGAATGATTAATTAATTGTGGGAATAGTTGCTTGTTTTGGATTTTGAAATTGGATCTTTCCATGAACAATTGGTTGCCTCAATGAACTAGTCATCTAGGTGTCATGAATAATCAATCAGTTTGCCAAACTCATCATTTGGTTGCTTTGTGACTAAGGTGGTTTTACCTTAGGCTTAGACACATCAACTAGTCTGACGAAGCCCATTGATTAGGTTCTATGAACATTCAATCAATTAGAATGAACATTGATTATTTCATTGTGTTTTATTTTATCTTAGGTCTAGTTACAACTAGACCAACCGACTGGTCCTATGAACCAATGGGCTAGTTTCACCTGATTTTGCCTTGCTTAATTATTATTTTATGATATTTCTTTAGGAATTGTATCTTAAATTTTCCAAGTAATTACAATAATCAAATCATGATCTTAACCATGATTAATTAGAATGAAAATAAATATGATGAATTTCACGGTGTGACTTAAATGCCTTATGTGGTTAAGTTTGATGTCACCTCACTCATTTTGGTAACTGGTATGCCTTGTGTTCCTTTTGGTGTTATCACTTGAAATTACCTAATTGGTAATTAATGGAATCAGCTGAAAACACTCAATGTGTGGTGGCTATGGTATCCCATTGTGTGTATTATGCTACTGTGACTTTTGTTCATGATGGAGAATTAGATGCAATTCAACTGAACTCCTTAATAATTACAAAGTATGGGGGTCACTAAATGTAATAATATGATTTATTTTATGTGATTTTAATGAACTACCTGCATTATTATGTCTTCTATGATTCTTATATGAGTATGTTTTATTATATGATAATCATTAGTTCAAATTTATATATTTCAAGTATGTTCTTTACCAATCTACTATGTTACCTAAATGTGCAAGATGAGTCTGGTGTGGATCAAAGGGAGGGAAATGCAGGATCGAATCAATCCTTTAATTCTATCACCAACATGTTGAAATTGAAGAAGAAATGGTGTTCGACTTAAGGGAATTAAGCTCGAAAGTTGCAAGTTCAATGGTAGGATAGGCTTTGAATGTTGATGCACATTCAAAGTATCTAAAGAGGAAGAAATTCCCGACACTTTCCTATATATATTGATCCCCAAAAGAGAGAGAAACGCAAGCTCTTAAACTTGTAATTTTATTCAAATGATCTTAACATATGGTTTGTGTGTACAAGGCTTAGGTATTTATATAGGAAGTAACCGACTTAAAGGCCTAAACCATCTGGTTATCCCCCTTTAATCCAAGCTAGTTTAACTCACTTGAATTAAGCTTATATAATACGTAATATTAATCATAATATCATCATTTAAATGATATTAATGACTAACATTACAAAGCCCTACAATCAACTATGGTACATACATGAAATTACAATAAAACCCTAGCTTACATGAAATATACTTTAGGGTTTATAATAAGTTTAATATAACTAATGATATCACCAACTATATCTTGTTGTAGTGTCATCCCATGTATTCCATTGCCTTGCATGCTTTGAATGCATTGTACACCTTAAGTATTTTCTTGTGTGTTGACTTTTTCACCTTACAAACATGTAACATACTTGCAAGAATAACTTGAAGTATTTTCAATATCAAGTATAGAAACATTATCAAGAACATTTAGGATGATTGGCTCCATTATTAAGAATGCTAATTATTCATTACCTTGAGAATCATTAGAAGCATTAGATACATTAGATGCACCTGCATCAGAGTCCTTACCATGTTTTAGGTAGTTAACTTTTCCAGTACTTTACTATATAGATGCTATATTTCCATGGTTACTATGATGATTTGATTGCTATTCCAGTGAGCAAAAGATGATTTGTAATAAGATGATTTTCATCTAGAGTATACTGAGGATGATTTTTTGGGTTAGTAGCTAGCCATTAATTAGGGATCAAGATTTTAAAATTCTATTTTGTTAAGAGTTAGTTTAATCGGGTTAGATTACTTTGTCTACTATGTTAGGATATGTTTTGTTCCTTTCTTTTTTATATTTAAACTCCTGACTTTGGTTCTTTTATTTTGATTTTGTAATCTCTTTCATACATAAATTAATATCTTCCTTGTATCATTACTACTGCCTTGTTAAAGCATGCATTCTCTTCTTCTTCCTTCCATTTTTCCTTACATTACGCATGAGTTGGGTGATGATCACATCCCCTTTATGGTTGATGTGGCAGTAACATCCCTATATTTTATTTTTATATGTTTTTTCATTATCTTAAAAAAAACTTTTTAGTCCAAAATTTAGGGGTGTTATAGAATGGGTTGATGAAATGCTTTCCTAAATACTATCTTATGAGGTGACATGGCTAAGGTAGTCTAATAGGCACCTTTGTATGTCCTCAATTTATCATCTTATTTTATTGAGTTGTCTATCATGTTAGGACTTACTAATTTCTACAAATGTCTTTTGATTTACATATTACAATATTTAAAGTGGCCAACCATTTGTGGGTGATGTATTGTAAATACCTAATGTCCCAACCCTATATTTTACCAACATATTCTAAAATAATTTATCCTAGAACTATGTTCATTCATTATTAATAACTAATTTTGGGGTATCAAACCATATAAAGATATTCTATAAGAAAAAGATGGTTACCACTTGAGTGCCATTTATTACTGAAGCTTTAATCCACATTTCTAAATTATGAATTGTTACCAGGATGTATTCATTCTTGAAAAAGAGTGGTGAAAACCTATAAATTTCATACCCCTAAATATCAAAACTCTAAACTTCCATCATGTTAGCCATATGAATTTCATTTATTTAGGACATGATTCCTACACTTTATCATTTATCACAATTCTATATAAACTCCTATGTATCCTTAAAAATAGTTGGCCATAATACCCACTTTGGGAAAAAAAATTCTATAATACAAACTCATCTAAAATGTCCTCCCTTTAGGGAAACATAGCAGAATAATAGTGAAACATCCTCATTTTCACTAAAAAACTTTTTTGCTTGAAAACATTTGGGTAAGAGAAAATACAAAGCACTCCTACGCAAAATGGGTCATTACAATCGTATCCAAGAAAAGATAGATGTATCATCTTCCATCTCATGCTAGACACAAACTTGAGTATCTAAACTAGTAAAAGATAATAGGATAGATTGTGTAAATATGATAGAATAATATATAGCAATTACTTTAGGTTTGACAACTAGGGCCATGCCAGACCCAAAACAAGTATGGAAAACACATTAGGAGGACCAAAAATAAAGAAGGCAACAAAAGAGAAATTCCTAAGTATCTTAAGGACTAACAAAGGAGAAACCACTAAAACATCTACCCTCATGTCGCTCATGACTGAGAATAAATTTAGATGGCTACAAAATGTCATAGAACGTTTCCCTCTCATGGGTTTGAGCAAGTGACCAAATTAATGGACATGTCAGTATACTAAGTGTTGAGTAAGATAAGTTATCTTTTCATGGAGGTATATAAAGCATATAAGTATAGGTAACAAGTAGGTAGGGCATATTAGGTTCAAGTCGAGTTATAGCGGGCTAGGTTACTCTCGGGTTGGGTTATTTGTTGGTCATTTTCTTTGCGGGTTTGTTTTGTTTAGGGTCAGGACATATTGAGTTTGGGTCATTTTTGGTTGCCTTATTGTTTGGGTTTGGTAGGGTTAGGGTTTAGACTATTGCAAATCTGGGTTGTATCGGATTAATTTATTAGGTTGGGTCGGGTTTGGGTTGAGATGATTCGATTTTGAGTCAGGTAGGGTTAGAATTATTTTGGTTTAACTTGTCGGGTTGGGTATAGGGATATAAATGGGGTGGATTTTACCCAAAACCTGATGGGTTTTATTTTTTGGACACTTAAATGGATATGGATGATGAAAAAAAAATATTCGTTAGGTTTGGGTACAGATACAGGTATGAGATATCCATATTCGTACCCGTATCCATTAACCAAATATATAATAACCCTCTATCCTTAATTTTAAAAATAAATATAGTATAAATTAATGTTGAAATTATTATTTGATTTAACTCTAAATCGATTTATCTATTGGATAATATCTACAACGAGTAAATGAATTATCTATTGGATAACATATATCCAACAGATACAGATATGGATATGTTAAAGGATACCAATTTAAGGTATGGGCATAAATTTGGATACAAATTTTCTTATTGGGTATGGGTATGGGTGTATCACCCCTAAACCCACTCCGTTTACATCCCTATGGGGTTAGGTTTGGGCCGAGCAAGCTTGTATTTGTATGATTTCATGTTTAGGTTAATTTGACAGGTAAGATTTGGATTAACTTGACGAATCGGTTATGTTTTGATGGTTGGGTTGGGTTTGGGCTAAGATAATCTTGGATCAAGTCACTTTGGATTTAGGTTAAATAAGAAATTAACCACCAAAATTATCATAACTCATTAAACTTATAGGCAAGAATTAATTTATTATTATTATTATTATTATTATTATTATTATTATTATTATTATGACTTTTTAATGTTGTGTTTCTACGTGAAAAAATCATTAAAATTAGAATATCATTGGTAAATAAATATGTTTACAATAAAAATAAGAAAATAAATAAAATTTAAATAATAATGTATTTTTAACAGCTTTAAATAAATAATAAGACATTTTTATTTTTTATTATTATCATAATTAGTTAATATCAAATTTTATTTTGTTGAGTCGGGTAGGGTTGATGGCTGGTCGGGTTGATAACGGGTTAATTTGATGGTAGCTTAAGGGTTGGGGTCGGATCTCTTTACTTATATTTGGGTCAGTATTGGGTTAGGTTAGTTTTGGGTCGGATTAGTTTCGGGTTAGATTTTAGTGGGGTCGGGTTGATAAATTTATTGGGTTACGTTGGGTCAGGTTTTGTATGGGTAGGGTCGGGTTGGGATTACTTTTTCCTCTTCTACATATAGGGTCACATAATGCAACACGCCATTTTATAATTCCGACATTCTTATATATAAACATACCAATATCACACCAAACTTGCATGGTATTCAAAATATGACACTTCTATGCATCCATAAGAGGTAAGAGACATCATACTCAAGGATAGATGTAAATTCATGGGAAAATCATGCCTTTTACTTGACTCAAGAATCAATGTTTAGGAAAGGCATGCATAGTCACTCTGGATATACATTTGCATACTCAAGTAATTACACATGATGCTCAAATGGAATGTTAAGGGGTATAAGGATCATGCCTCGACATACATACACAATACTCATGCATTACCCTATTAGAGTCACACATTATGCTATATACGATACATATAAAATGATATACACACCCATGCACATTAACACAAAGAATGACGTGTGGGTTATACCAAACATACATCCAAAATAATTATACACTAAAATACTAGCACTTACATATTATACTAGCATGACATTCATAACATGGCACTTATACATACCAATACTTGCATAATTTATTAACATAGTGATCTCAACATGGCATTCTATATACATGTGCTAAAGTAAATAACACATGTTAATAGTAGGAATGTATTCATACTTATCACAATATAAAGGAATCATGAATGACACCATAAGTGCATGTAAAATAGGACAACAAGAATATTGATCGTCTAAGATAACTCCAAGGTCTATTTCATTTATTTATTCATGATATTTTGATCACAATATTATATATGAATTTACTTTTGAATAATGAACTATATTAGGTAACCACTCATAAATTAGCTCACGCATTAGCTCTTAAATACTGATGAGGAAAAAATAGATACTAGGTCAATGAATTCACCATATCAACCATATAAATAGAATCGATCATTTCATATATATCTATTACTCATTATGGTTATTGTGTATTTAGAGTGATGATCACATAATTTATATCCTTGTAGGTTTATAATAATTTCCAAGACTTGATGTGATTTTTGAGCGAGTGCTTAAGTTATCCATCATGGAACTCAACCCTAATAGAAAACCTATATATGAAGTTACCAATTAACAATATAAAAGTAACCATAATTGTTTACAACTATTGGGAATAAGCCAAGGTAGTGAGCAATTTCAAACACCCTAGGTATCCTAACCCTTTTCGATACCCCTAAGTACACCAGTGGTGTAAATAAAATAAGAGAGATACCAATACCAACATGGGTTCCCCTAGCCGTAGGTGAACTATAATCTAATAGTTGCTCATGATTGGATACTCTGACATTTAGAGAAACATAGGATCAATTAAATTTTCTTTCCCTTTTAGTGTTTAGTATCTTTTTGTTGTAAGAGTTCAACTTATACCAAAGGTCTTTATGCCACACAATCCAAACATAACCATAAAAGGATTCATAATGCTCCATATTTCCTATTGAGGGTAAATAAGTGTCATATTCATATCCATGCCAAAGATTCTAATGCCATATAATCCTAACATGACCATAAAGGTTTGTACCATGCTCTATATTTTCAATTGAGGGTAATGAAAGTGATGGCCATTATTAATTAACCAATTTGCCATGAAGGTATATCCATATGCATACCATCCATTCATATATACATGATTAGTCCACCATTTATTTTAAATTTATTCTTTCTTTCTTTTTTCACAAATCAAAGTGTAGGTGAATCCTAAGACTAAGGTTAAACCCATATACAACCATGTCAACAAACAAGCAAGATAGTAAAAAAAAATTCTCAAACAAAATTTAAGTAATAGTATTTGGTATTCAAAAATGATGGGCAAGAATTAGATCACAAGGATTATAGGAATATAGAAAATATGACCATCAGTGACTGACATGACATATCATTTTACCGAGAGAAGAACACCCTTCAATGGTATATGTAATTTTAAGCCCCACTCCCCATCACAAAATAGATTCGCATGGTTTATTGAGTGAAGAAATCACTATGATTTCAATGCTAAAATGGTGATTGTTGATAGATTCTAAGGCTTGCACCTCAGAAATTTAGGTGCACAAAAGAGGAAATTATGAAAAGGAGAAGGACACATAAGCTTTTATGGTCGATGGTCCTTTAGGACTAGGGTAAAATAATCAAATTTTATAGAAATTAATCAAAAAGGAAGAATATGGAGACAAAGGGATGTGTTCACCTTTCACCAATTTGGAAACCATACCCTTAAAATATGATTTGGTATGGTAAAAAGAGTTTAAATGGTTCAACAAACTTTTAAAAATCATTCACAATATTACAATTAAGTCCCAAAATCATTTTAGAAGAATATCAATTTTAAAATATAAATGGTATTAGTTAAGCCTAACAATAGGTTAACTATTAGGATGCGCCGATTGACTAATTATTCATCAATTATAACCTCAAGTAAACAAAGTGCACATTGATCAACCATAGATAACTTTTAGGTGATGGGCTAGAAACCCATTTTCGTGCCTTTTCCAAAATTTTCCCAAATCCTTTGTAAATAAAATTCAAAATATACTTCCAAAACAAGGCTAAACATCATCAAATCATCATTAGCCACATTAAACAAAATCCAACCTTTAATAAAATAAAAAAATTAGACCAACAAAGATTACCAAACTTAAATAGGGCATCAAATATGGAAGTTTCCTAAAAATCCAATTTTTGCAAAGACCATTATAACCCCAAAAGGTTTAAAGACCAACATAAATGATATAAAATGGTCCAAAACACATCCTACAATTACAGGGGTTAAGACCAACATAAATGAGTCAGGTAACTCAACTCTAACACTATACTCTAACCATTATAGTCAAATAACATAATCAACTCATGACAAAAATTATTTTTAAAAGTCAGGAGAAAAGAGGAAAGAAGTGATAGGGGAGAGTAGAATTTTGCCTCTAAAATTGAGAAAGGGATCTAATTGGATTAATATCCCACAAAATCCAAAATAATATCTATCCTCCCAAAAGTTGCACTTAATCCATCATTGTCGAACTAAATTTTTTAACAATCCCTTGATCAAGTTTCAAAACTAAAACAGTATGAAGAAGTATTTCTAGTATAACTAACTGACTAGTTTTGGTGTGTTAATCAATTGGCTTTTCAAAACCAATAAACAAACATATCAACCTATCAATTGATTTGTTAGGTTAGCTGATTGGCCTCTTTCATTGAAATATTCTATTACTAAATTTAAATTCATTTTCTTTTAAAATGATATACTAAATAAATTAGGTATATAATTATGAAGTTCTATAAATATTATATCATTTTTTTCATCTTTAACCATGCATCTACTCACTCTTCCTTATGCACATTGCATAAATAAGCATGATTCAACCTAATAGTATTACTTCAAATCATGTAAGAACCTTTGCGTTGTTACTTGGTTAGGATTGGTAGTAGTAATATCTATGTACCAGTCCTCTTCAACCTACTACAATAGTAGACATTGCTCATTAGGGAATATTTCTTCAATATTTAACTTATCACACCCTTCAAGGAATCTTTCCAATCTGGACAAATGACACTTTATCTCATGCAAGACCTTGGTTCCTATTAAATTTATCAAAAGCAAACTCTGCATCTAGTAACTCCTATTCAAAAATAATATAATCCAATTGTACTTCATTAATGGTTTTACTAGAAAATAATATTCTATGAAAGACTTTGTTCTTACTTTAGACTATTAAAAACTTTATGAAGAACTCATATGTATTATATGTAACCTCTAAGGACTAGGTTATTTAGGACCAACTATGATAGAGGCTAAACGTAAAGGCTATTCAATTTTTTTTTAAATACTACCCCATGGAATTCATAAAACTTAAACTTTTATCATGATAAAAAACATGCAAAGAGGTTTAACCAACATACAACAATCTATTATGAATCTTCTACTAAATCCAACATATCTTAACAAACTATTACCCCCTTTCACTATAGTTGAGGATGGTAACTTTTTAATTACCTTAATTTTTATTTTATCTACCTCTAATGTTATAGGGGAAACCTTGGGCTTGAGTATAATTCCTTCTTAAACTATAAAGTGACACTTCTCCCAGTTTGGGACTATTATGATCTCTTCACATCTTTTTATCACTTTTCCAAGACTATGTAAATGATCCTCAAAATCATTCCCAAATATTTAGATTTTTTCCATGAAAATGTCCACAATATCTTCCACCATACTAGAAAAAATAGCTATCACTCACCTCTAAAATTTAGTAGGATCATTACACAACCAAGGCATTCTTTTAAAACAAAAGTGCCATATAGGGACGTGAACGTAATCTTATGTTAGTCCTTAGGTGCTATGGTTGTTTTCTTTTATCACTGTTATATATTTATAAAATAGTAAATTTCCCCCCATATTTACCATGTCTAGAATTTGGTTAATGAATAATGAATAAAAAGGGTCCTTTTTAATAGCCTTATTTAGCTTTATATAGTTTATACAAATACACCTAGTGATAGTTCTACTAGGAACGAGTTTATTGTTATAAATATTTTTTCACTATCATACTGCCTTTCTCAAAAAACCACTAAACAAGGCTAAATAAAGAACTATAAGAAATTGGATATATCACACCTACGCCCCCCCCCCCAATTTTTTGGGCTTCCATCATATCTGGATTTAACTTTCATTATTTTTTTAATGGACATGTTAGAAGAATCCACTATCAAGATCTTATACAAGTAGATGTTAAGACTAATATCTTTAATATCTTCTAATTTAGATTCCATAACACATTTATGTTGCTTAAGTAGATGCATCAACTGTTTTTCTATAAAGCTAAGGATGATGAAATGATTAATAGACATGTTTCTCCTTTCCCAAAATGTATATTTAAGAAAATAAGGGGAAGGTTCCAATTAAAGTGTATGTGGCTCTTCTATAAATGGCTATGGAGATTTGAATTACCAATTATAAATGTTCATAGGTTCATAATGTTAAGTGTAGCTAGCTATTGCCAGCACTTTCTTAAGGGGTATTTTGATGCTATAACATAGTTAGTTGTAAGTTGTTCGCAATCAAAGAATTTGCAACCTTAAATATAAATACCTAAATTGAGTTATTTGATAATAGTTGAATAAATAATACAAATTCTAGAATAATCCTTTGGTCTATGTTTGGGAAATTTCATAGATTTTAACACATTGAAAATGATGTATCCTTCATTTACCCTAATAACTTATTTTTAATTTTGAACATCAAACAGGATGGATCTATCCACCTTTACAATCACATATTTATTTTTCTCCTTTGAGTAAAATATATGATATATTAACATGCTATGGGTTGAAAGTGGTAAGTTGTGCTTCTCTTATCTTAAGAGTTTCAAAGATGGATAAAGTGTATTACACTAGATTTCTTTAACTTTAACTTTTGGGTGATTAGTTTCTCAATCCTTTTCTTATCCCTTAAATATGGCTTAAACACCTTATCTAATTTAGTAGCATCTTCATTTGATGATCATAATCAAGCCATTAGTTTGATAGCCACAAACTCTCCATACTTTACCAAATTATTATTTATCAAAACCTAGCTATGGAAGCCATGTAAGATAAGACACATTTTGCTAGATTTTTCCCTAAATTTTTAGGTCCATATTTTCTTAGTATGTTAACACTAAACATCCCTAAAAAACTCATCCCTATAAACACACCTTAGAAGCAATATATATCAGCAACAAGTCTCGCTCCTGGTGTAAGAACAAGAATAATGCAGATTTGTGTAAGAACAAGAAAGGCTAGAAGATTTTTGTTACTTACAAGATTAAAAGGGGAATTTGTCTCCCTTTTTTGTTTATTATGGTTGTTTTAAGATTGGAACATGTGATATTAGGGGTGAAGGTTTGAAAATCTTTATAAGTATCCACTCCCATGACTGAAACACATGGGCTTGAACTGGTCTAGAGTTTATTCTTTATTTAGGATCTAATCTTATGTATTAATTGGTTAAGTTGTAACCTTCAATCCTACGCTTCTTCTATAAGTGATAAGGATATCATGAATTAAGAAAAACTCACTCTTTGGCTACATATTTTCTCTCTCAAGAATCAAGAGTCTTCTCTTTATTCTCTAGGTGTAAGAGTTTAAAGTTATTTGAAATATATTACAAGACTTATCCTAAGAGTTTATACCTTAAGTGGTTTTTACAAGTATTTATATAAGGGGTTGTTAGGAATAAATTTTTATCATCTCTAAATATCCCTCATTTCTTTCTTGTATTTTGGTTGTTCTAAAGTTTTAGAACACTTACACCTAGCATGACCCAAGTTAGATCTCATATGAATCAATTTGGTATTAGATCTTAGGTTTTACCAATTTAGGTATTATCTTTGTCTTCTCATCAACCTTTTCCAAAACAAATATAAAAACAAAATTCTCGCTAACCCCACTCAAAACCTAACCCAATTTTCCTTCCCATAACTGATTCTTATTCTCTTCTTAAATTTCTTATCCTTCAATGGGAGGCCTTCCTTTAACAAGAGGGTTGAGCCTTAAAGAAACAAATAACTTAATAAGGTATAGAGCTATTGATTCTCTTCAAAATTATATGAAGAGTGTACTTGATATCTTGGAAAACTTAGTTTCTAATATGAACCGAGATCACCCAAGAAGAGAAATCCCATTTTATGAGCCACATGAAGATTTCAAGCATGTTGATACTGAGGGTGGAGACGAATCATTCTCAAGCGAGTCCCCTATGGATATAAGGAGAAGTAATGGTTGAGGTCCCATATTTTGAAGGCAATCATTATCCCGAAGAATTTATAAAATGGGAGTTGAGGTATAGTTGGTTGTTTGAGGCCAAAGGCTATTATGAAACCAAAGCCTTTAAGGTGGCAGTTCTTAAGCTCAAAGGCCATGCCTCCTTATGGTAGGAGAGTGTAGTCCATAAGAGGATAAAAAAAATTGAAAGTTATGTCTTTGATGAAAATGAAAATGTCCTCTTTTAAATATAGGTCATTTATTTTAGAGGAGTACATTATAGAGTTTAAAATATTGTTCATGAGACTCAGTTTGGATGAGCTAGAAGAATATATACTATATCTCATTTCCTTGGTGGTCTATCATAAGACATAGCTAGGAAGGTGGAGATGCATAGTTATTATACCTTGGATGAACTTTATCATCTAGTTACTAAGTTAGAAAACACAAAAAGGAGAAGAGGGTCATGAGATAAGGAGGTCCAAATAAAGATGCTAGCACATCAAGGGAGGTTCTTCCATCATTTAAAGCCCCTTCCACACCTTTGACAAAAGATGTGAGGAGAAAACGACTGGCAATTGAGAATAAGACCAAGAGTGTTGGGTTTTTTGAGTGTTAAGTCTTAGGACACTATAAAAATGAGTGCCTAATAAAATTGTGATTAACATAGTAGATTTGGAAGAATCTAATTGAGAGGAGGAGAGTTAAGAGGAGGAAAAAGTCTCAACCATGAATGCAGAGGAGGATTTTGCACCACTGGATGTAGGAGAATTTATCAAGATGAGGTGGTGTGTGATTTATTCCTAATAGATGCTTGTCATTTGCTTTTGGGGAACGATGGCAATTTGATAGAAGTGCCTTTCATGATGGAAGAAGAAATACTTATTTCTTGAATTTTTTGAAGAAAAATATTTTTCTCATACTTTTAGCTACTCAGCCTAGTTATGTTGATATGAGTTGTAAAACTTTCTTACTCATCGGTGAAAATTTTCTAGATAAGGCCTTAGTAAAAGGAAAATCAATCTACTTGTTGTTATTAAAATATAATGAGTGGATTTTGATGATGTATTCCCTAATGATCTACCCCATGTATTGCCCCTCCATTAGAGGCATAGAGAATAAAATAAACTTTGTATTTGGTGTTGTAGTCCCTAATAAGGTGGCTTATAGGTAGAGCTAGCAAAATTTGACCTCACCTGCCCAACTCAACTCAACTCAACCCGAACTAATAAAAATAATTTTTTTTAGCAACCTAACTCGACTCGATAGTGATCTGCCTGACACTGACCTAATAATAATTAACCTAACCTGGATCCGACCCGACCAGATATTAACCTATGACCTGTCTTTGCTCAACCTGCTAGTGACTCGATTCGACATTAACCCAACCCTTTGGTGACCTGACCCGCCATCGACCTAACTTGGCGTTGACCTGACTAGACATCAAAATCTATTATAATAATAAAAATAATACATAGTTTATTATTCATTTAAAGATTTTAAAAATATAGTGTTTTATAAATTATACTTATTTTTCATTCTTTTACCCTATACATCCTTATTTATTAATAATATCATAATGAATTTTTCCACACAAAAAATACATCATTAAAACGTTATAGTAGTAATTTAATAAACAAGTAACAATTAATAACATTTTTTTAATTACATGCTTCTATGAAATCAAATTTAATACTTACCTACGAGTTAATGAGTTGGAGTAATTTTGGTGGTGAAGGTGTATATTAGATAATTTTTTAATATCTTTTATCTTCTTTGCCTAACTCTTTTACAAGTACACAACTTGTGAACATACACATGTCCTGTAATATCAAATGAACTTATACACATGATCATTAATATTACTCAACTAGAAAATTAGTAAATTATTGATTTATTATATTATATGTTATTACTTATGGTATAAAATAACATTGTTCCTCTAATTCCATCATCCATGACTTGTATAACAAGTTAACAACTAACAAGCATCTTTCTGTTATTTGAATCATTTTGATTATTACTCCATAATTTCAAATAAAATAAAATAAAATAATTTATGTATTAGCAGACTCATCTAACTTGAAAAATGACAATATATTCTAAAAAATTTCAAAATCTTCCTTAAAAAATAAGATATATTATTGAAAAAATAAAAATTAAAATAAAAAAGAAAAACATCCAGCTGAAAGCTTGCAAAATTATTTCCAAAAATTCTTCCATTACATCCATCTATTTAAAGAATCTCTTAATAGAAGAGCACAGTAGTATCTATTATCACCTACAAAATCTATGCCCAACAATAACTTAAAAAATTATAAAATATGAGAATTCTCCAATAACATCCATAATTCATGCATAAGTTATAAACTTACAAGTTATAACCTACAGGCTGTATAGATAAAAAAAAATCATCAAAATGATCTTCAAAGCACAAACATACACACTACTTATAAACTATTACAACTTCCTGATAAAATATCCACTACATATAACATGTTAGAAAAACTAACAAAGTAATAGAACAAGAGTAGAAATTCCACAATATTCCACTTGTAAGTTGTTACACAATGCCAATAGTAGCAATAAAAAAACACTAGTAGACAGTAGTTGGCCAACAATATAAATATTATTCAAGTATGGTAAATCGACAACATAAGAAATAAATGACATTATTGAATAAAAATTGAATTCCTTGCCTACAAAAAATAATTATTTCTCATTTTTACAAGCAAAAGAATCTGAAACGTTACCACTATTTTTGAAGCTCCTCAATATATTTTATCATTATTACTCCTTGACTTTGATGGATCCACAGAAGTACCTTCTTCTTCTTCTTCTTCTTCTTCTTCTTCTTCTTCTTCTATTTCTGTATATACCAAAAAAAATATATTATATTATTATATTTAATATTCATTGATTAAAAAATTATCAAATGAAAAAAATATAAATTCATAACAACTAATATTATTACCATCATATCCGTATAACTGATTATGAGTAGTTACTAGAACATCAACTTTTTTTGACAACAATGAACTCCTCCACTTATTTAAAATTCTATTGCCCATGCTAAAATTTGACTAATATATAATAGTAGTAATAGGAATGGCAATGATATCTTTATCCCTAGAAGAAATAATTGGAGAAGTCTTAGAATTATTTATCCAAAATTGGAGCACATCAAGTAAAATTTTACAATTCAACAGCTGACTTTTGATATACATCTTAAATTCTCTTTTAGATCTTTTACCTCTACCTCTAGCAGAAGTAGAAGCATCAAAATCCTAAATTGTAAACAAAGAAAAAAATAATAATTAGACTTGATGTAATTAAAAATTAGTAATAACAAAATTAAATATGTAATGAAGATAAAAAATATTTGGTGAGGTATAGCTTGATTTACCTCTATTTCATCATTTCATTAGTTCAAGTCTCTATTAATAGTTGTTCCTTGATAAAATAAATTTGGAGCGTTATGATAATAATATTCATAGTGTTTGTATAGCTCGACAAATTTGACATATACATCAATAGAAAAATTTTTACCCTTCTCTTTATCATGCAACTTGATTAAGGCAAACTTTACAAAGTCAAACTTATAAAGTGGATCCAAAATTACAGTAAAAGCAAGAATGTTACTATAGTGCGATCAATACTTTTCATTTTTTTACATCATTTGTTGTCCCATTATGCTGATATAATTATCATCACACACCACTACCTTCTCCAATTACAATTAAATCCTCCAAATATTAAGAAACTACAATTTGACAGTAGGATACTTATATCTAAAAAATAGACAGATAATTTCATAGAAAGGTTCCAATAACATACAAATCTTTTCTACTTTACTCCACTCGTTCAAAACAATTTTAACCTTGTAATTAGCTTCAACATTACCAAATAAATCCAAAACATGAGGATAATCTAATGATCTACGAAGCATAAGATATTTAGAATTCCATCTAGTAGCAACATCTAGCCACAACTTCATAGAAATTGATAAATTTAATTTTGCAACTTAATCATAAAACTACTTTATCCTACCTTTTGAAGCTTCTATATACTTCACATTCTCTCTAATTTTGATCACACATCCTTTAATATTTTTCAATCCTTCCCTCACTATCAAATTAAGGATATGAGTTGAACATTTAATGTGGAAGTATTTCCCATCAGATACTAAGTTCAAACTCATCAAAAACAACTTAGTACCTAACATATATCAAAGTGTTTTAAAAAAGTTGCCCAAAAATTTTACATCTTTATCTGACACTATACTTTTGAGAATACCAAGAAACCCTACGACTTATTTGAAATATAAATCTACTACATGAGTTACATCATTAGTTTTATTATAAGGAATAAAATGTGTTATTTTAAAAAACCAATCAAACATTGTCATAATAGAATATTTCCCCTTTAAGTCCTTGGTAACCCTAGGATAAAGTTCATACTAACCCCCTCCCATGGTTACCTAGGAAATGGTAAAGGAGTATACAAACCCTTATAGAAGAAACTCTTACTCTTTTGATAAATCGCACATCTCCCAACAATAACTTGTAGCAATTTTCTAATTTGTGGAGAATATAAATATTCTTGTAATACTTCTATAGTTTTATGAAAACCAAAATGGCCAGCTATACCCCCTCATAAAATTCTTTAACAAGTTAATCACTCACACTAGATTGAGTTATACATAAATTATTAAGCTTGAAAAGAAAATCATCCTAAAACACATAATTACCGTGACTATGATTCTTTCTACATGAATCATAAACGCCAAAGAAATCTTCATCTCTTCCATATGATTCTTTCCACATTTCAAAACCTAATAACTTAGCATCCAACATAACAAGTATCAAATATCATCTTGATAATTCATTTGCTACCAATTTTTTTTACCATTAAAATATTTGAAAGTAAACATGAAGGATTGTAAGAAACTAATCCATTTTGAATGGCTAGGAATATTTTTATTTTTTCCACATAAATATTTCAAACTTTCATGGTTTGAATGCAAAACAAATGGTTTAGGTCTCAAATAATGGTTTCATGTTTCTAACATTCCTATGATGGCATTTATCTCATTATCATACATAAAGTATTTCAATTTGGCCCCATATATGTTTTCACTAATGAATGCAATGACTTATTTTTTAGTGATAGTGTACCCTCCATCGTTACCTAACTAGCATCACATTCAACCTCAAATAATTTATCAAAGTTAAGTAAGGACAATACTGGTGCAATACATAGCTTGTCTTTAAAGTCTTAAAGTCTTTAGTTACATCCTCTACCCATTTGAATTTGCAATTCTTCATGAGATATGTAATTTGTGTGGCAATATTTTGGAATTCCTTGATTTATCTTCTATAAAAACTTCCTAGCTTGTGGAAACTCCTCACCTCATAAATATATTTTGAAATAGGATAATCTTGAATAGCTTGAATCTTTGTGGAATCCACTTTTATACCTTCATTAATTACAATATAACCAAGTAAAATAACACTAGAAAGTATAAAGTCACATTTTTCCATTTTTTCATAGAGTTTAGCTTCCCTCAATTTATCAAATATTATCCTCAAATGAATAAGATAGTCATGTTCATTTTTTACTATACACAATTATATCATCTTAAGTACACTACAATGAATTTTCAAAGAAAAGGATAAATAATTTCAATCCTTAGTCTCATAAATGAACTAGGTGTAATACACACACCAAAATGCAACACAATCCATTCATAAATAATATATTTTGTTATAAAGGCCATTTTCAATTCATCCCCTTCTTTTATCCTAATTTGATGATATCTACTCCTTAAATTAATTTTTGAGAATACTTATGCTCCCCACAATTCATCTTATCTAGGCATAAGAAATTGATATTTGATATTTATATTATTTACAGCTTTAGGGGTCAATACACGTGTTCTATGTACCATCTTTTTTTTAGAACTAGTAATGTAGGTACACAACATGGGCTTATGCTCTCTTTTTCACACATATCCTTTTCCTATGAACTTTTGTATTTATTTATGTAATTCCTTATGTTACTTCAAATTACATCTATATACAGGTTTATTAGGTAATTACACACTAAGAATTAATCCTCTAGGATGTTCTATTCCTCTTTTAGGTGATAATTCAAGTGGTAAGTCATCATGAAATATGTCATGATTGAGCTCATTTAATCAAGGGTTACTATCATGTTTCTCCCCTTTTAGGGTTTCTTTGATAATTAAAGAATCATAACTACCTTCTTCTTTTATAAATTCTATCATAACCTTTTTCATGAAAAAACACTCTTTTCATTTTTTTAATATGCTATCACTATCACACTTAGAAGATTTAAGTTTATTCCTTTTCATATATTTCTCAACAAGATATTCATTATTAAAAATATTATGAACAGTACATCTATCATATTTTCATAGTCTACCAAATAAGATTTTACATGTATCCGTAGGCAAATTATTACATAGCACATCATCATGATAATTACCAAATTAAAATAAGATTAGGGTTCGTTTATCTACCTTGACTCATTTTCTTTGTTGATTCATTGAAGAGAATAAGGCTTCGGATGTCGTGTTATATCTAACCCAATCTCCTTTGCCATCTTCTAATTAGCCACATTTGTACACAATCCACTATCAATAGTAACTAGACAAACCATGTCACCTACTCTTCCTTTGGTATTTAATATCTTCTCTCATTGATTGGGTTTCTTGTTTGATTGAACTTGAAGAACTATTTTCAACACATAACAAGCATTTCCCTCATCCTTGGACTCACATGAAATTACTTCATTTGGCTCAAAATCAAGGTCTTCATCATGAGTCTCTATAGCTTCAATATCTTGTATCGACAACACTCTATGGTTGGGACATCCATATCCTTAGAATTTAATGCATTGCTTTGTAGAGACCTCATTGAACATGGTATTGGAGTTCTCATTTTAGGTAGGTTGATGATTCTTATTAACATTTTTAGTACTTGAGGTACCCACACATACTTTATATCTTATGCATTTGAGTAGTCCTTTTTAGAAGAAGTACTTTGCTTGGCATGAGGCTTAGTGGATATGATTTGATTTTCAAATATCAAAGATAGCTTAATCATATAATCAAGAGTGAAATAGAAAAAAGTTTCAATTTTTTCTCAAACTATCATGTTAAGGACATATAGGAATCTAGCACATGTGTGTTTCCTTTTTCTCATAAATATCACATATAATTGCTAATCCCTCAAACTCCCTCACATATTCTTCAATACTTAGAATTCCCTGCCTAATAGTAATTAATATGATATATTTATCTTTCTAATACTCCTTATGTACAAATTTCTTCCTCATGTATTTCTTATGCTTATCCACAGGCTTGATTTTAGATTTTCCTTCTCTTTCCCTAGTCCTTTTCAAGTTATCATACCGTATCTTAGAAACCTTCGTAAACTTTAGAGTAGCTAGTTTACACTTTTTCTCATCATGATAATCCTTGAATTCGAATATAGCCTCTAATTTATGTAACCACTTGAGAAATAATTGAAAATTAAGTTTATCATCAAAGTTAGGAAGATCATAGAATGATCGATTGCTCCAATTTCCTTATGAATCTTCTTCATAGTTTAGATATCTTCCTATTGTTAGAGTTTTTTTTTATCTTTCTACAGTTCCTATTTGGTATCTATGGAACTCCATTTATTCTTACACACTAAGGAATGAATCTTGCTTGTCAAATTATGACTCCATCATTTGCAATTGAGTTTTCATGATAGTTGAGAATTGGTTGCATCTAGATTGGTTAAGAGCTTTTTAATTTATTTAAAAATATCTTTAAATATTTTCTTCTCCTCCTTTGGTGTTGATTTAAAAACACATTTCAATAAATGGTTAGGGTTTATAGGGCTTTTATTAGAAATCCAAATCAATATTGATGTACCCTAAACCTTTTTATTGGTTCATGAAAGGTTTTTGGGCTCAAGAAGGTTAAAAAAATATCAAAAATAAAATATAACACAAATACCAATTGATTATTACATCCAACACATTTATTGTAAAGTTATTTATGTAGAAATCAATAAAAACATCCTAAGGTTATTTTGTGTAACTTCAAATGGTCATAAAGTGTGTTTATATCTTATTGTGTAATATGTCAAAACTGAGATTACCTCATTAATCTTCATGCAATAAACTAATAAAACTTTCTATATGACTAATCCAATTATCATACTAAACATGGTTTAAGGTAAAGCAAGTCGATGGCTCCAAAAATTAGCACAATTTTTTCATGTTACAACAATGATCATGTCACGATTATTATGGAATGTATAAAAGATATCAACTCTCCTCATTTATTTACCATAGGTAAGTAATTATCTTGTAGTATTTATGCATAATCACGTGTAAGATCATAGTAAAAGAAGTCTTACCAATCAAAGGACAAAGAATGATAAAACACACATAAACCTACACACTAAGTTCATTTGATTGTTTCCATGCATACTATCATGTACCCACATAGATTTAGTAGGTATATCTCATCTAAATTTTTTCTAAGATTATCATACTTAACTATCTATCCTATCACACATGCAAATATATAAAAGTGCACAAAAAATATCTCACCACAAATAATCAAGAACTCAATTAACACAATCAAGAATTATCAAGAATAATCAAGAACTTAGTTATATGGCTGGTTGTGGTGCAATTGTTAGCATCAATATAGGGGAAAAGATCTCTTCCAAAGGTTAGTAATTCAAGATAAAAAGCTAACCTAACTTTAATACCAAAATTTATGTGGTATTCAAAGGGACTTGATCAAACACTTAAGTAGGATCTTTAATATTCCTTTCGTATTTCAATTTAAGTTTTGATCAATGATGAAGACTTTAACTCTTTGATTGGACGGGTTACTCTTTTACACAACAAACATGCACCTAAGAAGAAATCACACATTTTTATTACTATATTATAACTAACTCTCAAGCACTCACTTACATGGAGAATAATAGGGAGAATCTTTTTCCACTTCATGTTAGCAGTACAAGTTCAACCATTATATATGTATATATACATTAGTGGCCTTATTTTACCTTTCACTAACCAATCTCTAATCCAATTAACCTTAAGCTATCGAAATTAACTAGTTAGCAAAATATATTTAAAATAATACACTACATCCCTATATTATATATATAATCGTATAAAATTACAAGTTACAAGATATTACAAAGTATACATAAAATCACAAAGCTAAACAAAACACTAACCATGTAACCAAGCTTTGTGACTTATAGCTTTATTTTCTATCAAACTTTGTAACCTTTCTCTTTCCCTTATCTTATACACTAGATATATTTGGTAAATTCTTCTCCTTTCAAACATAAATAATACCTACAAGAATTACTTAATAAAACATTAGTAGAAATAGGGTTTTCAAGAATAGTTGGTATCATATCCAAGTATGCTCTTGACATCCTGTAAAAGAAGAGTAAGATGCTCTTGTATTAGCTAATAAATAATTATATATCTAACCCAACCCACCTTATGTTATTGCTAGGATATTATTATCTAATCGTCTTGAATTTTGTAACTATGACAAAGACACAATAAATGGGTCTGATTGTCCCTAAAGTTTTCTATAATACCAACTTGCTAATTTTTTGGACTTACTTATTTCCTATAGGTTTATTAGATCAAATAGTGAGGTGTGGTCATTTGGGCCAGAGAAAGTGTTCTCTTTTTTTTTTTATCACATACGTATCAAACATTGTTCTCTTATTTATATAGTTTTATCAAATGTGCAATGATACTTTAAAAGTATTAGAGAAGAAATTATTGAGAGTATTTCCATATTATAGCTAATAATTTATTGAGAGTATACACATATCAATTTAGAAGAAATTGGCTCTCATGTCCTCATGCAATTATCTCTTCTTTCAAATAGTTATTGCTCATCTATGCTAATAAAATTGTTTCTACTTATATTTTTTTTCCCATTTAATCATAAGAAAAATAACATGAAATATATGTTTGCCCTTGCATTTGGTTTCCTTTCACCTTCACTTAGGTAGTTTATCTTTATAATAGTAGAAGTTGTAATAGTTGTCACATGCTAGTGTTTCTTATTACCTTTTTTAGATTACTTAAGTTGTTTGATCTAATGAATACTTGATTAAACCTATTTCTAAAGCTACCTCATGTTGATTTATGATGTTTCTTGGAATAGTAGTGGAAAGTACTACTTTTTGTTGTTAAAGTACTTGCTAATACTATTGTTTTAGATTACCATTGCAAGCAACTGATATTTTTAGCTTAGGACATATTTATATTGATTTAATGTAGAAGTAATGATTATAGATGGTGAATCTAACTTTGGTAGTGATGTCCAATAAACTTTTGGACTAGGAGAGGATGTTAGATATATGTTTGTTAGCACTATACAAGTAGAGCGTTCTTGGGAAGTAGAATAAGTGTGTGCTACTAAGGTTTTATGTCTTAGGTCTAAGTTAATACAGTTTGTACCTATTTTTATAACTTTTAAAACTTTTTTGGTATCTTGGTTGGGATTTCTTGTAATTTATAACATTGATCTTATGCCAAACAGATATTGACAATTGGTTTGTGCTAATATTTTATGCATTTTGATAGTTTAAATAGTTAACACACATAATTGTTAAATATAAATAAATTATAGGTTATATATATGATAGGTCATTGTAGCTAATTTCATAGGTTTTTTTTTTGCAACAATATATAATGTTGCAATTACATGGTCTAGCATTGACAAATTGTTTTGTTAAAATAGGTGCCTATAAACGGTTGAAAGTTTTCATAATGTGAAGTGTTGTTGCAAAATAGATGTTTTTACAGTGACACAAGTTCATTTTTTACAACAACAAATATTATTACATTTGAATTTTTTTTGCAACGACAAATCTTGTTGTTAAAATAGATGTTTGGAGGTTGTTAGAATTTTTATAACACTAAGAGTCATTACATTATACATGCTTTTGCAATGAGAAAGGTTTATGCTAAATTAACTTTATTTTTTTCCATGATAAGTGTTGTTACAATTACATGTTTTTTTAATGAAAAATTTGGTTCATAAAAACATTATTATTATTTTCATAAAAAAATTTATATGAAAAAACCACATTGCAACACTATTTTCTTGGCAACAACTACTATTTTTTCACTATATTAATTTTGTGCAACACAAAAAATTGTTGCTTTGTTGTTATTATTATTATTACTACTACTACAACTACAACTACAACTACTATTACTATTACTATTACTATCATCATCATCATCATCATCATCATCATCATCATCATCATCATGATTATTATTATTATTTGTAACTCGATGACAAATAACAACCATGCAACAAAATTTTTTGTCGTGATAAGTATATTTTGTAAAAATTTACAATCTATGGCAACAAAAAATATTATTGCCATAAATGAGTTTTCTTGTAGTGCGCACATGTTGGCCCATTACACCCTAAATTAATTAAGCCACATTTTTGGAGCAAGGCACTAAATAATGTACTATTTTTTATACTCATATCCCTTACAAAACATTTCTCAAAGTTATGAACAATATCATCACACTCTTTAGTGGAATACTAGGAAAAATTTGTGTTTATTGAAAAACCAATTAGATAATTCTAGAGGTTTTTTCTTTTGATTAATTTTGTAGAACCATAAATGCCAATGAGATTCATGTCATATAAGTTTCCCTATTGATAAAATGTGTGAATTGATAAGTTCAAGTGAGTAATCAACCATAGATGCTTGATGAGAGTTATCTCAACACATGGGGAGACCACCAAATATTCCCTTTATAGGTATCTAATAGCAATTCTAGAAACCTAACTTCTAAAAATTATGATGAGAAGAAATAGTATTAGGTTTGAACTCAAAAAGGAAAAGAATATATGGGTACATAGATTTGAGGAATGGTTTTATGGCTAAAGTTTTTGTGTTATTCCCTACACTATGAAATTTCCATGAAATAATCATGGAGGGGTCAATTGTTGAGGAACAACCATGGAACCCTTGAGAACAATGATAGTTTCCATACTAATATAAGTGTTGGTACTTTCAAGGAGAGTGTTTTGTTTTTGTGTTTTTCTTAATAAAGGGGTTCATCTTTGTAGTTAAGGGTCTTTTGGATGAAGGATTACAATTAATATGGTTTCTAGTATAGTTGAGATTATAAGAGTTGATTCTAGTCTTCCCCCTCAAAAGATGAAGATTTATATGTATAGATTTAATGATGACCAATCTCTGAGTGAGTTTAGAATATTTGGATGATTGATCACTATCAGTTACAAGAATATGATGATTAGGAGAGTTGTTAATGTTAAGAATGATCATATTGACATGGGAAAGATTATTGTGAAGTTATGATACATGTTATAAGGTACATAATTTAAGATATTTGAGATATGATTGAGGGACATGGAACGTAACTTAAGGAGGATGTTATTAGAGGAAAAGTCTAAATAAGAAGGTGTGAGCTTGTGATTTATATTTAAGGTGTTGTACTGCATAGAATGGCCAAGTGTAGATGAGCAAAGGAGTTTGGAAAAGTCTAGAATGGTCAATAGTTGACCTACCTCTATTGTGGTGATGGGTACAAGGATTTCATTAGATACGGGTGAAACATAAACAAAAATTCAAAGATGATCATCGAATTGAACACCTCCTCAAATGCTAGTCACCATGGTCTTTTCAATGGTTACACAACCACCCCTTGTGGTGGCTACAAATCCCATATCTATAGGAGATTTCCAACACCTTCAAAATATTTAATATTTCTTAATTTTTTCTTTATTATTCTTGAGAGATTATTTATACAGTTAAAAGTTTATTCTAGATTCCTCTTATATTTCTTTAATTTACCCATTAATAATATTTTTTTTCTCTCATTCTTGTTCTTGATTGTTTTCACTATTAAATCTTTAAATTCCTAAATTTAGTAGATTAGACCCAATGTGTTTATAATAGTCAATCCTCAAGAAACTTGCTTAAACACTTGGATTTATGTGTGGGATAATACAAAATGGAATATACAATATTTGATATTGATAAGTTGAATTGTTTCATGAACTTTACCTTATGGAAAATGAAAATATAGGAAATTTTGATCCAAAATGGACTCGAGAAGCAAGTATTTAAGAAAGTGGAGAAGCATGTGATGATAATCGATGAAAATTTGAGGATATTTATCTAAAGGCCTTATCAAACATATAATTGTGTTTATTCAATAGGGTTCTACAAATGGGGCCTAACGATATAATTATCTCCACCCTGTAGGTAAATTTAGAATATTTATACATGATAAAATTCATGAAAAATCATCTATTGCGGAAGAGAAAGCTTCATGATTTCATATTAGGTGAGGAATAACTTTTGAAATATTATCTTTATAAATTTGACTCTATTGTTGTGGATTTACAAAATATAGATGTCAAATTGGATGATGAAGGTCTTGTTATTAAATTATTGTGCTCTTTAACTGCTAATTATAAACAATTTCAAGATATCATATACTATGGTAAGGATGATTTAACTCTTGAGACTATCAATAATTTCCTACTCGAAAAGAATTGATTAAAAATCAATTAACTAGAGGATTTTCTAATGACTAGCATAGTGAGGGGATTGTAGCTAGGGGAGAAATTAGGAATGAAGTTCTGGTGGCTAGTAGAATTCTAGATTGAATTATAAAATTAAATATAAAAATAGTATCTACCATGTGTGTCATAGGAAGGGTCATAATCAAAACTTATGACCTAACTAGAAACCTGTAGATGAATCTTATCATTCATGTAGTGTAATAGGTGATGTTGTTATTACCTAAGATAGCAATGATGGTGATGTGTTGATTGCCACAAATAGAAAGACTAAGATGACTAACTGGTGGATCTTAGATTCTAGGTACTCCTACCAAATATTTCACATTAGAAGTTGGTTTTAAACTTATGAGTTGATTTAGAGTGAGGCAGTTCTAATTGGTAGCAATGTTGCATGAAAAATTACCAGGATTGGGACTATAAAGATGAGAATGCATGATGTTTTGGTCAAAACACTATCTAATATTTTACATGTCTCTAAGATGACTAAGAACCAAATTTCTTTAAGGTTATTAGATTGCAATGGATAAAGTTGTGTATTTGAGGATAGCACGGTGAAAAATAATAAAGAGGCTCTCGTTGCGATAAAAGGAAATAGGTTTAGGACATTATATGAGATGATTAGCTCTACTATAAAGGGTGCAGTAGTAGTGACATTGGTGAGCATGTCTAATTCAAATATTACTGGACTTTGGTATATGCGACTGAGACACATGAACATAAAAGGATTTATCAAACTCTCGAAAAGTTGTTTGTTAGTTGCTTAAGCATGGGTATTATGCATTTATCTGAGCATTATATGTTTGGTAAGAAGAATCGGGTAATCTTTTCAACATCTGCATATAATACAAAGGCATATCTTGATTATTTTCATTTATATTTTTAGGCATCATATAAGGTTTGTTTCCAAGAGTGGATCATAGTGCCTACTAACATTTATTGATGAATTCTCAAGGAAGATATGAGTTTATTTTATTAAAAACAAGGATGATCTGTTTGGTGTTTTTAAGTACTAGAAGACCCTTCTAGAGAAGCAAATTGGAAGATAGATCAAGTGTTCAAATAGATAATGGTCTTGAGTTTTTGGAGTTGAATTTCATTAATTACTATAAAAACCATGAGATTGCTAAGAATTAAACCTATGTTGGAAGATTACATCATAAAGGGATCATTGAGAGGATAGTTATGACCTTATTATAAAAGGCTTGACGTATGTCATTGCAGGTAAAATTAGACAAGGAGTTGTAGGTTGAAGCACTAGATGAGGTAAGGTTGGGAAAAACCTCTGATTATTTTGATTTTAATATATTTCTTTTATGTCTTACCTATTCCTATGTGAATGACAAAAAGCTCAAGCCTAGAGCTAAGATGTGTATCTTTATTTTCTATACATTCAAAGTGGAGAGGTATAGGTTGTGGGACCTAACTACATCTAAAATTTTAACCAGCAAGGATATCACTGTAACACCCCCAAAATTTACTACTATTTTTTTTTCGTTTTATTAAAATTTAAGTAGAAGCAATACAGTAAATTTTAGGGATGCTATTGTCACACTTAGTACCAACCTGGTTTCCTCCCACAGTTCCAGTACCAAGTACTGAGGCTTAAAAAGAAAATAAACAATTATAAACAAAACCCAGATTATAAAACTATATCAAAGTAGCACGTTAAATACATTATAAGAGTAAAATCCACTACTAGTGGTTACAGAAATATAATCATTAAACAGGGAAATATGCAAGTTTAAAGGATAATCCTAAAAGCTTCCCGGATATTCCTACGCTTTTAACCTAAAATAAAACTTGAATAGCACCTACTGGCTAACCTGTAAAGGACACTGGCCATTGAATAGGCAAGGACCCACAAAAGGAACCATTCAATACTAAGATACCGAGTAACCCTTTATAAAAAAATAAAAGGTAGGGATTGCATGCAATACATCAATCCAAATATAAGAATAGTAGATTACACATATACATGAAAAGAGATACAATAAACATTAGGATGGACTCATACTTCAAGAATCATATGTCAAAAATTCCATTTACTTAGCATTACCAGCATTTGCGAGGAGAAAATCCAAGTGAGGCTCTTTGTAGTATAATTAAGTGTCCAATCACACACTCCATTAGCATATACCACCACTCAATCCAAGGCAGGCACCAAGTCCACAATCATAGCATAACAACAGGTCATAAGTTTAATCATCATTTTCTAGACTTAAGCCATTAATTAAATATTATTCATGATCATCTCTCAAAATATATCTACGTAAGTTTGGGGACCACACTATTATAACTGGTGGAGTAGGCACAAGATATCCAAGTCTAAAACAAAATGCACCTGGCCACTATTATAACTAGTGGAATGGTAAACATATACAATCTTCAGGGCAACACACACTTGGCCACTATTAAAACTGGTGGAATGGTACAATGATATAATCTATATGGTCCCGACCTACGTGGTTCCACTCTAAGTGATTAGTGTCTTTCTATTTAATTAGCACACCAATTCCATTTATTTAACTTCAGGGGAGATCAAATCATTTGGCTCATGCAAGCAATACAGTACCCTCAAAACCATCAACCTAGGGATACAAGGGTACCCTGGTCACACTGATATACGAAGACACACATTACCCTATAATAAGGACACCTAATCTATAAGTATGCATAACCCCTAGTTAGAGCTAAATAGAGTAAGGTGTAGGGCCTAGCTAAGGCACTAAGGCACACTAGAAAAATCTAGAAGAATCATGGGCTAAACCACGTCTTTAGGGTAGTGACTCCTAAAGAGCCACAATTTCCAATCTCGAGGTCTTCCAATTTAATCATTAGTGTCTTAATTAATGTACCCATGAGAAACACATCAATCACATACTTATTCATTTTTATTATTATTAAGTAATCTTTATTAGTATTATAATATGTGTTAACTTAAATAGTCCACTAAGGCCATCCTAGGTTCCAATTCTTATACTTTGGCACGTTAGGTCAAAATGATCAAAATGCCTAAGGCTTCCTCTTATCATCCACTTCCATCACATAATTCATTTTTATTGATCCATATGGCATAATGGGTTATCATATTATAATTATACTACTGGTCATGAAATTAAGTACTCTACACACCAAATGATAGTTGAACACATAAACCCTAACATATACCTTTAACACATCCAACACATATTTTCATGCATAATTAACAATTAAGATACCTCTTGTATGATTATGAAGTTAACATCATAACACACCATAAATTACCCATTCAACCTTATACCTTGTATTTTCCTTATGATACCCTCCAACTCACTAAAATACCCCTATCCTTATAATATACATAATTATACTTAAACAGGTGATACTAAGGCTATAAACCCTTATTCTATTAGTTAACATCACTTATGACTTATTATAAAGGTTTATTAGGTCAATTGCCATATTACATGCAAAATTACCGACTTACCCCTTCTTACTTACAAAATTACTAAAGTACCATGCTTACTTGCAAATTTACTAAAATATCCTTTTACCTACCAAATTACCAAAATACCCTTCCTACTTGTAAGATTGCAAAAATGCCCCTCTTACTTGTAGAATTACCTAATTACCCATTTTTCTAGCCAAATTACCAAAATTCCCCCTCTTACTTGTACAATTACTAAAATGCCCTTCTTACTTGTCAAATTATCAAAATGTGCTTCCTACTCGTAGCTTTTCCAACTTACCCTTCTTACTTATAAAATTACCATAATACCCTTCTTAGTTAAAAATTTACCAAGTTACCCTTCTTACAAAATTACCATAATACCCCCTATTAGTTGAATTAACAACTTACCCTTCTTGCTTACAAACTTACCATACCACCCCTCTTAATTGGAGAATCACTAATTTACTCTTTTAACTTGTAAAATTGCTAAATAACCTCCTTAGTTGTAAAATTACCAAATTACCCCTCTCACTTGCAAGTTTATCAAAATACCCTCAATAGTTGTAAAATTACCACCAAACTACCCCTTCTTAGTTGTTAAATTACCAAATTACCCTTATTGGTTATAGAATTACCAAAATACCCTTCTTCCTTACAAAATTACCAAATTACCCTTCTTACATCCAAATTTATCAAATTACCCTTCTTACTTAGAAATTTACTGAATCACCTTCTTACTTATAAAATTACCAAATTACTCTTTTTAGTTGTTAAATTATCAAAATACTCCTTTCTTATATAGAATTACTAAAATACCCCTAGCACATAGGATAATAACACCCATAGCCCACATGCATTATTTAAGACCACAAAACTCTTATTATTTATTATTAAGGCCCATTATTACCTATCATGCACATTTATTTAGGTCACTCCTTATGTACATGTAAAGTTATTAAAATGCTCGTAGGGCTCATGTTAGCATTATTTCTACTACACATGGCCATATTTACTTATCATGACATATATATGTACCTAACATCATTATTAACAACAAAACCCACTATTTCCACATATGACACCTCTCATACAATATAGCATGATTTTCACTCTATCCTCCACATAATATGAAAAATTATGAGATGCTTAGCAACACACCAAATACACACAAACACATACCAAAACCCTAATGTGCTTTCATGCATAAATCCATACATTTTAGTAGGGTATAATGATTACCTTATTTCTTGCAATAACTAAATTTTACTGATACCTTGGTTAAAATCTTATGCTTTTATTAGTAAAAATTATACCTAAACATACTATCACAATTAGCATATTAGTAGTATATGATTAAAGAATAAATTTTTATCAACGACAAACTTATTAAATACATATTACCACTAACTATATTATACCTCAAAATTTGTTTAATAACCTTAAAATGATGCAACAACACTTATGTTGCATGGACGACATGGGTTGAATGCATGAATAGGAAGAAAAATAAGGGAAAGAAGGGTTTGGATGAGGAGGGGGAAAGGTTTCAGTTAAGGGATTTGAGGGAGTGGTGGAGGGGAGTTGGGGTAGTGGTTGAGTGCAGGTGGTGGATAGGGGTTGGAGAGTGGCAAGGATAGGTAGAGAGAGATGACCGAAAAATCGGGTGCAAAGAAGGTAGAAGTAGAGGAAAAAAGGAAAAGAAGGAGGAGGAAAGGAGGGTTGTAGGGTAGATCTCAGGAAGGATAAAGTAGGTGGGTGTAGGGGTGGTGTCAGGTGGTTGAGGGGTGTTTTCGGCGGTGGCAAAAGAGGGGAGATGATAGTGTAAGGTGGTGGTGCATGGTGTGGGTCAAGAGGAGAAGAAAAGAAAAAAATGGGAAAGTTAGCTGAAGGGGCATGTGGTGGCTTCTTGGGCAGTGCAGGGAGGAAGTAGGGGAGGTAAGGAAGTTGATGCGGTGGTTGGTTGGGTAGCGGAGACAGTGGTTAGGGGCAGTGGGGAAAAACAGGGGAGAAGTGTAAAGAGAGGAGAAAAAAGGTCAAGTAGGGAGAAAGAAAAAGCTCGAGGGGAAGAGATAGGGTAGAGGAGAAGAAAAGACGGAGAATGAGAAGAAAAAGAAGAGGGAAGGGAGGAGGCAAAGGCGTAGGGGGTTAGGTGGGTTTAAGAGGAAAGGTTGAAAGTTAGGTGTAGGGTGGCAGGGAGAAGGAAGGAGAAATGGGAAGGGAAAGAAGAATTTAAGAAGGAAGGTTGAAGTGTGTAGAAGTGTAGGGTCTGTAAGTGGGGAGGAAGAGTTCAAGATGGAAGGGAAATAAGAGAGAGTCAAGTGTAGTGTTGTAATGGTAGGTGCAAGGGGGAAGAGTTGCAGGTGAGGTGCAGGCATGGGAGAAAGGGTTGTTTGGCTCAATGTTGGGGAAAGAAGGAAGAAGAAGAAAAGAGGGAAGACAGTGGGGAGGAGGAGAAGAAAGGGGCTGCAAGCCAGCCTACCCTAGGGAGAGGAGGAAAAAAATAGATGGAGAGTTAGGCAAGCCAGCGAGGGGAAAAAAGGAGAAGAATGAAGGGAAAGAGGAGAGGGAGGTTGGGTTGAACATGCGGGAAAGGCTGGCGGCGCAACGAGGGAAAGAAAAGCGAAAGAAGAGGGTCGGTCATCCCAAGAAAAGGAAGGAAAAGAAGAAAATGAAAAAGGAAAAACAAAGGACAAAGGAAAAGGAAAGGGGGAAAAGAAAAATAAAATAATTTTTTGAGTTAGGATTAGAAATTAGGTAAATGGACAAATTTTTTATTAAATTATTTTTTTTCAAAATTAAAGTATGAATTTAAGAGGATAATTTTAGTAAAATTAAGTTTTTGGAATTTATTTAAATAAAAGAGTATGTTAAAATTATAAAATATTTATTTTAATTAATTAAATAATAATATATATTTTTATAAATCAATGGTCCCACAAAATAATTAAATTAATAATTTAAGATTAAATTATTCGAAATAAGGGTTAATTATTAAATTATAGGTTTTAAAATTTTGGGGTATTACAATCATCATTATTGATTCCTTATTCCTCCATAACATTGAGCCTTATACAAATAGATTATATAAAAAGGTGGAGTAAGAGAATTTTCTTGGTGTTTTAGGCTAGGTAGAAGTGGAGTTTGATTTGGATTAGATGGATTCTTCTAATAGACCCATTATTATTGAGGTGGGTGGATTCAAGTACCAATTGGAGCAAAGGGGCACTACTTTAAGTAAACTATAGATAATGATTAAGCATCCAATCATGTATGGATTTGAGGAGTTATCAAGTTATGTTATTTCTAATGTAAAGATAACTTTTGATGTGTAGGGGCCAGTGTCATACTTAACTATCATTGCTAGTGTTGATTATGTGGAGAGATGTGTTACTATGGAGGAAGAGATATAATATCTTTAAATAAAATTAGACATGGAAAATTATTAAGGCACCTAAAAAGAAGAAGATATTTGATTGCAAGTAGGTATGCATTTTCAAATAGGAAATCCTAAGAGTTGAGAGGCCGAGATATGAGGCTCGTTTAGTTACGTAAGAGTTTAGTTAGATACCTAGTCTAAACTATAACAAGGTATTTTTTATTCTTATTATCATGCATACTTCTATTTGTAATATTCTTTCAGCTATGGTTATGTAGAATATGGAGTAGGAGAAATTAGATTATTGAATGTAAAAATATGTTTCTACATGGTCGGCATAAGGAGGATATCTATCTATGCAAATCATATGGTTTCATTCTTAAATAAAATCATGATCATTTGTGTAATACCTCATATATATAAAGTTTTCAATTATAATTTTGAAATGAAAAAAATTAAAAAGATTTATGAAAATGAGTTTCAAATTGGTGAACTATCATATTGGAAAATTGTGCCTTTGTTTTACTAATTATAAATAACCAACCAACTAGTTTGCCAAAATCAATCAACTTGTTGCACTTAAACTTGTGATTCTTATTCTTATTTTAACATCAAATATTCTTCCAATCATTCACCTAACTTAGGATTCTATTATTGTAACACCTTTATTTTCCACTATTGAAAAATTTAATCTTAAAACCCTTACAAAATGGAAAACTACCAAACACTTACAAAAAATGAGCTCCTATCGCCGAACCTAATATAGGAAAAACTAATAAACACTTTAATATAGAATGAGTAGGGGACCAAGAAAATAGGCATATCAGTACGCTATGTACTAAGTAAGATAAGTTATCTACTCAATGGAGTCACCGCTACACAATATTATAGTATAATACAAAAGTCATACTAACATATTTTATGCATATTTCATATAAACAAGATACATGCTCTCACATGGTCATATCAGGCATAGAAATCTCATATCATATATGACTCATCATGCTTGACAACATAGCATTACATTTTAAATGACAATATACAAGCTACAAAGTAGATTTTCCATCTAATAGTAAGGCTTAATTCATCTAGACACATAATTTAACCATATTCCATTTCCACATACCTAATTTAATAGATCATATATATATGCCATTATCTCCTTTACCATTATTTTTCTTTTTCTTTTACCTTTCTCTTTAGTAACATTCTTATTCCACCTTCTTAGCTAATTACTCATTCAAATTAGTATACACATACTTGTCCCAGTTATTATTTCCATCCAAACCAAGGGACATAAAGTCCAAGTTGAAGCCAAGTAACCACCAATGGACATAAGTCTGGGCCAAAGCTATGTAATCACCAATGGGCATAAGTCTAAGACAAAGCTATGTAATCACTAATGGGCATAAGTTCAAGCTAAAGTTAAAACTACTTAGGTGACCACACTCTATAGTATCAATACCTTTAGTATATCATCAATGTCTAGAGTAGGTAATGCACTAGAATCTACTAGGATCCCACTTGAAGGCAAGTCCAAAGGAACTAATAAATACCCAAAGGCACACTAACTCCCAGTAGCTAAACGAGGATCTGATAACCCATACCTATACATAAATCAATCATCTTTCACTCTAAGTGATTAGTACATTATTTTTTAGATCACACAAGGAATATACAATATACAATCAAGGCATTCACATACTTATTCCACCTTAAATATTACCATTACCTAACCATGTGTAGTATTTCCATTAATAATAAGTCAATATTAACTAAATCTGAAACGAACCCGACTAGCCAGATAGTACTTGATCCATCAAACGAGGGTCGGGAACGTACTCGTTTCCCCCTAAATCGAAGTACTCTTCGAGCCAGACGTTGATACTTCAATGGATTTGCGTCTGAGCTAACAATTAACCCAAGAGATTTTCATTCAACAACGTTCAACCTTTACAAGCAAACCCCGCCATCTATATATAACGGGAATCGAACATCGAAAAAAAGGAGAGAGCAGGCAAGGGTGAGAAAATGGTTGACCTAAGGCCTCAGATTGGATGTCAGGGACAAGATCCGGGGCAGGCAAAAAGGTGGATGTGCGGCGATGGTGACCACCAACGGTCGACGACAAGGCAGAATGGACAAAGGGGTCGAGCCGCCAGGAGAGTAACAAAGAAAAAGGTGATTGGGGCTCCCCGAGGAGGAAACAGGGGATTAAATAGGTGGGTTATTAGGGCGCAAGGAGCCATCCGCCGACTGGGCCAGAACTTGGGCCCAGACTCAAGTTTTGGTTTAGTCCAAACTTAGCTTAAAATGAGGTTAACAAAATATTCCTATTTTCATTAGATTCAGGAGGAGATTATAACGGGATAATACCGATCCTAAATCCAATGCTAATAGGGAATCCACAACTAAGTTAACCATACTCATATAGGCTCGGGGGCGGCCATTGATAACCAACTCCGCCTAACCCGAGACTATCAATGGGATTTCCAAAAATTAGGGGTAAAATCATCATCGGACACTAAACACACACACCCCACAAAAATATTAATGTTCCAACCATGATTACAACGTGTTACAAATTCAAGCTTAATTAATTACAAAAACATGGTTCAAAAGTGCTTCCGCCCACGCTTGTTGCCTCCACTCCTTAATATGGCTTCGAATCCCAACTTACCCTGAAGATGGAAAACATGGAATTATATGAGTAGTTGATGATGTGCGGTCTGTATCATCCCCCCCTTCTTTAGAGGGTTTCGTCCCTGAAACCTGCGCTAAGTGATCAAAAGGAGACAGGCCAGAAACATTAAAAGTTGGGCTAATAGTGTCATACTTGTCAGGAAGATCTATTTTATAGGCATTGTCATTGATCCTTTCCAAGATAGCAAACGGGCCATCCCCCTTTGCATCCAACTTACCCTTGCGATGAGTAGGGAAGCGATCCTTACGTAAGTGTATCCAAACTAAATCCCCAGGTTGGAAGACAAATTTTTTTCTATGGTGATTAACTCAGGATGCCACGGCCTCATTTCTTTTTTTAATCTATTTAGCTACAGATTCATGTAGTTCTTTAATCATTTTGGCTCGTTTCTCAGCTCCCAAGGACACATATTGAGATGGAGGAAGAGGAGAAAGGTCAAGGGGAGTTAAAGGATTGATTCCGTAAACAACTTCAAAAGGAGATTTGCTAGTGGTGGAGTGGGAAGTCCAATTGTAAGCAAATTCAATATGTGGTAACGCCGAATCCCACTATCGCGAGTTATTGTCAAGAAAGGCTCGAAGCATGTTGCCAAGGATGCGGTTAACAACCTCTGTTTGTCCGTCGGTTTGAGGATGGCAAGAGGTTGAGAAAAGTAGTTTGATGCTTAGTTTTCCCCAAAGGACACGCCAAAAGTGGGACACAAATTTGACATTGCGATCTGAAACAATGGTCCTAGGAACCCCATGTAGTTTGACAATATTTGAGAAGAAATAGTCACCAATTAGGGAGGCATTGTTCGTTTTGTTACATGGGACGAAGTGGGCCATTTTTTAAAACCGATCGACAATGACCATAATCAAATATTTGTTTTTGTTAGATCGAGGAAGGCCAAGAACAAAGTCCATTGACACATCCGTCCAAGGTTGGCTAGGGACGGGGAGGGGCATGTAAAGGGGCATGTAATGTCCATACGGATGTGTTGTTGATTTGGCTCTTTTACACGCCACACAATTGGAGCAGAAACACTGCACATCCTTTTTCATGTGTGGTCAATAAAAGTGTTCCTTTAAGATGTCTAGAGTTTTGGCATACCCAAAATGACCCATTAAGCCGACACCATGAGATTCAGACATGAGGAGTTCTTGAAAGGAAAATTGGGGAACACATAAGCTATTTTATCGAAAGAGGTAGCCATCATGGATGTAATATTTATCAAAGGCGGTATTTTGACACTTAAAAATTAAATCTCTAAAATCCTCGTCATCGGAGTAGAGCAGTTTTAAATGGGAGAATCCTAAGAGACTAGCATCCACAGTGGCCACAAGGGTGTGCCTTCGACTTAAAGCATAAAATACCTTATTATCTCCCCCTTCTTATATTTGAAAATATTGGGGAGACACTCAATAAACTCACTCCATTTGGCCTGGCGACGATTCAACTTATTTTGTGTTTTTAGATATCTTAAGGCTTGATGGTCAGTGTGAATAATAAACTCTTTTAGCCATAAGTAATGTTGCCAAGTCTCTAAAGATCTGACAAGGGCGTACAACTCCTTTTCATCGGTAGAGTAGTTGAGACAGGCATCTTTCAATTTTTTACTAAAGTAGGCAATGGGTCGCTTCTCCTGGGATAGGACAGCACTGATGCCTACTCCTGAGGCATCACAATCGACCTCGAAAACCTTTTCAAAGTTAGGTAGAGCTAGAAGTGGTCCTTAACAAGTTTTTCTTTTAATTGATCAAATGCCTTTTGCTGGGCTATGCCCCACCTAAACTCTACGGATTTTTTGACAAGATCATTGAGAGGGGAAGCAATGGTACTGAAGTGGGGAACAAACCTACAATAAAACCCGCACAACTCGTGAAAGCTTCTAACTTGCGACACATTTTGTGGTGTGGGCCAATCTTTAATGGCACTAATCTTTTCCTCATCCACCCTAACACCATCCTTACTAACCACAAAGCCTAAGAATACAACCTTTTCAAGGAAAAAATTGCTCTTGGAGGGATTAGCAAACAAACACTCCTCCCTAAGCACACATAACACACTCCTCAAGTGCGATATATGATCATGATAACTCTTGCTATATATGAGGATTTCATCGAAGTAAACAACAACAAACTTACCGATGAAGTTGTGCAACACATGGTTCATTAACCGCATGAAGGCTAGTAGCGTTGGATAGCCCAAACGGCATAACAAGCCATTCATACAACCCAAAGTTAGTTTTGAAGGCTATTTTCCACTCGTCGCTGAGCTTCATTCAAATTTGGTGGTAACCACTTTTGAGATCAATTTTAGAAAAAATGATACTCCTGTTTAATTGTTCAAGCATTTCATCTAGGCGAGGGATGGGATAACGGTATTTGACAGTGATCTTGTTGATCGCACGTGAATCCACACACATCCGCCAACTCCCGTCTTGCTTAGGGACTAACAAAATAGGTACCGCACAAGGGCTCAGGCTTTCCCTAACATGACCTTTTTCGAGTAATTGAGTGACCTATTTTTTTAATTATTTAACCTCTTCTAGGTTGGCCCTATAAGCGGGGCGGTTAGGGATTCTAACACCCGGGATGAAATCAATTTGATGTTCAATGCCTCTAAGAGGAAGGAGGCCCCTCGAAACTTCTTCCGGGAATAAATCTGAGAGGATATTTTGGACTTCAAGGGGGAGAGAACATAGAGGATCAGTGGGTGACTCGAGACAGTGTTTGTAGATCAAGATGTAGATAGGCATGTTTAGAGAGAAGGATTGCCCAACATCCCTCTTTTGAGAAAAAGGGCTAGTATGTTGTCTGTTGTCCGACCCTAGGCGGTTTTCAACACCGGGGGTGGAAGGTGCTTTTCTACGATCAAACTCATCCTTCAAATTGAGCTAATCTTCCTTAACTTGAGAGGGTGAAAGAGGGGCTAGGACGTACTTCCTATCATCCTTATGGACAGTGTATCGATTTTGAACCCATCATGTATGACCTTTCTATCGAACTGCCAAGGAAATCCTAAGAGAGCATGGCTAGCATGCATATGTACAACATCACAAAGGACCTTATCCTCATATCTCCCAATTTGGATATTTAAGAGGAATTTTTGTTAACCTTAACTTCCCCGAGCTCACTTAGCCATTGTAGTTTATAAGGAAAAGGGTGTTTAATGATTGGAAGGCCTAGTTTATGGACCAAGTCGGTACTGGCCACATTAACGCAACTTCCACTATCGATGATTAGGCTACTTTTAGTTCCATTGATATAGCATTGGGTGTGGAACAAGTTCTCTCGTTGATCAAAGTAGGGGTCGACCTCAACAATGGAGGCAAGGGATCTATGAATGACTAGGGACTCAGAAAGGGGTAGCTCTATGTCCTCATCACTTTCATACCCAATTTCCCTAGCGTATTCTCTCTTTCTTCCTCAGAATCAGAGACTAGTTCTCCGTCCCTCATGAGCATGACCCTTCGGTTAGGGCATTGTGAGGCAATGTGCCCATGGCCCAGGAATTTGAAGCATTGGACATTTCTAGATGAGCTTGGTCTACTTGGACAAGCTACAGGCTTTCCTTTTTCACTCGATAAAGGGAGGAAAGAATTAGAAACTTTAATTGGTTCTCTAGATTAGAGACTTCTTTATCTACTCTTTATCAAGATACTTTAATTTATGTTTAGACTCTTAGATGGTTATTCTAGGTCTAAGTTAAGTTTGAGTTTGATGTTTAGCTCTAGGATTCTTTATTTGTTTCTCTAGTTTTTCAGCCAAGTTCAGAAGTTCATCCATCTCTACATAAGGATAGAGTTCTACAAGGTCACCAATCTCAAGATTTAAACCTCTAAGAAACCTAGCCATACTGGCTTCTCGATCCTCATCAATGTTTAATTTGGTTAGACACATCTCCATTTCCTTATAGTATTCATCTACGGTTTTCGGTCCTTGTCTAAGGAATTAAAGGTGTTGATGTAAATCCTGATGGTAGTGGGAAGGGATAAAACATCGGCGCATTAGGGATTTAAACTCAGGCCAAGAGGAAATAGGAGGCTCACCATAACGTTCCCTTTCCCTAGTGTAAGCCTACCCCACCAAGAGCTAGCGTAATCCATAAACTCGACAATTGCTAATTTGATTTTTTTATCACAGGATAATCATGGAAATCAAAGACTAACTCAATTTTTCTTTCCCAATCAAGATAAGCATTAGGATCATTTTTTCGTTAAATTGTGGGATTTTTAATTTCATACTTCCTAATCCCCGATCATGCCCATAATAATTTTTCCTAAAGGTGCGATTAGGGTTAGGAGAGTGTCCATAACCTATTGACTCAAGATCGTTTTCTATTTGCTGATTATTATTCCTAGGTTGGTTGATGGTTCTTTCAGTGTTTTGATTATTAGCCATCTCGGCCCTCAGCCCTCGCACCGTGGCATCCATGGTATTAAGTCGCTCAAGCATTATCCTAACGATTTCAGCAATAGATTCACTCTCAGCCATTATACCCTAAAGTCTAGGTGGAGTCCTAAAAGAAAAAAAGATTATCCAGTTTTAAGTCCAATTCCCCCCCCCCTTTTTTTTCTTCTCAGGTAGGCAGCAAGGCAACTTCAAGACATGCTATCAAAGATAATGCACAAAAAGACAACCAGGCAGATACTCATGCAGAACGAAAGGAAATCAGCAAAACAACCCAAGCGAGACATGAAACAAACGAGGAAGGGATTAGGGTTTACAGGCCAGGAAAGAAAATTACAAGGCTTTCCTAATTAAGTACAACCATACTAAAATGAAAGACAGAAAAATAATACAGTGAGACCCACGCCAAACGTGCCCTGGCTCAGGCGCTGAGTCAATTCGCTAGGTCAAACGAGTCCCAAGCCGAGTCAGCACGACCTAGTGAGTTCCGAGCGAGTCGAACCAATTTTGAAGTGAGTCCGGCCAGGTCCGATTCTGACTCACCCACACAGGGGTAGATCAACACAGCACAAGCCAAGAAGTTCATTTTTGACACAATAATTCCAATGCAAAAGACACAACAGGACAAGACGAGCAAGTAATATTTACGACAAAAAAAAAACAAGCGGGGAATAAACCCAAACGGCGCAAATACAACACAGCAGTGAGGAAACATCATCGGAGGGGTTTGAATCCGTTCTCAGCACTAGAAAGATCAACATAAATTATCCACTAGAAATACGAGTTCTGGGATGAGTTTACCCAAAAAATCGACAAAGAACGGTGAAGCAGACAAGACCGACTGTAGCTTCGCGTGGTGGTAGTGCTGTTGCGCCGCCTAAAGCAGCCATTGGGCCACCGATTTGTCCTCGTTCTGGCTTCGATCAAGGCGCGCTAGTGTCCCTATTAGAGAGAAAACCCAAGGGTAAGTGTAGATCGATGAACAGAAGGGGAAAATTATAGAAGGAAGTTCAGAATGAAATACACTGTTTGGGAACGCCGATCGAGCAACTTAAGTTTTGATACTTGATGAAACGAACCCAACTAGCCGGATTGTACTCGATCCGTCAAATAGGGGTTGGGAACATACTCATTTCCCCCTGAATCAAAGTACTCTCCGAGCTAGACGTTGATACTTCAACGGATTTGCGTCTGAGCTAACAATTAACCCAAGAGATTTTCATTCAACAACGTTCAAGCTTTCAAGCAAACCCACACCATATATATAATAACACAATCAACATACGAAAAAACAAGGGTAGAGAAAACCGTTGACCTAAGGCCTCAGATTGGATGTCAGGGACAAGATCCGGGGCAGGCAAAAAGGTGGATGTGCGGCAAATGGTGACCACCAATAGTCGACGACAAGGCAGAACGGAGAAAGGGGTCGAGCCGTCAGGAGAGCAACAGAGAAAAAGGCGATTGGGGCTCCCCGAGGAGGAAACGAGGGATTAAATAGGTGGGTTATTAGGGCGCAAGGAGCCATCCGCCGACTGGGCCAGAACTTGGGCTTGGGCTCAAGTTTTGGTTCAGTCCAAAGTTAGCTTAAAAGGAGGTTAACAAAATATTCCTATTTTCATTAGATTCAGGAGGCGATTATAATGGGATAATACCGATCCTGAATCCAATGCTAATAGGGAATCTAGAACTAAGTTACCCATACTCATTTAGGATCGGGGCGGCCATTGATAACAAACTCCGCCTAACCCGATACTATCAATGGGATTTCCAAAAATTAGGGTAAAATCATCATCAGCCACTAAACACACACACCCTACAAAAATATTAATGTTCCAACCATGATTACAACATGTTACAAATTCAAGCTTAATTAATTACAAAAACATGGTTCAAAAGTGCTTCCGTCCACGCTTGTTTCCCCCACTCCTTAATCTGGCTTCGAATCCCAACTTACCTTGAAGATGGAAAACATGGAAATATATGAGTGAGGAGACAACATGATACGACTACAAAAAAGTGAAAGGAGAGGAGTAGTTGATGATTTGCGGTCCGTATCAAAATCCTTCAGATTAATCCATTTCAGGTCAAGGTCTATATTGCATTAATCTTATAAAGCCCTCAAATACTTATTCAGGTTATATATTAAACCCATTACAACACTCATCAAGTATGTCATAAATTATGATCCATTTAATCCATCCATTAGATTTGTACATTCATATCAATAGAGGAACTTCACTCAATAAACAATCATATAGCATCATTAGGAATGGTCTCAAGGCATATCTAAGTCAAAAGTTCGAAATCACACAATCTGGCCGAATTAGTCAATCAGTTTTACCAACCATTTGATAAGTATGAGACAACCAATCGATTTGTTTGGCTTTGCCAAACCAGTCACCAGTTCTAGGACTAATTAATTGGCTTTGTTAAACTAGTCAATAGGTTTAAGCCAAGAGGAAACAAAGTTTACCACAGACCTATAGATCAATGGGTTGGGTTGACCAATCGATTGTTATAAGGGTCAGTCGATCTATTTGACCTAACAAGTCAATCAGTTTGCCCATGAAAAGCACAAAAAGTCATTTTGTATGAAAATCATTCTTGAAATTCATACCACATCCAAACTAAAACATATCCCAGCATCATATCAATACTCTTTTAGCTCATAAACTAAGACATGATTCATAATTAATCAAATCGACCTAGTTTCCTAAAATCATGATTTTTTCTTAGAATTCATAGGTTAATAGGTATGCATCAATCTTAAACTAAATTATTATACCAACTTATAAAATCAAGACTTTAAAGAATACAACACCTTACAAGATTAACTAAGCCATAATTCATAAGTAAGAATGACAACTTGGTATAAGAAAAACATTTCCACAAATAAAATAGAGGTTAGAGAAATTTAATGAAGAATTTAATAAATTAGAACTCAAATTAGTAGAAAGTAAAATTACCAAACCTAAGAGAAAATAAAGATAATTTGTGCTAAAAGAGAGCTTAAACTTTCTTCTAAATCAAACCCATCCTTTCTTAAAGATAAAGAAGAATGAGCTAGAGAAAGGATCAGAAGAGTGGAAAGGAATTGAAACTAAGCTTAAATTAGGAAGAAAAGAAAACAAGGTTAGAGAGATGGAATCTTTTTGTGGAAGGAATATCCCTGCTATGTAGAGGTAGGTTTGGAAATCGAAGCAATGATTCTAGAGCATGTTGAGGAGAAAGGCCGAAGAAGACAAAGCTAAGGTCACCCTATCCCTCAATTATCTAAATCAAACCCTCAAATCAATTTGAGGTAGAAGCTCATGCCAAATTCATAATAAGAAAGGTTAATAATATTTAAAGAGCAACTTATAATGGGATTATCAAGATTCCATTTTGGTAAACGAAGGTTTCCTATAAAATTTGAGTTCCAAAAGTATACTCATCTCAACAAACTAGTTGATTGATTTTGGCTTACAAGTCAATTGTTCTACCAACCAATCGATTGGTTTCCAGTCAATTGGTTCCTCAAACCAATCGATTGGTTATGTTAAGTAAAAACCCTTCGGCTAAAATGATGTGCCAATCAATCATTTCATGGAATCAATCAATCGGTTTGCTTGAAATCTTATTTTATTCCATTTCTAATACTTATTCAAATCCAACTTTCCCTCAACCTTAATTATAGTTCTCACAAATCTTAATAAATATCATAACTTCTCATTCAACAAACTTCACAAAAAATAAGGGTATTACAATTATATGTTGATTATACATAATTTTATAGCTGCATTGCAAACTAATTTTTCAATTTAGGTAAAATATAACAAGAGTTGCCTCTTATTTTTTCCATTTTCCACTTTCCTCTTGATTTCCTCCTCCTTATCTCTCTACCCACTATGTCACATTCTAGGTCTACTACAACCTAAATACCCCTTTTTAGCTTCTTTTTTTTAACTTATGTGAGATCTCTTACCTCTCATGGTTATAATCCTACTAATCTAACCTAAATTTTTTCTCCACCTCACTCAAGTGGATAGCTATCTTTGTTTCCTTGCCTTTCTGACCATAAATTGTGCCTTATCCCTCTATTTTGTGCATAACCCCTTAGAACCCACATTTGAACCTTTACTTTCCTTTGCAAGAAAACTTCAAGTGTTCTTCCCTTTCTTTATTCCCTTAGTTTTTTTATTATTAAGTTCTTATCCTTTCTATATTATTCTGATTTTAAGATTTAAAGGCTTTTGACAAATTATTTTCTTTAATTCTTTATTAGGTGAGTAAGAATCATAAGCTTAGATTAGCATTGAGGAGTTTTTTCTTTACTTGAAAACTTACTAAATAGGTGAATTTGGTAAAACCCTATAGATGTGGAATGATGTGTTATATGTTAATTGTTAATTACTTTCCAAAAATATTTCCATGATTTATATTATGTTTTAAGTGGTTAAAAGAATAAATGTGTCTTTAGGAGCATGGTAGGTTAAGTTATTTTGAATGAGAAACCATGAAGTTGATTGTAGCATGATCATTATGTAATTTGATGGTATGTGTGTTGAGTTATAGAGTATTAATGTCCGTGTGATCTCTAAAAAGCTTCATGAGTCATGAATGTGATTAGATTTTAGTTGAAAGCATGCATATTTTGTAATAATGTTTTTCCCCATAGAATGAAGTTATTAACCAACCAGTCTAGGAAAAAACACTAGTCCACTAGTTTTGAACTATCATTCAACTAGTTCTTTAAAAGTTGGTAAATATTTTAGCAAGAGATTAGTTATCTAGTTAGGATTTTGACTAGTCTTTGGTGGCACTAATCGACTAGTTTTTCCATACCAATAGATAGGTTTGCCTAAGGTTTTTGGTGTAATTTCTTAGAGTTAACCTTAAGGGTTACATTTCTTTTTAGGACTTTGACCTTCTTGAATCATGATTAAAATGTGAATAAGTAGACTATGTGTAGATGTATTATATGAGATTAAGTATTATTCTTAAATAAGATATTCATAATCAAAATTGGAAGATAGTAGAAAAATTAGGTTAGCTATCTATATTGAGTCCATTGGTAGTTTTATTCCACCTTATTATATTAGTTATGTTGGCTATCTATATTAGATCAGATATAGTTTTAGTCCACATTATTTTATAAGATGTGATAGTTGTATATATTAGGTTAGTTAGTCATTTTAGTTTATTTTTTTATGTGAGCTGTGTTGGCTATTTATATTAGATAATTTGGTGGCTATTTATATTAGATAAGTTGGTAGTTTCAATCCACCTTGTTTTCTTATTTATGTTAGCTATCTATACTAGATTAGCTGGTGGTTTCAATTCACCTTATTTTATGAGTTGTGGTAGTTATCAATATTAGGTCAGTTAGTAGTTTCATTCCACCTTATTATGTGATTTATGTTGGCTTTCTATATTGGATCATTGGGTACCTTTAGTCTACCAATCTTAATGTTGCGATTTTTACTAATAATCTATATTATATTAGCTCATGCTAAATCATCCACCAATTGATCATGAAATATGGTTGTAGTATATGGTGCAAGTTGATCATGAAAATATGAGGTGTTCGAGTATCTGTGATAGCATGTTGTATGTATGCATGATGATTCACTTTTATGTTATGCTATATGTGTTGAATGTTGCCTCTATAAGTGATGCCTTATTTACTCAGTACATCAATGTACTAATACTGCACTTATAGGTGACTTATTGTAAGCACCTAATAAATATGATATTGATCTATATGTTGATGTGCCTAGGCATCAATGATGCTATTTGGGTTGGAAGTTATAGTATTATCTATTTGGTGGTGTCTTAGATATATTTTTTATTTCGTATATTTTGGACACTTTTATTCCATTTCCCTTTTTAAGAGTTTATATCCATAATTCATCTCATTACATTATTATTACTTATGTTGATCTCTATTTCATGACTTATTTGAGAATTATTTCTAAATTACCCTTATCATGAGAAAGTGTGAGCTTGTGACTCGTATTTGGTGTGTAGAATAGCTTGGATTGGTGTATGAAGTATTTCGGAGGAATTTGGAGTAGAACTATGAGCTATTCTAGAAAGATGTGAATATTTTACCTTGAATAAATTCGAATTTGAAAATGTGATGAACATGAAATTTGCAGATCTTTCTATTAACTTTCCAACGCATTAAGAATCAGCTCGATAGGAGTTCATAAAAAGAAGTTGTGGTTGAAATACTAAAGATTGTCAAAGTTGAAAAGAAACACGGGGGGTCCGTGTTTATGAAACACGATCCGTGTTTTTCATCAGGAAAATGTGTTTTGTTTCCGTGAGAGGTAGAGAGATAGAAAATAAACACAGGGGTACTGTATTTACTAACACGATCTGTGTTTTTTTTTTTATTTTTCACTCCGCTTTGGTTTTCACTAATGATAGTTTCATATAGTATAAATACTATGCGATTAGAACCCTAATCGAAGAGCAAATGCCATCTTCTTCTTCTATTGAGTTCTCTTGTAATTCTTTAATTAATTGATTGATTTATGTGAGAATTTCTTTGATTCTTTGTAATAACAATTACTTCACATCAATAAGATCATTTGTTCCCCCAATCTGTATTCTTGAGTGTTCGGATCTTCTCAATTCTTGTGTGTTCTAATTGATTCTAATTAGATCTTATTTTTTCTGAATTAGTATTGATCCACAACAGAAAGAAATATATATCAAACTGAAGTTATGAGTGCCAATAACACCCACATTTGGTTCTTGATTCCACAAATCAGTAGTTTTAAACCAAAAAAAAAGTGTACAAAATTTTGGGGTATTACAATGTGTGCTCATTAAAGATGTAATTATATAGTCTCAAGAAGTTAGCTAAAAAGTGGTACAAGAGGTTTGATTAGTTCATGATGAAGCATCAATTCTCTAAGAGGTGACTATGATGGATGTATATACTTGAAGAAGTTGGTGCCTCTAGTGTGTCTTTTATTTTATGTCAATGAGATGATCATGGTAGAAAAATATTTTCTAAGGCTAATAAGATAGGAATGGAGCCAAACACTGAGTTTGATATGAAGGATATTAGAGATACAAAGATGATACTTGGCATGAGGGTCATTTGAGATCATAGTTAGAAGTGTCTTTACTAGTCACAAGAGTAGTATGTGAACAAGATTCTAAAGAGGTTTTATATGAAAATTGCCAAGTTAGTTATCACTCTATTGGCTACTCACTTCAGATTGTCTACTTTAAATTACCCCAAATCTAAACATCAGGAGGAGTTTATAACCACAATTTCCTACTTTAATATCGTGGGATGCATGACATATGTTATGGTTTGTAACAAGATAGATATTGCTCAAGTTATGAGTGTTATAAGCAAATATACGGTGAATCTTGGGAAGTCTTACTAGCAATTAGTGAAGAAGATTATAAGGTATTTAAAGGGTACATTATCAACTTGTTTGGAGTATGGAAGGTTAAATGATGAATTGAATAGTTTTTTTGAATCTGATTATATTGGAGATCTTGACTGTAATACCCTAAAATTTCGAAAACCTATATTTTAATAAATAACTTTATTTGAAATAAAATTAGCCTGTAAAATTGTTTATTTTAATTATTTTATAGATTTTAGAGTATGTAAATTTGGATAAAAGTATTTAATAAATTAAAAATAAATATTTTTCTATTTATCATATTGTTTTATTTAAATAATTTTCCAAACTAATATTTTACCAACTTTATCCTTTTTAAACTAAAATATTAGATTATAATAAACTAAATTATTAAATTAAATAAATTATCAAGAATATTACATTTTATGATTTATAAAATTAATTTAAATTATTTTCCCTATTTTACCATTTCCCTTTTTACCCTTTTCCCCTTTTTCCTTTCCTTCTCTTTTTTTTTCTTTTTCCCCCTTCCTGGACTTGGGCCGCCAGACCCCTCGGCCTGCTACCCCCCTCCTTGTGCACTGGGCCACAGGCTCGATCTTCTCCCTTGCCCCTCGCACGCCTGCCCAGCACAGCCCGGCAACCTTCCTTCGTTTTTAAATTTCCCTGAACGGCCGCTTCTTCTTCCTTTTTGTTGCCAAATGCTGATTCCTACGCACGCCGGACAGGCCTGCAATGCCACACCTACCTCCCTGCCCTCTCTCTTCCTCTCTCCCCGTCGTTTTCTTTCCTCATTCGAATTAGCCCTGCATCCCCAGCCTGCATGCCTTGTTTCTTTCCTTCTTTTCCCCTCCTTTCTCTCCTGCCAACCGACAGCCCTGCCACCACTGCAGCACCGCCGGCCAACCCTGCCCCACTTTTTCCCCTCAGCTCCCAAGCCCTTCATTCCCACATTTTCGAGCCTAATATCCCCTCCCGAGCTCTCTTTCTCTCCTTCTTCCACCCTTTTCTGTTTTTTTCTTTCACTCATTGAACCACCAAGCACCTGCACGCCTTCTGCACCGCCTACTACCACCCTGCACCCCACAGCCCCTTCGAGCCCGCGCTTCCCCCTTTCTCCTCCTCTTCCTTTTTCTTCCAGTTTTTCCCCTTACCACCGAGCCACCTGCAACCACCATTCCGCCGCCTTCGGCCCTACCGCCACCTAACCGCTGACCCTGCAACCTCCTCTACAATCGCCACCCATTAGTTAGCTAAAAAGCGCCCTAAACCCTCATTTTTCCTCTCCTTTCCTTCCTTCACAGCCTTTTCCCTCGACCCTTCTCGGCAGCCGACCTTCGCTGCCTCTCCGCCGCCGTCTCCGCGCCTTGAGCTGCCTCGAAACCACCCTTAGCCTCCACCTACACCCCCTCTACACTTCTGCACCATTCCCCTGCCTTAGAACCTCCCCTAACCACCCTCTTTTCTAGCCTAAAGACCCTAACCCGAAAATGATGAATCTTACTTCCTTCACCCCTCTTCCAGACTTTGCCCCTCTCTTTTCTGCATGAAACTCACGCTGCTCATGCAGCGTGAGCTCTTCCATTTATTTTGAAAATTTCTTGCGTAAATTTTAAGGTAAAATGGTATTTTATGTTAAGTGTTTTATTAATTAAAATTTATAAAGTTTTATGCTTTGGTTCTTATTTCTAACATAAGTATGATGGACATTATTTTTAGGTGTTTAGTTGCTAAATATGCTTGGTAAGATTTGATATTTTGCGGGATTAAGGTAACCGTTAATCCTCCCTTAAATATATGGAAAAACGCATGCTAGCACATTTAGGGTTTAGTATGATTTTATGCATGTTTTGTATGCTTAGCATGATATGTTTATGGTTTCTTATATTGTTTGTTAAAAAGAAATAGCATGATAACTTTTGTGCCATATGTAGGTATGTTAATTAAGGAAGGAGTTGGAATATGGATAGAAATGTTAAACACTTGTTATGATGTACCATGTTGTTAATGCATGAACGATGTTATTGTTTAAGGGTATTTTAGTAATTATGCTTATGAGATAAATAAATCAATGTGTGTAGTTGCTAATGAGTATTATGTTGAAAAATGACAATTTGGTGGACTTAGATGATAATAATGAAGCATTAATATCATTATTTTATGTAGTGTTAGTAAATTTACAAAAATGGTGAATAAAGGGGTTGAGTGGAAATTTTATAAGTGAAAAGGGTATTTCGGTAATTTTTGAGATAAAAGAATAATATGGAAATTTTATAATTAAATGGCCAAATGATAATTTACAAGTAAAGGATAAAATTGTAAGTTGTGAGAAGGAAGGGTAAAATGGTAATTTTGGAAGTAGGGGTAAAATAGTAATTTTGGATGAAGGAGGGCATTATGGTAATTGTTCAAGTAAAAAGGGCATTATGGTAATTTTGGAAGTAGGGGTAAAATAGTAATTTTGGATGAAGGAGGGCATTATGGTAATTGTTCAAGTAAAAATGGCATTATGGTAATTTTGGAGGTAGAGGGGCAAAATCGTAATTTCATAAGTAAAGGGTAATATGGTAAATTTTATAAGTGAATGGCGAAGTGGAAATTTATAAGTAAAGGGGTAATATGGTAAATTGGAAAAGAAGGGCAAAATGGTAATTATGTAAGGAAAGATAAAGATGGTAATCTTGGATGTAAAAGGGTAATATAGTAATTTTGATTATGAAAAAGGGTAAATTAATATTGGTAATTATGAAGAAGAGTAATTTGGGATTTGTGATAATTAAAAAGGTAAATGGTAATTAAAATAATTGAGAGGGGTAAAATGGTAATTATGATAAAGGAGAAGGGCAATTTGGTAATTTGTTCAACTAAAAGGGCAATTTGGTAATTTAGCCGATAAAAGGGTAAAGTGATAATTGTTTAACCAACTAAAGGGGCAAAATAGTAATCATGATAATGAAGGAGGGTAATTTAGTAATTTATCCAACTCAAGGGCAATTTAGTAATTATAACAAAGGAGAAGGGCGATTTGGTAATATAACCAACCAAAAGGGAAATATGATAAGTATAGTAATTATGAGGGGTGAATGATGATCTAAAAAGTTTATGAGATAATTTGGTAATCTAAATCGGACAAAGGGCAATTTGGTAATTATGCAACCTTAAGGGTAATGTGGTAATTTATCAAGTAAGGAACGGATACTTAACAATTATATAAGAAAAGGGCAAATGAGTAATTTGTACCTAATAGGTCCTTGAGATTGTGGAACATTAATATGATTAAATAATGTTGATTAGCCAAGTAAGAGTATCTAATGATTAGTATGGCCTTGATGGTTTCTCTGTGATATCCTGGATAATCCTCTGAATAAGAAACGATTAATGATATCGAAACGATTGAAAGTGAATAAGTATCGGATCATCGTGCTTTCTGTGATCACCTTAATTAAGACACTATTACTTAAAGTGAAAGACCTCGAGATCGGGAATGGTGACTCCTTAGGGGTTGCTACCCTAAGGACGTGGTTTAGTCCACGATTATTCTGGTATTTTGCTGGTGTGCCTTTGTGCCCAGCCAGGCCCTATATCTTACTCTTCCTAGCTCTACGGACCTAGTTAGGGGGTATGAATACTTATGGATTAGGTGTCCTTGTCGGTAGGGTACTGAGTTAGCTTTATGCACCAGTACGACCAGGGTACCTTTGCGTCCTTGGGTTCATGGTTGAAGGGTACTGAGTAGCTGATATGCACCGGTACGACCGGTGTACCTTTGTGTCCCGGGTTATCGATCTCCCAATCGAGGCAAATAAATATGATTGATGTGCTGATTAAAGAAAGGAAAGATACGATAATTGAAAGTGGAATATTAATGAGCCGGGCCCAGTGATTTATGATATTGCGTACCGGTCCACCGGTTATAATAGTGGTCCAGGAGCGTGTTGCCCTGGTGTGTGATTATGAGTACCGGTCCATCGGTTATAATAGTGGCCAGGAGCATTGTGCCCTGGATGATGATTACATATATATTCCGGTCCACCGGCAACAATAGTGGGGGTCCCGGGCTCAATAAAATCAGTTATGTATGTGAATAAGATTATGGAAAAATACTAATCACTTATAGTGGAACACCATGTAAGTCGGGGCCAGACCGGTCCACCAGCAAATAATAGTGGTCAGGTGCGTTCTGCCCTGTGTGTTTATCTTCCGGTCCACCGGCAATAATAGTGGTCAGAGGCGTTCTGCCCTGTGTGTTGACTTCCGGTCCACCGGCTATAATAGTGGGGTTCTCATACTCACATGGATATAAAATATGATATTGATGGATTAATGACAGAATAATGGCTTAAGGCCCAAAGTATCGATTGTGACTTATAAAGTATTATGGTTGTCATTGTTATGTATGCATCTCTCATTATTTATATGTGTGTGGCTTGCATTGTGTGCCGTATGTGGGTCTGTCTTTAAGTGTGGTATTAAAGGGTTACTCAGTACCGTAGTACTGAAGGGATTCCCTTTATGGGGCCCCTGCCTATTCAATGGGCAGTGCCCTTGTAGGTATTTTCAGGTGCTACTCAAGTGGGTTACGGGAAGGAAAGTAAGGAATTTTCCGGTATCATGGCTTTTTCTCTTTCTCATTTAATTTCTCGGTTTTAAATGTTAACGTTGTTAAAGTAACCACCATTGGTGGATTTTATTCCTGAAAACGATTTGATGCGCTACTCTGATTTAAATATGTTGAAGCTTGCAATTTACTCTGATTTATGCATGTTGAATGTCTTTCGAATTGTATTTCATTTTCTTAGCCTTAGCACTTGGTACTGGAACAGTATGAGTGAACCGGTCTGGTACTAAGTGTGGCAGTAATACTCCCAAAGTTCACATTTTATTTATCTTCTTCCGCTATTATCTTTTAATAAAACGAAATTTTTCAGTAGTGAATTTTGGGGGTGTTACATTGACATTAGAAGATTTATTGATGGTTACATGTTTTGTCCTGATACTTATGTTATTAACTAGTGAGTGTCCTTGTAAGAGATGATTGCATCATATACCACTAAGGTTGAGTATATAGCTATGACCTAGGATTTTCAAGAAGCCACATAGCTTGGAGGGTTAATTTGTGAGATTAGGGTCTATCACAGTGCTTTGGTTATTTGAAAATATAGTCAGAGTATTATCTTCTTGGTAAAGAATAAGAATTTTTTTAACCATAAAACGGAGAAAATTGATATTGGGTACCACTTCATCTTAGGTATCATTGTTACAAGCAATTTTATCCTGAATAATGTGGATATGGTTGATAATCTAGTACATATACTAACAAAGCCATTAACTATGAGCAAATTTGAGCATTACTCGGACATGGTAGGTGTTCATATACCATCAAGCCCTTGGATGCAGGGTTTATTATGGTGGTCTTGTGTGTTATGTGCCAAATTATTCAAATCCACATTAAGGTGGAGAATTATGGGTTTGTTATTTATATTTTAGCCGTTGTGTGTCATGGAGTGACTATATGTGTACGAGTAGAGGAGTTTGGAAAAGTTTAGAGTGACCAAGAGTGAACATGAACATGTCATGGTAATGGGAATAAGCATGTCATCAGACATGGAAGAAAAGTGGAGGAAAACTCAAGAAAAGCATCAACATGAACCCCTAGTTGTTACCACAACCATGTACATGGAGGCACAACCCCCAATGGTGACCACCATGATAGTGTTGATGGGAGATCTACATCGCCTTGTAATCGTTTATATTTGTCATCTTTATCTAAATATAAATATATAGTTTCCTCTCTCCTTTGACAAAATGGTGGTGATAATTCTCAATTATTTCTCTATTATACTTGAGATTCCTGGTTGCCCTTATATTTATCTGATTCACACACTAATAAGATCACCATATTTTTCCAATTCTAGTTCTTGATTATTTTCTCTATTAAATCTTAGAATCATTATTTCCATTAGATGAGATCATATGTGTTCACATTGATCAATCCCCAACAGAAAGGTTTGAGACAAGGGTAGTAGATGAATGTATGGTTGAATAAAGGAATAAGGAATTCTATTAATAGGGCATAAGGTAGTTAAACTATTAATGTTTATCAAGGTTAAAAGAAGGATTTAAAGGGACAGGGTACAAAAAAAGAGGTTTTGGATTTGATATTATCAAATAGAATAAGATACATCAGTTTGGTTAAGGAGGTATTGTTTGAAGATGAAAGAGAAGTACTCATTGATGTAATGATATATTCATGAATGTTAGAACCCTTTATGAAATAGGCTAGCTACCCACAAATGTAACAAAATTTTGGAAGTCGCCCATATTTAATAGAAACTTCTATACCCTTGTATTTGTTAATGTTGATCTTCAATTTTGGCACTTATTTCTCCTAAGGTGGTCTGATAAGACCAAGACGGCATGAAATATCTATAACACTCCAAAATTTTATAACCTTTGCTTTTGGGTGTTTAGCCTTTTATTTGTAATTAATCCTTAAACCTTAGCCTACTCATTTTATTTTAATTCTTCCTAATTTTTTTACCTCTTTCCTTTTTACCAAACCTATTCTAAACCTAATTATTCTTACCTGATATATTTCTACTATATATCCTAACCTATCCAAACTAAGCCTAAAAAAAATAAACCAATTTCTACCCTACCATTTTACCACGTTAATTCTACCCTTGTGTGCCCCAAACATTCACCTTATCTCCCTCCCCTTCTTGCGATACAACCATGTCCCTAGCCTGTCAACCATCCCTCACCCTCTACTAAACCATGCCCTTCCTCTCCCACCTACAAGAAGTTACCCATACCCACAACTCCCTACCTTACCCATATATACATGTGCAACCTTCTCTTCTACTCTCTTCTATACATACACATAGCACACACAAACAACCTCCCCTAACCATTTTTGTGTATCTCCTCACAACCTCCCCTTCTCCCTCTAAACTTTGTAGCTAACCACACAACTTCCTCCAACCATTTTTGTGTAGCACTTCGCAACATCTGGCCCCTAACCCTCAACCACCACCATCACCGTCACCCTACGCTTAGCATTTTTATCCACACACACACAATCCACCATCACATCCTTCCTCTCCTCCTCCTCCTCCTCCTCCTCCTCCTCCTCATCTTCATCCTCTTTCTTCTACTTTGTTGTGGCAGAACTTTCCAATCCTACTACCCCTCTACAATAAAACTTACTACAACATCTCCTTGGGCAACAATAATTTTTGTTGTTGGTACCTTCGCCCCTTCAATCCTTTTACTAAATTTATTCACCACCTCCTTCCTATACCTTCCACCACACAACCATCACTCTAATCCTTCCAACCATCCCAGCCATTTTTTGCACCATAGCCTGCCCTTCACTACCCTTCTCACGTAGCACCACAACACCCAACATCCACCACCGAGTTTTCCTCTCCTTCTTCTTTTATTTTCTTCTTCTCCTCCCTAGGGATTTTTCTACCATTTCACCCTCCTACCTTCCGGCCTTGCACCAACCTTCTCTCGTAGCACCCTTTCTCACAATCAAACCAATCTACACCATACCCTCCATCCGTAGCTCCAACTCACGCTAGCCTCTCACCACCTCATAGCACCCAACCACCACTAGCTTGTTACCCTATCGAGCCTTTGACCAGCACCACCCACTCCCTAGCAACCAGATCTCCAACCTTCTTTCTATCCCCTTTTTGTGTGCGCATGGCTCACATTGCATGCATAACATGAGTTGTGTTTGGTTTTAAAGCTAGTTTGGTACTATTATGTATATGTAAAGGTATTTTGGTAATTTTAGTAGAAAATAAATATTTTATTATTATAATTATTATTTTATTTTTCAAATACTAATATGGTACTTTGGAATTATTTTTAGGTATAAAAGTAGATTAGGGGGATCTCGTAGAATTTAGTAAGATACTATTATTTTTACAATTTTTCTGAAATTCAAATAACTTTTATACTCTCCTAAAATGTTAAACATCACATGATAACCCATCAAAATTTTTAGTGCATGACTATGTTAAGTATAATGCTAGAGGGTAACTTTTATACTTTTCTAAAAGGGTAAATTTTGCATGATAGCACATTAGGATTTTTATGTTGAAATATGTTAAACATGACTTATTAAACTGTAATTATATTGCCTGTTATATCCTAATTTTTTTTTTAAAAAGCACGTTATCCTATGTAAATATTTTGTGTACAAAAGTATAATAAAATGATTTTTTTACATAATGTATAACATATATATGGAAAATGATAGGATGAGCATGCTTAGATATATTTATAGAATATTAATCAAGGATGTGAGCCTTATGGAAAATTTTGTTATTTTATGCATATTATGATTTTACCATGACAAGCATGCTTAATATGTAGTAAATGTTGTTAAGCATGAAATTATGTAACCTTGGATGTATTAAATGACCATGCTAGGGTTTTATATGCAAAACCTTATATAATGGCAAATTGGTCATTTGGCTTATCTAATAACTTATTTTCATGATAAATTGTTTTTACTATTATTTTTAGTTTTTTCAAGAAAACTTATTAAGTAAAATGGGTTTAGTAATTAAAGAGGATGTTAATGTAGTATCTTAACCTCAAGGGCATTTTGCTTATTTTTGGCTTAGTGTGCCTAAAAGTGAATAATTGAGCTTAGGATGGTCTTAGTATATTTTACGACTGACCTTGTTAATAATCTTGATTATTATTTCCTTGGAATAATTGGTAATGAGTAAAATAGTTAAAGTATGGGAATAAGGTCATTGTGATTATATGTGATTTCGTGGTCACCTTAATAACATACTAATACTTAAAGTAAATGACCTTGAGATCAAAAATAGTGGTTATTTAGGGTTATCTACCCTTAAAACTTGGTTTAGCCTACGTTTCATTCTAGATTTTTGCTGGTATGCCTTATTGTCCCAATGAGACCCTATATCATACTCTATTCTATTCCGCAGGCTGATAGGGGGTATGCATACTAATAGATTATGTAATACCTCAAAATATTTGCTAAACCTAATCACGTATAATTAATACCTTAATCTAATTCTAATCTCTAGAAAATTTAATTTTAGCCATACCCTAATTTTTTAATCCTAAAATCTTAATCTAATCTTAATATTTGACCTAGATAATTTATATTTCTTAAGCCCACCTTAATATTGATAGATTTATATCATTAATCTTACCTATTTTAGCTAATTAAAATTTAATCTAAATCTAACTTAAGCCTTTTTCCCTTTCCTTTCTCTTTCTCCTTTTTTCCTTTTTCCCTTCTCTTGCATTGAATTATTCTCCTTCTCCTCTTATCTTGCATGTGTTTTCATCATACTCTGCATCACACAACCATCACCTCTCAACCATCAACTCCCATCTCTTTTATTGAATTTTTCTCTGCTCCCTCGTGCCTCTATTGCTGCTGTCAATCATCACCATCAACATCATCATCCTTTGCCACAACCGGTCACACGCCACCATACAAGAAAGAGTGTGTGTGTGTGTGTCTATATATATATATATTACCTTCTATTCTCTCTTCTCCCTCATTTATTTTCCTCATTTCTTACCCATTTTCTATCGAGCATCATCTTGCCCTGAGTCACATTTCTTTTCTTCTTCTTCTTCTTCTTCTTTTCTTCTTCTTTTCTTCTCTATTTCATGCACTAAAGCCACCACCATCACCATCGACACACCACCACATCCACCATGTGCTGCCTTGAGCTTGGTGGATCAACCGCCATGACCACCCCATTACTCCCCTTCACCGTCACAATCATCACCTCATTCACTCATACTTCTATGTCATTTTTGTGAGGCGCATGGTTTCTTTCATAGCCGTACACCATCCTTTTTCCTTATTGCACATCTATGCGTGTGCACATAGTTCGCCCGTGTATACTTTCACAAGCAACACACAGCCTAGCACACACTCGTGCAGCACCATTTTTAGCCGTGAATCCCTTTTTACACACCTAAACCTCACCCAAACACCACAAAAATTCCACCATAGCGCCACCATACCTTCCACTACACTTCTACACAACTCAATCTTCTCTTTAACTTTAGTCATTTCTATTTTTACCCTCTTTTACCTTAACTTTTCCCTCAATTATAATCTTTAAGCTCAATCATGTATTACATTATTTTTTTAGGTGATATTCTAGCAATCTTGGAGGAGGCGGTTAGGATTTACATACTTAGAGCCTGGTATCCTTGTTGGTAAGGATATATGTAGTACCTAGAACTTTATGTGTATGTGTATGTGCTTTTATTTTAGTCATGTTATATAAATGTTGTTATCCTATGATATGATATCTTGATAGTAATGAAATTTAGACGTATGACTTTGCGAATAATGTTGGATATACATCTATATAAATAATTTAGGATATATGTCTCGAATGATATTAGAGATTTATATGTATTAGTATTGAGACTTATAAGGATTTGAGAGAATATGAGTATTTTAACTATCCTAAATGTATTATGGTCATTTATGGATAACTATGTGGCCGTGATTATGTTAATCAATTATATTTCTTGCATACCTATATGAGTCCCACATGATTATCTTAAATATATATTCAAATCTAATAAGATATTAATCATTTAAAGTAAAAGAGCACATGAGTCAGGGCCAAGGTGTTTATATAGGTTCGTTCTACCGGACAATAATAGTGGCTTAGGTGTGTTGTTCTTGAGAGGTGCATTAGTCCATCTCAATGGATTAAGAATAGTCAGGGCTAGGGATGGCAACGAGGTGGGGCGGAGACTTGGACCACATCCCTATCCCCAAACACGATAAGAAAAATAACCCCCAAACCCAACCTGATCCTCAATTTTTTTTTATCAAGGGTTCCCTGACTCGATCCCCACAGGGATCCAATCCCCATACCTAGCCTGATCCCCTATTTATTCTCTGACCTTAAAACCCGACCCAATCCCCGAAACTCGACTTTATCCCCAATGCTTGATCCCCGATCCCATCCTCGATCCTCAAGTCTTTTTTTATATTATAATTATAATTTATATTCTATTAAAAAATTATATATATATATATATATAATTATATAAAAATATATAAAAAAATTTATTCGGGTTGGGTTCAAGAATTGGGACCCCCAACACGTCCCCGCCCCGTCCCTAAAACAAATCCCCGTTAAAAATCCTCGAACTAGATCCCTGAATTCTCTCCTCGAACCTGAACTCAAATGGAGAATCTCCAACGGGCCCCTGAACCGGCGAAAAAAATTTCCATCCCTAGTGGGGGTCCTATACTCACGTGAATGAAAATAAAATTAAGAGATAAAGTATTAATGGAAAAAGATACAAATCATTTAAAGTGAAAGAATACGTAAGTCATGACTGAGGTGTTGAGTCAGTTGCACTGGATAATAATAGTGGTTCAAGTGTGTTGTCCTTGAGAGGTATTTTAGATCTTTCTACCAATTTAAAAATTATGGCACATGAGCATTTTTACCCTAAGAGGTGTTGGGTCCGTTCCACCAATTTAATAATAGTATGGTCCTTGAACTCAATGTAAGTAAAAGATTGGAAATATGATTTATCTATATACTAAGATCTAAAATTAATATTTACCTAGCACTATTTTATATTAATGCACATGTGCTTACTTTCTGATGTGAAATCATGTATTATGTATAATCCTACTTTGATTGTTCCATTACCTTATTTAGTATGTAGCATACTGATCATCTATTTTATGGGAGCCGCTCATTCCCTTGAGTATACAACCCAAGTGTCTTTGTGTAGGTCGATGATGACTCAATGGACGAGTTTGTAGCCTTTGATGCTTTATATGAGGATGACTGATTTTTGTATCAGGGTGCTGGCATAGAATCATGTTATCCGGATGTTAGTTATGACCGCATACCTTTTTAGACTCTTAGATCCATGGTATTCCTTTTTTTATTTTGGATTATTGTATTTGGAGTAAACCTTTAAACTCTTATATATTGTTTATGAAAGTTTCCTCATTTTCTATTTATCATGTTTTACTTCCTAATTTTTTTACCTTGTAATTGATGTAAGGATGGTATGGTGAGGCAGACTATTTGATAATACACTTCTCCTTAAAATGAAAATTTAGTAGTAAATATTTTGGGTGTTACAGATTAGGTATCATTGTTAGTAGAGTACTATAATACCTTCGTATACTAGTATGACTGGGGTACATTTGTGTCCTTAGGTTGATAATTGGTAGGATATTGTGTTGCCTTGGTGCGTCGATATGATTGGAGTACCTTAGTGTCTCTAGGTTTGATGTGATCTCCACTTAAGTAAATAAAAATAGAGATGATTGATGGATTATTAGATTGGTCAATATCATCCTTTGTGCTTATACATGGTTAGTAGTAGCATTTGTGGCTACCTATGGTTCAGTAGTAACCTTTGTACCTACCTATAGTTCAGTAGTAGCCTTTCTTCTTACCTATGTTTTGATGGTTATCATCATGTCTACTTGTGATACAGTGAGTTGTTATTGATATGTGCTTGTAAGTCTACTTGTGTTATGAGATTTGTTGGGATTGATGATGAGTTTTGTGGCATGTGGTTATTGTTTTGGCCTTAAGATGATGTCACTTTCAACTATGCTACAAAAAGTATCTCTTAGATGTTTCATTGCTAAGTTTTAGTTAATTCTAATCTAACAAATATTAATAGTATATGGTATTGGTGGTATGTATTTATATGAATGGTTAATTGACGCATGTACAATTTAATGTTATATACCATGTATTATTGTGATATTTTGTATGTGTTCTATGCTGGTTTTTATTTTTATTTTTTTGATATAAAGGATTGTTCAATACCCTTATACTAAAGGGTTCCTTTCGTGGGCTCCTATCTATTTAATGGGTAGTGATCTTTACAAATCTATTTCTAAGTTTAGTTGGAAGCTGGTAGTTTTGTTTGAGAGCCTAAAGCTATGCGGTGTCTTTTGGTATATTGATGTCAGTTGTATTTGGACGTTTGTGTCCTTTTATATTCTCTCTCTTTGAGTTTTATAAACCTATGATGTTGATCTTATGTAGCACAATACTTATCTTTTGTCTCCTATATTCTATTTAATGTAATCATGTTATAAATCTAAGCGAAGTAATGATTTTAACTTTAGCACTTGGTATAATAATGGTAAGGATAATTGGACTTGTACTAAATGTGGTGGCAATACCCTTTGCTTTTATTGTATTTAGCTTCTATGCTTAACTATGTAAACAAAATTTTTTGATTCATAAAAATCAGGGTATTACAATATCACTATTTATTGTTAGGATAATATAATGTAGAGGAATCCCATGTAATTGGACCCACAAAACAACATTCTTTTTATAGTCCCTGCCTCCCAAAGTTGGAATCTAGCATTCAAAAGACAAGATATATCCATTGATGCTTTAAGGAGAATTCAAAATAACATGCTCCATGTATGATCCATTATCAAGTTGTACATGAAATATGTTTTCTAATTATTAAGTGATGTTAATTTTATTGGCTAGTTTTCAAAGTCTTTTAAGAATTAGTGGAGAGAAGAGAGAGGTTAAATTTAGTGCTAGAAAAGAATTCATGAGGTTATTTTCATTGTTGACAGGTTTGCCACCTTTGGAGTGGATGGTTATGGCATTAACAAGCTAAAGACACTCCATCATTTGGCACAACAAATCTTCCGCATGATTATTCATGAGGGGTAGTCTATGGCAATGAAGATGGACTATGGTTAAGGGAAGGCCAACAATGCTTGGAGAATCCGTTAAAAGTTATAGGTATGACTTAAGGAAATGGAGTGGAAGAAAAGGTTGAATGAAATGAAGTTGATGGTTAAAAGGGTGAAGTTGATGATTAAAAGGATTAAGTTGGTAGTTAAGGGCAATTAACTACAGACTTAAGGATTAATATAATCAGGGACATTTAGAAGCAGGTGGAGAAACAATCCTCGAAAGAGATAGAGGTAGAAATGAAAATAATACAAATCTCTTGATATTTGATGAATGCTCCTATGGAATTTTAACTTTGTTTAAGTATTTTCAAAGATACTTTAATCTTTTTGAATACTAATGCCTTCAATTATAACAACAAAAAAACTAATATTATCAAAGCTTTAAAATTTGAAAGTTGGGGTCATCAAAGTATACATTAATTTAGAAAAATATATAAATTACAAAAAAAAGTCTCCTTTCAATATATAGTAAAATTTTAGAGTTGGTTTTTCCTTTATATCACTAATAATAATAATATAATTTGAGTATGGATGGTGAGGATTTAGATTAAAATATAGTTTGAAAAAATTAAACAAGTGGATATTCGAAAACAATCTATTACTTTATTACAACAACGAATTAGCCGGGCTATAATTTAGACAAAGGAAAATACAATTTCCATAAAGGGTGAAAATATTTACAGTTATTTAATGTTATATGATTTATCCACTATTTAGTCCTATCGTGGAAAATGACTCGGAAAACTAAAACAGTCATCCAAGGTCGCACTTTGTCCACCCTGAGGTGCAGATCTGGTTATGACTATTCTTTGAACTTTCCAGTCAATGCTTTTAGTGTGTGAACACTACCATGAAGGGCTGCGGGTGGATCTAGTATATGCGCTTTGATTGTCGATGTTCTTAATTGTCCTTGTCGTTGTATGTTCAAGATATTGATTACTGTCTGCCATCTTTATGCTCTTTTAACATTATCTTGGACAAGTTTCTTGACCTTTGAGTAAGTTCACGTTTCCTTAAAATTAAACGCCTTTTCTTAATTTTATCTTGGTTCCTAATCAAATCCAGAGTTAAATATTCGTTTTCCATTTCTAGTATTTTTTGTCTCTGGGATGGCTGTAACTGCATCATACACTCTCTTGTGCTGGTCTTTAAGCTTTTGAAGTGCATACAGTAAGTTTGCTTTTCCCCTTCTCTCTACCTCTGTTCATTCTAGTCCAGCTAGCCCTCGTAGCTTTCTTTTCTTTTTTAACTTTTTCTGAATCTCTCTCTGTTGCTTGATGTTTGAAGTAGTACGATTCATCTATGTACGTAGGGGAGCCTCAACCGGTTCAAATTAATCTCATTTGGTTACTCACCATTTTGTGGTTTTGTTCTGAGTTTACTAGTTTGAAGGTTCAGTTAGGGTTTCTGAGATTGCACATAGTGAAGCTGTTCAACAGACATGGAGGAATGTAATTCTGAAGTGCCTATTCTGAATGCGGAAGAGAATCTGATTGCAGCTGCTCAGCAGATTGCTGCAGCCTTGGGAGCTAAGAGGAATTGGACTGAAAATGAAATTAAAAGCCTTATCAAACTTCGTGCCCAATTATCGACAGTCACTATGCTTGATGAAAGCAAAGATGAGGCAATCAGTCATGACAATGAGTCAAAATTAAATGCAGTTTATGAAAAAATAATGAAATGGGATGGTGATGAATCCATGATTTGGGATTCGGGTCCTGAAGAGGCTGCTGAATATCTAAAGGCTGTGGATGAAGCTCTAAAATTGATTGACACGTTTGAAAGCTCGTGTTTAAGTGATAGTGAATTAAGTCATAATTTATTGAGGAGATCTAATGATATCCTTCAAACAGCCATGACTAGGCTTGAAGAAGAGTTCAGGCACATGCTAATCCATAATCAGCAACGAATTGAGCCTGATTGTATATCTTTCCGTTCTAGTGAAGGGGATAACCTAGATGAATGCTCAACTACCCTGGATGGTAGCCCATCAGACGAATCAGTCCACCGTGAGAGTGGTGTCACTAGAGGTTCAGAGGACTTTATCATTGATTTGGTCCATCCAGAAATTATTCGTGAGCTCAAGTGCGTTGCAGATTTGATGTTTGCATCAAAATATGACCGTGAGTGCTTGCAGGCATATATTAGTGTTAGGAAAGATGCACTTAGTGAATGTCTTTGTATGCTAGAGGTGGAGAAAGCTAGCATAGAAGACGTGATCAAGATGGAGTGGGATAACTTGAATTCTAAAATAAAGACATGGGTGTGGGCTATGAAGATCTTTGTGCGGAGATATCTTGCAAGTGAGAAAAAGCTTAGTGATGATATCTTTGGCTCCTTTGGTTCAATCTGTTTTGTCGAATCATCAAAGGCATCAGTTATTCGAATGTTAGATTTTGGTGATGCTGTTTCAGTTGGGCCTAGACAGCCAGAGAAATTAGCTTGTATACTTGACATGTATGAAGTACTAGCATATCTTGCACCTGAATTCAATGCTCTATATTCAGATGACGTGGGTGAGTCTGTGAGATCTGAGTTCTGTGAAGTTCTCAGACGATTGGGCAATGCAGCACGGGCAACATTTTTTGAATTTAAGGAGGCAATCATGTCAAATGCATCGACTAATCCTTTCGCTGGGGGTGGAATCCACCATCTGACTAGGTATGTCATGAACTATATCAAGCTGCTTGGTGATTACAGAGCAACCCTTGATCAGATCCTGGAGTATTCTGAAGCTGTTCCATTATCACCTGATGCATCTCCTTCTATGGATGAAAAAATCAGAACCAACAACACTTCAGGTTACAACTGTCTGACGGGATCTCATTTCCAATCTATTGCATCTGCTCTTGAGAAGAACCTTGATAACAAGTCCAAGCTGTACAAAGATACTTCTTTGCAGTACTTCTTCTTGATGAATAATATTCATTACATGGCGGAAAAAGTGAAACATTCAGAACTGAGGGAGATTTTTGGAGATGGATGGATTAAAAGGCATAATGCAAAGTTCCAACAGCATGCGATGAATTATGAGAGAGCCACTTGGACTTCGATCTTGTCATTATTGAAGGATGACGGGGCTCAGAGTTCTTGTTCAAGTCCATCGAGCTTGAAAAGTGTTCTCAAAGAGAGATTAAGAAGTTTCTATGCTGCCTTTGAAGAGGTCTACAAGTCTCAAACAGGATGGTTGATCCCAGATTCTCGCCTTAGAGAAGATCTTCGGGAATCAACATCACTGAAGGTTATTCAAGCTTACCGTACATTCGTGGGAAGACATGTCAATGATATTAGTGATAGGCACATCAAATATAGTGCCGATGATTTGCAGAATTATATCTTGAACTTGTTTGATGGATCTCCAAAATCATTACATTAATTCCCATATAAATGGTTGACCTGTGTACATATGCTTGTCTATGATCTGAGTCTATTATGATTAGTACCGATTTTGTTACTCATTAATAGCAAATTCATTCTTAAATGATGTCTTGAACGCTTAGAATTTGTAAGAGGGTTTATGATGAGCGGTATACACGCACAATTCTCCCATTAATGCAGGCAAGTTCACAAGGAGACGTCTCATTGTGCTAGCTATCTAATATTGGGTTGGTAACATTAATGTATCTTCTTGGTGATGCAGCCCGAGTGGGACTTGAAGATTTCACAACAGAAACGCTAAAATTGGAACGATTGAAAGAAATAAAGTGGGGTTATTTGAAGGAAAATCCTTCAATGGAAACTAAACACACTCGAAAGGTAATGTAGGATGAGAAAAACTCGCAATAGAAGAACAAGGAGAAGTACGGCCCACAGGCCTATGATTATTCACTCAGAGATTTTCAATTACCCAAAAAAATTGATTGTAAGTGTGCAAAACAAGATACTATATACTAGTAGAGGCAACCTAATCCCAATAGAAAATAAGCTAAGAAAGTTTCAAGAACTAGATAGGAAAATAAAAGAATCATTCGATCTTAAAGGCTTATCAAAATGCACAACGACAATAGCAATATTATTTTTGTTAATGGACATGTATAAAACAAACACAATATTCAAAATCAAGCCTAATGAGCTGATCCATCCTAATCTAAATATCATCCTAATACCTCTGGTCAATCTATCTGCTACACAATCACATTCTTGCTATATCCAACTTGATTCTCATCAAACCTTGATCCAAAGTGATATTCTATGAAAATCATGATAACAATCCAAATTAATGGTAATGATATTCCTAATATTTTGTTAACTATATAATAATAATAATAATAATAATAATAATAATATTCAAACTAAAAATAAATAATTTAGCCTACTAGGATACTTATCATTCCCCCCTCTTAAAAAGATTTCGTTTTAAAGCCTACCAAAGTTTAAAGGAGAACAAGAGATATCATATTAGCATGAATAATAAAAGCTAATTTGAAATTTGAAATCCATGCACAACCAAGTAGACTAGAAAGGTGAAACTAAACTAGTGTCTAAATAAAAGGTAAATCTAAAAATAACAAAGATAACAAATATATCAAACCAGAATGCCCCAAAATTAATAATGTCCATCAGCACATGGGACAAGCATAGTGTCCTATTGACAAGCTAATAAAAGCAAGGCATAGATAATTATATATTAGCCATCAAGAGGATTATTTGTAGAAGTTAAGACTACTTCAACTCTCAAGTGTAGCACTTCAACCCAAAACAAGTACACAATGCTTAAAGGGGAGAAACAATTATTTCTCATCTTCCTCATCATCACAGGCTTACATGAAAATATACATGTGAGCACACAGATATACAAACAAATATATGTACACAAAAATACACATATGCTAGACACTACAACACACTATATGAAATAATCAATTAACATACTAAATAAATACAAAATCAAAATTTACAAACAATGGTTGCAAAGGAACTAGAAAAAAAACAGCACAACTAGCATATAGCAGCAACATATAAAAAAAATCAAGGACTCAACAACTATAAGCTGCCAAGTGGAATAGAATATCTATATGCAAGTATGCAGTAACACTATATCACTAATAGTAATATGCTTAGATGGTAAAATCAATTATGCCACAAAAACCCAAATGCACCAAATCAGATGCACACGACAATATCACAAGTAGTAATAACTTCACAAACAAATAATTATAAGGTCACAAATATACCAACAACAAGTAGATATATAGAAATGCATCAACAGTCATGAGTTACCTTATTTCATAGTAGTACTATAGTAGAAGGTATGCATAAACAACATCAACATTGACCAAGTATGAAAGAGAATTTAAAAAAAAAAACTAAACAAATAAATCACATCCAAGTATACAAAAGACACATACTAATACTAGTGTGCACACACAAGAAGGAAAGAATTGCTAACGTAGGATATCCATATTACAAAGAAGTCACCACAAACAGTGATAGCCTACCTTCTCCAAGGATACACCATAAACTCAAGTGTTGGTATCAATAATACCTTAGTGTTCCAAACCAAGAATAACAAGATCATCTCGAAAACATAATACAACATAACACAAATAGACCCAAACATCACACAAGACTCAACACATCAAACCCTCCTAACTAATAGAATTCTTATGTAATGGGTTTTTCTCTTTAATTCGATTAGAATGAATTGTTATATGTTACTGATCCTCAATGTAACACCCCAAAATTTCGTAACCTTAATTTTAAACGTTTAGCCTTTTATCCAAAACTTAACCCTTAAATATAAATTTAATTATTTCTTGTTAACCCTTAAACCACAATTCTTGATAAATTATTTAATTAATTATTTTATCTTTTCCCTTTATTTAAATCAGTCCTAAACTGATACTTTTACCTAGTTTATTTTTCTAATCAGACACCTTGAACTCGAACAAATTAATTTTATCTTAAGCTTAAATTTAACCTAATTCTAATTCTAACTCTAAATTTACTTTTTCCATTTTTAATATTTATAATTTTTCCTTTTTTATTTATTTTCTCTTTTCCTTTTTTCCTTCTCTTCACCTTTCTCTCCTTCGGCCAGCTCAGCTCAGCCAGCTCACTTCTCTTCTTCTTTCTCTCTTCGGCCTGCCTATCTCAACTCCTCACCCTTTTATCTTTTCTCCTCATTATCCCTTGACCAAAGCTTCCCAAACATACCCTAGTGCTCCCAAAACACCCCTCTATATAGACCCAAACAACCTTTGCAAAACAACTCTACATGCCCTCTAAGCCATGCATATTTATCCTCCTTTCCTTTCTTGGCCAAACCAACCCTCTAATCCCTTACACATGATTCTCCCTTTTCCCTTTTGTACCACCGAATGCCCTACCATTAACTGCTCCTCTATAGCCTACCCTCACCTCTAATCAAACCATTTTTTTCCCCAAACCTCACCTCTCTAGCTAGCACATACATACGTGCACACACATACCCACTCTTTTCCTCTTAGTTTGACCACAATCTCCCTACTTCTTATCATTCCTTCCTCATTTCTTTTATCTTCTCCTTCAACTCAACTCTCCCTTACCTAGCTACCTTAACTAGAACACCATGACAACCAATGCCCCACCCCATACCTTATTTCCTTTACAGCCCATCCTTGGTCTTAGCTCCAACCCTCGACCTCACCACCAACACAAAAGCCATTTCCATTTCCCAACCCCAACTTCCCTTTTTATACCACCCTTAACCCCTTTTCCTATGCCTTGTAGCCTAGTGCCATCCTCAAAGTATATCATCTAAGTCACCCTTTCCCTACCCGCCAACACCTCCAACATTCTAACACCACCTACCTTACTCTCTAGCCATCCATCCTCTGCATTTCTACCCACACAACTCACATAATGTTCTTCCATGCAACTGAAGCTAACCATCCTCACGCCAAGTTCCCTCACCACCACCAGCCAGCCTCACTGCCAACACTGCAATCCCCTCAACCATCACCTCTACCCAACCAATCTTTCACCTCATAAGCCTTCTACCTTTGCCTACTCACACTGCATGAGCAATGTGAGGTTTTTCCTTTTAAATTTTTTTGCTCATTTTTACTCAAGGGAGATTTGGTAATGTTCCTATTTAATAAAATGGCCTATAAAAATTATTATTTTATTGGTTAAATATTAATATGGTTAATGTTTTATTATTTTTAGGTACTAAAGTTTGATTAATGGTGCTTAATAATTTTTAATAGGTTTATAAAATCATGTAGTCCTTATACTCTACAAAAATATTTAGATATCATATGATAACCTATTAGGGTTTTGATGTATAATTTGTATTCAGTATATTTGATGCATGGTGGTTATTTTCCTAATAATAATAGTCAAAAATTTGGTAAAATAAAGCATGTTAACTTGTGGAGATTATTGTGTATGAAATTTATTTTAAAATTTTTTAAATAATGGGAATAAATTATGTAGGTCATGTATGTCCAATATGATAAGCTGATTATGCCTAGACATATTTTTAATATAAATAATATTATCATGTTCCCTAGGGGAAATTTGGTCATTTAATAATGTTGTGATATTTAACATGATAAGAATATATAATATGTCTCAATAATTATTAAGTATGGAGATGTGTGATTTGATGTTTTAAAAATTCATGTTTCAACATGATTATTATTAATATATGTCATAGGGACATTTTGGTCATTTTGAGTGTATCATCATAATTATTCTTATAAGTATGCCAAATATGTATTATTTATTGTTGAACATGGAAAAATGTGGTTTAATATTATAGAGATGCATGTTATGGTTTTATGTGCAAAATTATGCGTAAAGGTAAATTGTTCATCTAATGTATCTAGTAATTTATTTGCATGTTAAATGATTTAATTATTTATGTTAGCATTTTAACATAATTTAATGTGGATATTTTGGCCTTAGTGACGTTTTGGTCATTTTTGGCCTAAAGTACCTAAGTGTAACTAATGGAGCCTATGATGGCCTTATTACATTTTTAATGATTCAATTTGGTATTGAAATTGATTATGGAAATCTCAAAATTTTGAAAATTATTTAAAATGGTTAAGTATGAAAATTGTATTTTTGTGATTAATATGTGATTCTTGGTCACCTTAATAAAATACTAATACTTAAAGTGAAATAATTTGAGATCAGAAATGGTGGATTATTAGGGGTTGTTGTCCTAAATATGTGGTTTAGTTCATGGTTGAATATGGAGTATTGATGGTGTACCTTAGTGCCTTAGCCATACCCTATATCTCACTATATTTAGCTCTGCAAACTTATAGAGGGTATACATACTTATGGATTAGGTGTCCTTTTCAGTAGGGTTCGATGCTACCTTCATGTGCCAGTACAAACAGGATACCTTAGTATCCTTGGGTTGATAGTTAGTAGGATACTATGTTACTTTGGTCTACTGGTATGACCAAAGTACCTTAGTGTCTCTAGGTTTGATATGATCTCCCCTTGAGTAAATAAGAATGGAAATTATTATTATTAGATTATTAGGTTAATTGCCTTTATGTCTGCCTATGGTTTAGTAGTAGCCTTAGTGCTTACCCGTGGGTTTGGTAGTAGCCTTTGTGCCTACCTATGGATCAATAGTAGCCTTCATACCTACCTCTACTTGGCATTAAGCCTTTGAGCCCTGCCTAGTATGTTATGGGTATTCATGGTGTTGATTTTGAGATATGAGATACATTATGAATGATATGGTTATTATGTTTAGATCGGTTCTAACCATTACTTTAGATATCATCTCTTAAATGCTTGGTTGACTATTTTTTTTATGTTCTAAATGAAATAGTATGAATCATATGTGGCTATAGTGTTATTACTTATATGATATGGTTTTTATATTTTGATCATCTCATGTATATTTTAATATTTTATACCATATATTGTTATGATCTCTTCTATATGTTCCATGCATGCTTTTCATATTAGCTGCGTATAATGGGTTACTCAATACCATTGTATTGAAGGATTCCTTTTCATGAGTCACAACTTATTCAATGGGAAGTGACCTTGGTAGGTTAGTCTGTGAGAATAGATAAAGGATAATACTTTTGTTAAGGGTAGGGTTATCTAATGTTATGTATGGTATCTTTTTATGCAAATGATTATGTAATTTCATGCTCTTATGTATTTCCATGTATGAAATTTATGAACCACTTACAATTTTTCCTATTAGAAATGATATTCAATTACTATGACTTTCTATGCAATAATTTTATAACTATGTTATAAATTTAAGTGGAATAACATTTATAGACTTAACACATGGTATAAGAATTGTAGAGGAAATAACACATGTACCAAGTATGGTAGTAACATACCATGTTTTTCTATTTTAGCTTCCTCAATTAACTATGTAAATGAAAATTTTTAGGTCATAATTTTAGGCATGTTACACTGTACTACCCCATATTTTTGAAAATGGTTGAATGAGAATTATGCCAAATATTGGACCTTTGCTTTTGATTTAATGTTATGATGGTTTGGGATAAAGTTGGATTTGAAGCCATGTTAAAAAAATTTGAGGTTTTTGAGTTTTGTAGGCAAATTGATCGACTGGTTTGTCATTTAAGCAAAATTGGTTTTCCTCGACTAAACCGATCTACTAGTTGTAGAATAGTCAACTAGTAGACTCAAACCCATCGACTGGTTTGTCGAGCTAGTAATATTTTTTAAGCATGATTTTTTGAAAAATCCCTTACACAGAAATGAAACCTTACCAACCTATGCTAGTTTGTTTCCAAGAGATTCCTAAACCATTACCATGATGCATATAACCTAAAATATTACATAAAATCAATTGGGATAATTGAGGGGGAGATATGACCTCAACATTATCATCTTCCCTCCTCTCTCCTCTACACATTTATTAGATCAATGCTTTGATCTCAGGCACATCTTTGAGTAGCTGGAAGATTCCTTCCACTCTAACTTTCTATTACTCCACTCGTGTATGTTAATTTTGGCCTAATTAACCTGCATTCTCTATAGACACCATTTGAGCTCTAGAGAATAGGTCAGTAAATCCTGGACAAAATATATTTATTTAGATTTAATTCAAACAAACAATTATAGGGTTTCTATTTGGTTCTTGAACCCTCAATCTTTCCTTCGATTAGTTAGCTATAAATAGCCCTAATCATCACTTCTATGCACCTTTCTTTCAGCCATCGAATTCTCTAAGTCTTATATTCACCTTCCTTCTCTCTACTCTTCGAATATTACCAATGAATATTCATACACTATTTTAATCCTATCTCTAGCTATCTTTTGTTTTAACTTTTAAATAAGGAGGAGTTAGATTTTGGAAAAGGGTTGAGTGGTCCATATGAGTTTTCCCCCGTTTTTTTGCCACAAGTGGTATCTTATTCTTTCTTTCTATTTTTAATTTTGAAAATTCAACAAGATTTTTGTGTAATATATGAGTTTAAGATTTTAGTTTTAATGTTTTCAAAGCTAATAATTCCTATAATTGGAATTTATGGGTTTAAGGGGATTTTTCTTGCATCATGTAAGTGATTCTTGTTCTAAAATGTTTAGTAATTATTCCTTCATGTTAGGTGTTACCTTTATATGATTTCTACATGTTGGCATGAATGAATACAACCTGTATATGTGATTGGATGATTAGATGGAATGATATGTGTAAAAAGCATGAAATTTGGTAAAAATAGGATATGAATATTCTATGTTGAGAAATGCATGTTAATCTGATCAAAAATACTTAGAATATGTTGATACATGTTTTAATGTGGTTAAGGATGATTTATATGTAAGAACCTATATGAAATTTAATGGTTTCCTACTATGTTAGGGCAAACTAATCGACTATCTAGGTCAAACCAATCGATTGGTTCCTAAAACAATCAACTCATTGACGCAACCCATCAACTGTTAAGCCAAGAGAGACCTTGGTCTTTTTCTCTACTTAAATCCATCGACTGGTTTAGAAAAAACTAATTGATGGGTCTATGAACATTTGACTAGATTTCTTCAACTGATCGACTGATTTAAGGAAAGCATGGTTTAGTTGCGTCAAACCGATCGACTAGTCAACCTAAAATGATTGAGTGGTTGGTGCAACCGATTGGCTGGTTGTGAAATACCCCAAAACTCTAATTTAGAAAATTATGTTAAAATAAAAATTTATTAAGAAAAATAATTCAATAAATTATTTTCTTAAAATAAGGGAAAATATTTAAGGCAAAATCAAGAGGAAAATAATAAAGAATTTAATTAGGAAAAATTAAGATATTTTGCTAATTAAAATAGAATTTAGAAAAACATTACCTAAAATATCCTAAATTAATATAAAAAGGGAATTTAATTATTCTTTTACTATTTTTTATTACTTTGAAATATTTAAAAATACCAAAATATTCTAAATACCCCAACCAATCCATTTTTCTCTTTTTCCTTTTCTTTTCTCTTTTCTTCCTTCCTCATTTTTTTTTCTACTTTCTTCCTGGTTTGGGCCTATGCCCCTCGCTGCCCAACTCTCATCCCTCTCTTCTCTCTCCCATGCTGCCTAGCTCGCCATTCTTTTTTTTTTCTTCCGCCTCACCTGCCCAGTTCCCCTCCTTTTTCTTTCCTTTCTTTTTTTTCCCAGACCGGCTGACCCACCATATCTTTTTCTTCTTCCCACTCCTACGCATTGTAGGTCGCATCTGCGACTTGCCGCCATCCTCTTCCTCTCCCCTATATAGCTGGCCTGCACCACGCCTCTCTCCCTATCCTTTTCCTTTCCCTTTCCAGCCCCAACCTGCCTTGTACCCATCTCACACGTGCCTCTCTCTTATTCCTTTTTCTCCTCCCCGACCTAACAAAACCTGCATATTGTAGGCTTGTATCGGCTTACCACCACTGGCTGGCGAGCCCTGCCATACCTGCCCCTTGTCCTCTTCCCCCATTGACTTATTGTAACACCCCCAAATTTACTACTGAAAATTTTTGTTTAAATCAAAAGGTTTAGCGGAAGCGAGAGAATTAAAACCGTAAACTTGGGGGTATTACCGCCACACTTAGTACCAGACCGGTTCATTCCTACCGTTCCAGTACTAAGTGCTAAGGCTAAATCCGATCATCAATAAGTACGAAGTATCATAAAACACAAGACGACTTTTAGCATAAATCGTTAATAAGATATAAGTCAAATAGAAGTTTGAATACGATTTAGGATTACAACCCCATAATACTTTTTCTTTAAAAACGGGAAACGTAATACAAAATATAGCTAGCAAAACAATCCCCAAAAAGGATCAGTATCCGGATCACCTACTCACTCAAGTCAAGCCTTCCACCCCAAAATAGTAATCGATCAAACCTGCATAAGAGGTCTGCTCCCCACCATTGGTGGATCATCACAGGACCCATTCAATCAATGTAGTATCGGTACGGGTCCAATACTGAGTTAGGGCGCAGGTGCGCTAAGGCCAAGCATACAATCATACCACATACCACGCATAGCACAATCATATAAGTAACATGCGATAACACACAAGATAAGGCCTGAGTACTTTCCGGTGACTTATTCTTTATCCTCATTAATAATATGTCCATTTCACACATATTCTTTAATAATCCATGTGAGTGCGGGAACCCCACTATTATAGCCGGTGGACCGGAAAGTATACACTCAGGGCAGAACGCTCCTGACCACTATTATTTGCCGGTGGACCAGTCTCCAAGGTAGAACGCTCCTGGCCACTATTATTTGCTGGTGGACCGGTCTAGCTCCGACTCACATGATGTTTCACTGTAAGTGCTTAGTGTATTTCCCATGGTTTAACTTACTTACTTTGGTTTGTCGAGCACGAAATCCCCCACTATTATAGCCGGTGGACCGGAAAGTATACACTCAGGGAAGAACGCTCCTGACCACTATTATTTGCCAGTGGACCGGTCTCCAGGGCACCCTGGCTCCTGGCCACTATTATTTGCCGGTGGACCGGTCTGGGCTCGGCTCAACAATCTTTCACTTTACATGATTAGTGTCTTATCTGTGTCTTATTAGATATCATTCCACCCTTGACATGCATGTCATCGATGTTCTACTACCGTTCTCTCAAGAGGGCCCGTCCCATATTTTGAGACTCGTACATCTTCTCACACCCGACATCCATTCTCTGTAGACTTAGGCATAGTGGCATATAGTAAGGCACAATCTCTAAGAATATAGGCCATCCCAATACATATGATGTCGACTCCGCATGTCCTCATCCCTCTAGGGTCCCTCCTCGGAGACCCTAATCGGACCTATGTGGCCCAACTCTTTCTTACTTACCCAAACGTGACTTTATTCTCTATCTCGCACCTCATTCTTTTATTAGGAAATTCCCCAAATGTGTTAATTTATCTCCCAAGTTCACGTTAGTGTGCCACGAAAACCCTAGTAGGCCACTCAAAACCCTATTTGACCACGCCAACCCTAGTTGGCCGCACCAAACCCTAGCACTTTGTTCTCCAACAAGAAACCTCCCTCTTTCACCCCAAATCTCTTCTCTCTTTTAGGAACCCCCATTCATCCTTTATATAAGTCCGTTCTCCCTCTCAACCCTATACTCCACCATGCAAACCCTAGTACCACCCTACGACCATTAATACCACCACACAAACCACAACCAACATGCAAACCCTAATACCACCATAAGCCATTAATACCACCATGCAATCATCAATACCACCATACAAACATTAATGCCACCACGCAAACCATAACACCACCATGCAAACCCTAATACCACCATAAGCCATTAATACCACCATGCAATCATTAATACCACCATACAAACATTAATGCCACCAGGCAAACCATAACACCACCATGCAAACCCTAATACCACCATAAGCCATTAATACCACCATGCAATCATTAATACCACCATAAAAACATTAATGCCACCACACAACCCATAACACCACCATGCAAACCCTAATACCACCATAAAATCACTAATACCACCATACAAACTTTAAGACTCCCATGAATGGTTCCCAACTCTCATTTATTTCAGACATTCCTCCCACTTAAATTTTCTCTCATAGATCATGAGGTACTTAGGTCAACCTCATATCCCCCTTAGTGGTCTCACTTCCCATTTATTTCCGGTCATCCTTATGTTCCCAACTCATATTACCATTTACCCTAACATGCATGTCCCAGAGGGCCATAACATAATACATCATAAACAACATACATATAAATGTCATGCTCATGTCACGGAAGTACATACAACATACCTCAATCTCCAAGTTGCACTACACATAAGACAAGTTATCCACAAATCATATAATACATGGCATAGCATGGCATACACAACATTCAACACATCCATGTCACACATAGCACAAGGCCATTAGCTTCGTCCTTACCTAAGGCGACGCCGGGCTTGGAGCATGCTCCTCTAACTCCTTAGGGCTTTGGTTGGGGTTACCTATAAAAGGGGAAAATGCTAAGTATTAGTTTCCCTTATAATTACTATCAATCCTCATTCTCGTTTAAGGTTAGGGTTTTTATTACTAAAAAGGGTTTTATACAAGAACTAGGGTTTTACTTACCTAGAATTAGTATACTAATATTAGTAGTCAACATATGTTTATTTTTAATACCTATTGTTACACTTATATTATTAGACCCGTTAGCCCTATTCTTATAATAATAGTGTTCACTAGTCATAGTAAAATAGTGATAATAATAATAATAATAATAATAATAATAATAATAATAATAATAATAATAATATAATAATAATAATAATACTACTACTAATAGTGACACTTATGTTTCAATTAATAGAACTCTAGTGTTTTTAAGGTTTAAGTCTAACAATGGTGTTAGGTTTGAAAGGATAATATTATAAGGTCACAATATTACAAGTAAACTATTCCTAAGGGTGATAATGATAATAGTAATAATACTAATAATGATGATAATAATAGTAATACTCTTAGTAGTAATGATAAAAACAATAATACAACCAAGTAAGGTTTAGCAATCACAATAATAACCTTAGTAAGGATAATAGAAGTAATAATAGTAATTATTATAATAATGTTAATACCAAAAATTATAAAAAATTAAGAGTAGTTAGGATAATAAAAGTTATTAAAAGGGATTTTAGTATTAGTAAGAAATGACATTAATAATAAGACCATAAAATGTATATGATAAATAATATTAGTATAGTTAGAATATAATAATAATAATAATAATTAATAGAGAAACTAGTATAATAAAATATATGGTTAATAATGTAATAGAATTAATAATATAGTATAGAAATAATAATGTAAGTAATGATAATAATAATAGAATAATATATAATAAATAATAATATGTAGAATTATTAAATTATAGTAGTAGTTGTATAATAAAAGATATATTAGGGTTTGGATGAGTGGAGAACCACCTAGGGTGGTGGTGGTCCGGCGGCGGCGCGTGGCGGCGACGGCGGCAGCGGCAGTGGAGGAGGAGAAGAGGGGGAAAGATGGAGGTGGCGGTTAGATGGGAGGGGAAAAGGAGGAGTTTGAGGTGGGGAAAGAAAGAGCAGGTGAAGGGGAGTGGAGTGAGGGTGGTGGCGTGGCAAGGGGTGGCGGAGCGCGGCGGCGGCCGAGGGTGGTGGAGAGAGGTGGAAGATGAGGGAGGAAGGAGGAGAGGGAGGCAGGGGAAGATGGAGGTATGGGAAGGTAGAGGGAGGTCTGCTAGGAATTTTGGAGGGTGGAGGAGGCTCTAGTGGCGGCTGGGCTGGCGGTGGAAGGCGGCGCAAGGGGCGGCGGCGACTGGAAGAGGGGTTTTTCAGTAGGGAGTTTCGCATGGCTATGGCGGCACGTGCAGGGCAGGGTGGAGGGCGGCGATGGTTTGGTTTTGTCGAGGAAGGTGCAGGGGTGTTTTTGGTGGCCAGCGGTGGCGGCGGCGGCAGAAGCTTCGTCTGATTTTTCAGGCGACAGAGAGGCATAGTTTCGGGGTAATTTTTGCAGCACAGGTTATGAATATCGAAGGGGGGTATTTATAGGCAATTGGGGGGAGAAAACGACGAAGGAGGAGAGGAAACGCCAGGTCATGGCAATACGCCGTCCGGCGGCGATCGGGCAGGCCTGCATATTCTCTGTCAGCAGGTTCTGGCTCGGTTTGGGTGAGAAAGGAAAGGGGGTAGGGCCTGGGCGGTGCAGGACGGTAGGCTGGGACAAATCGGGAAGGAAAGGGACGGGGAAAAGGACGAGAAGAACGGCCGGACTGTGGCGTTGTCGGCGTTGCAGCGGCACGATGGTCACAGGCGCGCGAAGGAAGAGACGACAACGGGTTAGGTTGGACCGGCGGTCCAGGGAAGAAAAGAAAGGGGAGAAATCGGCCGGTCGGCAACGGTTATAACGTTACTAATCTCGACGCGTCGTTTCATTGTTTAGAAGGTCAAAACGCAACATCGTGTCGTTGGCTGGCAATGGTTATAAGGCTCATTAATCGCGACGCGGCGCTTCAGCGGATCGAAAGCCAAAACGCTGCGTCGCACTCGGGCGTTGGCCAGCGAACGACGCTGGGCGCGGGGGGAGGGAGAAAGGAAAAGAAGCGAAGGGATGGGTGTTGGGCGGCTTGTATGCGAGACGGGGGAGGCCAGGGAGGAAGGGAGATTTGGGCCGACGGGCTGGCCCAAACCGGGGGGTAAGAAGAAAAAGAAATAAAGAAGGAAGAAAGAAAAAAGAAAAGAAAGGATAAAAAGGAAAATGGAAAATGGAAAATGATAAAGTGGTTGGGTTGGGGGTATTTGGTCTTTATTTATTTATATAATTAATTTAGATATTTAATTTTACTAATAATTATTTTAATTATAATAATTAAATCCATTTTTAAATTAGTTAGGCTATTTTGGATAAATTGTCCTTAACTTCCATTTTAAATTCGTAAAATGTCCAAAATTTTCTAAAAACTTATTTATTATTTTCTCCTTATTTTCCTCAATTAATTTCCTCTTTATTTAATAAAGTAACCTATTTTCTTAATTTTCTCTAATAAATCATTATTTTGCCATAATTCCTAAATTAGGATTTTTTGGGTATTTCACTTATCCTCTCTCCAATGGCCTATAAATACGCCAACCGATCCCCATTCAACCCTCTTTCCCCTGTCTAAAAATCTCACCTCCCCTGCGCTACAACCACTTCATACACTGTCTTCGCCGTCGATGCCTATCACCGCCGCCCAAAAAACCATCCAAAACCTTCCCTACATTACCCTCCACTAATCCACACCACTCACCATCCCTAATTTCCCCTACACAAGCTACCCAAGCCGTGGAAAGTAGGCTACCCGATCTACCACTTTACACCCATAGCTGCCTCTCTCGCCGCCTTGCGCCACCATCTCTGCCGCAACCACTACCTCTCCTACCACCCAAAACACTCATTAAAGTCTCCCTACCTCCCTTTTCGTCCTTTGTCCCTACCTCCCTCTCTGTCACCCTTCCTCCTTCTCTACCACCTTCGGCCACCACAACAATTACCACCTACACTGCCATCTTTACTACGCCACCACCACCATTCCAACCTTCTCAACCAAGAGAATCCACCACCACCACAACCACCATCTCACTCTCCCTCTTCTAGCCTAAAAAATCCACCTTTCCAACCCTCACTCCCTCCTCCATCGCCGCCGCCGTGCACCGTTGCCACTCCTAGGTTGTGCCTTAACCTCCCTAACCTTTAAATATGATTAATGTAATTTTTATTTAATTTTATTAGTGTTATTATCATTATCATTATTATTATTATTATTATTATTATTATTATTATTATCATTATCATTCGTATTATTAATATCATTAATATTAATATTAATATTAATAATATTATTATTATTATAATTATTATTGTTATTATTATTACTACTATTATTATTTCTATTGTCATTATTATCATTATCATTGCTAGTATTATTATTATTATTATTATTATTATTATTATTACCATTATTATTATTATAATTATTTTTTTTATTCAAAGGAGGGTGTTAGCCCTGGGAATTACATGAGATGTTCTTAAACGAAATGCGTCGAGGAACCAACAAGATCAAAAAGTAATAAATCCTTCACCTCTAAAGGAGGGGAGGGAAGGGAAGAAACACCAAAGGGGGAATAATGACCCATATGGGCAAGTATATTAGCAACACTATTAACCTCCCTAAAGGAGTGAGAGATCAAGCACAATGAGAAAGAGTCCATAAGTTATCGACAAGCCTCATTCAAAGGCCTCTTATGATGATATTGAGGACACCTTCCAGAAAGGAGGGAGACCATGACCTTCAATTCTGAAGCAACACAAATTTTTTCATAACCAAGTTGTGCAACAAGAGAGAGGCCATAGTAAACTTTCCAAAGCTTCTTGGTGGTGATAGTGCCATAGGCTATGTTACCTACAATGCCAAATAACCATTTCCCATAACGGTCGCGGAGAACTCCACTAGAGGCAACGAAACCCAATTTCTCAAGCGCACATCCATCCACATTTAATTTAACCATACCTAGCAGGGGGTGTCCATGATAAAATCTGCTCAAAACTTTGCAACTTCGGCCAACAGATCTTTGAGATTGAATGCCAAAATGAAAACTCCAAAGAGGTAGCCTAAAGAATAATATCAGGTGCTCTAGACGGCCATGTATAATCACCATCATGCTTTTCTTAGTTCTTCCAATTCCATATCTTCTTGCACGAGACAACAAACATAACATTCCATAGTGTAGTCATGGTGTAGATAGTTGACTTCTCACGTAGATTCAAGTGAAACCAGCAATCCAAATCAAGAGAGAAGAAGTCAGGGAAAAGATGAGGAGCTCCCAAGTCACACTAGAGTATCCGGGTGCGAGGACAATCCCTCAGCAAATGTAGCAAGGATTTAGACCTACCACATGTCAAACACGACTCATCATCTGAGATATGATGCATAAATAAGGCCTTGTTGTTCAGTAATTCATCCTGCATGGCTAACCAAACAAAGGAACAAATGCTTTGCCTAACTAAGAGATTCCAAACCAATTCCCACTTAGGGGAGATAGGTGAAACATCTGTCGAGAGGAAAGAGTAAGCCAAACGGATAGAAAATATTCCATCGGACTCCAAACTCCAAGTGGGCAAGTCAAATCTCTCTAGCGATGTTCGTACGCTAGTTTAAATGCCCCAAAAATTCTAATTTCAAAAATTATAGTTAATTAAGATTTTATTAGAAAATTTATTTAAATAAATTATTTTTATTAAAATAAAAGGAAATTAATTAGGACAAATTAAGAAGAAATTTATAAGTATTTTAATTAGGAGAAGTTTGGGTATTTTAGCTAATTAAGGATTTTATTTTAGAAATTAATTAAATAAATTATTTTATTTAAAATAAGAAGGAGAAAATATTTCCAATTTAATATTAATTTTTATAATAATTTAATTGAATAAAATTAGGGCATTTTGCTAATTAAAATGGAATTTATGAAAAATCTTTTAAAAATCCTAATTTAGCCTAAAAAGGGATTTAAATATTATTATTTTTAAATACCCTAAATCTAATAATTAATTTAATTAAGCCAACCTACTATTTTTCTTTTTCCCCTTTTCCCTTTTTCTTTTTCTTTCTTCCTTTTTCCTTTCTTTTCCTTTCTTCCTCTTTCCTTTTTCTTTTTCCCCGAATCAGGCCTATCAACCACCGCCCTAAGCCTATTTCCCTTCCTTTTTCTTCTTATGGCCCAAATCCTTCGTCCGTTCTCCTTCAGCGAGGCCAACCTCGGAATGCCACTCTTCATTTATTTTTCCACCGCAACTCTACGTTTCATTTAAATCCTCCCCCTCACCTCGATCGACCACCCGGTTCCCCTTTCTTTCTTTTTCTTGGTCCACCAGTCTAGCCGCCACCTCCTTCTTCTTCTTTTGTTCTTCCCCAGCCCTATCGACAACCTGTAACTCCGCCACCCTTACTCCCTGGATTTTTGCCGCTGGTTACGCCCTATTAACCAGCTATTTTCCTTCCTCTCTCTTCCCCTGAATCGCCGGCCACGCTGACCCAACCCACCTCCCTTGCCACGTACTCTTAAATTTCGCAGGCAACCATCGCTGCCGGTGACCCTAACCCTACTTGCCTTATTCCTCATCGTCCTAAAGACCTCACCCTATCATTAAAACCCTATAAATACCCCCGAGTTGAGCTCTATATCAAGCTTTTGATTCTTACCCAAAATTTTCCAACCTTATCGCTGCCGCCCTTTCAGACGCCGTTTCCGCCACCTCCGGCCAACTTCGCCGCCCTCTCTACCCACCCAACTCATCCTTGCACCGCCCTCTAACTAACTAAGCCTCCCTTGTTCCTCGATTCTCCCTGCACAAGTCACCTCGACCGTGCAAAGTTATCTCTTTGAGCACCCCTATTTTTTGCCTCTGCCGCCCTTCGAATCGCCCTTAGCCACCTCTTCCGCCGTTGCCGCCGCTCCTTTCACCTCCCAAATTATTCTGTAGACAAGCCTCTACCTTCATCTACCTTTCTTTTCCTCTCCCTCCCTCTCTTCCTCTCTTTCTCTTTTCTTGTTCCCCAATCGGGCACCATCACCACCGTAGTGCGCCGCCACCATTGGTTGCGCCGCCACCCTCATTCAACTCCTCTCCCTCTAGGCAGTCTTAAACACCCCAACCCCCACCTTCATTCTCCCTATATTTTTCCTAGCATCCAAAATTTTCCTTTTCTTCTCTTTTTTCGGCCACCGTTGCTGCCATTGTGCACCACCGCCGGCGCCGTCTGTCACCACCAGCCTAAGGTTGAACCCTAGACCCTCTCAACCCTTTTTCCATATTTTTACAAGTCTTAATATATTTTATTTCATTTATTAAAAATATATTATTATTATTATTATTAATATTTCTATTATTATTGTTATTATTATTATTATAATTATTAATGTTTTTATTATTATTTCTATTGAGGGCTGAAGCCCTATTATATTTTTTATTTTGATTTTATTATTATTATTATTCTTATTATTGCTATTATCTTTATTATTAATATTGATATATTGTTGTTGTTACTACTACTACTACTACTACTACTACTACTACTACTACTACTACTACTACTACTACTACTACTACTATTTTCATTATTGGTATTATTATTCTATATAGGGCTAAAACCCTGTTGTGCCTATTTTGAATTATAGTAGTAGTATTATAGATATCAAGTATTATTATTAATATTATTAATATTTTATCAATAGCATTTATTATTCTTATTAGTGTTATTATTATTATTATTTAATAAGTTTATTATTTTTCAATGAGGGGTAGAAACCCTACTTCATTTTATCTTCAAATATTATCTTAACTATTATTACCATTATGATTATTATCATTTTTGCAATATTATTATGGTTTTATCATTATTATTATTACTATTTCATTATTATTATTACTAAATTTTATTATTAAAGTACTAAAATTATTATTGGTATTATTTTTGTAAAGGGCCCGAAACCTTTATTTCACTATGTTTTTGAGTAATGCCCTTTTTATTATTATTGTTACTATTAATTTTTATATTTTTAACCAAATTTAGTAATTATTTAATGGTTATTATTATTATCATTATTATTATTATCATTTTATTATTTTATCAAAAGCCTAGTCTTAGAATAAATTAATAAGTAATAGTATTTTTGGTAGGAGGGAATCTAATTTCTAGTTTTTCCCTCAAATAGGTGAGACCAGTTAAAGCCCTAAGGAGGCGTAGGAGCGTGTTCCAAGACTGGTGTCATTTTAGGTAAGGGTGTTACTAAGGCCTTGTGTGTCTTGATGTGCATTCTATGCATTATATGCTATTCATATTATGTTTATCATTATGATCATCTCGTATGTGGTATGACGTGGAGTTGAAGTATGTATTTGTGTATTTACATGGCATGTGCACTATGTGATGAAATATTGTGGTATGTGATGATTAGTTTGTGACCCTTTACACATGCATGTGAGGATGTATAAAAGTGGTATTGTGTGGGAAAAAGTTGAAAATGGAAAATGGAAAAGAAGTTGAATAAGAGGGGTAAGTTGACAAAAGAGGAGTAAGTTGACCAAGGGATGTGAGTTGACTTAAGTATTTTAATGATCCATGTGTGGAAGAATAAAATGGGGAATTTTAGGGTTTCGTGTGGGAGAATCTAATTTATGGTTTTGTATGGGAGAATCTAATTTATGGTCTTATATAGGAGAATCTAATTTATGGTTTTGTATGGGAAAATCTAATTTATGGTTTTATATGGAATAATTGAATCTATGGTGTGACATGGGATAATCTAATCTATGGTGCAACATAGGAGAATCTAATATATGGTTTGTATGGATTGAATTTAGGGTTTTGTATGGAGAAACCTTGGGTTTTGTGTAGATTAAATTTAGGGTTTTGTATGAAGGAATCTTGGGTTTTGTATGGTGGAATCTAAGGTTTTGTATGGTTAAATCTAGGGTTTCAAGTGAGAGCTTAGGATTTGCATGAAAAATTCAAATGGTTGCATGGGATGTGTAACGTTTGCATGGGCGTGAAGTTTATGTATGAAAAGTTGATTTGGGGTGAGAGGAAGGTAATGTAAGTGTTTTTTGGGTGTTTGAACACTTGGGATGAAAAATAGTACGTGGAGTAATATAAGGGTACGTAGGAGACCGAGCTAGAGTTTGGTGTGGCTGCTTAGGGTTTTTTGTGGTATCATGTGTATTTGGTGATTAAAGTGTAACTATGAGGGTGGAATTTATGATTTGTGATGTGTGAAGTGTAAAGGGAATGATTCATACATCTCTAGGGTTAAAGCTTCTGAATAAGATACTTAAGATACTAATCATTTAAAGTGAAAGATTATTGAGCCAGGTCCAAATCGATCCACCGGTTAGAAATAATGGTGTGGACCTAATGTCCCGCAAATGACCGATCCATCGATAAAAAATAGTGGTGTGGACTATTGTCCTTGAAGTGACCGGCCCACCGCCTAAAATAGTGGGGTATTCCTGTACTTACATGGATTTGATAAAAAAGGCATGGTGTGAATCGAATTCCGATAAAATATTAATTAACTAATTAATCCAGACTATAAATGGGCCTTTACGTATCTACCCGAATGATTGTATGATATTATATTATAATGATGGATTATGCTTTTTTATTTCTTCTGCATTATTTGTATGATTTTGTGTGTTAGCCTTAGTGCACGATTACCTTGCTCAGTACGTAGTGTATTGATCACCCTTTTCATGGGCCTGCTCATTCCCACAAGTAGTAGGCCCTTTTGACTTTGTGCAAGAGGGCGAGACATCCGGCAGGGCTAAGTGATGAGCTTATGGTTGGCTCGAAGTTTGAGAGAGTTGTAGTTATATTTACCTCTTTATGCGATGTATTTCTTTTTATTATTTCTTTTGTATCAGATTTATCCAATTTGATTTATTACCTTGTATCAAGTACTTTAAATGAATCTTTATCGGTTGTAAGCTATTTCTCTTTTGAATATGAATAATAATTCTTTATGCGTACTCTAATTTTTGTTTTACAACTATTTAATACTTATTCAAAATTTACATTTTATTGATTCATAATTGATTATTAATTTTCGTATCCTTAGCACTTGGTATTGAAATAGTCAGAGAGAACTAGTTTGGTACTAAGTGTGGCGGTAACATCCCCAGAATTCACGGGTTTTAATTTAAATTCTTCCACTTTTGAAAAAAATAGTAAATTTTGGGGTGTTACTGAAATGCCCCAAAAATTTCTAATTTTATAAACTACATTTAAAGGATATTTATTATCAGAATTATTTAAATAAATTATTTTGAATTAATTAGGGAAAATTAAGAAGAAATTTATAAGTATTTTTATTAGAAGATAATTTGGGTATTTTAGCTAATTAAGCATTTTATTTTGAAAATTAACTAATTAAATTATTTATTTAAAATAAGAATGAGAAAATAGTTTTAATTTAATAATAATTTTATAAATAAATTAATTGGAGAAATTTAGTGTGTTTTACTAATTAAAATGGAAATTATGGAAAATCTTTTAAAAATCCTAATTTAGCTTAAAAAGGGATTTAAAGATTATTTTATTTAAATATTATTATTTTTAAATATCCCAAATATTCTAATTAATTTAATTGAGCCAACCCACTATTTTTGTTTTTCCCTTTTCCCTTTTTTCCTTTTCTTTTTCTTTTTCTTCTTCTTTTCTTCTTCTTTTTCTTCTTCTCCCCGAATTGGACCAGCCCGGCGGCCCAGTCTTCCTCTTCTTCTTCCTTCGGCCTAGCCGCGCAGCTTCCCCGTTATGGCTAGCTTTTCAACGGTGCGTTTTATCATTTATTACGCCCTACACTCCGCGTTTCATTTAACGCACCCTCGTCACGCCCGAACCGCCGGTCTTCCTCCCTTTTTCTTTCTTTGTTCCCCGCGAACTGGACCAGCCCCCTCCTCCTTCCTTCTTCCTGCCACCGCCCCGTTATCTCCTTCCCCAGCCAACTTCAACACCTCCTCTTGCTACCAATCTCTTCCCTGCAATACCCCCTAATTAACTAAACTAAACAAAACCTTCGATTCATCTTGTACAAGCCTCCATAATTGCACAAAGTTGGTTAGTTGCTTCGACAGAAATTTCACCCCGAGATGTTGAACCACCTTCCACAACCACATGCGCCACTTCTAGCACCTTCCAAACCAACCATTAACTCCTACTAATTATCCTCTACAGCCCCATATAATTATTTTAATTTTCTTCCTCTCCATCACCCATTTTCCTAATTTTTGGGCCCCTTAGACCCATTTTCCGGCTACCTCCGGGAACCATCGCCAGTGCCACCTTCATCCTCCAACTTAAGGTGAAACCCTAGACCTTTTAAAACACTTACTTTCGATTTAATTGGATTAATTATTATGATGTTATCCTAATTTTTAATGTAATTCGATTCTAATTATTATTATTATAATTTTCATTATTATTTTCATCAACTGTAATCTATTGGTTAAAATCTTCTTACAGGTTTGGGAGTATTCTTGAGTTAGAAAAAATATTATTCACAAATTTTAGTTATTTAATAGAATTAGTACATGTTTACTATTATTATTAATAATATAATTAATATTATTATTATAAGTGTAATTAATTATTTAATAGTGTAATTATTTCAGGAGGCGTAGAAATTAAACCTAAATTTTTAATTAAGCCTTGCAGCTTTTTCCTTTTATTACTATTATTAGCATTTTAACATTATTACTAATATATTATCGTTTTTAGCACTATTTCCTTTTATATTATAAGTATATATATATATTGTTATTACTACTACTAATACTACTAAATTTGTTATTATTATTATTATTACTACTACTGAATTTGATTATTTATTTTATTATTAGTATTATCTTGGAAAAGGGGCCGAAGCATTTATTTCACCTTATTTTTGAATAATGTCCTTTTTATTGTCATTATTATTGGTACTATTATTATTCTTATTTATATTCTCATTGATATTATTTTAGTATCATTATTATTATTAGGGTAAAGTATTTAACCCTATATTATCAACCTTTATAATTTTTCTGTTATTTCTATATCTTTAGCAAAGTTAGAATTTTATTAATGTTATTTGTATTAGTAAGTTGTTATTTGGTCAAAACCCTAAGGAGGCATAGGAGCGTGCTCCAAGACCGGTGTCGTTTTAGGTAAGGAGTGTTAAGGCCTTTTATGTGCTTATGTGTATTATGTGTTTCGCATGTTATGTATCTAGTGTTTATTATTATTAAATATTTTATATGTGGTATGACTTGGAGTTGAAGTATGTTGTGTATGGTATGTGTATTAATTATGCATAATGATATGTGTTGTGTATGTGAGGAATTCGATGTGGTTTGTGTGAGAGGAAGGATGAAAAAGGAGTATGGGGAAAGAATTTGATTAAGGGAAGTGAGTTAACCAAATTTTATGGTTTTATACGGAATAATCTAATGTATGATTTTATGTGTGAAAGAGCAGAATTTATGGTTTGTTTGGGAGAATCTAATTTAGGATGTTATTTGGGAGACGGTAATTTATGATGTTGTATGGGAGATTCGAATTTATGGTTTATTTGGGAGAATTTAAATTAGGATGTTAATTGGGAGAAGCTAATTTATGAGGTTATATGGAATAATCAAATTTATGGTTGTTTGGGAGAATCTAATTTTTTATTATGTTATTTAGGAAAATGTAATTTATGATATTATATGGGGGAACCTAATTTATGATTTGCTTGGGGGAATTCAATTTATAGTTTTCCTTGGGAGATTCTAATTTATGATTTTATGTGAAAGAATCTTTATGGTTTGAATTTAGGATTTGGTATGGAAGAATCTTTATGGTTTGAATTTAGGGTTTGGTATGGGTGAATCTTTGGTTTTAGTTGGATTGAATTTATGGTTTTGTATGACAGAATCTAGGGTTTCCCTGGTGGTATTAATGGATATATGTTAGTATTAGGTTTGCATGATGATATTAAGGTTTGTATGGTGGTAATTATAGTTGTATTGTGATATTAGGATTTATATGGTGACATTGATGGTTGTATGGTGGTATTATGGTTTGTATGATTGAATTTAGGGTTTCACGTGGAATTTTAGGGTTTGCATGAAAAAGGTTCGAAGGTTTGGATGGGGAGATTAATGTCTGCATGGGTATTAAATTTACGTATGAAAAGTTGATTTGGGATGTAAGGGAGGAAGTAGAAGAGTTATTTGGGTGTTTGAATGTTTTGGGTGAAAAATAATACGTAAGACATTATAAGGGTATGGAGGTGACTGAATTACGGTTTGGAGTGATTGACTATGGTTGTGGGGGTCAATTAGGGTATGTGGTGTTTGATTAGGGTCTTTGTGTTATCATGTGTATGTGGTGATAAAGTGTAATTATGATGGTGGAATTTTATGATTTGTTATGTGTGATGATTTATGCATGTCTAGGGTGAAAATCTTTGAATAAGATACTTAAGACATTAATCATGTAAAGTGAAAGATGTTGAGCCGGGCCCAGACCGATCCACCGGCATAATAGTGGCAGGGAATATTTCCCTCGCGACCGATCCACCGGCTATAATAGTGGCAGGGCATGTACCCTCGCGACCGATCCACCGGCAATAATAGTGGGGGATCCCGAGCTCAACAAAATCAAACCCTACAGTTGCTAAGATATGGGAAAGATACTAATTTCTTACAATGGAACACCGTGCGAGAAGGGGCCAGACTGATCCACCGGCATATAATAGTGGCAGGGTATGTTACCCTCGCGACCGATCCACCGGCTAAAATAGTGGCATGGTAGGGTATGTTACCCTTGCGATGATCCACCGGCTAAAATAGTGGGGTTCCCGTACTCGTATGGACTTGATAAAAAGTATGGTGTGAAATGAGTTCTGATCAGAGATTAATTTAAAAATTAATCCAGTCTACAATCGGGCCTTGTACTCTTACTTGGATGGTCGTAAGCACCTTATGTCATTGTGTTGGTAATTATGCCCTTCTATGTTTTGCATGATTTATGTGTTTATGTGTTGGCCTTAGTGATCAAGTCACCTTACTTAGTACTGGACCCGTACTGATACTACCTTGGTTGATGGGTCCTGTGATGATCCACCGATGGTGGGGAGTAGACCTCTTGTGCAGGTTTAAGATCAGAGACTGTTTTGGGGTGGCAGACCTGACTTGAGTGAGTAGGCAATCCGGAATTTGATCCATCGGGTTTTATCTTGTTTAAATGTATTTCTATTTGGAAGTTATAAGTCTTATTTGAAACTTCAAGGGTATTGTAATTAACACTTAATTTCTCGTACTCTGATTTTGTGTATGATCTTTCGAATCCTTTTATGAATTGTTAATTTGAATTTAACGTAAATCTTTTCTTTAGCCTTAGCATTTGGTACTGGAACGATTGGAGAGAACCGGTTTGGTACTAAGTGTGGCGGTAACATTCACAGAATTCACAGGTTTTAAGTATTTCTATTTTAATTGCTTCCGCTTTTCAAAAAAAAAAAGTAGTGAATTTTGGGGTGTTACAATTTGTAACACCCCAAGTCGACACGACCACACGGGGGCTACCTTAGAGTGCTTTTAGATTGATTGGCTAACCCCACAGATCAACACGAGTCCTTTCAGTGCGCTTTGTCCTCACTCACGCACTTTTCGAGAAATTTTCAGAACTTCCCATGCTCTATGTAAAGGATAAAAATATAGGGGGAGATAGGATCACCTTGATCACCTTGTCTAATCCCATGCTCTGGACGGAAGGCCTCTATTGGTTCTCCATTCTAAGGAAGTCTAATTGATGGAGAGAAAATATAGTACATAATAAGATAGATCAAGAGACCTGGAAAACCAGCATAAGCAAGTGTGTCTCTAATAAAGTCCCAAGAGATCATATCAAAGGAATTTTCCAAGTTAATTTTAATCATCATAGAAAAATTCTTCTACTCATATACTTCATAGTATGGATAACTTCTTGAACAACAATAACATTATCTCTAGTATGCCAGCCCAGGAGAAAGCTACTTTAATTTGCACTAATAATGTTCATCAAGATAGGTTTGATTCTTGTTGAAATGACCTTAGTAATAACCTTGTAAGCAACATTACAGAGATAAATAGGAAAAAAATACCTAATGGAAGAGGGTAGTCCGTCTTAGGGATAAGCTGAATAAAGGTGTGATTGAGTTGCTCTGGGAAGCTACTAGTACTAATGAAACCTTGTTAGGTTTCGAAGAAAAAAACACCAGACCATAGGTTGAACGATCTGTTCGACTATTTCAAAAATAGATTAGCCTAAGGATAAAATAGAAGGAAGATCAAAGAAACTTAGGACACAGTTGAAATCAATGACAATTGATATTACAATAAGATGATTTAGCACAAGAGAGAATCAAGAAGAGAAGAGTCAAGAGACACAGAGAGAGAGAGAATTGAGAGAGAGCTCAAGAGAGAAAGAAAAAATAGCAGTTCCCGTAATGTATTAAGTTTGTCCAAATTCTATACAAAAGTTACCTCAACCCCTATATATACCATATACATATACACATACATATACAGGGCACGCCAAATTAACCTCACACCATCAGCCTATCTACTTAATACAATTATAGCAAATATTGGTGCTATATTAGCTAATCAACCCAATTACAAAAGCTATATTCATTCCCAAAATTAATCAACAGATTACAAATATTCTCCCATCAGCTAATTTATTTAGCTAATTGTGAGAATTAAGGGGTACATAAGTAGCAATCCTTCTAACCCAATTTTCGGGTCAGGTGGTTGACCATGCGGCCTACTTAATTCCACTAGCTATGATTGCTGGTGATTGCACCATATAGGAATACAATGAACTTTTCCACTAATAATAATAAAAATTGAAACCAATTTATTCAGTAGTTCCATATCAGCATATCCATACAGCAACAGCAGCAACCAACAACAATCACTCACAGCAGCCAGCAGCATCCTCCATTTCCATTACTTGAGTTTTAGCTCTTTTTTTCCCCTAATTATTCACAGAATAAAAGAAATAATTATATGTACAATTTATATCACAGCAACCAACAAAATTATCCAAATAAAAATTATTGACATACACATCATTCCCCTCTTCTTAGTGGGGTTTCGTCTTTGAAACCTTCATGATTCCAGCAAAAGCAATTAAATTAGATCCATTAAAAAATTACTCATATTACCAAATTTAGTAGGTAAATCAATCTTATATGCACTGTCATTAATCGTTTCTAACACAGTAAAACAATCTTTCCTAAGATGTACCCAAACTAAATCCCAGGTTGAAAAACAATTTTCCTTCTTCTTTTATTGGCAACCTCAGCCATTTGTTGAACTCTTTTATTAATTTGTTGACTTACAAATTCATGTAATTTCCTCATCTTTTCTACACAAAACTCAACATCCAAATTATGTAACTCTGAACTAGGTAAAGGAACCAAATCAAGTGGAGTTAGTGGATTGACACCATACACAACTTAAAAAGGAGTTTTCTTAGTTGCATAATGTATTATCCTATTATAATCAAATTCTACCTGTGGTAATATAGCCTCCTATTGTCTAAGATTTTTCCCAAGTACAGCTCTCAACATGTTACGTAAAGTCCTATTTACTACTTCTATTTGTCCATCAGTTTGAGGATGACAGGTAATCAAAAATAATAGCTTAGTACCTAATTTACCGCATAACACTTTCCAAAAATTGCTTAAAAATTTAACATCCCTATCAGATACTATTGTCCTTGGTACCCCATGCAATTTAACTACATGTGAAAAAAATAAGTCTGCCATAGCCACAACATCATTAGTCTTATTACAAGGTATGAAATGTGCCATTTTACTAAACCTATCTACAAAAACCATGATAGAATACTTAGCCCTATTGGTCCCAAAACAAAGTCTAAAGAAATTTCAGCCCATAGTTGAGTTGGAATTGGTAATGGTGTATACAACCCAAATGGTTGAGAAGTAGACTTAGCATGTTTACAAGCCACAAAATTCACACAATACTTTAACACATCCTTTTTCATATGAGGCTAATAAAAAAGATCAATTAATACATCCAAAGTCATTTGAAAACCCAAATGTGCCATTAAACCACCATTATGTGCCTCCTAAATTAATAACCCTCTATATGAACAATTAAGTACACAAAGTCTATTTTCCTTAAACAAATATCCATAAAAAAGGTAATATTTTCCTTGGACAGCAGTTTCACAATTATTATACAATTCCTTAAAATCATTATCCTCGGCATATAAAGTCTTAATATGAGAAAAATCCAAGAAGTTTGCATCCACTGTATTCAATAAAACATATCTTCTAGATAGTGCATCAGCAACCACATTATCACCTCTTTTCTTATATTTAATCACATAAGGGAAACTCTCAATAAATTCTATCCTTATACCCTGCCTTCTGTTCAACTTTGATTGGCTTTTCAAATATTTTATAGCTTCTTGATAAGTATTAATAACAAATTCTCTAGGCCACAAATAATGCTACCACACTTTCAAAGCCCTTACTAAAGCAAATAATTCTTTCTCATAAGTAGAATAATTCAAAGTACTACCACTTAACTTCTCACTAAAATAAGCTATGGGTCTACCCTCTTGAGAAAGAACAGCCCCAATTCCCAAACCTAAAGCATCATAATCTAATTCAAGCATCTTATCAAAATATGGAAGAACTAATACAGGAGCTTGTATTAATTTTTCCTTAAGAGATTTAAAAGCTTTCTGTTGTTCTAACCCCCACTTAAATCCTTTTCTTTTTCTTTTTTGAAATTGTAGTTAAAGGTACTACTAAGGTACTAAAATTCTTAACAAACCTACGATGAAAAGAACATAATCCCTGGAAACTTCTAACTTCAGTTACTATTCTAGGTATACGATACCTATACTTAATTGTTATTTTATTTAAAACCCTACTATCTATACACATTCTCCAACTCCTATCTTTTTTTGGAACTAAAAGAACTGGTACAGCACAATGACTCATTGATTCCCTAATATAACCTTTACTTAATAACTTAGAAACCTGCTTCTTTAACTCTTTTACTTCCTCTGGATTAGCCCTATAAGTAGGTTTATTAGGAATTACAACCTCTGGTATAAAATCTATTTGGTATTCTATGCCCCTTAATGGAGGTAATCCATGGGGTTTTCTTCAGGAAACAATTAGTATATTCCTCCAATAAATCCTTAACATTATCAAGTACAGTCTTAATTAAGTCTGCATGACATTCATAACACTCCTTATACACCATTAGATACACATTTGCACTTTGACTAACAACTCTTTCAACCTTACTTTTCTTAGCATAAAACCTAGTGGATTTCTTAAGTCCATTTGAGCAAGTTCCAACATCTACATTATGCTTAGTTAACTCTTTATAATCAGACTTTGTTTTTACTTGATCATCATAAAGTTCCTTTGGAGTCATAGGGGCTAAAATAATTGTCCTATAATCCTGATACACTGTATACCTATTTTTATAGCCATCATGGGTCACTTTCCTATCATACTGCCATGACCTTCCCAATAAAAGATGTGCAGCATGCATGGGCACTATGTCACACAAAATAGAATCCTCATATTTTCCTAACTTTAAATTTACTAAAACTTGCTGACTGACCTTAACATCTCCCAATTCATTCAACCATTGAAGCCTATATGGTTTTGGATGTTTAGTGGTTGGTAACCCTAATTTGGATACTAACAGAATACTAGAAGCATTGATACAACTTCCACTATCAATTGCCATATTAAAACACTTATCATTAATTAAGCATTTGGTATGAAAAATGTTTTCTCTTTGTACTACGTTTGGGTCTGGTAATTTATTACTATTCAAAGCCTTACGTACCATAAAAAAGATCTCTACTCACTGGAAGTTCTACCTCTTCTTCTGATTCACTAGTATCATTTATCACTGTGTTGATCCCTAATTCTTCACCTTCATATTCAGAATCTGTGTCCCCAAATTCTCTAATCAGAATATTTATCCTATTAGGACATTCTGAAGCTATATGTCCTAGTCCTCCACATTCAAAACACTTTATATCTCTAGTTCTAGTTGGACCACTAGCAATGTTAGTCACATTAGTCTTACCTTTATCAATTCTATTTACAACTTTAGCTTCACTACCTTTGCCCTTAAAATCAAATATCCCACTATTCTTCCAATTTCTAGAACTACTGCCACTAAAATTCCTTTTAACATTGTTTCTAAACCCAAGTCTAGGTGGTTTATTCTGTCTAGTTTTCCTTATTTGACCTTCTATTTTAGCTACTATGTTAACCATCTCTTCTAGGTTTCCATATGGATATAATTCTACCATATCATAAATTTCAAAGTTTAATCTACTCAAAAACCTATCCATAGTGGCATCCTCGTCTTCAACAATCCTTGTTTTAATCAATAACATTTCTAATTCCTTAAAGTACTCATCAATAGTCCTATTACCTTGATTTAAAGACTGCAACTTCTTATATAACTCTCTATAATAATAGTTTGGAACAAATATTTTCCTCATTAAAGTCTTAAACTCATCCCAAGTTTTAATAGGTGGTTCTCCACTCCTACGTCTAGTTAACACAAGATTGTAATACCAAGAAGAAGCATAATCTGTAAACTCAACTACTGCTAACTTAATCTTTTTTTCATCTGAGTAATTACGACACTCAAAAACTAATTCTATCTTCCTTTCCCATTCAAAATAATAATCAAGATCATTTCTTCCATTAAACCCAGGTATATTAAATTTAAGATTGTATAAATTCCTGTTAACTGGATATAAATCCCTTTCCTGCATATTAAACTGTCTAGGTTGTCTATCACTATTATTAGATATTTGGTATTCTAATTCTTCTAGATTAGTCAATGGAGGAATCTTATTTCTAGGCTCCATAGGAGCTCTACCTAGTACTCCAGCATGTTGTTCATTTACCCTATTATTTTGTAAATTATTAATTCTAATATCATTTTCTCCTAATCTTTGTTCTAAATTAGAAGATAATACAGCTAACTGACAAGTCATTTATTTCTAAAAAGTCCTAAGTGTCTCTAGGAGATCATTACTGGATACAGACACAAATTAATTTAAAAAATGGTCGTTATTAGACATAGTGAATTTTTCTACTGTATTTATCCTATATGACTTATTATTAGATATAGAACACCCAAATAATTCATAATCACAACACACTTGAATCTAACAAATTAATAATGTCAGCAATCACTTATCATAGTATACATAATAAAAATCACAACACAATCAACTATATAAGATAATCAAACTTCAGAGATATAAAAAAGATAGAACAGAACAGAGAAATCTTCTCAGAAAGGAACGAGTGTACCGCACCAACAACTGTTGGCGGTTAAAGTTGACAAAACAAAATGTGCCCCTCTTCTTGGAGCACTTTACCCCTTTCTATAAAAATCGTCGGTATTGAGTTTATACCAGCACACTCAGTCGATATCTTAGTGTAACATTATTCAGTAATACAAATTACTGAATCTTAATCACAAAAGATAGGATTGATAGAGAGAAATATAAGGATAGAATGAACTAGATGTAGAAAGTATTAATAGGTATTGCAAGAAATCAAGATTTTCGACAAAACCATAATAGAAGACCAAAGCTGAACAGGTCAAACTGGCTTTTCCAGCAATCACTGTTGTCCCTTCAAGGTGTTAAGATCTCACTGGAATTATAAACTCATTGGTCGCAAGCATTGTAACAAGAATCATTCGATTCTTATCAGACACAAGCCCTAATAGGGCCAACTTACCAAATCGAGAGTCAGCGACACCTAGATTTAGAAAGAAACCAACAATAGCAACAACAAATTAACCCTAAACCACAACCACTTGATTAACTAGGCTCTGATACCAAATGATGAAACCCTGTTAGGTTTCAAAGAAAAAACCACCGGACCACAGGTCGAATGACGTGTTTGACTATTTTAGAAATATATCAGCCTAAGGATAAAACCGAAGGAAGATCAATGGCAACTGAGTGATTATTACAAAGAATATGATTCAGCGCAAGAGAGAATCAAGAAGAGAATATTCGAAAGACACAGAGAGAGAGTCGAGAGAGAGAGAATTGAGAGAGAGAGAGAGAAATAGTAGTTCCCGTAATGTATTAAGTCTATCCAAATTCTGTATAAAATTTACCTCAACCCCTATATATATCGTATACATATACACATACAGATACAGGGCCGGCCGAATTAACCTCACACCATCAGCCCATTTACTTAATACAATTATAGCAAATATTGGTGCAAAATTAGCTAATCGGCCCAATTACAAAAGTTATATTCATTCCCAAAATTAATTAACAGATTACAATTATTCTCCCATCAGCTAATTTATTTAGCTAATTGTGAGAATTAAGGGTTGCATAGGCAGTAATCCTTCTAACCCTATTTTCGGGTCAGGTGGCTGACCATGTGGCCTACTTAAATCCACTAGCTATGATTGCCGACGATTACATCATATGGGAATACAATGAATTTTCTAACTGATAATAATAAAAATTGAAACCAATTTATTCAGTAGCTCCATATCAGCATATCCATACAGCAACAACACCAACGAGCAACAATCACTCATAGCAGCCAGCAACATGCTCCATTTCCATTACTTGAGTTTTAACCCTTTTCCCCCCCTAATTATTCACATAATAAAAGAAATAATTATATGTACAATTTATATCACAACAACCAATAAAATTATCCAAATAAATATTATTGAGATACACATCAAGTACTAAAGTCATTGCTTACCAAGTATACTAAAGAACTCCCAACAGTAGGCCAAAACTTTTGAAAGAAAACCGAGGCAAGGCCATCTGGTCTAGGGTATTTGTAAGGACTCATGGAAAAGACTGCCTGTCTAACTTCCTCATGAGAAATCAGTCTACTCAGGTCATCAATATCATGATAAGAGAGGTCATTTAATGGTTTTGCATGGTTAGACATTTTCTCAAGCCATTCCTAGTAGAAAATAAGGACTTAAAGAAGGAAACAACATGTTACTTAAGAAGGCTCGGATCACTCAACCAATTTCATTATCATCTTTTGAAGTCATGATAAGAGATTGGCTCCGCTTAGCAAGAGTAGAAAGATGGAAATATCTAGTGCTTCTATCTTGCAAAAGGATCGACTACACTCTAGCTTTTTGAATCCAAAGAAGTTGCTCCTGTAAAAGGGTATTCTTCAGCTCATTTATAAGCTTTCTTTTCAAGCTTGAGGAGTCTAAAAGAGGAACCATCAGCAATAGGTTTTTGAATGCTAGCAGAAGTCACCCAAAAAAGTCCATTTGTTTGCAACGACATCACTAATGTCTTTTCGAGTGAGCCAAGCAACTTCATATAAGGCCGATTGATATTAGACTCTAGTAGGGAATCCAACTAAAGATGAATAGGGTGATGATCGGAGTGAGTTTGAGGGAGATATTGGATGAAGGCATTAGGAAACATAACTCTCCATGCCACATTAGCAAAAGCACGGTCAATACGGGAACTCATACGGATATCAAGAACCTTCCCATGCTAAGTAAACTTGGGGTTGGAGAAGCCTAAATTCATAAGAACACATTACTGAACCCGGGAATTAAAATGAATACAACTACGTAAGCCTCAATAAGAATCGCCTTTCCTCTGAGATAAGCACAAAACATCATTAAAATTGCATCCTAAAAGCTAAGGGGAGGAGATGTGAGAAGACATATTAATCAGGTCTTCCCAAAGCTTCTCCCAGATTAGCACATTTGGGTGAGCATAAACTACCATAAATAATAAGGAAAGATTGTGGAAACACACTTTAGCATGAATAAGTTGATTAGAAGCTACTATAACATTTAGGGTGATGATGTCTGAATCCTATAACACCCAAATTCATCCAGAGAAACCATGAGCTTCAACCCTTGCATTATCAGAGAAATACAAATGATGAATGATCCATTCAGTTGAGAAATCACTAATACGTGATTCTACTAAGATAACCACAAGAGGCTTATGGATTATAATTAAATCTTTGAAATTTGTAAGGAAAGTAGAGTTACCCGCTCCTTGAATGTTCCAAAATAAAAATTTGATCATATTCATCATCATAACTATTGAGAGGAGATTTAGGACGAGCCACAAGGCTCATAGGTTGAAGCCGACAAATTAGGGTCGGATGGGATACCATTATTGAGAGGAGATGGGTGGCTTAATAGCCTCGGCACATGACCTTCTAAAGAAGCTCCAGATGAACTAGGGGAAGTTTTTGATATGTCCAGCTTTGATGAGGGGGCTAGAAAGGAAACTAATTTCTTAGAGGAGTTCATTCTTGCATGGGATTTATTGGTTTTAGGAGTTATGACTTTATTTTTTGAAGAAGCATTAATAGCGGAAGTATTAACTGTGGCTAGGTTTTTTAAGGATGGTAATAGTATTATTTTGAAAAGAGTTTGATTTACGTGAGTGGGATTCTGCATGGGATGGGTCATTCACCAATAAAGGTGGGGTAGATATGTTGGCATGGGAATTCAAAACTCCCTCAACAAATTTTTTATTTTGAGCATGGTTGATAGGTGGGTAGAAGGCCACGTTAATAGGGCACTATAGGTCCCTTAGAATGTCAAAACAAGTAATTAACCTCAACTTAGCATCATTAGCAGAAAACTCAAAGGATTTTGACCTAACATTCATGGAGATCATTTAAAACAAGGTAAGGTTAGATGCATGAGAAGTATTGGGCAAATTTTACCTTCTAGAAGATGAGTTTTTTTTCGATAAGTAGAAAGTTATTACTATTGAGATAGAGATTACAAAGTAGCAGTACACTCAATACCATCAAGAAACCCTAACCATCTAGCATACTTAGCAGAATAAGTATGATTCACAAGCCTCCTTGATACATTCATAATAATGATCCTCAAAAGTACACAATTCTGCCTAGTACTATGCTAAAATACTCTAAGATTCATTTAATGCCATATAGTTGCAATGTAAGAGACAAATAAAGCTCCTAAAATGTGTTTCTTCTTTGTTGCTTGTCGAGATCTTATAGTTAAGATCTTGACCTCCTGGTCCCATCCCAGAATGGGGTCACTTCTGCTAGCATTCCTCCTAATAGTCCTCCAAAAGATGGAGGTATTAGGACAAAACAAAAATAAATGGTCTATGGTCTCACTATGCTGGTGACAAAAAACACAGACTTGATCCACATCCAAACCTATCTCCCTCAACCTTGTTTTAGTTAACAACCTACTCCTGCATGAAAGCCAAGCTATAAAATTTAATCTAGGTGTTGATACAGACCTCCATAACAGCTTTGGCCATGACTGCTTATCATGGGCAATTCTAATGGATTGATTAGCTGCTTTGATACTATAATCTAACTTCCTTGTCTCACAACTCAGGATATAGTCTTCAAGAACACTTCTAATATGTAAAATCCTGAGAAAAATCTAGGAAGTGTAGGATGCAGGAATGAAGTCCCACACAGATCCATGCTTAATATAAACTGAATGCACCCATTTGACCCATAGAGTATCCTTTTTTGCTGCAATGTTCCAAAGAAGTTTCCCCAAAGCACAGCAATTCCAAATCTCAAGATTCAGCAAGCCCGAACCACCCTCATTGACTAGGGAACAAAGTTTATCCCAAGCTACTCCCAAGCTACTAGTGCAGTCTTCTTGACCTGCAGCTTACCACACCATAGGAAGTTCCTACATAGGCTAATAAAGTAGTGTAAAACTTTCATAGGAAGCAAAATAATCTAACTGAAATAAAGGTGGATACTAAATAGCACAGATTTAATAAGTTACAGCCTCCCCACATAGGATAGAAATAAAGTGCTCCAATGTCTCAATCTTGTAGATAGCTTATCAAGTAAAGGTTGCAGATGAGATGCAGATAAACGAGCAAAAGTCAATGGTAGGCCCAGGTAAGTTATTAGAAACCTCCCTACAGGAAACTTGAGGAAATCCAATATAGCAGCCTATGTTTGGACATCAACACCCCCAAAAAATACAGAACACTTGTGGAAATTAACCACAAGCCCTGAAGTTGCATAAAAATAAGCCAAAACCTCTTCAAGAAATTACACACTCTGTAGGTTACCCTTACAAAACAACAATAAATCATCAGCAAAATTTAAGTTTATGAATTGCAATCCTCTACATCTAGGATGAGCATTAAACTTGCGATCAACCCATAACTTCTTCAAACACTTGCTGAAATAATCCATAACCAACACAAAAAAGATAAGGAGATAGAGGATCTCCTTGCCTTAAGCCTCTTTTTCCAAGGAAAGGAGTAGTCATGACACCATTGTATGAGATAGAGTATGATACTATGGTCACATAGGACATAATCAAATTAATAAAGTGGATATGGAAACCATACAAGATAGGGAGTTGCTACAGAAACTCCCAATTTACCATATCATATGCCTTCTTACGATCAATCTTCAGCATGCATCTAAGTGAGATGCCCTTTTGAGAATACTTTCTGACTAATTCATGGGTCAAAAGAATATTTTCTCCAATGCTTCTCCCCTTAATGAAAGCAGTTTGAGAGAGGCCAATAATGTTGGGCATGATATGCTACAATATTTGGATAATAATTTTTGTAATAATTTTATTCAACACATTGCAACAAGCTATGGGCCTAAAATTAGTAACTCTATTTGCATTTGGTTGCTTGGGAATAAGAGTTAGAGCAGTAATGTTCAGCTTTTTAGGAAAAAAACCAGAAGAAAAAAATTCTTTAATAGCCCACAATACCTCTTCTGCAATAATAAGCCAGATAGCCTTGAAGAACCCTATAGAAAAACCATCTACTCCAGGAGCTTTAGTATCCCCCATTGAGAAGATAGCCTCTTTTATTTCCTCTGCTGTAATAGGTGCAGAAAGTCTATCATGATGCACACCTGAGTTCAGAACAGAAGGGTCTAGTGTTCCCTCCATGCATGGGCCTGATCCCAAAAGCTGCTGATAATAGTTGATGAAAGCAGCATGAAAGTGGCTAGCACCTCTAACTTTATTATCTTCAGAATCTAAGAGAAAAACAACTGCTTTTCTTTGATGCCTCTCCTTTACCTTAGTATAAAATTATTTGTGATTTGAATCCCCACACTTAAGCTAGTGATTGGTGGCTTTTTTCTTATAGAAAAGTTTTTCACAACAAAGAAAATGATGGAAATGTTTCTCTTTCACTTTTAGTAGTTTTCTCTGTTCAGCATTGCCTGGGTTGGAATAACAAATATCTTGTAAAGCAGCCACTTCCTCCCTAGTATTTTGAACTTTATGAGATATAGAGCCATAATTATCTATGTTAAAATGCTTGAATTCCTACTTTAGAATGCCTAAACTCTTGGAAACTTTGAGCAGAAAGTTCCCTCCCATCTTAATTCTCCATATTCTCTGAACAATAGGCTTGAACACCTCAGATTCAGTCTAAAACTAAAAGAATTTGAAAGGTTTAGGCCTAATAGATTAGAAATGTTAAGGTGGATAACCATAGGACAATGATAAGAGATTAAAGGGCTTAAAAACTCTACCAAAGACTGTGGATAAGCATCCAACCAATGTAAGTTCACAAGAGCCCTATCTAGTTTGCAAAAAACCTCCTCCTCTCCTTCTCTATGGCTAGACCAAGTAAAATGATACCCCCGACTTTGAAGATCACACAGCCTCAATTCCTTACAACAGTCTCTGAAATCTTAGACATCAGAGCTATTTGGAATCCTCCCCTGGAATTTATCAAAATCCTGCAACACCATATTGAAATCCCCTACCACAATCTAAGGAGCATTTCCTAGAGAGTGTGTCTTCAACCAACTCCACAAAGTCTTTCTGGCAACACCATTGTTATAATCATAAACAAAAGCCACAAAAAAAACATTTGTGTGCAAGTTAGTGACATGACATAAAATTGCTTGGTCACTAACATAATAAGATCCCATCAGCCATACCTTTGGATTCCAAAGGACCCAAATTCTACCATTTGGGTGGTGAGAATAGTTATTAATAGCTGACCAACCATGTTGAATTTTATTAATCACAATAGCATAATTAGGTCCTTTGAACCTTGTTTCCAATAAACTAAATAAATCCACTTTATGTCTTGCAAAAAATCTCTTAACTTCCTTATGCTTGGAAGTCTTATTCAGTCCCCTTAGATTCCAAGCACTAATCATGGTCACCAAGATCCAGAATAGAAAATTGTCCCCCCTGGATTCCACCATCCCCATCCACCATTAATCTATCCTTACCACCAGGAGGACCCTGATATCCAGCCTTGGTGGCCTTGAGTCTGGTTAATCTTGTTTCAAAAATATGAGCAGATCTCTAAATGACCTTTTCTACCCTAGAATCAACCAGATAAATCTTCTTCCCCTACAATAGAGGGAGAACTAGGAAGAGAAGGACTGAGAGAAGTTAGCAAGGTCACTTGCCCTAATGCAGGCCCAAGATGAGCACCACCTGCATGAAGGTGACCATTTGACACAACATCATTATCAGCCAAATTGAAATCCTCCACTAAAGGTTGCATAGAATTATTCTGTACAAAATATGATTTATTATGATCAACATCTACATGAGCCTTTCCCTTTATGAGATCCCTAACCATTCTCCAGTCCCCTCCTTTTTCTTGACCAATAATATTATCCAGAAGATGAGTTAGCATTGAATAAGGAGTGAGATCTCGGGCCTGATTTTCTACACCTGTTGGACACGAGCATCTAAGGTCTAAAAGGGGATTCTTCTTCAATCTCCAATGGGGCTCTATCATCACCGTCCATTGCTTGAGCTATTGTTGCCATTACAGCTTTGGCCTCCTCTTTCTCCTTTTCAAGTTATTTAATAAGCTCTAGGTTAGAGGGATAGATGTCACTCCTATGCCCAAATGTTCTATAGTAGAAGCATACTATATGGAATAATTTAGAACCAAGGTAAAACTTGGGAAGATGAGGCTTAGTGAGATCAATCTCAATTGAGATTCTAACATATTTTCCCCTAGATGCTCCATTCGTGTTGTTATCCATTTTGATAGATCTTCCGACAAAATTTTCATTTTAAATTGTTCGATGGGAAATTAAGGAATAATAATCCACGTTGTTGTGGTGGAAACAATTGCATCCGAAACATAGAAGCTAGGCTTCCATCTTTGAACTATGAGGTAGTGTTAGAAAAGCAACCAATGGTCCTCATTCAAAACCTGCTCATAGTCATAGCGCTTCTAGAGTTTGACAATAAAGAAGTCAAGGCTAAGATCAACATATTCAAAACTTCACATGAGAGTCTACAGATCACTAAGCCGATTATATAATGTCTCATACCTGATATTTTTCCCTAATAGTTTGATAATTAGGCATTGAAAGTAAGGTTGCTGGAGCTACCTTTTTTCTTCCGCTAAAAGACACACCTATGGCCATTTGGCATCTAGAAAAGGCAAATCATCCTCACACACATCATCTTGCTGCTTCTCAATTTCAACCCATTCAATTTCATCCTTTTCTATATACACAATACCAAGATGCATACCTAATACAGTGTCGCAAAAGGAGGCATAGTTTGCCCAATATCTATGTTCTAGTGAAACTGGTGGAGACATAATTGAGCCTTGATGCTGCCAATCATTGGAAACTATAGCCACAATCAGATCAGACATAGAGATTCTGAAGGGTCAGTCATAGGAAGGTGAAGAGAATTTGATGAAGGAGAAATAAGGTTTCTAGACCGGTATTTCTTTATTTTTTGGGCAGAATTTGGAGAAAGAGATGGCCTAGCTGACAAGGGCAGAGAAAATAAGGGATTCGAATGGCTAATATATGAGAGAGAGGACAGAGAAACCATAAACAAGAAAGATAATCAGAATCTGACTCCTACTCTTCCAGTTTATGATATTTGACTGGCTCATGGTCATCTATTATTATTATTACTATTAATATTATCATCATCATCATTATCATTATCATTATCATTATCATTATTATTATTACCATTATTATTATTAAAGTTATTATCTTTAGTATCATTAATATTGTTAATAATACCTTAACATTGACCAAAATAACTACCTAACCCTATTTTAACTAATAATAGCATGATTAACCATTTTGAGAATAATACACTTATTATTACTTATAAAGCTACTATTATTGTTAAAAACCCTAATACTATGTTATGATAAAGGTAAAATTGGAAATAACAATAATGTTGGTAAGTGGGAAGTTAACCCTAGCATTTTCTTCTTATAGGTGAACCAACTCAAAACCCTAAGGAGGCGTAGGAGCGTGCTCCAAGCCCGATGTTGTTTTAGGTAAGGATATGGTTAAATCCTAATGTGTTTGAAAAATGTGTTATGTGTGTTGATTAGATGTGTGTGCTCCTTATATATTATGGATTATGTTCTTATAGCACAGCTTTCTAAGCATGGAGCTAAGGTAAGTTGCATGTGCTTTATGACATATGTAATGTGTTGTTGTTACTTGTACTTAGATTGTTCTTATGTAATATTGCCCCTCATGACGTGCATGATATGAAGCCCTAAATAGTGTGATGTGGTTGTGAGAGAAATGAAAAAGAGTGAGGAAAGTGAGTTTACAAGAGGATGGTAAGGATGACCTAAATATCTTATGACTTATAGGTGGATAAAGAAGGAATACTGGGAATAAATTAAGAGAATAGACCAAAACATGGATAGGGAGTCTAGGGTTTGCATGGGATGGTTAACCTTTGCATAGGGATGACCTTTACATGGAAAAAGTTAACTTGAGGGTTAAGTAAGGTAAGGGAAGAATTGTTATGGTGATTGGATTTCATATGTGATAAATAGTATGTGGGTTAGTGTAAGCATGCATAGGAGACATGACTAGGGTTTTGGGAGGAAACCCTAAGTGAGAGAAGTGTGCAACGAAGGGAAAACTAATGGAAATGTTTTGAATAGAGCATAAAGAATGAGAGGGGTGTCACATGGAGGAAAGGTGAGCTAAGTGAGAAAAAGGTATTCGAGATTGAGGGGGCGACATAAAAGAAAGGAGAAGTATTAGGGTTTCGGGGAGAAAACTAGGATTTTTGTGATCTTATGTGGGAGTTGGACAGTGAAGTTGTAATGTCAGGTTTTGGTAACAAAGAAGAGTTTTCGGTTCTCATGGTGAATGGGAAAAGATGGGAAGGAAGTCTTGGGGTCATAGGTTGTGTTGGATGTGTGTCATGTGGAAGAGGGGATGGCATGTATGAGTGATGAAAGGATAATATTATATGAGAAAAGAGAGGTGCTAGGGTTTTGGATTGGCTAACTAAGGTTTCATGGTCACATGTGCAAAATGGGAAGTGAGGTGTACTGATTGGTGTTGAATCTAAGTGAGGTGATGAGTTTGGTGTAAAGGATCATAAGTTATGAGGGATGGAAGAAGGTTGGGCCATATAGGCCAAATTAGGGTTTCTTGGAGGAAAACCCTAGAGAGTGATATTGAGTTGACTTAGAGATATGGAAAGTGGGCCTCAACCCATGCACATAAGAGTTGGGTATTCATGGTAACGAGGAAAAAGGAGGAAAGACTGTCTGGATGTACTAGAGGGTGTAGAAGTCCCAATATATGAAATAAGGTTTTTAGAAGGCTGAGAATAAAGAATAAAAGGGGTGAGCATGGGAAGTCTAGTGGGTCATGCTTGTTTAGTCGGGGTTTTGTGTGTGTGGAATAAGATATGAATAAAACACCAAACACTTAAAGTCAAAGATTATCGAGCCAGGGCCCATTGAGGATATATTTTTTTGATCCACCGGCTATAATAGTGGTTAGGTGAGTTTTGCCTTGTGGAGTGATTTTTTAGTCCACCGGCTATAATAGTGATCCGGAGTGTTCTACCTATGGAGTGTTTTCCAGTCCACCGACTATAATAGTGGAGGATTTTGGGCTCAATAAACTAAACTTTGCATGGTAATAAGACATGGAAAGATACTAATTACTTATAGTGGAACACCACATAAGTTGAGGTAAGTGAGGTTGATTTTCCAGTCCACCGACTATAATAGTGGTCAGGTGCATTTTACCCTATAGAGTGATTTTGGCCCACTAACTACAATAGTGGTTAGGTGTGTTATATCCTATGGAGTGTTTTTGGTCCACCCACCATAATAGTGGGGTTCCTATACTCATGCAGAATTAATATAAGAAATTTGTAAGATAAAATATTAGTCTAAGCTCACCTGATGATATGAACTTGAATTATGCTTTGTATGCCTTACATGTCTTTTTGTTGCTAGCTTTACCTATATGGTTACCTTGCTCAATACACAGCATAATGACCATCCGTTTCATGGGTGCTGTTTATTCCCATGAGCAAAGGGCCCTTCTAAATTTGTGTAGGTAGGAGGTACCATGTTTGATGCCTATGACATACTAGATGCATCATGCGGGGATGTGTGATGACCGTTAGACTTACTTGGGGCCAAGAGTGGATGTAGGCCGGACTCTCTTTTTATCCCTATTGACTTATGTTTTTATTTAATTTCGGTTTTGTTTTATTGTATTGTATCTTTTATCCCTTTTGGGAACTTTGACTATGTACCCTATTTGGGGTGTAATAACCTTTTATCGCGCACTCTTAATTTCTTGTTATAAACATTTTAGTTTTCTATGAATCTTTGTTTTAAGTGTGTCTAATGTCTTGTGAAAATTTTTCCTTAGCCTTGTGGTTGGTACGAGACTAGCCGGGGGTCGGGCTTGTACTAATCATGGTGGTAGCACCCCTCGTGCTTGTGTTTTTCTTAATTAAATGAAAATTTTCAACTGTGAATTTTGGGGTGCTACATGTTGGGCCAGACCAATCAACTAGTTAGGCTAGTTTGCATGATACAATTTTTTTTTGTTTGGTTATGCTTTCAGGCTACGTTTGGGACTATACCATGATTGTTAATGGGATAAAATATAAATTTTCTCATGGATTTTTTGTTTAATAAAAGGATTAAATTAGATCTTATTTTATGGTATACTCTATGAGTAGTGTAAAGGCTAAATGGGTACTTCACTTATGATAAGTTGTGATATTGAGAAAAGAGTAATGAAAATCAATAAGTTCTTAAATTAAATAATATGGTGGATATGAATAATAGTGGCCAAGGACCAATGGAAAACCCATATGGTTGGAAAAATAGAAATAAAAAGGTGAATATGGATTAACATGGAAAGTTACCTTAATTCCTTTGTATGGACCATGAGTGATCACTAACCCTTATGGATAAAATCTAATCACATAAAGCAATAGAAAATTGAGTTGAGTATGCATTGGGGTCACCCGATCCTTGATTAGATACTCGGGGTCAATCTACCTTCGGGGGTTTTTGGTGCCTTCAAACTGGATCATTAAAGGTCCTAGTGTCTTACCAACTCTAGACACGGATGTTGTACTAGGAGGTATCAATACTAAAGGGTCTTGTTACCTAATTCTTTGGCTTTGGGATGTACTTATGTCCATATTAGTTGGCTTTGACCTTGACTTATGTCCATTCTGATGATTTGCTTTAACCTGGACTTATGTCCTCTTGGTGATTGGCTTCAGCCTAAACTTTATGTCCCTTATTTGGATAGGTTTCCATGGTATGTTAATACATGGGATGGTGCATATTCCATGACTGAATAATAATAAAATATGGATGATCAATATTAGTTGGTAATTTTTGAATGATGACTAAGTGAATAGCTAATGATTAGGTGAGAAATGGGATTAGTGGTATGATTGACCAAAACAAATAAAATCTGGTTTGTACACTTGGCTAATGGTCAAAATAACTAATTGGTTATGGAATGAAATAATGATTGGATGACTCATCTATCACATATATGGATAAGTAAATGATATATCCCAAATAATTGAGTATTTGGAAATAAACCCTAGAGGTTGCTTGGATTCTCTTTGCTATTACATGTGTGAGTGTTCATATGATGATAATATGAAACCAAGCATGATATATTCTATTCTTTTAAGAATGCATGATATCATATATCTATGTATTGTTACCTTCATACACAAACACACACACACACACACAAACACAAAAGTTGCATCTTATTTACATGTATAGTAGAATTTGTATTTTTCGTGTTTACATTAAGGGAGAAACTTAGCTTATTCAGCATATAATGTATTGATGTACCCGTTATCTCGGTCAACTACTCATTCCCAAGAGCAGATGACCATGTATAGGTCTTTGTGGATGGCTAGTAGAGGGCCTACCTTAGTTGGGTTGAAGCTTGAGAGTAAGGATATCCTGAGGTTTTTGGTGGGGTCTGTGGTGGATTGAGATTTTAAATTAGGTGTTATACCCTAACTCATTTTATTGCAGCATCATACTTTATCCACATGTGATTTGTAATGTTTTAGTGGAGGACCATTAAGGTCCTCCGATGTAGTAATCTTTTACATTATGTATGTGATATTTATTTGTGCGCTCTATTGTTTTAAATGTTTTAGTTGGTGTAGCTTTGTATCTGATATGGGGTAGGCAGTGGACGTATATCATATGTCAGGTACAATGGTAATACCCCATTTTTCTAGGTGTGTTTTTAGCTTCCATATATGTTTTAACAAATATTTTTGGTAGTGAAAAATGGGGGTATTATTGGTTGGTATCAAAGCATTTTTCTAAAAATGCCTTGCTTTTAACTATAGCTAAGCTGATACCATAGGTTGGTATCATAAAATTTCTTGAAGATTTCCTAGTTATTAAGCTAATACCACAGGTTGGTATCAGAGCTTTTTCTTAAAATTTTCCAATTTTAGAAAGTTGTTAAACTAAATACCATAGGGTTTTATCAAAGCCTTTCCTAAAATGACTTACTCTTGCAAATAATTTTAAGCTGATGCCACAAGATGGTATTGGTCTTAATTTGAAATTTATTTTCCTTGATTTTCTAATAAGTTCATTTCAAACCTAGAATATCCATACATGAAAGTAGGGTTGGGAATGTGCTATAGATAGCTCTGTGATTATTAATGTGTGAGTCTTAATACTCAGTAGACTAAATTCTATCCATAAACTCTTCTAGTCTTTAGGGTGTGATGGTTTCTGACCACCACTATAAGATTATCAAATATTTTATGGAGACTATCAGAGCATATATGGTACGCTAGATTCGAGTACCTTAACCTCCACCGGTGCCAATAGCTACACCGACTATAGAGGATTGGCTCAGGAGGGCTGGGCATCATCACCTACCAATCTTTGAGGGTGAGAAGGACCCCGACATCATGGAACTATGGACCTAAGGCATGGAAAAGATGTTCACTACCTTCAATTTCTTAAGAGATAAGAGGGTAGACTTGGTTGTCTATAATTTGAGAGGAAGAGCACACGCATGGTGGAGGAGTGCCCAACGTAAGGGTGCGGAAACTATGGGACGGGGATCGTTCTTATAGCCATTACAATTTCGTTTCTACCTAGTCATCCACCCATGAATAAGTGAGTATAGTACTCCTTGATGGACATGTCCCCTATGGGAGCGTATATGAAGGGCCATCAAGGAGTAATATACTCACTTTATAAACATGGTCTAGTTTTCTCTAGAGGTAGAGGCTAACAAGGTGATGCAAGTTCACCATTTCAAGACTGGACTGGGGATTTGATACTGAGAGCAGTTGGTGGGATTCACTCCACGAGATATGGTAGGGATGTAACAAGCCTTGGAGGCATCTTGAATGATTCAGGGCTATAGTGCTCAGTTAGGGGGTAAGAGGAAATTCGAAGGTCACCAACATCCTCTTGACTGAAAGAATGTTTTCTCTAGAGGTAGTTTGTCACCTAGATTTGGCCAGAGCTTAGATTCATCACCTCAACTTGGAGGATTGTCTAGGGGTCATGCCGAGGAGAAGCATTACCATTACAAGATATGTGGGTGAGACCTCCCAGGGATCAACTGTAAAGGCAACAAGGTGATGTGCCATAGAAGTGTCATGGTGGGACATGGGGCATACTAGTGCCGAATTGGTTGTGGTAGCATTTAGAGGAGCTAAATTAGAGCGTAGAGCGTGGGATATATCTAGCAGCCACAACCCTAGATGCAAAGAGTTCCTCCATCACTAGCTAGTGCTGGCTAGTTAGCTTAGAGGTCTAAGGGCTTTCCATTTTTAGTAAAGGTCATGATCACCTAGTGCGTTAGGAGTTCCATCAATAGAATTTCTAAATGTGATAAGTCAAGCAAAGGCAAAACGTGAGGCTAGTGTAGTCACTAGTATGCTCACTATATCTACTTATTTTATGTGTGTTGTTTGATTTTTGTGCTTCACATTCTTTTGTGACATCTACTTTTGTAACTAGAGCAACCTTATCTCCTTCAAGTAGCATTTCTCCTATTGTTATGTTTCTTTCTAGGGACAGGATGGCATGCTCTAGATTATACCAAGGGGTTATGTTGGTAGTGGGAAGAGTAGAATTATAATGGACCTTATAGAGTTGGAGTTGTGTGATTTTCATGTAATTGTCAAAATAGATACGCTAGGAAAGTATCGAGTGCTAATCAATTATGCGTAAGAATGTGTCATTCTACGAGGACCAAAGAGTATTAGGGTTTAATACTGGAAGTTTGAGCCTAATCCCTCTACAAGGATCGTGTTGGCAATTAGTGTAACACCCCAAAATTCACTAAATTTTTTTAAATAGAAATACTTATATTGAAACCCATAAATTTTGGAGATGTTATCACCACACTTAATACCCAACCAGTTTTCTCTGACCATTTTAGTACCATGTGCTAAGGCTAAGAAAAGATTAACATTAAACTTAAACCAAGAGTTTATGAAAGAACTAGAAAGGTCATAACACCAAATATCAGAGTACGCGTAAAGAATTATAATTTATTTCCAAAAGAGAAATAAGCTTACAACCGGTAAAATGTTAATTTAAAATACGCAATACAAGTAATAAATCATAAGAGGGTAAATCTGATACACAAGACATAGCAAAAGAAGATATAATAACAAGAAGAGTAAATCAGATCACACTACTCTCGAACTTGGAGCCAAAAATAGGCTCAACACTCAGTTCCGCCTGATGTCTCGCCCACCTGCAGAAAGGCCTACTACTCGTGGGAATGAGCAGTACCCATGAAAAAGGTGATCAGTACGCTACGTACTAAGTAAGGTAACCATGAAATAAGGCCAACACATAAATCAGATAAACCATGCAGAATAATAATAGAGCATATAGACCATCCTGAAATCATAATATCATATAATCATTCAAGTGGATACATAAAGGCCCATTTATAATCCAGATTAATTACTTAATTAATCTCATATCAAAAATCGATTCACACCATGCTTTTTATTAAATCCATGCGAGTACAGGAACACCCCACTATTTTAGTCAGTGGGTCGGTCACTTGCGGGACAATAGTCCACACCACTATTATTCACCGGTGGATCATCACTTGCGGGACAATAGTCCACACCACTATTTCTAACCGGTGGATCGGTTTGGTTCTTGCTCACAGAGTGTTCCATTGTAAGTAATTAGTCTCTTTTAAGTGTCTTAGTAAACTCTATTTTGTGTTAATTGAGCTCAAGGTCACCCCACTATTATTGCCGGTGGGCCAATCACTTGCAGGACAATAGTCCACAACACTATTTTTCATCGGTGGATCGGTCACTTGTGGGACATCAGGTCCACACCACTATTTTCTAATCGGTGGATCGGTTTGGACCCAGTTCAATAGTCTTTAACTTTAAATGATTAGTGTCTTGAGTATTTTATTCAAAAAAATTTACCCTAGACATGTATAAATCACCCCCCTACACTTTTCCTCCAACTAACCCGTATCATATCATGAGAACCGTGCACTTTCTAACTTCCCAGAAACCCTAATTTAGGCCTAAGTGGCCCATCTTACTCCACTTCACACAAACCAAATCATTTTAACACTCCACACATCACAACATCATAGATTCCACCCTCATAATTACACTTTAATTATCAAGTACACATGCTACCACAAAAACCTTAAGCAGTCACACCAAACCCTAGTTGTCCACACAAACCTTAGCTCGGTCTCCTACGTACCCTTATAGTGCTCCACGTACTATTTTTCATCCAAAGTAATCAAACACGCAAACAACACTTACATTACCTTTCTCACATCCCAAATTATCTTTACATACGTAAATTACCTTCCCATGAAGACTTCACACATCACATGCAACCCTAAATTCAATCCATACAAAACCACAGATTCATCCGTACCAAACCCTAAATTCAATCCATACACAACCAAAGATTCCTCCATTCCAAACCCTAAATTTAACCTATACCAAACCATTCATCCATACCAAACCCTAAATTTAACCCATACAAAACAAAAGATTCATCCATACCAAACCCTAAATTCTATCCATACAAACCATAGATTAGATTCTCCCATGATACACCATAGATTAGATTCTTCATACAAAACTATATTGTCGATTATCCCATATGAAACCATGAATTAGATTCTCCTATAAAAATCATAAATTAGCTTCTCTCATACAAAATCATAGATTAAATTTTCTCACACAAAACCATGCAAAACCATAAATTAGATTCCTCCATACAAAACCATAAATTAGATTCTCCTATATAAACCATAACTTAGATTCTCCCATATAAAATGTAATCCCCCGAATTTTTAAAAGCCTAAATGTTAATAGATAAATTTTATTTTGGATAAATTTTTACATATTTTTAATTTAATTATTTTATGGATTTTTGAGTGTATCAAATTTGGTATATATATTCAATAAGTTAAAATAAATATTTTGTTATTTTATTATACTCTTATTATTTAAATAAATTTTCAAACCCTTATTTTACTAAAATTATCCTTTTTAATCCTAATATTTTAATTATCTTAAATTAAAATATTAAATCAATTTATCACCAAAAAGTATTCTATTTTATTATTTTATCAATTAAATTATTATTTTTTTGCCCCATTTTCTTTTTTCCTTTTCCTTCTCATTTTTCTCCTTTTTCTCCTTTCTTTCTTCTTTCTTTTTTCCTTGGGCCGCCAACCGGCCTGCTTCTCCTCCCCACCCCCTACGCCTAGGCCGCAGGCCCTGTAATCCCCCGAATTTTCAAAAGCCTATATTTTAATAAATAAATTTTATTTTGGATGAATTAGCTTTTAAATATTTTTAATTTAATTATTTTATGTATTTTTGAGCTTATATAATTTATTATAAATATTTAATAAGTTAAAATAAATATTTTTTTATTTTATTATACTCTTTTATTTAAATAAATTTTTAAACCCTTATTTTACAAAAACTATCCTTTTTAACTCTTAGAATTTAATTATCTTAAATTAAAATATTAAATAAATCTATTACCTAAAATTATTCTATTTTATTATTTTATCAATTAAATTTATTTCTTCCCTTTTTCCTTTTTCTCCCTTTTAACTTCCTTTTTTTTTTCTTCTTTTTCCCTTTTCTTTCTCCTTCCATTTCCTTCTTTAGGCCGCCGGCTGGCTGGCCTGCCTCTCCCTAACCTCTCCTACGCTGAGTCATAGGCCCACTCTCCCCCTACCTTTCTCGCGTCACCAGGCTTCCCCTCTTTCTTTCTTCATTTCTTGCCCGACCGGACCAGCCCGCTCCTTCTTTCCTTCGGCCGGTCTACTCGTCGCTTGCACCCAGCACCCCAGCCCCGACCCTTCTTTCTTCTTCCCTTCTTCTTCTTCCTCTTTCCCCGACAATAATCCTGGCCATCCTCCACCATTTTTGCCACCCAATCTGCAACTCCCTCTCCCCCATTGACCTCCCCTGTCTCCCTTCCTCTCCTTCTCGTCGTTTTCCTGCCATCCCGATCCCACCATCCCTGTCTCCCTCTCCCTCTCCCTACCGTCGCCATCCCTTCTCCCTCTCCCTGTGACTCCCATTTCTCTACCACCTATAGCCACCCCTCGAGCCCCTATCCCTTCCCTCCTCTTCCTCTCCTATTTATTCCTCCTTCCATGCTCACTCTGCATTTTTTTCAAGCCTTATGCCTTACCCGAGCCTCTCCTTTTATCCCTTTCTTCTCCTCCCCTCTCTCCCCCTCTTTTTGTTTCGCCACCCATCTCCGCCGCTGCCTCTGCCTCAACCACCACCTACACCACCTCCTACCACCCTCTACCCCACCCTCGAGGCATCACAACCACCCATCAAGCCACCCTGCAGCACCCTTCCTCCTCCTCTCCTCTTTTTCTCTTCTCTTCCTCCCTTCTCGGCAGCCACCCTACACCACCATATTCTGCAACCTTCCCACAGCTTCTGCCACCACCTGAGCCACCGCATTACTCACTAAAACCTCCTCTACCACCCCCAATCCTCCTTTATTCGAAACCGTCCCCCAAAAGCCTTCATTTTCCCTCCCCATTTTCCTTCCTCACCAGCCTCCATTTCGACCTCCCTCCTCGGCCGCCACCTTGGCAGCCTTGCTGCCGTCACCTCCGCCACCCTTAGCCACCTTCAACCCATCCCCGACCACCACCTACACCCCCTCTACACTCCTGAACCATTCCGTCGCCCCAAATCCTTCCCCATCATGCCTTTTTTTAGCCCCAAACCTCTAACCCAAAATTGCCCATTTTTCCCTATTTCCACCACCTTCGAGCCCCTCCTTTTTCTTTCTTTGCATGCAGCTCATATTGCATGAGCAGTATGAGCTACTACCTTCTTTGATTGATTTGAATATTATTTTTTAAGGTATAATAATATTTAATTTAAGTATTTGATTTATTAAGTGTTATAAAGCCTTATGTCTTGATTTTTATGATTTCTAGCATAATAAACCTTGATATTATTTTTAGGTGTTGGTTTTGATAATCAAATCTTGAACCTTAAACCGGAATACCGGTAAGGTTCATTTTTACAAAAATTGAGGTAATCGTTAAATCTCACTTAAACTCATGGATTAACGTATGTTAGCACATTAAAAATGTACCTTAAACCGGAATACCGGTAAGGTTCGTTTTTAATGTGTATTATGCTTGATATAGGTTTTTAATATATTATATATGTTTTCTTGTGTTGGTTGATGAAAAGGATAGATTATGTGCTATGTTTGTAGATAGTGTTTAAGGTAGAAGTTGGTTATTAATGAAAATGTTAAGTATTATCCATGTTGTATTATGCTATTTTGATCTTAATGCATGATTAATGTTTTGTGAGCCTTAGGGGATTTTATTAATGTACCTTGTAAAAGATTATGGCCTAATATATATATGGGTGCTAATAATTATTGTACTAATTATAAGAGTTGTAGGTAAGGTGTTAATATTAATAATTTATGTAGTAATAATAATAATTTAATATAAGTGGAGTAATAAGGGGTGAGATGGTAAATTTGTAAATAGAAGGATAAACTAGTAATTTTGTAACAAAAGGGCAAATTGGTAATTTTGTAATGAAAGGGCAATTTGGTAATTTTGTAATAAAAAGGTTCAATTGGTAAGGATAATTTGGTAATTTTGTAATAAAATGGGTAATTTGGTAATTTTTTAATAAAAGGATAAATTGGTAATTTTGTAATAAAAGGGTAATTTGGTAATTTTGTAATAAAATGGGTAATTTGGTAATTTTGTAACAAAAGGGAAAATTGATAATCTTGTAATAAAAAGGGCAATTTCGTAATTTTGTAATGAAAGGGCAATTTGATAAATTTATAATAAAATGGGCAATTTGATAATTTTGTAATAAAAAGGGTAATTTGGTAATTTTGTAATAAAAAGGGTAATTTGGTAATTTTGTAATAAAAGGGCAATTTGGTAACTTTGTAATTAAAGGGGCAAAATGGTAATTTTATAATAAAAGAGCAAGATAAATGATATAATAAAATGGCAAAATGGTAATTCTCTAATAAAAGGGCAAAATGGTGATTTTATAATAAAAGGGAAAAATGGTAATCTTGTAATAAAGGGGTGAAATAGTAATTTCGTAATTAGAGGGCAAATGGAAATTCGGGAATTAAAAGAGGTCAAATGGTAATTCCGTAATCCAGGATAAAATGATGATTTTATAAGTGAAATGGGTGTTATGGTAATTTTTGAAAGTTAAGGGGGTAAAATGATAGATTTGGAAGTAAAGGGGTAAAATAGTAATTTTATGAACAAGAGGGATAAAAGTGGAAAATGGAAAGGAGTAACTTAATAGTTATAATAATTGAGAAGGGTAAAATAATAATTTAAATAACCAAAGGGTAATTTGATAATTTAATAATGGAAAAGAGTAAAATGGTAAACATGATAAATGTGAGGGACAATTTGGTAATTTAACCAACTAGAGGGGTAGTTTGGTAATTTGACCAACTGAAGAGCAATTTATTAATTATAATAAAGGAAATGGGTAAATTGGTAAGCTAACTAACAAAATGGGAAATACATTAAGTGTAACAATTACAAAGTGTGATTAGTGGCTTAATAAGGGTAGGAGATAGTCCGGTAACCTAAACCAAGTAAGGGTCCGCCAATGTGTTACGCGTTTTACTTGCCTTAGATGCCTTATACAATTTTATATCGTGCTTGACATGTTATTATCTTATAACTGGAGTTATCCATTCATGTCTAGGGCGGAATATGTTGAATAAGATACGATAAAATACTAATCATATAAAGTGGAAGATTATTGAGTCGGGTCCAGCCAATCCACCGATTAGTAATAGTGGTTAGGTGCGTTTTGCCTTATAAGTGACCGATCCACCAGTGAATAATAGTTGTGTGGACTTTGTCCCGCAAGTGATCGGCTCACCGGCACTAATAGTGGGGTGACTCGAGCTCAATAAACACAAACCAGAGTGTGCTAAAGACACTTAAAAGATACTAATTACTTACAGTGAAACACCATGTGAGCAGGAACCAGCCGATCCATCGATTAGTAATAGTGGTTAGGTGTGTTCTACCCTATAACTGACAGATCCACTGGCGAATAATAGTGGGGTGTTCTTGTACTTACATGGATTTGATAAAAGGTATGGTGTGAATCAACTTCCGATAAAGAGATTAATTAAATAATTAATCCGGAATAAGTTGATGCACTGTCGTATGCACAACAAATTTTATAAATAAATCCTAATTTCCAAATACGTAGTATATGGCAAGAAGGAGTCGAACCCACAAGGAATGGAATATAATCAATAATTTTGTAATCGATGTTAAAACCCCGGTTATGCAATAACATATAATTCTATCATCAATATTTAAACTATGGATAAATAATAAAACATTGTACTCACTAATTAACTAATAAGGATAGGAAGGCATTGATTATGGAATTAGGATATCAAATAATCATGGAGAAACGAAAGATTCTAAATGATTTAACATTGACCTGTAGAAACTCATAATAATTCATCTCTTTGCCTTCTCTTAATTCTAATAAATTGAATAAGCTCTCAATTTATCATCTAACCAATTAATAACCTAGGTTAAGTACACTAGATTCAATTAATGGCAGCATTACGAATGGAAAGCAGTCAACTACGACCATAATCACACAAGCTCGGATCATGCAATCGAACGAATTAATGGACAAGATTAATAATTAATCTTTTGCTACTTTGGAAACGTTAATTAACAATTACGTGTTAATTCTGTTATCCTAGTGTAGATTAAGATCTAAACTAGATAGGTGATCAGTCTAATTAGTTTAAATTCTTAATCTATGATGCGAGATCATTCAATTCCGTCCATCAATTCAATTAAATTTAATTTAGAATCATGAATTCAAAATACGTTATCATATCTGAAACCCTAATTCCGTCATCAAGTCCTCCTACCTTATACTATCTACATAATTGCAATAACACACAATTAAATGCAATAATCTATAATTAACATCAATGCTTATAAATAAATTAACAATGAAAAACCAAACATAAGAAAAATAATAATGCAACAAAGAGAATTGAATTGCATTCAATCAAAAATCAAAACTTGCAATTAAAGAGGAATGGAGAAAAACTTATTGAATTGAATTGCAGATTGTTGATTGTTCAATGGAATACAATGGAGAGAAAGAGAATTGGAATTACAAATTACATGTGGTATCTAGAGATTATAGAGAGAAAGAGATAATCCCATTCTCGAACTCCCCCGAACCACACTTTCGAATGTTCAAACTTTAGAAATATATCGGGGAAATGTTGCGCGAACGGTTACAAAATTTGAGAAAAACACGGTCCGTGTTTAGGAAACACGGTACCCCCGTGTTTTTCCTTGAACTCTCGGCCAAATGCTGAATTTTAAGTGCTGAAATTTGTGTGCTGATAGAAAAACACGGGCCGTGTTTAGGAAACACGGGGGGGCCGTGTTTCTTGTTCCTTCATTATTTCTTCATGAAATTTCAACACAATCTTCCCTTTGATATATATTCTTCATTTCCAGTCTTTTCTTCCATTGATTCCATATCTATTGATGTGTTCTTTGTTGCCTTTTCTCTTTCCATCGATTTCTCCTTTGAATTTCTTTATTTTTATCTTTTCCTGCGAAATCTATCCAAAAGAGAAAAAATCGAGAAAAGATTACATGTTATAAAAGTAATGAGGAATAAATGACATTTTTACTTAGCAAAATAACATATAAATCTCATATATCATAAGTATATACTTTATGTGTGACCTTGATCATTTATACGTGGTAGAATTTCTTCATGACCTTATGTACTATATGTGTAGGTTTGAATATTATGTTTACATCTGTCCTTATGTACGGACATAGTAGTATAACATGTGTTACATTGCGGACCTGTTTTTAAGTGTGTATTTAAAGGGTTACTCAGTATTGTAGTACTTAAGGGTTCCCTTCGTGGGCCCCTACCTATTCAATGGGCAATGCCCCTTGTAGGTCGTGATCGGTGCTATTCAAGTAAGCCTCGGGAAGGAGCGTAAGGAACTATCTGAAATTGTTAGAATTTTAATATGTCTCTTTTAAACTCATAAATTCAATGTATTTGATGTTTTGTAACCACCGTAGGTGGATTTTACTCTGGTAAATTGTTACTGTGCTACTCTAATTTATATATGCTTGAGTTGCTTGTAAAATTTGTATTTTCCTCTTTTACCCTTAGCACTTGGTACTGGAACGGTAGGTGTGAACCGGTCTGGTATTAAGTGTAGCGGTAATATCCCCAAAGTTCATGGTTTATTAATTTGCTTCCGCTAATTTCCTTTTAATTAAACGAAATTTTTCAGTAATGAATTTTGGGGGTGTTATAGGCCCACTTCTCTTCTCCCCCTCCTTCTCCAGCGTCGCCCAGCCCGTGTCCCTTTCTTTTCTCTCCTTTTCCTCGATCGGGCCGGCCCGCGTCTCTTCTCCTTTGGCCGCCCGTCGTGCACCCAGCTTCCCCCTCCCTTTCTCCTTCTTCCTCTATCCCCTTCTCCTTTGGCCGCCCATCGCGCACCCAGCACGCGTCTCTTCTTTCTTTCTTTTTTCTTCGTCCTCTATCCCCGGTGAGATTCCAGACCAACTTCCATCCCTGCCATCCCACCTACAACTCCCACTCCCCCATTGCTTCCACTATCTCTCTCTCCTTTTTGTCGTTTTCTTTGCCCTATCCCGGCCCCACCATCTCTCCCTCTCCCTGCCATTACCATACCCCTTCTCCCTCTCCCTACAACACCCATTTCCTAACCACCTACCGCCACCCCTCGAGCCCCCTATCCCTTCTCTTCTCTTCCTCTCCTATTTCTTCCTCCTTCCCTACTCATTCTACATTTTTTTAGCCTTATGCCTTACTTGGGCCTCTCCTTTTCTCCCTTTCTTCTCCTCCCCTCTCCCCCTATTTTTGTTTCGCCACCTAGCTCTGCCGCTGCCGCCGCCTTAAACGCCACCTGCACCACCTCCCGCCACCCTCTACCTCACCCTCGTGCCATCACAGACCCCATCAAGCCACCCCGCAGCCCCTTCTTCCTCCTCTCCTCTTTTTCTCTTCTCTTCCTCCCTTCTCGGTAGCCACCCTACACCGCCATATTCTACCACCTTCCTGCCGCTTCTGCGCCACCTAAGCCACCGCATTACTCCCTACAACTCCCAATCCTCCTTTGGTCGAAAAAGTCACCCGAATGCCTCCATTTTCCCTCCCCATTTTCCTTCCTCACCAATCCCCATCTCGACACCCACTTTGGTTGCCACCTTCGCAGCCTCGCTGCCGCCGCCTCTACCGCCCTTAGCCACCTTCAACCCATCCCCAACCACCACCTACACCCCCTCTACACTTCTGCACCATTCCCTTACCCCAAATCCTTCCCCACCATGTCCTTTTCTCAGCCCCAAACCACCAACCCAAAAATGTCTATCCTTCCCTATTAACACCACCTTCGAGCCCCTCGTTTTTTCTTTCCTTGCATGCAGCTCATGCTGCATGAGTAGTATGAGCTACTTCCCTCTTTAATTTAGTTGAAAATAATAATTTTTAAGGTATAATAATATTTTAGTTTAATTATTTGATTAATTAAATGTTATAAAGCCTTATAATTTGGTTTTTATCTTTTCTAGTGTAATAAGTCTTGATATTTTTTTAGGTATTGGTTTTGATAATCAAAGCTTGAACCTTTAACCGGAATACTGGTAAGGTTCGTTTTTGCAGAAATCGAGGTAATCGTTAAATCCCACTTAAACGCATGGATTAACGTATGTTAGCACATTAGGATTTTAATATATTATTATTCTTGATATATGATGTTTAATATGATACATGTGGTCTCTTGTGTTGATTGATAAAAAGAAAGAATGATGGTTTATATGCTATATATGAAAATATTATTTACGGTAAGAGTTTGGTGGTTGATGAAAATGTTAAGTATTAACCACGCTATATTATGCTATTGTGATTCTTAATACATGATTAATATTTTGGAAGCCTTAGGGGATTTTAGTAAAGTATCTTGTACAAGAATATGGCCTAATATTTATATGGGTGCTAATAATGTTATATTTATTATAAGAGTGGTGGATGAGGAGTTAATATTAATATTTTATATAGTAATAATAATAATTTATTATAAGTAGTGTGCTAAGGGGCATAATGGTAATTTTTAATTAAAAAGGGTATTATGTTAATTTTGGAGGTAAGGGTAAAATAGTAAATTTGTTAATAAAAGGATAAGGGGAAAAATGGTAATTTATAATTAAAAAAGGGTATTATGGTAATTGTATAATAAAAATGGCAAAATGGTAATTTTCTAATAAAAGAGAAAAATGGTAATTTTGTGAATAAAGGGTAAAAAAGAAATTAAAGGGAAAATAGTAATTTTGTAATACAAAGGCAAAATGGTAATTTTGTAATATAAGGGCAAAATGGTAATTTTGTAATACAAGGGAAAATGGTAATTTTGTAATAAAAGGGTAAGATATTAATTTTATAATAAAATGGCAAAATGGTAATTTTCTAATAAAAGGGCAAAATGGTGATTTTAAAATAAAAGGGCAAAATGATAATCTTGTAATAAAAGGGTGAAATAGTAATTTCATAATTAGAGGGCAAATGGAAATTTTGAAATTAAAAGAGGTCAAATGGTAATTCCGTAATTAAGGATAAAATAATAATTTTATAAGTGAAAGGGGTGCTATGGTAATTTTTAAAAGTTAAGGGATAAAATGTTAAATTTGGAAGTAGAGGGGTAAAATAGTAATTTTGTAAATAAGAGGGATAAAAGTGGAAATTGATAAGGAGTAACTTGGTAATTATAATAATTGAGAAGGGTAAAATGATAATTTAATAAACGAGAAGGGTAAAATGATAATTTAATAATGGAGAAGGGTAAAATGGTAAATATGATAATGGCAATTTGGTAATTTAACCAATGAAAGGGGTAATCTGGTAATTAGGATAATGAACGGGGGTAATTTGATAATTTGACCAACTAAAGGGAAATTTATTAATTATAATAAAGGGAATGGGTAAATTGGTAATCAAACCAACCAAACGGGAAATATATTAAGTGTAATAATTACGAAGGGTAATTAGTGGCCTAAACAGTGTGGGAAATAACTCGGTAACCTAAACCGAGTAAGGGTGTAGCTAGGGCCGAATGTGTGTTATGTGTCCTACATACTTTGGATGTCCTATACAATTATATGTCGTGTTTTATATGCTATTATCTTAATTGTTTCATGTGTGGCGTGGCTCGGAACCGAGATGTGTACATGTGTCATCTTTTGGTACGTGATAATACGGATATGATGTAAGTTATGATGTGATGTGATGTGATGTGGCCCTTTAGGACATGCATGCTACGATAATTAATGTGGTAATGTGGGATGAAGGCATAAAAAGGAGAAATGAGAGAAATAGGATAACCAAGGGGAAGTAAGTTGACTAATGAAGGTATAGAAGGAATTAGGGTTTGCATGGTATGGTTAGAGTCCGCATGGGGGCAAACTTCACGTATAGAAATTTGCCTCGAGGCGTGAGGAAGGTAATAGAAGTGTCGTTTGGGTGTTTGGGGGCTTCGGGCGAAAAATAGTACGTGGGACAATATAAGGATGCGTAGGAGACTAATCTAGGGTTGGGAGGAAACCCTAATGTGAGAAGGTGGAAAAAAGAAAAGAAAATAATAAAAATAAATGAGAATGAGTGGGGCAGAAAGTGAGGGTTGGATCTAAGGGTCGTGACGTGTAAGGTTTTGAAATAGACGGGATGTGTACGACAGAGAAGGATGGGCCACATAAGCCCGAGTTAAGGTTTTTGAAGAAAACCAAGTTAGGAGGTGCAGAAGTCTCAAGATATGGGAAGGGACCTCCTGGGAGGAAAAGTGTGGATATAGTTAGCCATGCATGTCAAGGGTAAAATACTTTCAAATAAGATACGTTTAAGACACTAATCACTTAAAGAGGAAGATGTTGAGCCAGACCCAGACCGGTCCACCGGTGAATAATAGTGGAAGGGTATGTTACTCTCGCGATTAGTCCACCTGCTAAAATAGTGGCAGGGCATGTACCCTCGTGATCATTCCATCGGCTATAATAGTGGGGTTCCCGTACTCGCATGGACATTTATAATCTGAGATGATTGATTAATGATGGACTAATGACCTTAAGGCCCTAAAAGTATCGATTATTCATTATGGCCTATTAACATTTGGTTGACTTGTTAAGTATGCGAATGGACGAAAGTGAATGTTACGTTTACACTGTTAATATCTGATGGACGAAAGTGTGTTTTTAAAGGGTTACTCAGTACCGTAGCACTAAAGGGTTCCATTCGTGGGGCCCCTACCAATTCAATGGGTAGAACCCCTTGCAAGTCGTATTCAATGTTATTCAAGTGGGTCTCGGGAAAGAGTGAAATGATCTATCTGGAACTTTTAGGGTTTTACTCTATTTCCTTGAATTTCGCAACTTTAATGTATTCGTTGTTTTGTAACCACTGGTTGGTGGATTATATTCTTATACAATGTTTACTTGCGCTACTCTGATTTAAATATGTTTGAATTTCTCATAAATTGTGTTTTACTCTTTTAGCCTTAGCACTCGGTACCGGAACGGTAGGACTGAACTGATCTGGTACTAAGTGTGGCGGTAATATCCTCAAAGTTCACGGTTTATTAATTTGCTTCCGATAATTTTCTTTTAATTAAACAAAATTTTTTCAGTAGTGAATTTTGGGGGTGTTACATAAAACCATAATTTAGATTCTTCTATACAAAACTATATATTAGATTCTCCTATATAAACCATAAATTAGATTCTCCCTTATAAAACCATAAATTAGATTCTCCCATGTAACACCATAGATTAGATTCTCCCTCACGAAACTATAAATTTCCCATTTTACTCTTCCACTCATAGATCATCAAAATAATTATGTCAACTCACATCCTTATGTCAAATTCTTTCCCCATCCTCCTTTTTCATCCTTTCCCCACACAAACCACATTAACATCCTCACATGCATGTCTAAAGGGTCACAAACCAATCATCACATACCACAATATGTCATCACATATACATAATATACATGCTATTTAACAACAAATGAACACACTTCAACTCCACGCCATACTACACATGAAATCAATATAACGATAACCATAGGATGCATAACATACAAAGCATATAATGTACATAAACACACATAAGGCCTTAGTAACACCCTTACCTAAAACCACACCGGTCTTAGAGCACGCTCCTACACCTCCTTAGGGCTTTGACTGGTCTCACCTATATTAAGGAAAAACTAAAATTAGATCCCCTCCTACCAAAATACTATTAATTACTAACTTATTCTAAGACTAGACTTTTGATAAAATAATAAAATAATGATAAAAATAATATTAACTAATTACTAATTACTAACTTTCTTAAAGATATAAGAAATAATAGTAATATTATAAAGACTGATAATAAAAGGTTGAATATTTTACCCTAATAATAATAATGATATTAAAAATAACAATAACAAAGTTACTAAAAATAATAAGAATAATAGTAATAGTAATAATAATCATACTAAAAATACTAATAATAATAATAATAATATGATTCGAAATAAATGGTGGAATAAGGACTTCAACCCTTCACCAAAATGATACTAATAATAACATTAGTAAAATTAATAATAATTATAATGATGATGATGATGATGATGATGATGATGATGATAAGACTAATAAGAATAATAAATGCCAATGATAAAATCATTAATAATATTAATAATAATAAAACTTGATTTTTATAATACTACTACTAAAATTCAAAATAGGCACAATAGGGCCTCATCCCTATATAGAATAATAATACTAACATTGAAAATAATAATAATAATAATAATAGTAAAATAGTTGTAATAATAATAATGGAATAATAATAATAACTTTGAAATAGTAATAACAATAATAATAATAGTAATAGTAATAGTAATAATAATAATAATAACAACAACAACATATTAGTATTAATTAATAAAGATAATAGCAAAAATGAGAATGATAATAATAAAATCAAAATAAAAATATAATAGGGCTTCGGCCCTCATTAGAAATAATAATAAAAACATTATTAATAATAATAATAATAATACTTAATAATAATAATAATAGTAATATATTCCAAATAAATGAAATAAAATAGATTAAGGCTTGTAAAAAGATGGAAAAAGGGTTGAGAGAGTCTAGGGTTCAACCTTAGGCTGGTGGTGAAAGGCAGCACCAGCAGTGGTGCATAGCGGTGGCGGTGGTAGCTGAAAATAGAGAAGAAAAGGGGAAAATTTGAATGTGGGGAAAAGGAGAGGCAGAATGGAGGTGGGAGTTGGGAGTTGGGAGTTGGGAGTTGGGAGTTGGGTGGCCGAATGGAGAAGAAGAAGAAGAGAAAGAGAGGAGGAGAGGGAGGAAGAGGAAATGAAAGGTAGGGGAAGGTAAAGGAGGATCTGCAAAATAGAATGGGAGGTAAAACGAGCACCGGCAATGGCAGGAGAGGTGGCTAATTGTGGTTCGAAAGGAGGCGGAGGTTGAAGGGCGGGTTGATCGGGAGGGCTACTTCACACAACTGGGGTGGCTTGTGCAGGGAGAATCAAGGAAGAAGGGAGATGGTGGCTTAGTTTGCTGGAGGCGGCGGAAATGGCATCTAAAGTGGCGGTGGCGCATGTGAGGGTTTTCTGGGTAGAATTCAAAGGCTCGATACAGAGCTATTATGGGGGTATTTATAGACTTTAGTAGAGAGGGTAGGGTTCTATGGGTCAGCTAGGGAATAGGGAAGGTTGGTTCGGGCTCACCAACAACGAGGTTGGCCGGCAGAATTTCAAAACGGGTAGGGTAAGTAGATGGTTGGGGGAAAGGGAAATCATGTGAGAAATAGGGGAGGGTTAGTTGGGTTGACGTGGTTTGTGAATAAGCGAGGGAGAGAGAAGAAAGTGGCTGGTCAAATCAGGCATAACCGATGGCGAAAACTAGGGCAAAGCGGCGAAGTTGGAGGTTGTCGATGACGGGGAAAGAGGAAGGAAGAAGAAGAAAGAAAGGGTTGGACCGACGATCTAGGAAAAAATAAAGAAAGGAAAAAGGAGGGGAGAAATAGGCCAGTCAGCGGGGTGAGGGGTGTTTAAATTAAACACCGCGTTTTGGTGTAAAAAGTGATAAAGAACGGCATTTCGGGGCTAGCCGCACTAAAGGAGAAATGGACGGAGGGTTTGGGCCGCAGAAAGGGAAGAAGGAATTGGGCCATTCGGATGGCCCAAGTCAAGGAGGGTAAGGAAGAAAAGAAAATAAAAGAAAAGAAAAGAAAGAAAAAGAAAGGAAAAGGGAAGACAGAAACGGAAAAAGGAAAAAGGAAAAGGGGGAAAAAGGAAAAATAATGGGTTAGGTTAATTAAATTAATTTGGATATTTGGGATATTTAAAAATAATAATATTTAGATAAAATAATATTTAAATCCCTTTTTAAGCTAATTCAGGGTTTCTGAAAGATTTTTCATAAATTCCATTTTAATTAGAAAATCACTCTAATTTTCTCCAATTAAATTATTTATAAAATTCATATTAATTTGGAACTATTTTTTCCTTCTTATTTTAAATAAATTAATTAATTTATAAAATAAAATCCTTAATTAGCGAAAATACCCAAATTTATCCTAATTAAAATACTTATAAAATTTCTTCTTGATTTTCCCTAATTAATTCCCTTTTATTTGAATCAAAATAATGTATTTAATTTATTTTCATAATAAAACCTTATTAACTATAATTTTTAAAATTAGAAATTTTTGAGGCATTTCAATTAGGTTAAGCAACCTCATGTGTAAGGGATATCTGCTCTACCTGTGTAGTGTTAGAGGCATGGAAGTGATTGGGATTCCATTCGAGCAGATGCAGGTGGTTTGTGAATTTCTCTATGTTTTCTCCAAGGAAATGCAAGGAATGCCACCCATTTGAGATGTTGAGTTCACTATGGATGTATTGCCAAAATAGAGCTAGTGTCTAATGCTTCGTACCATATGGATCTTACAGAGATGAGAGAACTTTAGGCTTGGTTGGAAGAGCATTTGGAGAAGGGTTACATCTAACCAAGTATATCATCGTCAAGAGGTCTAATGCTCTTCATGAAAACTAATGATAGGCTCTTGAGATTGTGCATCAACTATGAAGGATTGAACCAAGTGACAGTGAAGAACCATTATTCGTTACCAAGACTCAATGACTTGTTCGATCAGCTCAAGGGAGCTAAGGGGCTCTCCAAGATTGATCTTTGGCTAAGATACCATCAACTATGGATAGAAAAACAAGACATTCCAAAGACTTATTTCAAGAAAACGTATGACCATTCTAAGTTCAGAGTAATGCCCTTCAAACTCAATAATGCTCTAGCAACTTTCATGTCTTTGTTGAACTCAATCTTCCATTCTTTCATGGACCGGTTCATTGTGGTGTTGATTGATGACATACTCATCTACTCTAGTTACCGAGAGTTGTATGAACAACATTTGAGGCAGACTTTGTCCTTGTTGAGATTGTACCAATTGTATGCCAAACTCTCAAAGTGCGAGTTTTAGCTAGATCAAGTGTATTTCCTTGGTCATATGATCTCTAAAGATGGTGTGACAGTGGATCCTACCTAAATTCAAGTTGTTGCTGATTTTCCAATACCTAATTATATGAAGGAGGTCCGTAGTTTTCTATGGTTAGCTAGTTACTACCGTTGTTTTATGGAAGAATTTTCCAAGATTGCTTGACTATTGACTCAACTATTGAAGAAGGCTACACGATTCTAGTTGAATGAGAAGTGTAGTAAATCTTTTTACAAAGTTGAAGAGGTATTTGTCTTTAGCCCCATTGCTCACATTGCCAAGTGGGTATGATGGTTTTGAGATGTACTGTGATGCTTTCAAGCATGGACTGGGTTGTGTGCTAATGCAATATGGAAGAGTGGTTGCTTATGCTTCATGAAAACTAAACCCACGTGGATAAAACTAACCCAATGCATGATTTAGAGCTTTTTGTGATAGTGTTTACTCTTAAGATCAGGAGGCATTACCTCTACGGAGTTCAACACAATTTCTACATGACCATAAGAGCCTCTAGTGCATCTTCACCTGTCAGGAGTTGAACTTGAGACAATGATAATGTTTGGAGTTGGTTAAGGACTAGGACTTGAAATTGACTTACCAGAAGGGTAAAGGCAATGTGGTGGTAGATGGAATTAGTCAAAAGACATCACATTCCTTGATCAAGATCATATTTTCAGATCACCTGTGGCTATAGATCAGGAAGATAGACATCGAAATGATCATTATTAGATGCCTAGAAGCAAGAAAGAGTACACTCACTAGTATACTTTCAATCTTCGAGGAGATCTAAGCTAATAAAGTTGGTGATATCAAGCTCAAGAGAATTCATGCTAATATTGTAAAAGGCAAAGCTGAAGGATTCTAGAATCATGAGGATGGCAGTATCAGGTATCGTAGTAGATGGTGTGTACCATAGGGTTGTGTGGAGCCTAAGAAAAGAATTCTTGAGGAAGGAAATTGTACTCCTTACTTTTTTCACTGTGGAGGAGACAAGTTGTACAAGTATTTGAAGAAGATATATTGGAGGCCCCTCAATAATCAAGAAGTGGAAAAATATGTCGCCCACTGTCTAACCTATAAAAAGGTTGTGATTGAACACAAGAGATCGACAGGGTTAATGTAACAACTTGATGTTCTCGAGTAGAAGTATGACAGTATATCAATGGACATCGTGGTTGTTCTTCTAAGGACTTGTAGTGGTTTTGATTCCATCTGGGTTATTGTGAATCATCAAACTAAGTTGATTGTGTTCATACTGATGACGGTGACTTGAAGCATGGAGCAACTAGCCAATGCCTATAAAAAGCACATAGTGAGACTACATGGAGTTCCTAAGGATATTATGTCCTATTGAGACTTTAGGTTCTTGTCACACTTTTGGAAGAAGCAGCAAGCTACCTTTGGTACTCATGTAAAGATGAGTATGGATTTTCACTCAACTATGGATGGTCAGACTGAGAGGACCATTCAGACTCTAAAAGATATACTTCAAGCATGTGTGTTATATTTTAGGGGAAGTTGGCCACATCTTCTGAACTTGATTAAGTTCTTCTAAAACAAGAGTTATCACACCAGTATCAAGATAGTGCCTTTTGAAGCCTTGTACAAGAGGAAGTGTCGTAGTCCCTCATGTTGGAATAACATCGGCGAGACACTCATTTTAGGGCCCAAGATGATTGAGGACATGACTAGGCACATCCATTTGATTTAAAATAAAATGAGAGATGCTTAGGACTAACAAAAGAGCTACACAGATCTGAAAAGATGGACCGATGGTTATGAGGTGCACGACAAAGTCCTTTTTAGGGTCTTTCCCACCAAAGGATTTATGAGGTTTGGTAGAAAGGGTAAGATTAGTCTTAAGTACATTAGCTTCTTGGGGTTAGTCTGCCTTCAGGCATTTTTTGTGCCTTCGGGATATATTTTGAGATGTTGTAGTGCCTTACCTACTCTAGGCATGGATGTTTTTTTAAGGGGTATTGATACTAAAGGGTCAGGCTACCTAGGTGATTGGCATAAGCCTAAACTTATGTCCACATCGGTTTCCTCCACCTAGACTTATCCCTATATTGGTGATTTGATTTGGCCTTAACTTATTTCCACTAGGTGACTGGCTTCAGCCTGGACTTTATGTACCTTATTTAGATTAGCTTCCATGGTATGTGAGACCATGGGGTGGTGCATAGTCTATGGCAATGGATGATAAATATTGGTCAGAAATTTATGAATGATGACCAAGCGAATGGTTAGTGATTGATTGAGAAATGGAAGTAATGGTGTAATTGACCAAAATGAATGAAAGTTGGATTTTACACTTGGTTAATGGTCAAAATGACTAATTGGTTATGGATTGTGATATTGATTGGATGAATCATCTATCACATATATGGATAAGAAAATGATATATCATAAATAAACCCTTGTGGTTGCTTGGATTCTCTTTGCTATTACATGTGTGAGTGTTCATGTGATGATAATGTGAAAACCAACTTGATATAAAACCACTATAACTTGTTTTATTATAGCCTCATACTTTCTCAACATGTAATTAGTAATGTTTTGGTCTAAAACCATCAAGGTCCTCTGATATAAAACTCTTTTTTGTTATTTATGTAATCTTTATTTGCATACTCTGTTGTTTTAAATGTTTTTGTTGGTTTAACTTTGTATCTGATATAGGATAGGCGGTGGACGTCTATCGTGTGGTCTGGCAGTAACACCCCATTTTTCTAGGTGTGTTTTTAGCTTTTGGAAATATTTTAATAAAATTTTGTGGTAATGAAAAATGAAGGTGTTACATATACTCAAAAAATCTCTTGGGTGAAAGTGGAGCTAAGACAATCCCTTTATCATCCGTATAAAGTTTATACCTATTTTTATACCAACCATATATCACTTGATGATCATACATTTAAGGTATACCTAAAAGTACATAAGTTTAAGAGAGACCAAAAATTTTGAGTAACCTCGACATCACCTCAGTCATTAAGCTATTGCAAACTATAGGGTTAAGGATGTTCCATAGTAGAAAGACTAAATTTCCTAATCAAACTAATGCTAGAAAGATGTGCACACTACCACTATCAATTATGATACAATGACATTTGTCATTCATAAAACATCTAGTGCGGAAAACATTTTCACATCGCATAAAATCACCATCTATTTTAATTTAGTTATTAAGAGCATTTCTAACTACAAAACTTCAAAAACCAATGTTTCCAAGATCATACATATGTAATGGTAGAAATAAAACAACAAAAAGATATCAAGGCATAATTTTTAATGCCACATGAGTTTAGTAAAATAACTATCACTCACAAATAACAATCAAATCCCAACAAATAATACAAGTGTATCACAATATGGCAAGAATATTTCAATATCTAATCAACTCATGACAAAAAAAAAAGAATTTAATAAGATCAATGCAAGAGAAAGGTAAACAATCAAATGCAAATTCACAAAATCAAAACCAACAATTATACATGAAGAACTAAAGGGAAGTAAAAGAATTAGGATTTAATTATACTAACTTTAGTGAAGGAAATAAAATTGACTCCAAAACTCTAAGTATAGAGAAAAACTAAATATTGTTATAGACAGAACCTAAAAAAAGAGGTAGAAACAGTAATGACTCTTGTAACTAAGAATCAAACACTACTTTTTCATGCTTGATTTGGTAACAATCAAAGATTGACAAGCTATGAGTTAAACCAAACTCGAATTTAGTTAATAACTGATTTGAATTATGGGGGTATAAATTGAATTCGAAAGGACTACAAAAATGAGGAATAATCAAACATCAACTCAAAATCTTTTCAAATCGATGAAAAATTTAAAGTATACGAACAAAAACACACCAAAATCACAAGATCAAATAAATATTCAATTAATCCTCAACAACGAAAAATAAATTGGATCAATATTTCAATGATTTTTTAGGAAGACAAAGAGGCTTATGACTAACTCAAACTATACTAGTGCGAGCTTAAAAAATTATACCAAAAAATGAAAGGGTGATGCTAAAAAAGGAAAAGTAACCCCAAGACTCATAATAAGGTCAAGGAAAATTCATCAAAAGATCAATGATATGCTAACACAAACATGATCTCAAAAAGGCACATAAATTTGGGCACAAACCAACCTCAATTACTTGAAAACAAGCTAAATTGAAGAACCCGGAGGTTTAGAGAAGAAAATCATCATTAGACTACAAGAAATGATGCCACAAATGAGTTGATCATACAAATACCAAATGAAGAAGCCCTAGAGTGGGACATGAAATTTTTACAATAAAACACTAAACTTAGAAATTTTAAAGGAAATAAATTAAGAAGTGGGGATATGTAAAGAAAAATCCATCAATGGAAACCAAATGCAGTAAAAGGTAACGTAGGATGAATGAAGCTCACAATAGAGAAATAAAGAAAAGTACACTCTACACTAAAATTTTTAATTACCAAAAAACTAATTAAAAATGTGGAGCATAAGAGACCATATACTACTAGAGGTAACCTAACCTAAAAAAAATCAAAGAAAGTCTCAAGAAAAAGATAGGAAATTACAAAAATATAACAATCACTCAACAACACTTAGCCTTAAAGGTTTATCAAAACACACAGCAATAGCAATATTTGTAATAATAATGGACATGTATAAAGCATGCCCATTATTAAAAATCAAGCCTCATGAACAAATCCAACCTAATCCAGGTATAATCTTAATATCGCTAAGCAACCTATTTGCTACACAATTACAATCTCGTCAGATCTAGCTCCAAACTTGATTTAAATGTATATTCTAGGTAAATCATAAAAAATAATATAATTTAGTATGAATAATATTCCTAATATTCTTAGAAAAATTAAAGTACATATTAAGGATAATATTCATATTAAAAATGAATAGTTGTGCATATTAGGGTACTATTAATTGGTCTTTCAAGTTTGTTGTTCAATAATTTCATAATCCTTTCCCTCTTCCCATGGCCACAACGTAAGCTCACATTCCATTTTTTTCCATTATGATGTAGAATACAGTGTCTATGGTTTCTGTTCCTTGACAAGTTTGTGGGTAATGGAACTAACAAAATGTGGCAAATTTCTATGCTTGCCAGTGTTTGGCAATGTGGTCAATTATTTGAGTCGTGGCCCTACTTTGCAATTATCAAGGTTGAAGAAGTTTGTATTACATAATTTATAGTTTGTTTATTGCTTTGTGACTAGTGAAGTGCAAATAGGAAAGGGACTTCTTATTTAGGTTATAATTTACCTAAAATATCCCAACTTACATGAGAATTTCTAGTATTCTTACTCTTGCTATTTCTTATAATATATTGGAACCTTCTAAGATATTTTGGTTAATTTTTTGTATGCAATTGTGTGCAAATTCTATTTTACCTCTAGTAATGTGCTCCTTTATTTAACATGTTAGGAGGATATACATCTAACGAGTACCAATTTAGACTTAATTTCATGCATAAATAAACAACACTTCGTCCCATTTTACAACACTTCCTCATATTTTATGCATACTTTTCTAGGCATGCATTAGTATTTTCTTTCTTATCTATTCATCTCTCTCACCCCATCACATTTTCTTGTCTCTTTTAGTATTTTCATTCTCTTCCTCCGATTTTAAGAACTAATTAGCATTCTAAAGCCAAAAAAAATTAAACCCCTTTTTAGAATTTGAAAAATATGTATCAAGGGATAAAGGCATACACTAAATAGAAAGGGAGGTTAATTAGTTACGGGTATGTACTACAAGTAGTTTATTAACTTGATTGAATAATGAAAAAAATCGACTCTTGATGTTAAAACATACAAAAATAAGTATTTTATAAAAGTATATGTAACACCCCCATTTTTCACTATTGAAACATTTCATTTAAACATTGCAAAATCTTAAATACAAGTCAATTAAATAAAAAATAGGGCATTACCACTGTATCCAAAAAAAGATAGGCACCTCACTCCCTACCTCACATCAGACACAAGGCCAAGTATCCAACCAACAAAACACAAGGAAGAAACTAGATTGCACAAGAAACACTTAGAGATAGGAAAAATCAAGGTTTACAACCTAGGGCTACATAGGTCCAAATTCCATAAAAACATATATGAAAGGAAAACGCTGACTAGAATAAATTAATTTCAAATGAGAAACACCTTATTCACTCAAGTAGCAAAGAATAAAGTCTTTGTGAATTCCTAAGCTCATCAACCCAGCTATACTGAGAAGATGATGGTAGACTCACTCATCGTCCTCAGAAAACCTGCACTAAACCTCCTACTCGCCAGATTGAGCAAGGGATTCCAACAACAACCCCATTTGTATGTGTATATACTGAGCAAACCAATCTACCACTATCATGTAGTTCATAGTACAAACAAGACCCACACAACAACCCATGGTACGACCTACCAAAATGTACATGTGATTCTCCTATGTCATTTATATACAATTACATAGGTCATACAAGACATATTTGAATCCATCAAAATATGCCCAATCATAATCATACTAGTATAAAAAGATATACAGATTATATCATACATATTTTCCCTCCTAAGGAACATAGTGGGGTAATGTAAAATTTGAATTACATATATAACTTTCAAACCACATATTCTTATAGTAGGTCGATCATGAATACAATAGTAATAAATAATGTAAAAATTCATGGAAACATGGTGGAAAGATAGAAACATACCACAATAGGGCATTCAAGGGAAATATATGATTGATATAGAATCTAAGAAAAGTTAACATGAGTTACACCATATATTCATGGCTTAAGTGGGGCATAGCACTTTAAGTACTTATAGGGAAAAACAAGTATCATGCTAGTAAAATAACCATATTAAGATTGAGCATAAAGTATAATAAGGCCAATTTAATACATATTTCATTTTCATTTCGGTTAATATTTTATGTTATGTAAATATAGAACTCCTTTTACTACGAGTTAGTGAGTGATAGGTGGGATTATTCCTTGTGGCCTCTCAATACTATGGATGTTAAACTAAATAAATAGGCATAAAGTTATTGCTTATGCAGAACTAACCTAGTGGACATAAGCCCTAGATCATACCTAAGTAAACTAGTGGACATAAATCCTATCTTATGCCAAAGTAACCTAGAGAACATAAGTCTTGGTTCATGCTAAAGTAACTCTCCTATGGCAACCAGATCATTTAATATCAATACCCCCTAGTACATCATCAGTGTCTAGAGTTGGAAAGGCACTGGGATCAATAAGGATGCTAGTATCAATGAGGACCTCGGGATAAATGAGGATCCCAGAATAAACTAGGATTCCACTCAAAGGTAAAACATAAGAAGGTATATTAAACCCCGATACCTAACTAAGGATCGAATAATCCAAACCTATCATGGTTGATGTTAACCTCAAACGTAAAACAATGTCATTAATACTTGTTTTGATGATCATATATAGATCTTTATAACTAATGTATTTACTTAAGTGTGCATGTAAACCAATTGACATATAAAGAAATTGAAAAAGCATTCACTCAAAGCATTCTCCTAAATGTGAAAATTTGAAAGAGAAATCATGTTTTCAAGTACAAGAAAACAACACATGAAAGATAACCAAGACTTGAAGGTTAAGGATAATATGTCTTAAGTCTTAGATTTCATGTATAGAGTTAATTTGAGCAAAGTTAATATTTCAATTGAAACTCTTTAAAACACTTTATTTCAAAATACGTGATGTGAATTCATTTCATAAAATCTTTAAAAGTAATTCCAAAAAAAATGGTTGGTTCCAGTCACAACCAATCAATTAATCCCCAGACTGATCTACTAGTTTAGTTTAATCAAAGGCATGAAATGAGTTAAACTTAGATGGATCAACAAGTGCATAAAAATGATCGACAAGTTATCTCAAAGTGATCAACTAGTTTAAAAACTTATTGACTAGTTTGACCAACCATTCCATGGGTTTCATTCTTGTAGAAACTCGTTCGTCTCTCTTTAAACTTAGTCATAGGTTTCAAGAAACCGATCGATAGGTTTAACCAAACCAATCGACTAAATTAACAAACAGTCCATGGATTTTACTCCTACAAAAACTTGTTCATCTCTATTTAAACACATCAACTAGTTTTGCCACACCAATCAATTGGTTTGTCCAATGAGTCCATGAGTTTCACTCTTACAAAGATCCATTCATCTATGTTGAAACACATCAACTGGTTTCACCAAATCAATTAACTAATTTAGAAAATTTGATTAAATAATTTGACTAACCAATCTAAGGATTTTATTCCTATAGAAACCTCCTTATCTTTATTTAAACACATTAATCCATTTTTCTAAGCCGGTTAAATAATTCATAAAGGATTGATTGATTTTGAGAAACCAATCAATTGGTAAAATGAACACAGCGAGTGGTCTTACCATACCATTTTGCTCTTCACATAAGTTCTACAAACCAACTATACACTATGTATAACCAATCGGCTGCTTTGAATAAATTGATTGATTGTTTCGCACAATGGTAACTTTCACCTTTGGTCAAAACATTAACTATCGATTGTTTTGAAACAATGATTGACTGGTAGTATAACCAATTGGTTTAGTCATCCATACCTATTGACTAGTGAGCATTAAATGCTATTTTTTTAGTTAAGTAAAATAATTTTTTTGGCATTTTGTGTCTAACAGCTATACAACAAGGGTAACCCATATAAATAAGGTCCTTGTGTATTTATTACGACTTCTTTTCAAAACATTAATTGTGTAATTAATCCTTTACTCTCAAATCATTCAATTCCTCACTCAAAACTTTCAAACTTTTATAATTCTAATATTTTATTGAAAATTTCTCTTTCCTCACTTCATATATTTTATTTATGGTGGGAATTATCTGCAATCACAACCCCCTCATAAAATTCATTTAAAGGGGTTAGTGAGTGTTTGTTTATAATTCTTGAAATATTCTTGTAGAGAGTCTTGAGAAGATAAGCAGATCAAGTTGTAAATAATCTCTTAAAGGATAATTAAGATAGTAAGACTCATAAATTGAGAGAATAGTGAAAATCAATAAAAAAATATCACTATTTCAAAATTTATAAGGGAGAACCTTTTTGTAGGGGATGTAAAGAGTAATTTACCCTTAAACCACTCTATATTGTGTGTTTATTTTTATTTTGTCATTTTCATTACATAAAATCCTATTTACCCCCTCTAGAGTGTTTTTCATTGCTTTTTTCACTTTAAGTGATTAATATCAATTTAGATCAAGATGCCATATCATATAGAGGTCCACAAATAATATCACACCAAATAACAAGACATATCAATTCAATGCAGCCATATAAAATTCTCACATTATCTAGTGTTCTCATTTAGGGTATCTTAAAGTAATCATCCCATTACTTGATTAATTATGCCAAAAGGTGGTGTTATATAATGTTATATCACCCATAAATATCCAAGCCAATATTTGATTTCCATTTATTTCTCTTTCATTCATCTTCTAATCCGGGTCAAACCTAGGGCTAAGGTTAAAGCCATAGTTCATTCCTTAACTATAGCCTTATTATTCATTAAAAGGTGTTCCAAGTTAATTCCCTAAGGCCAAAGATGAATTTCCAATAAAGGTTAGCTAGAGTCCAACCATAATTCATGGTTATTTATCTATCTATCTAATAGCCAAGTGAAAGACACTATTTATACATAAGGTCAACATATTTATTCTTTTTATTTTCTCATATTCCTGGTAAGTCATTTAACTTACAAGGTTTCACATTTTCATGACATGAAATAAGTCGTTAGAGTTCTATTATCCATCATTTTGATTTATTACATAAATACTAACAATAGGAAACATCTATTTTAGCCTTGTAATCCTCTACTTATTCCATGGTCAATGGAAAAGCTAAAATATGATCCTAAGGTTAACTTAATCAGCTAGGATCAATTTCCTCATTACTAGTTGAATCCATCAATTAAACTTCATTAATGTAGTAGAATTTAGAGTTGATAGCACCTTAGGTCATTATCTAAGCATGAAAAAACTCAAAACATCACATTTAGAAAAAATTTTTGAAAGAAAGCAAAGTAAGAGGAGACTAATTGATGGATTTCCAAAACCATTCAATGGGTTTCATTAACCAGTTGATCAATTTCATGTACCAAAAAATTAGTCAGGGCACTGTTAACCTTCATAGTGGTGGTGAGTCATCCATTCAATCAACCCCACCATTTGATCAACCCCACCAGTTGACTATTTTAACAACAACTACATCAGCTTAGTTAAACCAATTGATGTGTCTAAATAGAGGATAAGACTATTAGGGTCACAGAAAAACCAGTCAATCGGTTGACCCAACATATTGACTATTCTAGGGACCAGTCGTCGAGTTTGGTCAAATCAACTTATAGGTTTAACCTTAGATCATGACCACTACAGTCATAGGTTAACTAATCAATGGCTCTACTAAACCATTTGATTGATCTTAGAGACCAATCTATCGGTTGAGGCAATATTAACCCCAACTAAAAACATTAACACAAAATTATATCCCATTATATTTTTTCAATCAATTCAAACATCAATATCATGTCATTCAAGGTTTTTAATAACAAATATTCGAGGACAAACATGTGAAATACCAAAATCATATTAGGAATCTCAATAAAATATCATGTTTGAACTTTATAGACTTAATAAAAATTGGGAAACATACATCATATTCTCTTCTTTCTAGGCCATTATGCAACAATCTATCCATAATATCACACATACTATTGTCACTTAAGACACTCTGAATATCAGAGGTAATTATGAATCTAAAATCATACTTTTGAAGCTTATGCATGCAAAAATTTAAGATAAGCTTTCTACCACTTCTTTCATTCATTACATAATAAATAGGTTCAAGCATATTTTAATCTCTAATAATTAGGCCATCTAATACTTATAGAACATGCACTATAATTACCCATAACATTTGATACAAAAATAGAGAATATAATGGTTTACCTCAAAAGAGCTAAGCAACACACCAAAGAAAGAAAATTTCTTTGAAAATCCAAACCCCTTTTCAACATTATAAGACCTTCTAAGAAAGCCAAATTAAAACTTAGTGAAACATTTCAAATCACACAAAGATAATCTAGAAAAATTAGAGTCCTAGTAGGGGAAATCAAAGAAAACTGACCTTCCAAACGAAAAGAAAAGAACACCAGAGATGAAGCTTAACCCTCACTCCTTTCCCAAATATAACGCTATCTTGCTTAAGATCAAAATAAGAAGGAGATAAAGCAAGGAATGTAAGATAAGAGGAAATTCATAAATAAAATTTAAGGAGAGAAAATGTGGTAAGGAAATCATAAAGAAAAATACGTGAGTTTGGAGGTTAGAGAATGAGGGACAAAATGAAGCCTTTGGGTTCGAATTACTAAGGGTTTCTACTAAAAAAAATAAGAGTAATGGAGTGTATAAATTAAGACCTCATTTCCTTCCCTGAATCTAAGGTTTAAAGGATAGGTTTTGAAGGATTAGAGCTCACATTTCTCCCTTTGACCTCAATTGGTGAAACTATAGTGGTTTGCGTAATGTGCCTCAAAATTTTTGAACAAAAGAAAGGAATAAAGGCAACATGAAAAGGGAATCAAAGTTTAGTAATATATAGAGGTTTCAAGAGAAAATAATCCACTCAAGAGTTCATTGAAAATCGATAAAATAGGTTAGCTATCCTCAAAAGCTTTTTAAAAATAATAAACAACCACTTAAAACATAATCACGACACTAGAAAAGTTTTGAGGAAAGATATATAGTTAAAATTGAGTCTAAGGAACAACCAGTTTGGTCGAACCTATTGACTCGTGCCCTAAATAAGTTGATTGTGCATCAAGTTTTAGACCTCAAATTTAGGAAACAAACTAATCGATGGGTCCTCCAACTAGTTGAGTGGTTTCCCAATAAAACCAATTATCCCCCAAAATCTAAACCAAGCTCAACAAAAAACATATCAATCTTAAACAAACCTCCAAAAGAAGATATAAAAAAACATTTACATCACCATCAAATGCATATATTAGTACACAAAGACTCTGAAAAGTGGGTTATTACATTAAATAATTTTTTTATTTTCCTATTTGCACTGGGTTGAATCAAATGATGCACCTGGATTCATTTTGTTTGGGTACTCATTTTGTATATTCACCCTATTCAAACTTTCACCCCGACTTGCTCTATTTTTAGTACCTCCAAAATTGGAAGGTAATCAAAGTAAAAGGTAAAAAAAATATTTTCTAAAATATGTTGATGGCATTGCTGTTAAAACTAGGAATAACCAGGGTGTGTAATAAAAAATTAAGTAAACATTTAATATATATTGACAATCTTGCCCTTTAATTTTCTTAAATTTCCCAATCCAACATTTAAAAAATTCACCTTTATTTCCCTCCATTCCATTTATATAGGATACTTTTTAATGTTTACCAACAACCCATTTTACCCTAATCCAATCAAACCATTATCTTTGCCTCTCACCAAACCATCTTCCTACCCATTTTTTTATGAATCAAACTATGAAGAAACTTAGATTTATAGCAAACTAGTGAGGACATGCTAGTATAAAGAAAAAGAAAATATTAGTGCCAAAACAAATCATAATTTTATGAAAGAATAACGATTATGTGTTTTCATCAATATGTGTGTTAGTCTGAAGAAGATAAAAAAATTGGTTTTTTAATAGTTTATAAGCACATTTTTAGGAGTATTTTATTTGATTATATCTATAATTACTCTTGATACACAAATTACTCAATTACTCCATAATTTCTTCATTAAAGGGGCTTAAAATAATCATTTTCCTTCCAAACCATAATTAGATCTTTTGAAATGAATGTTCTAGATAAAGAGAGATTAAAATCCAATTTCTGTTATGGATTGGATGTGGTTACAATCATGGTAAATGGCATTCCTTAAAAAATTAGGGACATTATAAAGGTGCCTCTTTACTTGAAATAGAATGAATTCGGTATGATAAGATCACCAAAAATTTTATAGCTTGAATATTAGGAAGCATCACAAAAGGGTACTCTTAATTGGAACATCGATGCCTCGGTAAATACATATCTCATAAAAGGTTATCCACAAGTTCCCATATATTGAAAAGGTAATTTTGCATTTATGTTTTTTGGGTCATGTGATTTCATGGATATTAATGTGGTTAAGATTATTGTAGGTGGTAAGTGTAGTATAGAGTGAATATCAAAAGAAGAAGTTATTGTGGCATGAAATGATCACTATTATGAAAGTGAATCGGTCCTTACTATAGTGCAATTGTTAAAGTCACTCAACCCTCAAGGTATACATAGATTTCCTTTAACTCATGCAATCAAGGTTTAAATATTGGAGAATTGGGTACCAAAATTACATAGAATTTCATAAGAAGAAGAAGAAGAGCATAGTATGTAATGATTGAGTTTTATGTCTTATGTTAAAGTAGCCACAAGTATTTATAACCCACTTTAAAACTTATACCACTCATTCACAATGTCCACACCACAAATAGGTAGTGGGAAGGTGGAGAACATAAATACTTGGTGGGTTACATCAATCACTTAGTGGGAAAATGTTGAACATGGATCAATTAAGAAGAAAGTGGAGAACATGGATAGCTACCATCAAGTGGTAAAAATGGTTAGTTATTGAGAAGTGGCTTCCAAATAAGGAATCTAGTTGAATAAAAGTGTTTAAACCTAAATCCAATTAGTTTTGTTGTAGTTACACAACAATCTCCCACTAAATACAAGAAAAAACAAACGAAACAATGAAATAGCATCCTAGGTAAAGGAAAAGCTTCACATATAAATATTAATATCTTTTCATTGAATCGATACATAGAGAAATAAGGTAACAACATAGTATATGTAGTAAATTTCTATTAAACTACCTAGTTTTAGGTTGATACCCTATAACACATAACACTTTTAAATTTTATAGTATATTTACGATAAAATTAGCATCTGATTTTAAATGACCTTGTGTACACCTTGGGTACTCTTAGGTGCTCAAGAGAGATAACCTTATTCCCTTATAGAAGGCAACTCACCTTCACACCTAAGTAGATGAGTTAATAAAGTGCATCTCACTAACACCACTATATGTACTTATAGATTCGTTAAGAAAATAATTCTAAACCTCAAAATAAATAGTAAAACCCATCAAGTGCATCACAAAAGTACCACCATTGTTTGTTATAGATTCAAGATGAGCATAAGATAGGCTCAGTTTTATCATTTCCACAAAAGAGAATCCATAAATTATGGCTCAATAGAACCCTCAAAACTAGAATGGATTCATAAGAGCCTATGCAACTTAACTTTATATATAATAGGGATGGGAATTTAGTGTAAAAGAGAAATCATATGGCTTCATTTAACCTCATTGAATTTGTTGTATCATATTAGGTTTGATCCTATTAAATTTAATCACTTTAGGTATCTACCATACCTTTCTCTTCTTTAGGCTTAAGGCCCATCCCTCTTAAAGATTCAAATATCACTTTCATTGGAAAACCTTTTGTAAGAGAATCCGCTAATTCCCCTCTGAATGCACTAACTGTAAGGAGATAACTACTTATTTCAATAAAATCATGATTGATTTATGTCTAACATGAATGTGCCTCCTCTTCCTATTCTACACTTTATTCTCAATGATTCTAGGAGTGGCAAATGGATCACATCATAGTGAACTAATATTAGAACACTAAGTTTCCCCCATAATGGAACTTTTGCTAATAAGTCCCTCAACCATTCGGCTTCCTAACATGCTAATTCAAAAGCAGCATAATCATTGAGGAACATAACACTTCCTATAATCTTAGCATATTTATTCTAAAGTCACACTAGGGCCCTTATTTTTCTTAAGGTGTATGATAGGATCATAAGGAGTTCTCATTGGTATAGTATCATAACAACATTTTTTTAAACTTTCTTAATGTAGTGAGATTAATTGTGCAACATCTCCAATTTTTTACTACAAAAAAATTGTTTTAAAACATTGTTGAAGTAGAAACATAAAAACATTCCTATAAAAAATAGGGTTCTACTGACATATCTAACACAAGATAGAAAAACTATCATTTATTCCATGATAGATATAAGGTTATGATCACAACCAAAATCAAACACTAGAAAAGAAGATGCATAGATAGTATAAAAGATAGAAATAGTTTGATTACATATCCAATAGAATAGCTCTCAAAATACACATCAAACCAAAAGCCATATAGATAGAGAGAACTTAAATATTTTAAAAGAGAAACCAATAAGATACAAAAGATGGTCAATACAATGTAACCTAACTCTCTCTCAAAAAGCCTTTAAGCTCCCATAACAAGGGTTATCTACCGACCGGCTATGTATACCCTTACAAAGTCCTCTACTCATGGGATTGAGAAAAAGACCAAACATATGACCATGTTAAAACACCACATACTAAGTAAAAAAAAAGTTACTCTAATATGTAATTCATTTCATTAAAAGATACAATTTAATACAAGTTAGGTTCATGCGATATAGTAAGATATATTTACATGCATCAATTATATATAACATAACATTTTATGCAACAATAATTTACTCATGGGCACATTAACATCATTTGCAAATGTAGATCATATGGGCGAAGTTTAAGAAAATCAATATCTTTCATCTTATTGATATGATGCATGCCTTACAATTAAAGGAGTTATCATAGATCTCCATAACAAAAAAACATAATAAATAGCATACAAAGAGAACAAGGCCATCCAAGGAATTCACCAAGGTCTTATAATTATTATCTTTGGTATAGATGTGACTACAGATTCCATATTTGATCAAGAAAACCAAACAAGTAGGCTAAGTCCTCCACTATGAAACTAGTTATGGTAGCACTATAGAAAATGAAGTATCAGCCAATAATAATAGAAAACATAGTCCCAAACAATATAATAGGAGAATAGTCCCAATCATCATCTTGCTAGGCATCCTAACCCTTAAATGTCTATACCCCTTAAGTACCTTATAGGTGTATCATATATTAGGAAAGATAATAGACCTAACAAGAGTCCTCCTACTCAAAGGCATATGCACGTAGATGAGTCATAATATAAGCTACCCCTTGGGTACCTATTATGAGAGTTAGAGATATTTAGTCTCAAAGGAACATGCCTAACCTATTTTATCAATTTTCAATGGATTCACGAAGAAGTAATTTATGAGAAGTCACATTCATGACATCATCTCTTTGTCTTATTTTTCCTTATTTTCTCTCTCTTTTATGAGATTTATGAGTGGATTATTTTCTTTTGAAACCTCTATAGATTGTTGAACATCAATTCTCTATCCTTGCTGTCATTATTCCTTTCTAGTATTCAAAATTTATGATGCACATTACCTAGAAAACTACTATCTCACCAATTGATCTCAAAGGTAAAAATGACAACTCTAAACCTTCAAAACCTACCCTGTAAACCTTCAATTTGGGATAAGATTTGAGGTCTCAATTTATACACTCCCTTACCCTTATTTTTACAGTTGAAACCCTTAGTAATTTGAACCCATAGGCTTCATTTTATCCGTTCTTCCCTAACCTTTAAACTATCCTATTCTTCTTTATAATTGCTTCGCCACATTTCCTCTCCTTAAATTTCATTTATGAAATTCCTCTTCTCTTCTAATCCTCCCTCTATATCCTTATTTTTCTAATCTTAAGCAAAATAGGGATAGATTTGGGAAAGGAATGAAGGTTTATTTTCATATCTAGTGTTCTTTGTTCTCTCATTTGGAAGGTGGATTTTATTTGATTTCCTCTCCTAGTTTTGTGATTTTACTAGATCGTCTTTGCATGAATTCAAATTTTTTACTAAGTTTTAATCTAGCTTTCTTGAAAGGTGTTCTAATTAATATATTTAGTATATATTTGACTAAATATTCCATATTTTTTCAAGAACACCAAACAAGTAGGCTAGGTCCTCCACCATAGGAACATTGTCCCAACCAACATATTACTAGATGAAGTACCAACAACTAATAATAGGAAACATGGTCTTGACCAATATAATAGGAACATTATCCCAACCAACATATTACTAGATATCATATCCCTTAAATCTCTACAACCCCTAAGTACCCCATAGGTATAGCATAGTGTAGGAAAAATACTAGGCCCAAAGAAGGTCTCACTACTCAAAGGCACATGCTTGTAGGCGCATTGTAATATAAGCTACCTCTTGGTTAGATATTCTAAGAGTTAAAGAGATTTAGGATCAAACTAATTATTTTATATTTCAGTGATTAATATATAATTAACATGATAATTCATGTTATAGGCGAATCCACATCATAATCTCAAAACTTTTCATATATGAGGATTCTACATTTTCCACTTATGGACCATTATAATAATCCAGGTGACATTTCAATCACCTAACCAATCTTAAGAAACCTTACTCAATTCCGGTTATTCTTCATTTACCCATAATTAGATGTCTAAATAATTCCTATGACCAAGGTGAAACCATGATTAAATATCCAAGGATAAATCATGATGATACCATACAAGATCCCTACAAACAAGTTGAATGGCTCCCAAAAATAATGGACTGGTTTGGGTTAATAAGAAAGCTTAGTATCATACTTGTAGATAAACTAATCCATTAGTTTAAGGACTAAAAAATTAATTGGTCAAACTAGTTGACATATTCTTACAAAGCAATTGAATGATTCCTTCTGGAAACCAAGTCGCCAGAGTCCCCACACCACCCTACTTGTGGCTTAAACTAGCTATCTAGTTTTTTTATAACAACCAACACACAACACTTGATTACTAGTTGACTAGTTGTATAACACCAATTGAAAGGTGTCCAACTAAACTAGTTAACAAGTTCCTCAAGAACTCAATTCCCACATGAAATTTAAGACTAAGTCACAAATTCTTAATCCAAATTTACCCATCATTCCATTAATACAAACCATTTTTCCACTGTAGACCACAACTCTAGCATGCTATAAACTTAATCATAATTGGATTTACACTATATATCAACATTCATGCTTTAGCATTGAAATCTCAACTCAAGGCCCAAACACTACAACATGCTTCATTTTCTTGCAACATATTTCACACACTCCTCAAATCATATTATCAACTTGGTACAACCATTATCATGCCCAAATTCTACTTAACTAATAAAACACAATCAATAAATATTATTAAAATGCTTAAAAATCCTAGCATCATGCTCATCTATTCATCTTTGCATATTTTTACCAAATATATGCTAAATAAGACATTATCTTACCAAAGACCATGCCAACACAAATTCAATACAAACATATAATTTTTATTCCATTCTTTACATAAGTGCAAGAATGATTTACCTCAACTTGTAACAAATCATAACCTTGCTCATAGAACTGAGAAACACAAAGGAAACTCAAATCCTCAACCTTTCCGAAATCTAGGTCCTTCGTGTTTAAGGGAAATTAAGGAAGAGCTAAATAAGTGATTAGAAAGGAGAAAAAAATGAAGGAAAAACAGGCTGAATTCTCAATGGTGTAAAGGAGAAGTGAGGTAAAAAAAAAATGGTTCTTCCAAATATCAATAAAATAAAAAAGCAAGAGAGGGAAGGAGGCAAGTTATTTCAAGTAAAAGGTCCCCCAAAGGTTTAAAATCACAAAAATCTATCCCCCAAACCCTAGATTGATTGTTGCGGGTATCAATGGAAGGGAAATTGAAGCTAAAATGGAAATGACCTATAAATGGAGCATAAAAGGCGTGCCTAGATGCCCAATGTTAGTTTGACTATCAACAATTACAAAAAAGGACACTAAGGCAATATCAAAACTTTGGCAGATGATTCTAAACCCATATTGCATAGATAATCATTTGTTGGATAGGATAGATGAAAGGAAGAAGAAAAAAAACAAAAAAGTGGTGAGCCAACAAATTTTGGTGATTGTATCCCCTAAATTAGATTAAGCTCAAATAAGATTAGAATCAAGGTTGAATAATATCTTAAGAATGATTTTTGAACACATCAAAGCACAATTATCAAGTTACAAGATCAAATAGTAAAGAGTTAGACCAAAACCAAATGTCAAGAGCACACATGTTGCATAAACCTTTTGACTCATTTTTCAAAACTAGTTAATAAGTTTCCACTAATTGATTGATCTATAAGAGACAATTACTTGGTTCTTCCATACTAAGAACCCTAATAGTAGAAGAATCTGTTAACTAGTATTGTAATAACCCCATATTCCACTACCAATCATTTTTGTTTTAAAATATTTCAAAAAAAACAAAAAAAAAACACCTAGAAAAAATATGGTGTTATTTCCAAACTAAACATAGGATAAATTTTTACCACTCATCTTAAGTTAGATAAAAGGTAAAGAAACTTAGCAAAACCTAATCCAAGAAATCGAGTGCAAAAAATAAATAATATTGATACCATAAGTGTTTATAATTTTAACCATCATGGGTCCCCAAAATATCCGAATTCATAGAAGCTAATAAACTAAAAGTACTAAAATATAATAGAATTAAAAAATTAATAAGATAAGACCAAAAATCCTATTCCATTAAGGATATACAAAAGATCTCTAAGTGTCAAACCCCCAAGGCCATAACAAGGTAGGAAAAATACCAACTCTCCTAAAAAACATGAATAATTGTGAGATTGAGTAAGCGACTAAAGAAATAGGTACATTAGTACACTACTTACTAAGTAAGACAAGTTACCTCCTTAAATGGAGTCACAAGCATGCAAGGTCATGACATAAATATCTTGCTTCAGCGATACAACTCGATTTACATCCACTATTTAGGGTCATAAAATACATTAGCATTTCATGCCACATTAGCCTTAGAAAAATCATAAATTATCATGCTTGTTATCATAACGTAGATATCAAGGATAAAGGCTTATAATCACATAATTATATACAGCACACATCCTGGATCAAGTAAAGACTCTAGGTTTCCAGCAAGCCACTGCTACATCCATTTCGTTAGAAATTGATGACCTTTTCTTCTTCAAAAAACTCACAAAGCTCTTCTACAATCCTCTGCATAATTTACCCTTTAGCTCCATCTTCCAAGGTTACATAATTCCTAATATTTTTTATTCTTAAACCATTGTTCCTTTTTTTTAAAAATGGGTAGGATTACAACCCTATGATCTCACAACACCATGGAAGCCATCCAAAATAAAAGTTATAAAGTCTAATCAAAGTTAAATAACCACCAATGGACATAAAATCGATTCCAAGCTAAGTAACCTCCTGTGGACATAAAGTATCGGTTGAAGCTAAATAAACCAACTAGGTGACCACACCCTTTAGTATAGATACCCCCTAGTACATCATCAAGATCTAGAGTAGGTAAGATACCGAGATCTACTAGGATCCCAGCTAACGACAAGCCCAAAGGTGCCAATAAATGCCTAAATTAGTGTTTTATTCAGGATTGGATAATCTAGACCCATTTACTACACGATCATCTTTCAGTTTAAGCAATTAGTGTTTTATTATCCAAGGTTTTGTTATCACATAAGGCCGACATAGCACCCAAAACAACACATCCACATAAGCATTCCATCTTAATCATTTTTACCTTCTAAACCATGTGACAGCGCTTCCATTAGTTCTTAGCCAAGTTTAATCCATCCATTAGGAAAATCTACATATGCCAAGAAACTAGATTACATCATCCATTTGTAGCATCATAGCATATATTCTCTAATTTTTCCCATTAAAACCATCTAAAGTCACTTATTAACAAATACCATGAATTATGAACCAATCAATACAACTAATAGGTTGGTTAATTTATGCCAACATGTGTGTTTTCACCATTAAGGAATCATGTTATAGCATAATATAAAATCTCAACCATACTATGATCAAAAGAATTAAAGACAACACTCTTTGGCGGAATTGGTCAATTAGTTTGGGAAAATCAGCCGATTAGGTTGGTTCATCCAAATCCTATAGTTTCCTAACGAAACTAGACGAGTAGTTTTGAAAACTCAGTTGGCGGGTTTAACTAGAGATAATCCAAGGTCATTACAAGCAAACCAATTTGTTGGTTAGGTGATGTCGGCCAAATATATCTATCGATAAGTATACCAGTCACAAGTAATACAAGGTATAATGAGTACCATATTATTATTCCTAGAGAGAATACATAATGACATGATGACCCTAATCACTCTAATCAAGTATAGTCAATATAAATCAAGTAAAGAAATAACTAACTCTAAATAAATAATTTTTAATTAACTAAATTAAACTAAAACAAAATCAAATATAATATAATATAATTAAAATTAATAAATAAAAGGTGCCAAAGAATCCAAATTTCACCATTATCCAATTATAATGACCAAATAATTAATTATCCAATCTTTTCAATGGCTAGATATGTGCCAACGAGAATATTTAACTACTACACTCTCTCGAGCTACATAGTTTGATTGCTAATTATCAGTCTCACTATTTCTAGTTAAAGGATTTAAATAAAGACAATGCTTTAGGTTCAATTAATTACTTTTCCTTTCTTATTGTTGAAGAAATTATGTAATTGTTCTCTCAATCCATTAAATTTCTATTTATAATATTTAACCTAAATTGGGGAATCAGCTTTCGTATTTTTTCTCGACTTTTCAAATGCTAATTAAAGGTGATTGGTCTACTAATTAGGCATAATCTAGAATAATAGCATAAAATACATAGAGTAATGTATTAACCAAGAAATCAATTTATCTACCAGTATGAAGAATAGGGTTTCACTATATCGTTGGTAAAATAAAATTATAGCAAGCTATTCATTAAAATAAAAATAATTAAATTAAAAATAGAATCTAAATTATACACAAAATATTGAACATGAGAATATTTGAATATAATATACTACCACTTCATATTCAAAACAAGAGCTAAAAAAACAATATTATATTATACGGATTGGCAGCATTGAATTTTTTCCTCCTTGGCTTTGGCATAGTGACGTCATCTATTCATAAATTTTTTTTCTCTCTCAATAATTGATAACACTAGTACCTTTTTCTATTTCAGCTTTTCTTTGGCCTTCTCCTTTTACTACTACCTTTGTATCTATTATCATATACCTATACATATACACACACTGAATATCTCTTATTTTTTGGTTGCAAAATATTGGAAAAGGTTATAATTGACAAGTTAAACACATATCTTTTTCTTTCTTCTATCTTTTTTTACATGGTGGTTGCTATTTCTAAAGTTTATTGATGTTATATCTACTGAAGTTATAAAGATGATGATGATAATAATAATAAATAGTAAATAAAAATTAGTACATACAAATCCAAACTTTCCTAGTCCCATACACCTTATCCCAACCTTAACTTTAATCTAAATTTAAACCCTAATGTACTCCAATTTTAGAAATAATAATATGAGAAATTTTAGTTGTATAAATCAATATTATATTTACACTAAACTTTGGATAAATTAAATCCAAGTTCCAACGTGAAATTTATGGTCAAAATACCATAGGGTGTCAATACCCATACGACAATCATCTTTAAGCTTTAAATTAATTAAATACATGATATTATTACAAATTAAGCACATAATTACCATTAATATAAATAAACTCACATATTATTCAAATAAATAATAAAAATATCAGAGTAAAAGGGTATAAAATATGTATAAAAAAATATTAGTACATCGTTAGACAAACCAATTAATTGTTCTAAAAATTAGTTGATTGGTTTCCTCCCAAACAACATTACAAGCATTTTAAACATAATTAAGGCTCAAAAATCCAACCATATCAATATCATAACATCACCATTATTGAAAACATATGTCACACATGCTCAAATACTAATCATGCTACAATAAAAAAGAATGAATAGTAACATCTCATGAAATCGTATTTTTTCTTAGAATTTCTAAATATGATAGCAAACATCACCAAACTACTAACATTGCCAAACAAACATACAAGGGTCATAAATTTTCTAACTTTACCGATTCAAATGCTCATTCATACCACATTTTAAATACAAGAATGACTTACATGAAAGCTTAGAAAAATTACACACCAAGAAAGTAAAACCTTTAGTAGAAAGATTTCAACTCTCAAAAGCTTAAAACAAGATATTAAAACTCAAAAACCTTCTTACAATTCTCTTAATTAAAAATAATGAACTAGGATAAATAACACAAAATATACCACCTCCGAGGAGATTCCATGAAATCATATAAAACATGCCTCAACTTTTCACAAATCTAACCCTTTTCCTGTTTAAGGATTTAACAAGAGGTAGGTAATGAAAGGATAAGAAGAAATGAAAAAAAAATAAGAATCAAGACTCAAGATGAATAAGAATGGAATATAAGTGTGGGAAAACTCAAAATATTTTTGATGGCTGAAAAGAGGTAAAAGGGAAAGAGGATTAGGGCTATACATAATCTGAGAATCTATTAAGGAATAAATGAGAGAGGATTATCAAATCAAATCCCTAATTTTACCATTTGAAATTGGAATATACATGGAAAATTTATCAAGAATGGGGCTAACTTTCTTCTCAAGGCTCAAATGGTGATTTTTAAAGGAAATAGGTTGTGATTTTCCAGAGCAAGGTCAAAAGCAAGATGAGAAATGGGTAGATTAGCATGGGAAACAAATATTTTAGTCATGTACAGATAGTTTAGAACACATCTCTCATTTTAGAGTTGTAAGGAGGAGAGAGGAAAATAATATTAGGGATAAAAATCTCCTACCCTTTTCTTGTCAAAATCAGCCCTTAAAATCCTCTTGAGGGAAAGAAAATCTAGGGTAAATGCTCAAAAATGTTTAAAGGTTACTCAAGAAGTAATTAAGAATTGGATTATAAATTTCTCAACCACATGAAGAATTTTTCAATAAAAATCCATGCTTAAAGTATCACTCAACTCAACAAATCAATCAATCGGTTTGGATAACTAGTCAACTCATCTGCAAACCAGACAACATGTGTTTCCCAAAGACTTGATTCCATCAAATAGAGTATTTTTTGAAAAAGATAAATCAGTTGATTAATTAATTGAACCTATTACCTGGTACGCTAATAAAACTCATTTTACTCAATTTCCCATGCCTTTTCCAATCCCTATTCAAATCAAACCCAATGTATATTTATAAATCAAGACTAAATCTTATCTAAAATCAATTAAAATAATAATTTTCCATTTTATGAATCTTAAATTATGGAATATTAAATTAATACGCCATAAAAGAGGTTGCACCCCTAAAGACTACTAAACAAAATTAAGAAACATCATTTGATACACAAAATACACATATCTTAGTAAATCAAAACGAGGAAAAATGGGTAACTACCCTTTAATAGAAAAGGTTACACCAAAAGGTAGCATATTAAGAGAACATATAAGGGTACTGTGTGCAAGTCACTTCCTCAACCTCCCATGTGGCCTCCTTAGTACTATGTCATCACCAAAGGGCCTCCACTAGAAAAACTCTCTTCATGTTTGTCTTTCTTGTCGTTATGTTTAAAGTGCTCACTAATCGTTCCTCATAGGCCAGTGACTCATCGATCGCCAATGTCCCAAACCAGATGACATGCATCGGATTTTCTATGTATTTTCTCAATTGAGAAATGTGAAATAAGTTGTACACATAAGATAACTATATAGATAGCGCTAACCAATAAGGAACCTCACCAACTCATTCTAAGACTCTGTATGGTCTAATATAACTCTAAATAATTTTCCTAGTCCTTAATACTCCCTTAGTGGTAGAGACCTTCAAAAGGTCTTTATCGAACACCTTATAACTATCTATCCTTCTTTCTAATCTACATAACTCTTCTTCTAATTTTAGATAGCTCTCATATAATCCTAAATCAGTCTAATATGTATCACCATCTCCTTAATCATATCAAGTCCCAACACATTTGTCTCACTAACATCGCTCTAACATAAGGGACAATGGAATTTCCTCCCGTTTAATGGCTCAAAAGATGTCATTATGAATCTTATAGGAGAACTCAATCAAGTCTAGGTGGGCCTTCTAACTGCCTCTAAAATCCAACATATATGCAATAAGCATAATCTCTAAGGTCTAATGGTCCTCTCTATATGACCATCCATAGTTGGTTGAAAAGTATGATACCCTATATTTTTTGAAACTTATTGAATGAAAATTTTTGGTGTTTAAAAAGATTTCATGGTTTTTGATATTGATTTCCAACTATAATTAGGTTTGAGAAAAAGTTAGATTTGAATAAGGTTGGGAAAACACATTAGACATGTTTTTAGGATGATGGATCGACTAGTAATATGAATCAATTAACTTATTAATCATTTTAGCTAAAGGTATTTTCATAACCAAACCAATCGATTGGTCTAGGGGATCAATCGATTAGTCATTAGAATGGTTGATTGGAAGGCTAAACCAATCAACTGGCTTATTAAGTTGAGTACATTTTTGAAACCCAACTTTATGTTGGAAGGATGTGTTTAAAGATTTTGAGATGGGAAAATATGTTCCTTCAATAGAGCAATCACCATGTATGGGCATGGGACAAAACATTATCTCTTTACACACCTGCTTAAATCCCATGATAGGTAAGTTATGTCCTTGCTCGATCAAATCTTTCATTAAATCTGATATTTTGTCTTTTTCTTCCTTGCAGGATAAAGATGATCATCACGAGGAAGGATTTGGTGAAGTAGCTCTGAAGTGGACGTATCCACCTTGAACGAGAAAAATCGAGATCATATCAGGCTGAAGGCATAAAAACAAGCGCTAGTTGGGAGGCAACCCAATGTCATAAGGGAGTTTTCTATCCTCCAGTTATTTATTTATTCATTTATTTTATTTTCTCCATACTTTAAATTATATGTTTCCTTAGTTGTTTAAACATTGAAGACAATGTGTGATTTAAGTGTGGGGGTGTTTGTTTTATGTTTTCGCAAAAAAAAAGAGAGATAAAAATTTTTTAGAGTTTTTAGAGTGTTTAATATTTTTAGAGTCGTAGGAACCCTTAACTAGTTAATGAGGAATATATCTTTGAAATCTAACGAAAAGATGATCATGAAATTGAGATAAAGTAAGTGAAGATTTTTTGTGTTAATTTCGATATAGGGAACACATATCTATGTGTCTACATATGAATAGAGAAAGAACATGTATAATTTTTTAACCACCGACATGGCATGTTGAGATTCATCACATTCCTCAGTGAGCCTTTGAACCATATATACCTTATTTTTCTGAGCAAAAATTCATGAAATCATCTATTTTTCTTGGCTTCAAAATTTCTTTTTAAACCTCATATGGCTTCAAACCCTCGATTAATTAAATCAAGAAATTTGTTGGTGACCACCTGTGTTCCTTATATCCCAAATCAACCTTTCATACGTAAATTTCACGCCCGTGCAAACTTTACACATCCCATGCAACCTCTCGAAATTTTCATACAAACCCTAAATCCCATGCAATCATTAACCCCCATGCAAAACCCTAACTCCACCATGCAAACCCTAATACCACCATACAACCATTAATACGACCATGCAAACCCTAATACCACTATACAACCATTAATACCACCATGCAACCATTAATACCACCATGCAATCCCTAATACCACCATGCAAACCATTAATACCACCATACAAACCCTAATACCACCATGAAAATTATTAATACCACCATACAAACCCTAATAACACTATACAACCATTAATACCACCATGCAACCATTACTACCACCATAAAAAACCCAAGATTCCGTCATACAAAATCTTAAATTCAATCCACACAAAACCAAATATTCATCCATACCAAACCCTAGAATAGATCATCTCATACAAAACCATCAATTAGATTCTTCCATACAAAATCATAAATTAGATTCTCCCATATAAAACCATAAATTATCTCCTCCCCCACAAAACATTTCTTAAGATAACAAATTTCTAACCACCGACATGGTATGTTGAGATTCATCACATTCCTCAGTGAGCTTTTGAATCATATGTACCTTCTTTTTTTGAGCAAAAATACATGAAATCATCTATTTTTCTTGGCTTCAAAATTTCTTTGTAAACCTCATATGGCTTCAAACCCTCGATTAACCAAATCAAGAAATTTGTAAACCTTTGGCTGCAAAATTGTATCCATTTGCAGATTCTCGAGATAACAGATCAACTTCTCCACTGCCTCATAACATTTCTCCCTAGATAGAATACATTTGTTGTTACTTTTGTCTATGCCTTCAAAACAGGTGAAGCCAAGTCTTCCCTATGGAGATACATAGCCAAAAATTAATCTGCTCACTCAATTTCCCTAGATTGTTATTGGTGATTATGAGACCATTTTGACTACTGATGAAAAAATAGGTGGTATCTTGCACCATGGAGATATGCAAGATTTTAAAGATTGTATTGATGGTTGTGGTCTAGGCTCCATCCGTTTTGTAGGTCCCTCTTTCACCTGGTGTAACAATCAAGATCCCCCACACAGAGTTCACTGCCTACTTGATAGAGGGCTGGGAAATAAACACTGGTTTGATGAATAAGCTAAAGGCTATATCAAGAATGTTCCTCACTGCCTGTCTGACTATAACTTCCTAGAAGTATACCTCAAAGTCTTAGATATTAAGGGTAGGAAGCCATTTAAATTCAGTAATTTCCTTACCTCCCATCCCCAATTCCTCAAAAAAGTAAAAGAGGCTTGGGATGTCCAAATTACAGGATCAAAGCAATTCGAGGTTGTCCAAAAATTGAACAGAATAAAAGTTGTTTGCAAATCTTTTAGTAAAAGCAATTTTGGGAACATTACTAAAGTTATGGATAAGGCAAAAAAGAGCTGGGATGATATCCACCATCTCCTCCTCACTGACCCTATGAACCCCACCTTTATTCAGCATGAGAAGGCAGCCAAAAAGCGGTGGTGGGAAGAAAGGATCATTGAAGAAAGATTTTTTCAGCAGAAGGTAAAAACTAATTTCATCAAGCTGGGTAATGGAAACTACTCCTACTTTCATGCCAGGGTTAAGGAAAGACAAAGCTCTAATCCCCTCACTTGACTTCACAATGAAAGTGGCACTCAGCTAACTAGCTAGAAGGAAATTGAATCTGAAATCCAAAACTTATATGATCACCTACTAGGCACTGCCAACCCCAGACTTTCAGCCATTGACATTCAGGTCCTGCAGAAAGGCCCTCTCTAAAATCTCACCACAGCAGAAATAATTTACTGCACCCAATCTCTGATTTGGAAATAAAACAAGTTGTATTCAATATGGGTGATTTAAAAGCCCTAGGCATAGATGGTTCTAATGCATATTTCTTCAAACAAGCTTAGCCTGTGGTGGGTAAGGACATTATCTTGGCTGACCAACAATTCTAGAACTTGGACATCTTTTAAAGACCATGAACAACACTACACTCCACCTCATCCCCAAAAAAAGACTGCTACAAAAATCACATAGTACAGACCCATTTCCTGTTGTAATGTTATATAAAAAATCTTTTCTAAGGTGACTACAAACAAAATCACTGGTGTGTTGGGTGAAATTATAACCTGTAACTAATCAGCATTTGTTCCAAGGATATGGATTGGTGATAATATCATGCTAGCTCAAGAGATCCTCAGGAAGTATGGCAAGAAGAATATTAGTCCAAGGATGATGCTAAAAATTGACCTTAAAAAAGCTTTTGACTCCCTAAAATGGCCTTTTATTCAAGCAATTCTATTAGGCTTGAACTTCCCTTCTCACATTGTGCATTTCATCATGCAATGCATTACAACTGTTCGATATTTAATTTCCATTCAAGGCTCTTTATGCAAAATTTTTCAGGGGAAAAGAGGAATTAGACAAGGAGATCCACTGTCCCCTTACATTTTTGTTATTGCCATGGAGTATCGCAGCAGGCTACTTCACACCCTATAGGGATGCAAAGATTTTAAACCCCATCCAGACTGTAAGAAATCAAAAATCATTAGCTTATGCTTTTTTGATGACCTCCTCTTACTCTGCAAAGGAAATATAGCCTTTCCTAATGCCTTACATCAATCTTGGAAACATTTAGAAAAACTTCAGATCTAGTGGTTAATCCTCAAAAAAGTGAGGTATTTTTTGGAGGCCTTGATGTTTCAAGAAAAAAATACATCCTATCTCAGCTTGGTTTTAAAGAAGGTGCCTTTCCTTTCAAATATCTAAGCGTTCCTCTAAATTGCACAGCTTTATCCATCTCCTTCTAGCAGCCACTCATTGATAGGATCACAGCACAATTGTATTCCTGGACAAATAAACTTCTAAGCTATGCTGGTCGTCTGCAACTACTACAATCTGTGATCTTTGGAATAACTAACTACTGGCTGCAGGTCTTTCTCTTACCCAAAACTGTCATTCATCATATTGAAACTCTCTACAGAAAATTTTCTGGTCTAACATGGACTCATTGAAAAGAAAGGCACCCATTGCCTGGTCCAAAATATGTCTGCCCAAATAGCAAGGAGGTCTCAATATAAAATGCTTAGAGACCTAGAATATAGCTTGCATTGCAAAATATTTTAGGAAACTCACTGAACTCAAAGAAAGCTTGTGGGTTAAATGGGTTCATGAGAAATATATTCGAGATGGCTAAATTTGCCAGATCAAACCCCCACAAGACACCTCCCAGACTCTAAAGCAAATCTTAAGCATGCAAAAGTATGGTACTGAATTTTTCAGTACCTATGGCTCTATAGGAAAACTCTTAGTAAGTAGCCTTTACAATACACTCAGAAGACATGCTCCCCCTGTTCCACGGGCAGACTTGGTATGGAATCACCCAGGCTTACCCAAACATAAGCTTGTAACATGGATGGCATGCCATGAAAGCTTGATTGTAAAAAACTCAGCTGAAGAAATGGAATATTCTAAATGATTCTCAATGCTCAAGTTTCCTTCAAGATGATGAGGACACCAATCATCTCCTTATTCACTGCCCCTATACCCACATTATTTGTAGATCAACCCTTAATTGACTTATGCTTCCTCATAGGTTCACTACATGGCAAAGCTATCTTTCTTGGATGATTAACATCACCGGCAAAGGTAGAGGTAAAGGAAAAATATAAAAGGGCCTCATTTGCAGCCACTATATACCATATTTGGTGCAGCCGTAACATTGCCATCTTTCAATTCAAGCAACCCCTCCCAATGAGAGTCACTCGAAATATGATATCTGAGCTTTTTGTTTGCTTTAGCACTATCAAAAACACAAATGCTCAAAGATACCTTAGCATGATTGATAAATGGGGAAATTGATGTATAGGTGGTTTGAGGTTTTGATGTAATTTTAAACCATTGATGTACTTTCCTTTTTGGTAATGATATTACTTTATTACCAAAAAAATGGAACCTTGATAACCCCATTCAAAATTTCCCTAAAAGATTCTTGGCCTTTCTTATGATGCATTTGGCTAGAAATGCTACCGTAAGCTAATCGGAGAAGTTTAATTCACACAATTGTGGGGGGAGATGACCTCAACTTTATCTTATTCCACCTCTCTCCTCTTCACACATCTGGAGTCGTTAATTTGATTCCATGCCTAATTATGTTTATCTAATAGATTCCTCCTATATTAACTTTCCATTTACCCTAGTATGTTTGGCATTTCTTGACTAAATCGACCTACACCTCTCTAGAATCACCAATTTATTCCTAAAAGAGAGGTCAACCTATATTGAATGAAACATGCCCGTTCAACTCAAATTGGAAGGGTAAGAATCAAGATTTTTGATTTGTGTTGGACCATGCTTGTGATTGTATCAATTTGTTGTTTATAAGTAGCCATAATCGCCCTTTTTATTCACTTTTCTTTCGGCCACCAAAAATACCTTAGCCCTCTAGCACTGGCCCTCTCCCCTCTCCACTTTGAGCATTGCATTCAAATTATTTTTCTATTCTAATCCTATCTCTATCTCTCTCTTAATTATTTTTGACCAAGAAAGAGTTTTATTTAAGAGAAAGTTGAGTTGATTCCAACATAATCTTTTCTATTTTCTCTTGGGTGTGGTATGTCTGTTTTCTCTTTCTATTTCAATTTCTCATGTATGAAAAATATTTAATGATTTATGTTTTTAAACATATTGTTTTTAAGGTTAGAAGTTGAGATTTCCTCCTTAGTGGAGATTTTACAAAAATACTAAGCCATTCCTACTTCTAAAATGTGGCTTGAATAAGCATATATAAGGTGATGTATTCTACAAAATGTTGATTTCATAAGCTTGCATTAGAATTTGATTTTAGATGGATGGATGCTAAGTAAATTATGGATCCTAAGGAAACGCATAATTTTAGGTAAGCATTAGTCAAATTGATTAACGGTAAAGAATGATTCAGTTTAGAAACTTGTTGATTTTTTCCATGTTGTTGTGTTGTGCTTTGATTGGGTTATGGTAATAATTTGGGGTGTAATTTAGATGAAAAAACATATGTTATATGATGTTTAGGAGTACACCAATCTACTAGCTTGGTAAAACCAAATGACTAGTATTTAGAACAATTGATTTGTTGGCCCAAAGTGATCGACCAGTTGGTCTATAGTGACCTTGGCCTTTATCTCTACTTAAACCCATCAACTAGTTTGACAAAACTAATCGAATGGTATATGAGCAGTTGACTGCTTTGTCCAAACAAATTGAGAAGTTTGAGGGAACCCTAGGTTTGGTTGAGCCAAACCAATAGACTGTCAGCCCGAACCGATTGACTATTTGGTACAAGTGATTGACTAATTAGGCCAGATTGATCGATTAGTTTAGATAGTTTGTGTGATTTTGAAATCTAGGCATAGATATGTCTTACGATTGTGATTAACACTGTTATATGACTATTTATTGCGTAAGATACACATGATGACATAAATTAAACCTAATGGATTAAATGAACCATAATTCATGGCATACTCAATGGGCACTGTAAAGCCTTGATGGGTAAAACCAAGTAAAAATTTGACGACTTTGAAAGGGTTGATGAAATATAGACTTTGTTTTGGATGGATTAATATAACAGATTTGGTTAATATTGAGTAAGAATTAATGGAGATCTCACATAAGGTTATCGATGGAAATGGTTAACATGGAATAAGTATGTGGATGTCTAACTTGCATAGTTTATGGGCCTTGTGTGATCAAGTAACCTCAATAATATTGTACTATCATGTAAAGTGAAAGATAATTGAATTATATATGATTTTGGGTTACCTGATCCTCAATTAGCTACTAAAGGTTAGTCTACCTTTGGGAATTTATTGGTGCCTTTAGACTTTGCCTTCAAGTTAGATCCTATTAGATCCAAGTGCTTTACCTACTCAAGACACCAATGATGTAATAGAGGGTATCAATACTAAAAAGTCTGGTTACCTACTTGGTTTTTGGCTTAGGCCTAGACTTATGTCCATTGCCAAATACTTGGCTTTATCTCCATTAGTGGTTACTTGGAATTAAGAGAAATTTACGTCCTCTGGTTTAAATAGACTTCCATGGTATATGAGACCATGGGGTAGTACACAATCCATCACTTAATAATAATCAGAATGAGTAATTGGATAATAACTTGGAAGAGTGTTTGGATAAGAATTTGATTAAGTATTTACATAAGAATAAAATAAGAATGAGGATGAAATGGAAAATAAAAGAAAAGGAATGGGAAATAGAAATAATGATTGTAAATGAATGACATAATGGATTGTGTAAGTTGGAAAATAAATCTAATGAAAAACCGTGTGAATGGATGGTACAAACCCTAGTTGTCATTTGAATAACCAAGTTCCCTAGGAAACTTCAATCAAAAACACCTGGTATTTTATCCTTAGGAAAATCTTAAAATTGTGGACATGCATCCCATCATTGGATTCCACCTTAGGAGCGAACTGAACCAAGTTCATAAACCTCATATAGTACTCCTCCACCGACATACTCCTTTACTATAGTTTCTTGAACAAGTCTTACTTCCCCATACAAAGATGACCGGGGTAGAATATAGCTCAAAGTACCTCAAAGAAAGGTCCCCAAGCTTTAGGCTCTTCACCTATACACTAAACGCTCCTCTACCATATGTCTATTTGACACCTAAGGTAATACACAACCATATCCATCCTCTTATGCAACCACCATCTACATGTAATGAAGGTCTTTTCTATGTCCTTAATCCATCTCTCCATGATTTTAGGGTCTTCCTTAACCAGGAATATTGATGGGTGATTATGTTCGACCCTCTTGATCCAATCCTCTAGGACAAGTGTTGGTACCGGTGGTGGTAGAGGTAGTGGATATGGTGCTTGAATTGCTTGAGTCCTAATGTCACTCGCTGCCAATCCCCGGCAACGGCGCCAAAAACATGACACGTTCCTACCCGCAAGTGCATGGGGTCAGAGTAGTAGTCAAGGTCGATCCCACAGGGATTGGTGAATGACCACTAGGACAATGATAGAAATTAGCTATGTCTAGACAACGAGATGATCTTAAATAAAAAAACTTTAAGATAAAATAACAAAAATAAATAACTAAGCTAAAAATAAAGGAAAATAGCACTCAAGTGACTCAAATAAATTAAAGACCTAAGGTTCTGGTTCATCGCCCCCGATCCTCACATGTAATCAAATATCACATCACAAAATAATTCAACAATCATAATCAATCATGCTAAGAAGGATAGAAAGTGTTTTCCTTTCTCAAGCCACAACCACCCTATTACATATCTATGGCCATAACTATCTCTAGCTTAGAGTCTAATAGAATGTAATGCATTAAAGTCCATAAAATTTCCTCCGTTATTGTTGTAGAGGTCAAATCGATCGTCTCTCGACCTAAAATTTAATCTCCCGTTGTGCTATTGGGTCTAATACTGGATTATCTCTCGATCTCACAAGTATTTCCCACACCAAAAATCAGAACCCGACTGTGGTTCATAAATCCGTCAATCAATCTATAACACAACACATAGATTATGAATTGAATAAAAAAGGATGCAATAATTCAACAAATTAGGATTGGGGAAAATTCCCCTTCACCTTAGCACAAGATCTATCCAATCAAATTTATAGCAAGAATAATAAAAACAACAAGAGATTCCATAGAGAGAGAAAAGATTATTAGATAATACCCTTGATGTTCACAAATTCTTGCAAAATTTTAACTTCTTGAACCTCGGTCTCTAATTTACAAGAGAGATCTTGATGAATTAGGGAAGAGGATTGAGAAGAGAGAAAATAAAGGGAGTGGAGGCTTCTTCGAGATATTAGAATGAGAGTTTTTATATTACTGCCTCATGGATCCCTAGGGTATCGATAAAGATGGGCTTCTCGTGTCAGCTTTGACAATGATGCGTAGTTTGACCATAACGTTTTCATCATAACTCTGATTAAGTTGATTTTGGATGCGTTGGAAATATATTAAAAAGGTATACAACTTTTATGTTGAAATCTTCTCCAAATTCAGATTTTTTCTTGTTTTCATTTTATTCCAGAATTTACATTTTAGCTCTAAATCTCTTTCCGCTTTAACTTTTTCTCGTCTTTTCTCCTTTTTTATCCTTTCTTATCCCTTTAAGCTTATTCTTTTTTCCATCCTTCATGATTTTTTTGTTGCTTGAGACCCTGCAAATTTTCACAACACAAAGGAAGTAACAAGAACAAAAAGGAAGAATTCCAACTGAAATTAGAGGTAAAAACTCTTATATACCTTAGGAATAAGATGAAAAAGTCACACTTATCAACTCCCCCATGATTAAACATTTGCTTGTCCCCAAGCAAAGTAATACAAAAAGCCCATCATGAGGAAAAAGAAAATTAGTAGGATCCCTTTCTCATAAAAGAGTGTTTAGCCCTTTAATAGCACAAGAGTCAAGTAAGGAGCAATAAGACCCAAAAATATAACAATTAAAAGCTCACAATCCTTTTTCGAAAGATATTTAATTTTCCCCCGCGTGTGAGAAATGTAACCATGCTATCGAGCTCTAGGGACCTGCCATGCAACAAAGGACATCCAACGGTGGACAGCAGGCAACCATATACCAACTCACTCATCCCTCAAAGTTTTGAATTAGAATTCTCATTTTAGGTCTTGTGGACACACCTTTCATGTGTTTTATTGTATTTGAAGATTCCACTATAGTCCTCTCACTCATGATCAAGATCATCCATATGCTTGGAATGCTTTTCGATTCTTCACCACTAGAAAGACTTAGAACACACAAAATCAAGAGGTCTTATTAGGGTTCTAATGGGGCCATGGGTTAAAAGGTTAGGATGGAATTTTTTTTTTTTGGAAGTGGATTTAAAATTCTAGTACCAATGAGATATCAATACTTTTTTTAATAACATATATTTTACCATCCCAACTTTTCATCACGAAACACACGCACCCAAAACTTCTTATTGATTCTTCTTCTTCTTCTTCTTCTTCTTCTTCTTCTTCTTTATAAGAGATATATCAATTTGCTTTTCATCATACAAAAACATTTACTCTTTCACACCTCCCCCATGCTTAGATTACATCATACTCCCAACTTCATTTTTTTTCAAATTGCACAACAACCATTGATTCTAGACATAGGGAGGGATAAAGGAAATTGGGTTACATGTGTGGTTAGATTAAGAAAAATGGCCATAAGCACAACAGGGTTAGCAAAGGATAAAATGTGAAGGTCAGGCTATTTGGCTAATTTAGGTTATGACAAAAAAAAACAAGCACCTCTATCATTTTAATGCACGTCTAAGTCATATGTGGCTTTGAAGAAAACCATTACAAGTTCTAGTTTCCCAAGTCATGGTGGGAGACACACACAAAAGAAAAAATAAGAGACTGTAGTGATGTATCATTCTAAAGGCTCAAAGTCTCACTAGGTCCAAAATTCTCTAATTCTAACACCTTTTGGCAAAGAGTAAATCATCATAAGTCAAAATACAATACCACAAGAATGTTAACGCATGCATAACCCCAAAAATCTCAAACACAATTACACTTGTCTCATAACAATGCAACCAAAACATTTAAGCACATAGAAATCCATTTTCAAAAGATGAGTTAAAGGGTCTTATCATGCAAAACTAAACACTCATGCCATTGCAAGACAAAACATACTCTTTAATATCATCAATGAAGGGTCATTTCCTTTTCTTTTCTTTGTTTTTTTTGCTTTTTTTTTAGATAGATATCCAAAAGAAATAACCAAGGAAAAAGATAGCAACACTCATCAAAATAAAATAGGGAAGAACATAATACTAACCAAATGACAAGAATAAGCCATCTTCTCCCCCATGCTTATGTATCATATTGTCCTCAATGTGAGGGAGGAAAAAAATCCATGGATCAATCTAATGGAGGAGGTGGTAGAGGTTAGTGGATGATGTAATGGTGATTGTAGTGGTGGCGGGATGGCAGCGGCGTGATGTAGTTGTGGCAGTGGAGAATTTGGTAGAGGTGCAAAGAATTTGCTTGGTCAATTTCATACCTTCACACTCTAAAAAATTGACCATGGTCATCACTCGAATTAGAATTTCCACCTTACCACCTACAAATCCATCAAACAAAATCCATAAGGAATCAAAGAGCAAACAAACCAAGGAAACCAAAATAAGAAAATTAAATAAATTAAATAGAATAAAAAATAAAAATAAATGGGTTGCCTCCCAAAAAGCACTTGTTTATAGTCATTAGCTTGAGTTTCTCGCTTCACTTAGGATCATCTAGAAGAATGGTGGTTTTGAGGGCTGCAACCTCACCACCTTCATACACCTTCAACCTTTGCCCATTCACTTTGAATGGTTCTTTATCAAGGCTAGATATTTCGACTACTCTAGATGGAAAAACTTGTCTGATTGTGAATGGTCCTGACCATCCAGATCTAAGCTTTCCAATGAACAATCACAAATGAGAATTAAATAGAAGCACTTGTTTCCCCACTTCAAATTCTCATTTGGTGATGCGTTGATCATGAGTCCTTTCGTGAGCTCCTTGTATAGCCTAGCACTCTCATATGCCTTAAGTCAGAATTCATCGAGTTTATTCAATTGAAGGAGCCTCTTCTCACCTGCAACTTGCATATCAAAGTTAAGGAGACGGGTATCCCAAAATGATTTATGCTCAAGTTCTATAGGGAGATGACAAGATTTTACAAAAACAAGATTATAAGGGGACATTCCAATGGGAGTTTTAAAAGTTGTTCGATAAGCCCATAGAGCATCGTCAAGTTTTAAGGACCAATCCTTTCTAGAAGAGTTAATCATTTTCTCAAGAATTCTCTTAAGCACACGGTTTGACACCTCCACTTGACCACTAGTTTGAGGATGGTATGGGGTAGAAACCTTATGGTTAACTCCATACTTACTCAAAAGAGCATTAAATGCTCTATTGCAAAAATGAGAACCCCCATCACTAATGATACTCTTAGGTGTCCCAAACCTTGAAAAGATATTCTTCTTAAAAAATTTGGTGACGACTTTTGCATCATTTGTGGGAGTGGCTATAGCCTCTACCCACTTAGATACATAATCAACTACCACAAGAATATATTCATTAAGCATAGACTTAGGAAATGGTCCCATAAAATCAATTCCCCAAACATCAAATAACTCCACTACAAGAATGTTTGTCAGGGGAATCTCTTGTTTTCTAGAAATATTTCCCATTCTTTGACACTTATCACAAGTCTTAGCAAAGGAGTATAAATCATGAAATAAGGTAGACCAATAGAATCCACATTGCAAGACTTTTGCGGCTATTTTTGTGGGGCCGAAATGGCCACCACATTCTTTACTATGACAATGAGATAGTATAGAATGCATTTCATGCTCAGGGATGCATCTTCTAATGAGATGTTCAGCACAAATCTTATAGAGGTAGGGATCATCCCAAAAGTAATACTTCGGATCACATAAGAACTTCTTCCATTGATGAAAGGAAAGATCATTGGGTAAGATTCCACATACAAGATAGTTCGCAATATCAGCATACCAGAATGATTTGTAACAGCGTAGAGTGTCTCATTGGGAAATGCGTCTTGAATAGGTGTAGGTTCCTAATTGACCTCGTAGGTATAGGGTAAATGATAAAGATGATCAGCTACTTAATTATCACTACCCTTCCTATCCCTGATTTCCAAGTCGAACTCTTACAACAATAAAATCCACCGAATGATTCTGGGCTTTGCATCCTGCTTAACAAAAAAGATACTTCAAGGCAGCATGGTCAGTATAGATAATGACATTGTTAAGTAATAGATAAGAATGAAACTTGTCAAAGGAAAAAACCATAGCTAGCAATTCTTTTTCAGTTGTTGCATAATTCATTTGTGCTGAATTCAAAGTCTTGCTAGCATAATATATAGTATGAAAAAAATTGTCCTTACGTTGCCCCAAGACTACTCCTATACCAACATCACTAGCATCACACATAATTTCAAAAGGTAAATTCCAGTCAGGAGTAAAAAAAATCGGAGCATCCACAAGTTTTGCCTTTAAAGTGTTAAAGGCAACTAGACATGCATCAAAAAAGAGAAAGGGCACATCTTTAGCCAACAAATCACAAAGAGGTTTTGAAATTTTTGAAAAATCTTTAATGAAGCGTTTATAGAAACCTGCATGACCAAGGAAAGTACGTATATCTTTCACACATGTAGGGGGTGGCAATTTCTTAATGACTTCAATTTTTGCTTTGTCTACCTCTATCCCTTTGCATGAAATCTTATGCCCTAAAACTATTCCTTCCTGGACCATCAAATGACACTTTTCCCAATTTAGAACTAAATTTGTATCCTCACAATGCTTAAGAACAAGCTCAAGATTATTAAGCATGCATCAAATGACAACCCAAAGACCAAAAAATCATCCATAAAAATTTCCATAAATTTTTCAATCATATCATGAAACAAAGCCATCATAAATCTTTGAAATGTGGCTGGGGCATTACAAAGACCAAATGAAATCCGTCTATATGCGAAGGTGCCATAAGGACAAGTAAAGGTAGTCTTTTGTTGGTCCTTAGGGGAAATAGTTATTTGCATATAACCAGGATACCCATCAAGAAAGCAATAATAGTCATGCCCCGCCAAGCGTTCAAGCATCTGGTCAATGAAGGGAAAGGGGAAGTGGTCTTTGCTAGTGGCATCATTCAGCTTTCTAAAATCAATGCAGACATGCCAACCTGTAACAGTTCTAGTAGGCACCAATTCATCATTATCATTCTTGACTACTGTGATTCCCCCTTTCTTGGGAACCACTTGGACAGGACTAACCCAAGAGCTATCAGAGATTAGATAGATCGTACCTGCATCTAATAGCATAATTACCTCCTTCTTCACCGCCTCTTGCATTATTGGGTTCAATCGCCTTTGAGGTTGGATCACTTTCTTGTGGTTGTCTTCCATGAGAATTTTGTGCATGCACATGGAAGGGTTAATCCCTCTAATATCAGCAATGGTCCATCCAAAGGCCTTCTTTCGTTCCTTAAGCACTCTCATCAATTTTTCTTCCTACAAATGAGTCAAAGATGAAGAAATAATTATGGGAAGTGTATCATTATGACCAAGAAATGCATATTTCAAATGTTGAGGTAGTGGCTTGAGCTCTAGTGTGGAAGGTTCCTCAATAGATGACTTCAATTTTGGAATCTGGGCCCTCTCTAGCCCTCATAAGGAGACCATAGTGTGACAACCATATGGTAGATTTTCATTCAAGTACTGGACAACCTCTTCTTCTTTCTCTTCATTCTCCCACTCTCTTTGTTGAACCAAACATCTTTCCAAGGGATCCTGCACAATACTTTCTTGAAAATAATCATCAATTACATTATCCAAGATATCAATGCGATAGCAAGTGTTATCATATAAGGGGTATTACATGCTCTTAAATACATTAAAAGTGACTTCTTCACCCTGGAAATGAAGAATAAGCTTACCCTATTGGACATCTTTAAGAGTATGTCTTGTTACTAAGAAAGGCCTACCAAGAATTAGGGGGACTTTGTGGTCTTCCTCCATATCTAGCACAACAAAGTCAATAGGGAAGATAAATTTGTCCACTTTAACTAAAACTTCTTCGATAATGCCCCTAGGATATTTGATAGATTGATCAGCCAACTGAAGGGACATATTGGTGGGTTTTGGTTCCCCTAGACCTAGACGCTTGAAAATAGAGAAAGGCATAAAATTAATGCTAGCACCAAGATCACACAATACCTTCTCGAATATTAGATCCCCAATTACACATGAGATAGTGAAACTTCCTGAATCCTTATGCTTAGGAGGAAGATTTTCTGCAAGATTGTAGAGCATTCCTCATTCAAACTTACTGTTTCATACTCATCTAGTTTCCTCTTGTGAGTGATTATATCCTTTAAAAACTTCCCATAACTGGGCATCTGTCTCACAATGTCAAGAAAAGGCAAGTTAATGTGCACTTTCTTAAGCATATCAAGAAATTTTGTAAACTGAGCATCTAACTTATGTTATACAATCCTACCTAGAAATGGTGGAGGGGGAACATATGCCTTTACCTCTTGAGGTGAAGTGTGGATTGTCTCAGGTTGTGATTCAGGCACTTTCTCTTTAGGAGCTTTTACTTTATCGTCCTTGGGTTTTTGAGGGTATGGTTCAAGTAGTGGTTTCCCACTCCTCAAGGCTATTACATTGATTTGCTCTTTGGGGTTGATGATTGTATCACTAGGCAAAGTATTAGGTGCTCTTGCTGAAATGGCATTAGCAAGTTGTCTAATCTGTGCCTCTAGGTTCTTGATGGATGCATCCTGATTTTTAAGGCGGGCATCTTCTTTCTAAAGATGAGCCTGAATTTGAGCGTCATGTTTTTGAAGGGTGCTCTCGGTGCGAATGATGAACTTGGGCATCATCTCTTCAAGGGAATAATATTGAGGTTGTTGGGGCGGTAAAGGAGCTGGAGGTGTTTGTTGTTGTTGTGTGAATCCTGGAGGCTTTGTAGGAATTTCATTTCTCCAACTGAAGTTTGGATGGTTTCTCCATCCATGATTGTACACATTGGAGTAGGGATTGTTTGGTCTCCCATAACTATTGCCCATGTAGTTCACTTGATCATAAAATTGTGGGAAAGGATTCCCAACTTGACATTCTATGCTTAAATGTGATCCACCACATAACTCACACATAGGTGCATTAACTTGTACCTATATAAAAGAAGTACTACCAATTTTGTCAAATTTTTTAGAAAGCAATTCAATCTTAGCCTCTAATGCCATGATGGAATCTAAAGAGTGAATTCTTGGAGTCCTTTGTATCAGCACGTTCAGAGTGCCATTGGTGGGAATTCGAGGCTAGCTCCTCAATGAACTCATAAACCTGCTCTGGAGTCTTATTTATAATGGTACCTCCTGCAGCTGCATCTATCATAGAACGGTTATTAGCAGAGATACCATTATAAAAAATTTTGCATCTGAAGCCACATAGGCAATCCGTGATGTGCACACTTCCTAAGAAAATCCTTAAACCTTTCCCATGCATCATAAAGTGATTCAAGGTCATTTTGCATAAAGGTAGTGATGTTATTCTGTAATTTTGCTGTTTTTTATGGTGGAAAATATCTAGAAAGGAAAGGCTTCATCAAATCGTCCCAAGTAGTAATAGACCTTGGAGCTACTGAGTGTAACCAACTCTTAGCCTTATCACGTAAAGAAAAAGGGAACAATCTAAGCCTAATTGCATCATTAGAAACACCATTTAGCTTAAAAGTGTCACATATTTCTACAAAGTTAGCAATGTGGAGTGGTGATCTTCATTAAGGTTACCTCCAAATTGAACTGATGTTTGTAGCATCTGGTTAATGGCAGGCTTGATCTCAAAATTATTAGCTTATACGGCCGGTCTTCGTATGCCTGAGGTTGAGCCATCAAGGCTTGGTGTAGCATAGTCCCGAAGCGACCTAGGAATAGGAGCTTGATCTTGGATAGGAGCTTATTTTTAGAGTAGGATGTGCCCTTATGCTGGGATTTATCCATCATGGGATGGAGGATTGGTTTCCATTTCAATTTTTGTGGTGTGCGACTTGCGTAAATGTGAGATGGTCCTCTAGATCTCGAGATCAAGTGGCACTAGATCGCCCCCACTAGCGTGGGTCATGCACTAATGCACTTCCACTAAATCAAACACTACTACACCCAAGATTAGTCAACCACAAAAAAAATAATGTAAAAAGAAAAAATAAATGTCTAGATCACAATAAATTCCTTGAGTCCTAATGTCACTCGCTGCCAATCCCCGGCAACGGTGCCAAAAACTTGAGTGCACGGGGTTAGAGTAGTAGTCAAGATCAATCTCACAGGGATTGGTGAATGACCACTAGGACAATGATATAACTTAGCTATGTCTAGACTACGAGATGATATGAAATAAAAAAATTATAAGCTAAAATAACTAAAATAAATAACTAACCTAAAAAGAAAGGAAAATAGCACTCAACTAACTCAAATAAATAAAAGAGCTAAGGTTCTGGTTCATTGCCCCAGATCCTTACATGTAATCGAATATCACATCACAAAATAATTCAACAATCATAATCAATCATTCCAACAAGGATAGAAAGTGTTGTGCTTTCTCAAGCCACAACCACCCTATTACATATCTATGGCCCTAACTATTTCTAGCTTAGAGTCAATAGAATGTAATGCATTAAAGTCCATAAACTTTCCTCCTTTATTGTTGTAGAGGTCAAATCGATCATCTCTTGACCTACAATTTAATCTCTCGTTGTGCTATTGGGTCTAATACTAGATTATCTCTCGATCTCACCGGTATTTCCCACACCGAAATCAGAACCCGGCCGTGGTTCATAAATCTGTCAATCAATCAATAACACAACACATAGATTATGAATTGAATAAAAAAGGATGCAATAATTCAACACATTAGGATCGGGGAAAATTCTCCTTCACCTTAGCACAAGATCTATCCCATCAAATTCATAGCAAGAATATTAAAAACAACAAGAGATTCCATAGATACAGAAAAGATCATTACATAATACCCTTGATGTTCACAAATTCTTGCAAAAATTTAACTTCCTGAACCTCGGTCTCGAATTTACAAGAGAGATCTTGATGAATTGGGGAAGAGGATTGAGAAGAGATAAAAGAAAGGGAGTGGAGACTACTTCGAGAGATTAGAATGAGAGTTTTTATATTATCGCCTTATGGATCCCTAGAGTATTCATAAAGATGGATCCCTAGAGTATTCATAAAGATGGGTTTCCCGTGTCAGCTTTGACAATGATGCATATTTTGACCATAACATTTTCATCATAACTCCAATTAAGCTAATTTTGGATGTGTTGGAAAGCTATTAGAAAGGTATAAAAATTTTATGTTGATAGATTCTCAAAATTTAGAATTGTTCCTGAGATAAATTCCACTTCTTTCAGGCCCATATACTTTAAATATGCATTCTTGCTTTCATTTTATTCCAAAGTTTACATTTTAGCTTTAAATCTCTTTTCGCTTTAACTTTTGCTCCTTTTTTCTCCTTTATTATCCCTTTAAGCTTATTCTTTTTTCCATCCTTCATATTTTTTTGTTGCTTGAGATCCTGCAAATTTTCACAACACAAAGGTAGTAATAAGAACAAAAAAGGAGAATTTTAACTGAAATTAGAGGTAAAAACTCTTATAAAACTTAGGAATAAGATGCAAAAGTCATACTTATCAGCACCTAACACAAAATAAAAATTATCTCTCACCATGTTAGATATAAGAATAAGAAAATGAACTAAATCAAATCTTAGGAACTAAGTGCACAAAATATATAATAGTGATACCACAAATAATTGTTTACAATATTGACCACGATGGGTCCCTAAAATATCCAAAAACATAGATTATAGTACACTAAAAGTACTAAAACAATATAGAGATAAAAAAACAATAGGGTAAATCCCAAAAAGCTTGTGAACTAAGCACTTACAAAAGATCTTCTGTGGCCCCAAGTCCAACACACGGTAGGAAAACTTACACATGGTATTCTTCTCATGGAATTGAGTAGGTGACAAAACAAATGGACACATCAATATGCTGCATACTAAGTGAACTAAGTTACCTCATTAATGGGAATTACTAGCATGCAAGGTCATGCCATAATATAGAAATCATTCTAAACACATATCGTGTTTACAAGATACAACTAGATTTACCTACACTATCAGAGTCATAGAACGCATTATGATTTCATGCTATACCAACATTAGACAAATAGTAATATCATAATGGTTTCTATCATAATGTAGATATAATGGATAGAAACTTATAATCACATAATTAAGTTATTCAAACAAATCACTAGGCTCTTCTAGAATCCACTACATCATTTAACCATTAGGTCTATCTTCTTAGTTTACATAATTCCTTAGATTGTTTATCCTTGAACCATTATTTGTTTTTGAGCAATGGGTAATATTACCACTCCATGGTCTCATAATAACATGGAAGCCATCCAAACCAAAGGACATAAAGTTTGGCGAAATCCAAGTAACCACCTAGGTAACTAAACCCTTTAGTATTGATACCCCCTATTACATCATCAGTGTCTATAGTAGATAAGACACCAAGATCTACTAGGATTTTAATTGAAGGTAAACTAATCCCCAGTATCTAATTAAGAGTTAAGTAATATAGACCCATGTATTGCTAGATCATCTTTCACTTTAAGTGACTAGTATGTTATTCTCCAAGGTTATGTTATCACATAAGGCTCACATAGTAACTAAAATACTGCATCCACGTAACCATTCCATTTTACCCATTGTTACCATTCCAAAAATGTGATGGGGCTTCCATTAGTTATAAACTAAGTTTAATCCATCCATTAAGATAATCCATGTATGCTAAGAATATGGATTACATCATCCATTTGCTGCATTATAGCATATACTCTTCCTCTTCAATCTTCTCCATCCAAACCTTCCAAAGACACTTATTAAAAATACCATGAACTATGAAACAATTATTCCATTAAATAGGTTATCTAATTTATATTATGATAAGTGTTCTTGATATTAAGGAATCATTTTATAGCATAATATCAAATCTCAACCATACTAAGATCAAAAGAATTAAAGACAACACTCTCGAGTTGAATTAGATGATCATTTTTGCTTCGCCAAACGTTAGAGTTCTCTAATGAAACTAATCGATTAGTTAGGTCACACCAATCCACTATTCTAAGACCATTCAATCAGTTTGAGAATTAAGTTGATGGGATTAACCATAGAATAACCAAGGTCATCATAGATAACCTAAATGATTGGTAGGGATAACCAGCTAGCTATTCTAAGAATCAGTTGATTGGTCAAGCTTAACCAATAGGATCTGTTTACTCCCAAACAACACATTATAGATTTTTTAAACACAACTAAGGCTCCATAATCCAACTATATCAACATCGTAACGTCATTATTACTAAAAATAGGGGTTACACATACTCATATACTTATCATGTTGAATTTACAAAGAATCAACCTTAATTTCTCACGAAATAATACTTTTTTCTCAAAATTCTTAAGTTTTCTAGAATTCATCATCAAACTACCAATAATATCATACATGCATACAAAGGTCAGAAATTTATGAACTATATTTGCTCACATACTAATTCATATTGTATTTTAAAGGCAAGAATAATAAACTTGAAAGCTTAGCAAAATACCACACTATGAAAGTAAAACCTTTAGCTAAAATATTTCAACTCTTAAAACTTTAAAAATAAGATATTAAAACTTATCAGAACTCAAAAACTATGAATTAGGGGAAATAAAACAAAATTTACCACCTCTAAGGAGATTTCTAGAAATCAGTTGAAAATAGATATCAACTTTTTCCAAATCTAACCTTTTATTAATTAAGGATAAAACAAGAGGGAACTAAAGAAAGAATCAAAAGAGATAAATGAATTAGAATGAAAGAACAAGATGAAAATGAATGGAATACAAGTGTGGAAAAACTAAATATATTTTTGGTGGCTTAAATGAGATAAAAGGAAAAGATGATTATGGTTACATATAATCAGAGAATTAATTAAGGAATAAAGGAGAGAAGTGAAATAGATCAAAACCCTAATTTTACCATTTAAAATTTTATTATACATGGTAAATTTATCAAAAATATGGCTGAATTTCTTCTCATGGTTCAAATGGTATTTTTTGGATAATGCAAATCAAGATTTTCTAGAGCAAAGTTAAACACAAGAAGGAAAATGGGAAGATTAGCATGTAAAGAAAATCTCTTAGCTGTGTAGAGACAATCTAAAACATATAACTCATTTTAGAGTTGTATAGAGAAGAGAAGAAAAAGAAGATAATGGATGAAGTCATATTCCCCTTTTCCTATCCAAAACAAACCTTTAAATATGCTTAAGGAAAAAATAAAAAGCTGGGTAAATGCTAAAAATAGGTTGAGGATTACTCAAAAAGCAATTAGGGGTTCGATTACCAATTTTCAAATTTTTAGAAGAATTTTTCAAAAACAAAATTAAGCTAAAAAAACCACTCAACTCAACAAACATGTTGATGAGTTTGGTTTACCTATCAATTGGTATTTCCAACCAATCGATAAGTTCCATCGAATCAACACCCTTATTGAAAACAATAGACTAATCTATCGGTTCATAGAACCGATTAACTGGTACGTTAAAAAATAAATTTTACTCAATTTCCTAAGCCCTTTTCAATTCCTTTTCAAATCAAACCTTATATATGTATGTATGTATATATGTATATATCAAAATCAAGATCAAACCTTATCTAAAATCCATTCAACATAAGAATTTTTCACTTCATAAATCTCAAATTATGGGTTTTTACATGTATGGTCAAAACAATTGAGCAATTTCTAATGGAAAAAAATCCTCTCTAAAACAAACCCTCTCGAAATTTTTTAAAAACCAAATGAAAAATGAATCCAAAGCATAATTAAACACATCCTATTCATTGATAACCACATCATATAACATACATCATAGGGATTTAAAAGGTATGGTATTATATATTAAGAAAGAAACCATTTTCAATCTTTCTCGGTTCAATACTAAATATTACATCAACCTTACCCAAGTCTTTCATCTCAAATTGGGAAGATAAGAAAGTCTTACTCTCATTGATCATATCCTTGTGTGTACTAAATATAAACATGTTATCAATATAAAGACAAGCAATCGCACAATTAGTTCCAAACATCTTAAATTAGATAAAGGTATAATAGGTATTCACCACATAGCCATACTCCCTAAGTTTTTGTTAAGTTTTTAATGCCATCGATTAGGATCTTGCTTAACACCATAAAGGGACTTTCTCACCTTACAGACTTTATCTTCTTAACCAAGAATCACACCACTAATAGGTTTTTACATATTTCTTTCTTTCTCAAAGTCACCATTAAGAAGGGATGCATTTACATCTATATGATGCACCACACGACCATAAATAGTGGCTAAGGAAAGTAGAGTCCTAATGGTGCTACTGCTTGCCCTGGTCCTAGAGGAATAAATGTCAAAATAACCAATATCCTTCTTTTGAGTGTATCTCACAACTACTAATTTGTCCTTATATTTCTCCATTAACCCATTTGTTTTCAACTTCTTTCTAAAGACCTATTTACTTGTTAATGACTTATAACCCCTATCCAAGTCAACTAGATCCCATGTATAGTTTGAAGTTATAGAATCAAGCTCCCTTCTAATAAATTCTTTCTAGAAATAGACATCACTAGATTTAAGTGGCTCTTTGTATGTTTTAGGGATTTCCTCCATCAAGAAAATTGATACAATGGTATCACTAATCTTATCAATTCTAGAAATTTCTATTAAGAAGGTAGTGATAGATTTTGGTCAAAAAATACTCTATACACATAGCCTTTTAATACTTCTAGGTTCAATGTTACATTCATTTACAAAAGCAGACAAAGAAGATCAGACATTAACAACAACAAAAGAACCAACATTATACACATTATCATACATTTTTAAAGAAAAAAATAGTCACAAAGAATTTAGCATATCTAGAGTCGCATATTCAATAATAAGTCAAACATATGAACTTATAAGAAAAAGTATTGGTAACATAGCCTGTGAACACATAATCAAATATTTCAAGTCTAATATTTAACTTTCTAAAGTTTAGGAGGCCTACCTTAGCTAAAGACCCCAAACTTTCAAGAACTTTAGGTTAAGGGGATACCATTTCCATATCTCATAATAGGTTTTATCTAGTTTATTTTTTTGTAAGAAACTATATTAATAATATAAAAAGTTAATAATACATATTCTCCCTCCCCATATAAAATAAAAAAACCAAAAATAAGAAGCATGGCATTCATCATTTCCTTCTCCTACATCTTTAAAGTTATAAAATGGTTCTCTATTGGTGTAGAGATGCCTAGAAGCTCAAGTTTCCAAGACTCTATCAATATTATTTTCCACCAAGTTAGCTTTGATAATGATGGTGACACCGACAAATGCATCCTTATCCCCAAAAATGTTCAGCATGTAAGTGATCAAGTGTCCTATGACATAGATTTTAACCCTCTAGTATTTCATTTGAGTGACATCATCTTCCTTCTTTGCTATGTTTTTTTGGGTTGTGGTGGTCAGTGCATTAAAAGTAGCAGTTATAGGAGTGAAAGTTTATGAATTGTTAATGATAGGAGGATTATTAAATAGTACATAATCAACCTTAAATTATTGGACTAGAATGATCAATTTGTGGGACCATTCCTTGTGGTTGGTTATGTTAAGTGGTTTGAATCTAGATAGATTAATAAGGATTTGATTGATTGGTTGTGACATTATTCTCTACTCAATTTGCTTTCAGATTGTTAGTGGTAAGTTAAAGGTTGTTCCCTCCCCAAGGTAAACACAATATTCCTCAAACTCATGCATTCAAAGTTGAAGGATAAGAGCATTGCATAACTCAATTGCCTAGGAGTACATAAGAAGGAGAAGAATATAGTATTTGATGATTAATTTCTATGTCTCAAGTTGAAGTAGATATGTGTGTTTATAGTTAATTTATGAACTAATACCACTCACACCATTCACACCACTAATAGGTAGTAGAAAGCTGGAGAACATAGACAGACACTGGAGTACATGGATCACTTAGTCACTTAGTGTGAGTAGTGGGCATGGATCAATTAGCAAAAAAGTGGAGAATATGAGTAGTTACCAACAAGTGAAGAAATTGTTAGTTTTTGAGAAGTAACTTCTAAATAGAGAGTATTAGATCTAATAAAAAATATCTTAACCCAAATCCAAACATTTTTTTTGTATTTAGCTAACAGTTGTGGTTGTTTGTTATGTTATCAAAATTTGTATTTTGAAGGAATGGGAAGCCCACAAGTTGTACTTGAATCAAACTTGTACTATAACTTGGCCTAATGACTTTAGTGGCATATCCCAACAATATATCTATTATCTTAATTTTTTAGAAAAAAAAAATCAAAAGGGAATGAAAAAATCTGCATACTATGTACAACAAGATGAGGTTAGGCTTTGAATATAATAATGTATCTTTGATTTATATCATGCTATGCCTGCCCATACCTAAAGTTCAAGAATTTCTTCATACAAAGTAGTAGCAGTAATATATGTAGTGTGTACGCAGGGACGGAGCCAATTCAGAGCACATGGGGTCGCCTGATCCCATGGATTTTATGCCAACCATATATATTTTATATACAATAAATGAGATGGAAAACGTTTCTGGACCAGTGGTTAAAGAGTTGTAAAAAAAAATTGAGTATGGTCTGGGGTCCTGGGTTCGAACCCCAGTTTTGCCAAAAATTTTACCCTATTTTTTTTTCTATTTCATAGTGTCATTGGCTAACTTGGCTCCCTGGTTCATCTTCCTTTCGAGTTTCTTCCCTATCTCCCTGACTCCCACTCTCTCCCGCTCGAGTCTTGACCCCAGGCTCCAGCAGACAGGTGCCGCTAACCCTACCCCGCCAACCGCCGCGCCCACTCAGGATTGCTGGCCGCCAAGCGCCAGGCACCCACCGCCCAGCCGCACATGGCACACGACGACTACAAGTCTATGACTATGATGGTGCTGACCTGCTGTCTTGCCTCGTTGCCTGGCTATTCGAACTTCGACACCCTATAGTGCACGGTGTAGCCCAACCGCCGCCGGCCATCATTGTCTCATCTATTGTCTCTATTTGTTGCTCTGTTGTCTATCTCAACTCTCAACAGAGGCAGCTAGCCCCTAAGACGAATTAGCCAACCAGCAACAGCCCGCCCCGAGAGCTAGAAAGATTGAGAGGGTGAGGTTTTTTTAAAAAAAAAAATTATTTAAGATGAAATATACTTTCCTTTTTTGTTAATTGAGTTAGTTTGTATTTTTATTTCTAATTTTATTGTGAATATATGAAATTGGAATAGTTTGTATGTTATTTGTTAATTATTTGATTATTGTATATTTTTTAATTAGGTTATGTTAATTTTGAATTAGTATGGTATGAATTATTATTGTGTAATGTTGATTTAGTTGAGTTTATGTATTTTTGTTAATTGAATTAGTTTGTATTTTTATTTCTAATTTTATTGTGAATATATGAAATTGGAATAGTTTGTATGTTATTTTTTAATTAGTTGATTATTGTATATTTTTGAATTAGGTTATGTTAATTTTGAATTAGTATGGTATGAATTATTATTGTGTAATTTTGATTTAGTTGAGTTTAAGTATTTTTGTTAATTGAATTAATTTGTATTTTTATTTCTAATTTTATTGTGAATATGTGAAATTGGAATAGTTTGTATGCTATTTTTTAATTAGTTGATTATTGTATATTTTTGAATTAGGTTATGTTAATTTTGAATTAGTATGGTATGAATTATTATTGTGTAATTTTGATTTATTTGAGTTTGAGTATTTTTGTTAATTGAATTAGTTTGTATTTTTATTTCTACTTTTATTGTGAATATGTGAAATTGGAATAGTTTGTATGCTATTTGTTAATTAGTTGATTATTGTATATTTTTGAATTAGGTTATGTTAATTTTGAATTAGTATGGTATGAATTAGTTGAGTATTTGTTCACTACATCTTGTATAATTGTATTGTTGTATTCATAATTGCATATTTGATTTTATCAAATTAGCATGTGGAAATATCTTCAAAAGTAGCCTAAAAACAAAGAACTAGCTAATGGGAACAATTCTAATCCAGTTCCTAGTCCTGTAATTCATGAACAAGTTTCTTCATATCTTCATCAATCTCAAGCTACACAACGCAATTGGGTGGATTTAAATTATCTAGAACTTGATCCACGTCTGAGGAAAAAAATTTCAGATTTCCATCCAAATCAACAAGATGAGGTAAGGAGAGCTTATATTCATCTTGGTCCTTTCCAACCTCGTGCACACAATTTTCCAATTAAACTTATTGTTAGAAAAAATCGAAGATTTGTTGCATCTTGGTTTGATCAGTATGATTGGTTAGAATATAGTTTAGCAAAAGATGCTGCTTTTTGCCTACCATGTTACTTGTTTAAACAAGAATTTGAAGCCGGTGGTGATCATTTTGTGGCTCAAGGTTTTGGGGGCTAGAATAAAAAGGATAGGCTTGAAGTTCATGTTGGTAATTGTGATAGTCCTCATAACAAGGCTATAAAAAAATGTGATAATTTGATGAATCAAAAGTATGGCATTCAAGCTACTTTGTCAAAACAATCTAAAATAGTGAAATCTGAGTATCATATTCATCTAGAAGCATCAGTCATTGCTATTAGATATCTTCTTCGACAAGGACTAGCATTTCGGGAGAATGATGAGTCCGATGGTTTAAAAAACCGAGGTAATTTTTATGAGCTCCTAAAAATATTACAAGAAGTTAATCCATCTCTGGCTAGTTTTATGTTCAAAAATGCTCCGAGAAATAGCCAGATGACTTCTCATGATGTTCAAAAAGATATTGCTTGTGCTTGTGCAATTAAAATAAGTAATGAGATTATTAAGGAGCTAGGGGATGATGTTTTTGGCATATTAATTGATGAATTTGGTGATATATCTAGGAAAGAACAAATGGTTGTTGTTGTACGTTATGTGGATCGTAGGGGTTTTGTGATGGAAAGATTTATTGGTATTGCACATATAGCTAATACAACTGTCGTGTCACTCAAATCAACACTTGAGACAATGTTAGTGAAATATAAATTATGCATATCAAGAATACGAGGACAGGGCTATGATGGAGCAAGCAATATAAGAGGAGAATATGGTGGTTTAAAAACTTTGATTCATAATGAAAATAATTCAGCATATTATATTCATTATTTTGCTCATCAGCTTCAGTTGACACTCGTTGCAGTTGCAAGGTCTCATGAAGATGTTGATTAGTTATTTTTTATCGTTACTGGTGTTGTTAATGTAATTGGATCATCTAACAAATGTCGAGATATGCTTCGAGATAAACGTGCTATTGAATTAGAAGAAGCATTTGATCTAGGCAAGATCGAATGTGGGTGTGGATTGAATCAAGAATCAGCCCTTTCAAGGGCTGGAGATAATCATTGGGGGTCACATCTTAAGTCTCTTTCAAGTTTGGTTAAGTTATTTTCTCCGGTTATTGAAGTACTTGATTTTTTGAAAAAAGATTCAAAAAGTTGACAGAAAGGTGAGGCTAGAGCTTTCAAAGATCTACTAATGTCCTTTGAGTGTGTTTTCATGTTACATTTGATGAGAAGGGTTCTAGGTATCACGAATGATTTATCTTAGATGTCGCAAAAGCGTGATCAAGACATTGTAAATGCCATGAGACTTGTTCAACTTGCTAAACAACGCCTCTAGACGATGAGGGATGAAGGATGGGAAGATCATATTGTTGAAGTTTCTTTATTTTTCCACAATAATAATATTGTGATTGCAAATATGGATGATTGGTATGTTAAAGAAAACAAATCACAACGGTTGGCTCCATTTCTTACAAATATGCATCATTACAAGTTTGATTGCTTCTACAGCATATTAGACTTATAATTAGAGGAGCTTGAATCACATTTTGATGTGATAGGCACTACGTTGTTATCATGTGTAGCATGCTTGAATCCATCGGGAGCTATTTTCTGCTTTTGACAAAGCTTCATTGATTAGGTTAACAAAGTTTCATCCTGAGGATTTTTCTGATGTTGATGTTGTGATACTAGATAATCAGCTTGAGAATTATATTTTGGATGTTCGATCTTATGAAAGATTTTCTAAATTAAAAGGACTTGGTGATCTCTCAAGGAAGTTAGTGGAAACAAAAAAGCACACTACATATCATTTGGTTTATATGCTTGTGAAACTGGCTTTGATTTTGCCCGGTAACTACTGTAACTGTTGAAAGAGCTTTTTCATCAATGAGTTTTTATCAAAAATAAGTTGCGAAATCGTATGTGTGATGAATGGGTACATAATTGTCTAATGTCATATATAGAAAAAGATGTATCTGATACCATTAGTAATGAGATTATTATAGCTTGGTTTCAAAATATGAAACATCGACGAGTACAATTGTAAACGAATATCTATATATGATTATGGATAATATTAAATATATTATTATTATTATAATTTTTGTTATTATTTTATATTTAGATATATGCTTGTTATTTATTGGGACCTCATGAATTTTATATCCTAGCTTCGTCCCTGTGTGTACGTATGAACAAAAAGAAGAGTTGAAATAAATTAATAATAATAAATGAAGCATAAATAATTCTCATACTTATTGAGAAGTTAAGAATTTATTAAGCTAAAATAATAATAATAATAATACAGAAAATAAAATAACTGACATAGGTTGGGGGTTAGATTCTCTAGCATATTGAAAAACTGACAGTAAGCATAGATAGTCATGTTAGCGTAGTATAAACACTATCAGCGTTGGACTATAGCAAATCGAACAATCAATGAGCAAGGAAAAGAAGACTTCTTCAACCATATTCATGCAAAGGCAGGCAACCTCACATTCGCATACAGAGAGGAAGCAACATTCTGACCACTAGCTGAGGTGACAAATAAACCAACCACTTGAGTTATGACAATGAACTACCAGTGATGCAGGAAAACGGGGACGGGACGAAACGTGAAAACGTTATTTTTTAAAAATTTAAGAAATAGAGACGGCAGAAGACGTTAAAAAAATTATATATTTTTTAAAAAAAAAATAGGTTAACTTTATTAAAATTTAGAAAAAAAAATAAAATTAATTTAAAATTAATTTTTATATTAATTATTTTTAATTATTAATAATAATTTTTTAATAAAAAATTAATTAAATAATATAATTTTAATAAAAATATTAATTAAATCATTTTAATATAAATTTTAATTCAAAAAAATTTTCGAGAAGTTTTTGGAACACCAACAAATAGGAGGGTCTAGGCCCATTACAATTTACACTAGTCAACGCGAAACAAAATTCTGACTACTAGCTGATGTGACAAACCAACTAACTACTTGTGCTATGACAGTGGACTTGACTAAAAGAAAATAAAATATGAGGCTTTAGTCCCATTACGATAGCCCGCGGGAATAAAAGGTAGGCCCAAAATAACAAAATACAACAACCAGAGCGGTGAAATTAATATGAAAAACGTCGTCAGACCTATAATCTTCCACCTGGCAACCGGAAACAACAACAACTACGGTCATAGTATTAGTAGGGATGTAAACGGGGCAGGTTCGGGGCGGGTATCTCTATACCCGTACCCGATACCCGATAAGTATATTATACCCGAATCCATATTCGTACCCGAATGGATATCCATTAATATATTCATATCCGTATCCGTCGGATATCCGTTACCCGATGGATAATTCATTATCCGTTTAAATTATCCAATGGATATTACTCGACGGATAATCTATTACCCGTTTAAATTATCCAATGGATATTACCCGATGGATATTACCCGACGGATAAATCCGATACCCGTTTGAATTTTTACTTAACCTATCATATACTATATATGATATATAAAATCTATAATTTCAATCAAACAATCTATTATTTAAAGATCAAATTTTGAACTTGCTCCAACAAGTTTAAATTTTCAACCTGCTCCAACAAATCCATATTATCAATATCACCATTCACCAATTTATCAAACAATAAAGCAATCAACAATAATACAAGTCTTCAAAACCTAAAAATCGATCAAAGTCAGCTAAGAACCGATTGCACTCGTTGAAAATCGATGAAACAAACAAAACAGCAACCAGAAATCCGTAGAAAATTGACATGCTTTACATGTTATATGCATTTATTGCCCAGTAATATTATTAGTTCCACCGGCTCAAATCACCCGTCTATCCACTAAACCAAAAGTAATAATACTTGTTCGCTGGCTTATCAGATTTCTTAAACGACATAGACGTAAACATACTACATTCTAGAACTGTTCGAAACTATACTTTACCTGCCAGAATCCGTATTCTTCCGCTCAATCTACGCTCCAGTCATTTCAACCCTAATCACTGAAATGCTAATATTGATTTCGGCATCACCAACGATTAAGCTACAAATTATCTCACGAAACTCGAGCTAATAGTAAGGGATGCCGACATCAGAGTGTGATTGAGGGTGACCGTCAACCTTTGAAAGAAGAATATTAATCGGAGACAAGATTGAGAATTGCAACTCTGCAAGAATCGTGCACGCATCAAAGAACGAAGAAGAGAAGCTGACCAAGACAAGATTTTGAAAAAAAAAACGCTGCGTGACTCGTCGAAGGAAGCCTTGTTCGGTTAACTGGCGTTCGGTTAACTGCCGAAGGAAGGAGATGGCCCAGATGGCGAGATGGCGAGATGCTCAGTCTCAGATGCAGGGCAGGCTGGGCAGCGGCGGCCGGCGGTAGCCAAAAGGCCCGAAACTCAAGTCGAAGTGTTGAACAAGAACAGCAACGGCGCAAAACAGGTTACAGGGGCGGGGCGGTGAAACGAAATGGAATTCAGGAATTGGATAGTTGATAGATAGGGTTTGGCAGATAGATATTAGATAGGTTAAATTTAATTGTTTAATTTAACTTAATTACTATTATAACCTTACTGAATATATTGAATATGTTATATATATGAGGGGTAAAAAGGTAATTTTATATCGGGTTTTATCCGACGGGTATTAAAACGGATATAGATACGGGTACGGATATGGAGACCCATTACCCGTATCCGTACCTGAATCCGACGGATTTTTTTCTCCATACCCGTATCTGTACCCGAACCCATTTATCCATATCCGTTTATATATCCGTTGGGTTTTATCCGTCAGATATCGGGTAAAACCCGTCCCGTTTACATCCCTAAGTCATAGATGCGAGAAACCTTTCTGTCAAGTACAGTGTCGGATATTCTCCATCACTTAGAAAGGACTATGGATCAGATATGCATATATCTGATACTCATACAAATATCAATACAAATTTTATAAGGTTTTTTTAAATATAAAAAATTATTAAATTAAATATATATGAGCATTTTCTTTTATATAAAAAAGTATTAAAAATATTATAATTAATGCTTTAATTTTAAAAAATAAATAAAGTTTAAAAAATTAACACCAAAATAACATAATATTATGATATATTATTTAAAAAATATCAAATATCTTTTTTAGATAGAATATTCTAAATATTAGATTGAATTTTTTAAATATCAAATCAATATATAACTTTTTATTTTTTTTATTTTTTATAATATATATGTATTTAAGGACTTTTAGTTTTTTGAGTGTTTAAAGCCCCACCTAATTCACTTTGCCTTTAGGCTGGAACTAGTTACATCTTTCTTTTCAATCCATAATTTAAATTCAAATCTTGTTTATTTTAACTTAACTCTAAAAACATTTAATGTTTTTGTAAGAGAATACATGATTCAATTATTATATATATATATATATATATATATATATATATATATATATATATACTTTTTTCATTCTAGTCCTGTCCAAGAGATAGAAATAATGCATATTGATATTTTTATGTGATAATTTAAATATTAATCAATTAATTTAAAATTCCTTTATAGTAATTTATGGTAAAAAAAAGTAGAGACAGAAAAAGCTATATAAAGTAAGGTATCATATCATATGAAACTAGTGAATGCTCTGTTCAACCAAACACATAAAATATAGCATCCACTTATCTTAATGTTGCCTTCACCTATATTGTAATACCCCTAACTCTAAATATGGTGTACCGAGACTTTGAAACCCAACTTAAAAAAAATTCTAATACAGTTTTTCAAACTATCCATATATTTTTTTCTAAGCATTCCAAAACTTTTTAAACCACTTCTCAAAAAATAATGCTTTATTTGATTTTTTTTCCTTCATAACATTTCCAATCTTTCAAATTGAACTTTCAAATCTTTCTAAATAATTTTTCCTCTCACATTATTTCATTTCAATGATTTCCACAACACTATTGTGCTTTGCGTTAATAATTTGTTTGCATAGAAAAGTATTTTATTCATTTGTAAAAAATTAAAAGTTGTAAAATTTTTTATTCTAAATTATTTCTCACCCAGTTCGACTGATCCAAACATTTTCCACACTTCTAAATATATTATAAACTTACATGTACACCCTAACATTTTTAAATTTTTCTATTCCTTCCATTTTTCAAAGTCGTTGTAACACACCTAAAATTTTAAACCAATAAAATTTATTTTGAAGATAATGAGGAAGCATACTAAAATAAAATCATTGAATGTTACCACCACATCAACTATAAGACAAGTGTAATTATTACCTAACACATGCGTAATGTTAGGTAAAATGGATCAATGAACAAAGAAAGGCATGCTCAAGTAGCATAACAATAATAATAATAATAATAATAATAATAATAATAATAATAATAATAATAATAATAATAATAATAATAATAAGGATGAGAATAATATATATGAGAGAGATATTCTACAAACTTAAATACAATATCCAAAGCCAAGAGTTTTAATAATAGAAAAAAAAATATCCCAAAGCAATAGGAAAAACAAATCTTAGTTAGTTAACTCGACTCTTCATTAAATGGAAATGTAAACCTCAAATCGAAGGCAATGGACAACTATTGACTCAAACCATTATCTTCACCATACTTTATTTGAGGATCATAATCTTGCAAATCATCCTCTACTCACCAGAATATAAGTTGAATCATCACAGTGACCACACAACTGAAGTATCAGTATAGTGAAATACTGATAAAATAACCTACCTAAAATATGGTAAAGGCTAAGAGAATCAAGTAAATCGTTTAGCACAAAAATATTTTAAGCTTGATGGTTTCTACTAAACCCTAAATTAATAGAACCAAGAATAAAACAATTAGGACTCCTTTTTTTGAAACCAACTAAAAATCAAACATAGAAGAAGAAAATAAGAATCATATCTCAAACTTTTCTCCAAACTGATTTCAGGCAAAGGAAAAACTAAGATCGTCAACCTTTCACTAAACCTTAATCCTTCCTTATTTAAAAGAAAAAAGGTAGATATAAGGCTAAAATTATGAGAAATGAGAAAAATATTAGGTCAAAGGAGGGAAAAATAAGAGGACAACCTTTGTTTTTTAATAGAAGAGGAAGAGAAGGAAATGAGGGAAAATGCCCAACACTTATCCGAATAATGAAGAGAAAGAGATAAAGGGAGCAAGTGTTGAAAGATAGAGTTCAAATGAATAAAAAAAGTGGAATGTAAGGAGTATGAGTGTCTACATATTAAAGCAAGGAGAGAGGGAGAGTTGACTTTGGTTGAGTGTGAAGAACCAAAACGTAAGAAGGTGAATGATGAAAGTGAGGGAGGTGGGGTGAAATTAGATGGATGGAGAGGACAAGTAGATTAGGATACAAGGTGCAAAATACTTACACACAAACATAGCTATAAAAGGAGAGAGGACAATGAGGCAAGGCGAGAGAAGGTGAGAAAGTGTATCAAAAGTGCTTTTGAAAAATTTTTATTAGCTAAATAAAATCATAAAATAATCCAAATCACAAAGAAATTCTAATCATAAGTGTTTATAAACATTGGAAGGAGAATTGAAGCCCAAAACATAAAAGGATTGGAAATCACCTCACAAGAAATTTATCAATTTAGTCAACCAGTCGACTAGTTATCCTGAAAATTAAAATGTCAATTAATACATATACTAGTCAATCAGTTTGAAAAACCAGTCAATTATTATTCTTAAAATTTACATATTAACCTAAAATTCAAGCCCTTCTTAAAACCAAAACCAATTTCTTTTATATCAACACAATTTCAAGTAAATTTTGAAATATTTTAGGATGGAGAATTACAATCACAAAAAAAGGTTTCCATGGAAAAAGATTTTTGCCTATTTATTTATATGAGACCCAAATGCTTTTTCATGTAAAATATTTTTACAAATTAAACTTTATAAAAGTATTCCACACCTTTTTAACCTATTCCAAAACCTTCATTATTTTTTTCACCCATTTGGAGGGGGGATGCATTTTCACACATTATCCTCTTTTTCGTCATTTTTGCCTCTTTTTCATCATTTTTGCTTCTTTTTCATCTATTAGGCTTAGAAACAACCCCAATACCCAATATTTTTAAATAGTTGGGTTTCTAATATTATTTCAAATTTAGTCACTTATTTTCATGATTTTTCAAAGCCTGTTTGCTATTTTATTCAACAAACACATATCTTTGGACATTCTTTACACATTAACTCCTTTAACTAAATATCACTAGTTTCCTAACCATATAGGTAGGTCCTAACTAAACAATAACTTGCCAAAAATATGATACCATCATATTTGACTTTAGGTTAACCTGATCCTCGCCTATAGTGCATCATCATCATGATATTTATACCTAAAGTTAAACTTATACTTAACATTTCATTCAAGTACTATACAAGAAACAATTATGCCATATATTACATGTTATTTCATGTCTAAAAACCACCCCATTATCTTAGCCTTCATCATTCCTTAAACTTGCCAAACCTTAAGTGAAAACCCCTCCCCAACAAAACCTAAAATTTTCCCATCATGACCCAAGTTCCCCTATTTGTCGAGTCATATTTTTAGCATTTAATCCCCTCATTTTCTTAGCTCCTTCTCTATTTTTCTTAGCTCTTCAACCTCTTTAACATCCCTCTCCTCTAATTTTTTAGCTATCCCCATTTTCTTTTCATTTTCAAGATGCCTCTATCCTTTTTTTGGCCCCTACAAGTTCACCTCTTGCAACTCCTTTTCATTCGAACATAAGGCCTTTGTTTAATTGATTTTCCAAAATTTCCCTCAAATTTATTTCCTTCTTTCCCTTACCCAAAATTCCCTCAACAAGTCCAACTAGTCCCCTTCACTTTTGTCCTTAAAATCATAGCATTTTCCCCATCTTCTCTTATATGATACCAACATTGATTGGGTAGGTTGAGCATCAAGCCTACATTCAATGCTCCTAGCTGCTTCAATTATTAACCATTTTTGTTCTTTTGCATTGGAATAATTACATTACATAATATAACAACTACTCAACCCCACTCTTAAAAAAAAGTTTTTTAGCGCCCTCATTTAGTCTTCAATTTCCATTCCTAGTTGCTAAAAAAGGATCAAATTTGGGGTTTATTCTATAGTATTTTTGTGCAAATTTTGGATGCATGTGACTATAGCTATTTCATCTCACTTAAACCATATTTCTCAGCATTTTGGATGGTGTTTAGAGTTGTTCTATACTACGTTTTGCTAGCCCCCAACATCCTCTCCTTCCTTCTCCTTACCTCCTTATTTTTTCTTACTAATGTTAATATTCCTAACCTCTTGTGTTATTTTTTTTAAAAGTGATCAAGAGGTGGTAGGAGGGGGGAAGTGGATATGAGTTGTTTTTTACCTTGCTGGAAGACTTGCTTTTTAGTGTAAGCACTTCTTACTCTCTTTGGTGAAGTTTGAGCATGTATTAACTTGTGATATATATTTTAATCACATGTTAAGCATATAAATATTATGTTCTAGTGTGATCTATTATTTATTTCTATTTTCATGTTTATGTGCTTGAACCCTATTATGGGAAAATATCTAGTAAAGAGCATGTTAAAATGTTAACTGTAAATATATACATGGTACTATGTTGTTAGAATTTAATATAACATGCCTAATAAATGTGTTATCATGTATATTCATAATTTTATGAAGATAAGTGTGGGGCGAAGGTTAAAATTTTTGTCTTGTGATGCATCTAAACTATAAGCTATTAGGGTAGCTAAGTTTTGTCTTTAATTTTCAATATTATGACTATATTAGTGTTGGTAGGAATTTAGGTTAAATTGGTGATAAGGGCATTTTTAGGAAATTCAAAATTAGACACTAATAAGGATATTTTCATCATTCTAGTCAAAATTAGTAAGAACAAAGGTCACCATCAAGATTTTTGGGTATTTACATACAACGTTGATATATTATAAGTCTTGATTTGGAGTCATATAGGTTAGGTTATTATTAAAATTCAAGGTGATTTAAGTAAATTAGATGGCATTTGGGTCGTTTCCTTATTTTTGTTCATTCAAAACTTTCATAACTGTCTTAGGTCATTAGGGGTATGATTATGTAAAGGCATAAACCTTGGTTGATGTTAGTTATCCTAAGATAATTATTTAAGTTAAAACATAACTTAAATTGATCATAGGAAACTTTATGGGTGATTTGGTCATTTCATTTATTCTTATAGAATGTTAGAACCTAAATTTGAGAATGAGTAATATCTTGATAATTTTTAAGTGTTTCCTTATTTTTGGGTTAATAGTGATAGCAATTAGTAGGTTAATTTATTAAATGAAATATTAAGGTTAATTAAGGATGTTTTAGCCTTAAAATTCTTAATATGTTTTACCTTAGCCTTAAGTTTGCTCCAAGTTAACCCTTTTCGATTTTGAAGTGTACCTATGTGTTGATATGTTTAATTTGATAATTGGACTTGGGTTAGTTTAGAGCCTGGACTAATCGTACTAGTGTTAACCTAATTTGTGTACATCTATTTATTATCGTATGTGTGATCTTTGTTATCATTTAACTTTAGAATAGGTTTAATTTTTTGATAATAAAAAAAAGGTTCAACAAAGTCATTAAACATGTTAATTGTTAAATGTTCTATATCCCTGAGAATAAAATATTAATATGAAAGTGAAAGATCACTTTAGTAATGAACAAACTTTATAGCTGTTATTTTAGTTCAAGACCTATAGAACTATGATGACAATAACCTACTCTATGCATGTTTATTCCATCGGCCTATATAGGTACATGTACTTAAGGATTAGTTTTTCAATTATTAGTCTTAAATGTGTTTTGTCCTAAAAAATGTTATTTCCCAGCCTTTGTTCCACCTATAAGATTTTCAAATAGTTAACCTTAATGGATATTAAACTACATCGATATACTAATATATTTAATTTATTAATTAGGTTTGGGATGGAATATGGTCTTGAATAATTATAAAAGTGTTAACCTAATTTGTGTACCTATTTTATTATTCCATGTATGATCTTTGTATCGTTCAACCTTATAATAGCTTTGATTTAATGATAATAAAATAAGGGTTCACCCAAGTGATTAAACGTGTTGATTAACATGTGTTGACTATCCTCTAGTATAAAATATTAACATGAAAGTCAAAGATCACTTGAGTTATGATTGAGATTTGTTACTATTATTTTAGAATTGGGTTTGAAGAACTATATAGACTTTAATCTACTCTACACATGTCTTTTTTATCGGTCTATACTTAAAAAATAGTTTGTGAGTTAGTGGTTCCTAAGTGCATTTTGCCCTAGAAAGAGCTATATGCTGGCTTCTATTCCATTAGATACTATTAGTAGTCCCTAGGTACATTATGTTGTGAAAGGTGCTTTATGCTACTTTTGCCACTTATGTACTTATTTTGATTTAATTGGAATGGTGTGATCATTGATTAAAGATAATAACCTAATTATTATCATTATATTTTAGTTCCATGCCTATTTTCATGATGTGTTATCACATGCTTATTATTTTCATACCATGATGAAGGTGTCTGTAGAGTAACCTTGTTACTACTATGCCATCATACTAATATTGTTGTGTGGTCATTGCTTGTTCCATGAGCAGATAACCTTACCTTTTATACTCACAAGTGTGTGATGACCTTATGGATGATTGTGTGGATGCTTTTGACATCATGCCCATGGGGGAGGGGTGTGTATTTGAGGGGTTGAGCATAGATTCATTATTATCCTATATTACTTGATTTGACCCGGATATCCTTTTGGACTCTTAGGTCCAGTATCCCCTTTGTTATATTTTAAGTACTAATTTAGAGTTGATCTCCTAACATTATGCAATGCCACTTTATCTATATCATTTTCCTATTTTCTTTTTATATCTTGTGTGAAGGTTTAATTTATTTTCTCATCCTTATACTTGATAAGAGAATGGTATGAAATTCATACATGTTTAAAGTATGGCGGTAACATTCCTTTAATTTATAATTAAGCTTCCATAAAACAAAAAAAAAAATTATTCATAATTTTTTGGGTGTTATAAGTTAGTATTAGAGCTTTAGCTTTCATATCTGTGTTTTGGTTTTCAAAAATTAGGCCTCAAATGATCCCTCATCTTATTTTATCTATCTATTTCATATTTCGTATAACTTGTTTTTTTTTTATAAAAAAATTAGATTAACTAAACAAGTTTAGATTAACTTATGAGGAATCTAGAAATGGGTAATATAGGTAGCCATATTATATGAAAATATGTTATCATGTGTTAGTAAAATAGATTTTTTTTTCTAATATGATTTCTATTTGGAGCATCAAATGGCTTTGATTGGGTGATTCAATCACTTAGAGGATGCATTTAAGGCATTTAAGGAGTTTGTTTGTCATCCACCACAATCTCATCTTCTGTCACCACCTCCATATCACCCACAAGAGGATATCAGAGAGGGTTATCTTTGGAAGGCCTTTAGACACCATCCGTTGGCATACATTGGTTAAGAGGACACAATTATCCTAGAGGGTTGGATATAGGATTTCAATAAGTCATTTAAGGGTGTGGATTGCCTTGAGGTGAGAAAGGTCATCATTTTTGCCTTTTTTTCTTAATTTAGGATGTAGCAAACACTTAATGTATAGGTGATTGCAATTTTCTTATAAATATTTATACTAAAAATAAATAACTATTAGCAGTGATGTGTATGGAAGGGTGGATTTCACAAACTGATGAGATTACGCTTCTATCGGGATGATAATAAATAGGATAAGGCTCAGTGATGCTGGATTAGGGTTGAACACATTCGACTAGGAAGAAAAGAGGGTGGTGATGATTCAAACAAAATATATATGGTTCGAAAGTGATGGATTAATGGTGATGATTCGTATGGATTGTGGTAATTGTTGTATGCATTCGACAATGGTGTGTTGATGATGTTAAGCTTCGAAAGGTTAGAATTTAGATGAGGGTTGAAGTTGTGATTTAGAGTTAGGGTTAGGGTTTGATTTGAATAAAATGATTAAGGTTACACTTGGTTTGTATGGAAGGGTTAGGGTTTGGTTACACTTGGTTTGTATGGAAGGGTTAGGGTTTGAATTGAATAAAAGGATTAAGGTTACACTTGGTTACGGTTTCAAATGGTGGGTTATGGTTTTGGTTGTGTATACCGAATTAGGGTTTAATTAACTTTGAAATAGAGTAGGATTTTGATGGTAATTATGGGAGGAAAATATGGATTAAGGAGAGTAGAAAAGATATGGAATAATCTCTAATTCACACAAATGAAGAGATTAAAACTTTCAAGCTAAATTGTTCACACATATTCGATTTTCTTGAGTTTGAACTCACACAAAATTCACTTGTATTCAACTTCAATGTTGATCTTCAACTTCAATTCAATTCTCCTCCCCATATTCTACATTCATAGCAGCTTATAATCACTCTACCACTAGCTAAAAACATAATTCAAAAAATTCCAAGCTGAAAGATATTATGCTACCTTTATGCTAGTTGTATGCTAACTTTATTATCCAAATCTACTACTTAATTAATAAATTATATAAAATAATAATAATGCTCGACAAATCTAAAAATAGACTCCTTCATGCACTTGGTCATCATTCCACGCATGCCATGCACATGCACGTAAACACTTAGTTGCTTGTTTGTTACATTTCTAGCATCGTAACCAGAATAATTGGTTCCATAATTATGAAAGCTAATTATTTAGTTTTTGCTTCTGCATTATTCTCTCCTTGTTGACATGAATTTGCCCTCATATTTGCATAATCATGATGAGGACCAATGTCTCAAACACTGAATGTCCTTGATACCCCATCACATGAATCTTGCAAATCAAGCTAATAAGCACTTTCTCCAAACTTTCAAAGTACTTTGAAAGGACCATCCACCCTTGGCATGAGCTTGTGTTTCCTTAGATTAGGAAATCTCTCCTTCCTCAAGTGTAACCCTACTAAATCTCTCAGTTAAAAAATATTTTGGCTCCTATGCTTGTTTGCCCTTGTCTTGTACACTTCATTTGCCTTCTCAATATTTTTTCTCGATTTTCTAATGAAGTTTTTGAAATAACTCCACTCTTTCTTGTGCATCATAACTCTTCACTTCACCCTTCTCAATGGAATCATATCAATTGGCATATATGGATTAATACCATATACTATCTCAGACAAAATAGAGCTTGTTGTAGTAGAAGGACTTCGATTGTAAGCAAACTCTACATATGCTAACTTAGAATCCCAATGCTTAGTGCTCTTACTCACCAATCCCTTAGCAAAGTACCCAAAGTTCTATTAGTAAATTTGGTTTGTCCATTCATTTGAAGATGATGCGATGTGCTAAATAGAAGCTTTGTTCCTAGCTTATGCAATAATGTCTTCCAAAAATATCTTAGGAACCTCACATCTCTATTTGAAACAATACTTCTTGAAATTCCATGCAACCTCACATTCTCCTTGAAATACAAATCCACAACACGAGTAACGTCATCGGTCTTGTGACATGGAATAAAATGAGTCATTCTCAAAAATTGATCCACTACAACCATAATAGAATCTTAGCCTCCTTGTGTCCTAGGAAATCCCAAAATAAAATCTATACTAACACCTTCCCATGGTTGAGTAGGAATAGGTAAAGCTATATATAACCTTTTGTGAAAGAAATTCTTGCTCCTCTAACATGTAACACACCTAGCAACCATGGCTTATACTCCCCTTTGCATTCTCGGCCAATAGAAATGTTATTGCAACAAATCTAAAGTGTTGTGAACTCAAAAGTGTCCTGCAATTCCTCCTTCATGCATCTCTTCTATTAGCAAGTCTCAAAACTGAAGTCTTCGGCACAAATAATTTATTATGCTTGAATAAGAATCCATCTTGAATAACATAAGCTCCAGAACTCCTTTGTTTCTTCAACTCTTCAAAGATCATAGCAAAATCATCATCCATGGTATATTGACTCTTCAACATCTTGAACCCTAAAAGCTTTACGTCCATCGTGGTAAGTGATATGGTCCTCCTAGATAATGCATTCACCATAACATTTTCTTTGCCATCCATATTTCTTGTAGAGAATACAAATGTCTATAAGAAGCTTATCCACTTACCATGTCTCAAACTCACCTTCTTTTGACTATGTAGATACTTCATACTCTCATGATCCTAATGAAGCACAAAAGTCTTAGGTCTAAAATAGTGACTCCATGTCTCCAAACAACGCACAATAACATAAAACTCTTTGTCGTAGGTCAAGTAGTTGAGTTTTGTTCCATAAAACATCTCACTAAAGAAAATAATCGGCTTCCTTTCTTGTGAAAGCACACCTCCAATGCCTACACCACTCGAATCACATGTTACGTCAAATAATTTATTGAAACAAGGTAAAGATAATACCAATACATTTAAGAGATTTTTATTCAAGTCTTCAAAAGCCTTCATCACTTGATCATTCCAATAGAATTCTCCTTTCTTGATCAATTGTGTGATAGGTGCTGTAATGGTAGAGAAGTCTTTAATGAACCTCCTATAGAATGAGGCCAACCAATGGAAACTTTGAACTTCTTAGACATTAGTAGGAATGGGCCACATTTGTATAGCTTCCACATTTGATGGATCAACTCAAATACCATACCCCCTCATAATATAACAAAGAAATATCACTCTCTCCATCATGAAATCACACTTCTCCATTTATCATAAAGCTTCACCTCTCTAAGCTTATCAAATATTCTCTTTAAGTATTATATGTGCTCGAACTCACTCTTGCTATATACCAAGATATCATCATGGTAAACAACAACAAAGAGTCTAAGAAAGGGTCTAAGTACCTCAATCATTAATCTCATAAAGGAACTTGGTGCATTACATAGTCCAAATGGCATCAATAGGGCTGTAAATGAGCTGAGTCGAGCCAAGATGAATACCCCTGGGCTCGGGCTTGGCTCCTTCAACTAAACGAGCCTAAAACAAGGCTCAGGCTCGGCTCGTTTAACTAAACGAACGAGCTAAGGGAGCTTTTAATGAGTCGAGTCGAGCCGAGCTCATGAGCTAAAGCCAAAAAATGAACTAAGCCTCACTTTTTTGGACTTGGACTCGGCTCATTTAATAAACAATCCCAAAACTAAGGCTCAAGCTCGGCTCATTTAACTAGATAAATAAGCCGAACCGAGCTTTTAACGAGCCGAGCCAAATAGAATACTGAGTTGGCTCAGCTCATCTACAACTTTAGGCATCACCAACCACTCATACAACCTGTACTTAATCTTGAAATCTGTCTTCCACTCGTCCCCTTCCCGTATCCTTATTTGATAATAACCACTTATAAGATTAATCTTCGACAACACCTTTGTGCTATATAACTCATCTAACATGTCATCCAATCTCGACATCAAAAATCTGTACTTGATTGTGATTTTGTTGATGGTTCTCAAATCAATACACATCCTCCACGTACCATCCTTCTTAGGCACTAACAAAGTTGGAACACCGCATGGACTCATACTCTCCCAAATATAACCGCAGTCTAACAACTCTTGCACTTGTTTCTATAGCTACTTAGCCTCCTTCAAATTGCATCTATACGCTGGCTTGTTCGATAATGGAACTCCTAGCATAAGATCAATAACGTTATCAATACCTCTCAAAAGAGGTAGCCCACTTGGAAACTCTTTTGGAAACACATCGCCATACTCTTTCAATACCTATTGCAATTTTGGATCCATATTAGCATTCTCCCCTTTTTGGTCCTCTTTTACCACTAAAGCATAATATATCTTCTCATCTCTAATGGCTTCATTCATCTCACACTTCTTAAGGATCAACATCTCCATGCCATTCTTCTTTTTTCCCTTCCTACACTCGACATCCTCCTTCCTTTCATTCCTCAAAATCGAATCCCCCATCTATATTAGATTATAACCTATACTTCTTTGGACCCTTGCGTACCACATACTCATTAAGGACCCCGACATGCATAACCTTCCTATAAAATTTCCATAACCTCTCCAATAAAATGTGAAAAGCATCCATAAGCAGAATATTGCATAAAAATCATCAAAATAATTTCCAATCTTGAAAGAAATAAGATTTTATTTGGTTACCCTTACACCTTTGTCTTTGTTGAGCCATTAGAGTGAATATGGTCTTAGATGACCCTTGGTCTCCAAAATGATATTTTTCACCATCTTCTAGCTAGCAACATTAGTGCATGAGCCACTAATAAATATGACTTCACACACTTTATTACCAATTATACATTTAGCCTTGAAAATCTTCTCCCGTTAAATAAGTAAAAGGTTGTTGTTGTACTTGGAGCACCCTTTGCAACACGTAGCAATCCACTTAGCCTTCTTCCAAAGCATCCTCCAGCCTATCACTTTCTTCTTTGAAGTCTTCATCAAGGTCTTCATTCTCTTCACAAGCCTCCATATTTGCTATCTCCTTCAAAGTCAATGCCCTTTAGTTTGGACAATCCCAAGCAAAGTGGCCATAACCTCTACACTTGAAGCATTGCTTGTTCACCTTATCAACCACTTGATCTTTGCTCTTTTCTTCATGAGTGAAATTCCTAGCATGGTTTTGGTTTGTGGCTTGAGAAATTGGTGGTTTCGACACACCTTTGAAATTCGAACCATATGGAAAATTGGTTTACTTGCTTGGTGGCTTTGTCTTCTTCAATTGCTTCTCAAACTTGATGCCTAACTTGGCTAGGTCTTCAAACACTTTGTAAGGGTACACCTATACCGTCTCCCAAAGATTCATATTTAAACCCATGATGAATCGTGCATACCTTTGTTTTTCTCATTCTTGGACATCACACAGAAGAGCTATCCTTTTGAACTCCCAAATACATTCTTCAAGTCCAAGTAACCCTTGCCTCAACGTAGTCATTTTTATAAAATTTTCTTACGCATATTCCTGAGGCACAAATTTCTTCTTCAAATGTTTCTCTAATTTTTCCCATGACCTAATGTTTGATTTTCCTTCTCTCTTCCGTCTCCTTTTTAAATTATCATACCACACTCTAGCAAATTTTTTAAACTTTAATAACTCTATTAGGCACAGTTTCTCGTCATCAATTTCCTTATCCTCAAAAATAGATTCAACAATTTGCAACCATTCGAGAAACTATTATGGTTCGAGATTACCTTAAAAGTTGGGAAGATCAAAGAGAATTTCTTTTTCTACATCATTATAAGTTTTCTCAAAGTGTCACGTGGCCTTACATAATTTTCCATGCTTTGTTCTTCTTCTTCCATCTAGTTTTGTGCCCTTCTCACGTGTCCTTCCTCTATTTGTTCCCTTTGGTTTTGTGGTTGCATATGGGACTTGTGGGCTTGGGAATAATCTATTCTCCCCACATGTAATTTTACTTTCTTGATTTCATCCATTGAGGTCTTAAGAATATCCCTCACACCCTCTCTGTGGTTCTCCATCCTTCCTCCTTACCAACAAAATATAACTCTCACAAACATGCCCTTAAGTGCTCGGTCCTCTTATGTTTTTTGATGAATTCTTGAATTTTCTTGAAGATGGAATACTTTCTTGATGAATCTTGAAAGAAAGATTGAATTTTGAATGCAATACCACAAACCTATAGCTTTGATACCAAAATTGATGTGTGTGGGAGGGTAGATTTCACAAATTGATGAGAATATGCTTCAATTGGGCTGATAATAAATAGGATAAGGCTCGTTGATGGTGGATTAGGGTTGAACACATTCGAATAGGAGAAAAAGAGGGTCGTGATGATTTGAACAAAATAGATATGGTTCAAAGGTAATGGATTACCAATGGTGATGATTTGTATGGTTTGTGATAATTGTTATATGCATTCGACAATGGTGTATTGATGATGTTAAGCTTCGAAGGTTAGCATTTATATGAGGGTTGAAGTTGTGGTTTAGAGTTAGGGTTAGGGTTTGATTCGAATAAAAGGACTAAGGTTACGTTTGATTTGTATGGAAAGGTTAGGGTTTTGAATGGTGGGTTTAAGGTTCCGGTTGTGTATACCGAATTAGGGTTTTGATTAACTTCAAATTAGAGTAGGATTTTGATGGTAATTATGGTAGGAAAAATATGGATTAAGGAGAGTAGAAAAAGATATGGATTAATCTCTAATTCACACAAACAAAGAGATTAAAACTTTCAAGGTAAATCATTCACACAGATTCAATTTGCTTGAGTTTGAACTCGCATAGAATTCACTTGTATTTAACTTCAATGTTGATCTTCAATTTCAATTCAGTTCTCCTCCCCATACTCAGCATTCATAGTAGCTTATAACCATTCTACCACTAGCTAAAAGAATAATTCAAAAGATTCCAAGCTAAAAGATATTATGCCACCTTTATTATCCAACTCTACTACTTAATTAATAAATTAGCTAAATTACTAATAATGCTCTATAAATCTAAAAATAAACTCCCCCATGCACGTGGTCATCATTCGATGCATGCCATGCACATACACATAGACACTTTGTTGCTTGTTTGTTACGTTTCTAGTAAGTAACCATCTGTTGGTCTTTAAATTTGTGGGAAACACTATCCAAATGAAAAATAATTGGTTACATAATTATGAAAGCCAATTCTTGAGTGTTTGTTCATGCATCAAGTAGTAGTATTCATGGTTATAGAATTGGAATTCTACCTAGAATCAATAAGGGTCATCAGAACTGAATCATGGGATAGAAAGATACTACAAATATTACAAAAATATGATCTAGATATACTTGTACGTAATAAAATCCTATAATTAAAGTTGAAAAATACTAAAGATCTCATTCTTAAACTCTAATTTGATCACTATTTAAGTTATAACAACACAAATTGTTGATTATATGCATATAAAAAATATTTTTATATATACTAAGCATACAACAAAGCTAACAATACAACAAAAGAAAATAAAAATGATAATTATAAAATAAGTAAAAACTAGTAAACAAAGAATCTCACAAATTTAATATATTTAGTTTAGTCTACATTTAGAGTTTGGAATTTTTTTAAGTATTTTTCTTTCCAACAATTAATTTTATTATTATCTCATTTGTGCATTCTTAACATTGATTGATACTCAATATATAGTATATGAAAAATAATAGGGTTAAGACTTAGAGTTAGAGAAGAAATATAGTGAGAATAAACGAAAAAAAAGATTTTAAAGTAAATATATAAAAGAAATTATAGTCATCATGGAAAATCGTAATATTCTACCCATCATACATAGGATTGTAAGATTCTACCACAACTTTACTACTTTAAGATTCTGCCTAAGAACATAGATCACTTAATAACTTTTAAATCATAGAATCGTAGAATCGTAATATCCGAATCGGGAGTTTAACACCAATGATAGTACTATAATAATAATAATACTTAAGATTATAATTATAATTGTAATTATTATAGTTATTGTTGTTACTACTACTACTACTACTACTACTATAATTCTTAACCTTAACATTTTTATTAATATTATTGGCGTTATTATTATTATTTTACTATAATAATATTTTTGAAGAAAGGGTACTGGCAGAGGCATGCACGTGGGGGGAAAGGGGTGAAACTGCTAATTCACCTCGAAAAAAAATATGCTTGAGGCTCGATTCCGGAACGGGGGCCACGTCTTGTGGTGCAACGGAGGTTCCCTGAATGCAAAGACATTTTACTTTAAATATAGTGACCCTGGGATCAAGATCAAGCGATTTAATCAGATATAAGTGGCCCTCAAATAAAGTCTAAAAGAGGACATGATCCAACTTTTTGTTTTAGATCAAGATGAAGGGCCCCCCGGGGGCGGGGCGTGCTAAATCTAAAACAAATAAAAGGAAGGGTATGATCCAGAACACTCCGCCACAGAATAACACCTTCCACACAAACAAAGAATACCATTGGGAGGAGCGAAATCAAAATAAAGCTAAATCCAAAGAAAGAGAATGATCCATTTTTAATGCGTTGCAGAAGTTTCAATTCATGGAAGGGAAGAAAAAGAAAAAAGAAAAAAGAAAAGAATCATTCTATTCCACATTCTTTCTCCTGCCCGTACCATTAACATATATAGTGTAATTTAATTCCGACTCGCCCCACTTCTTTTCGTTTGTTCCGCCTAGAAAAATAAAATAAAATAAATTGGCAAATGCATTTTGCTTGCCTAGTTAGTTAACTAAGACCACATACACAATAATTCAAACGAGAGCAACGAATATTGAGGCGGTACTGCAGCATAATTAAGTATCACAAGCACTGATGTCAGGACGACTTCGGAAGGGGCTGTCCTTTCAAGAATGAGGTGAACAACTGGAGTGCTGCCCTTGGCTTGAAAAGCGGAACTTCATGACCCGCCCCCCTAACGGTCGCAAACGTTAGCCCTTCGTATACTTCTGTCCATCCTCCAACCTTTTATTTTAATCGATCAACAAAATAACCACACATACAAATTAATTGATATAATCGTTCGTCTCAAAATTATGTAATAATACGCTAGTCATATGTCCAACGCTACTTAAAAGAGATTGATGGCAAGCAAACGTGAACACTAAGTTAGGGCTGTACGGACATACTTACAAAAAAAAAATATTTAAGACGAATATTTATTTCAAAAAAATTTTAGACTAATTTTTTTTATGAATATAAATAATTATCTTAATCATTTGTTTTTTTATAAATAAATTCCAAAAAATGGCTTAGTGTCACTCACCTGATTTTTAACATACCAAGGATACCAAGCAATCTTGGTATGCAATTTCAGTTGTGCGAGAGAATAACGAGTAGCGGTCACTGGCACCACTGAGTCCACATCCCCACTACAAGTAGCCAAGTCGATTGAGACATTACTAAGGATCTGCATATGTGAATGAACAGGGGGCAGGGACGACGTACAGATATGTTTATTTATACACAGCAACTGCCCGCTATCTACCTGAATACCCAAACCTTCATATTAGCAGCAATCAATTCGCGGTAGATAGGAAGAATCGATACGTCGGTGTCGTTCCAATTCCTGTTCAGGACCTCACTGCATGTGCAAACGAAGCGAAAATGTGAGAATACAGTTATGTGTCTATGATACGATCGCTTGATCGGTAAGCAGCGAGAAAGGCACGAACGATACGGTTGTGTATTAGAAAAGTAAAGTACGTAGCTGATGATTAACGAACAGCACTAGTACTGGCAGTAGCATGCAGTTACGTACCTGCAACTGCAAGCAGTCGATTTGCATGGTATTATGGTTATAGCACTAGCAGTTACGTACCTGCAAGCAGTCCATTTGTATGGTATTTTGGTTATGTTGGCATGAAGGGCTTTCTGAACATCTGCCCTGTTGTAGTATATCTCTGCATACTTCTCTCTGCACGGATCGTAGCCCGACAGCTTTCGAAATACCGCCTGTTCATCGTGAAGAAACCATGAAAATAATCCACATTAAGAGGAGCAGCAGCTAGCAAACACCAGTGCTCCGTGCACAATCATATATGTGAATCGATACATGTATAAGACGCCTTGATTGATTTGGGTACGTACCCGATGAGGGTGGTGAGGCAAGTGCATATCCCTGTGAGTAGGACCGGAAGCGTACACGGCGGCGGTTCCATCGTCAGAATTGTTACAAGGTGGAGCATAAATGTTGTACTGATCTATGTTACCGAATTCTTGACCCATAGCATAGCTATATAAAGAGTCACACTCTTCTGAATTCTTCTGCCTGTGGAAATCACAGGTGCTGATCAACTCTCTGAATGTTCTGTCCGATATCATCGCGTGGCTCCACCAGTACGTCACCGTTCCTAGGTTGTCGTAGTAATTGTCTGTTACAGCGTTACCAACCTGCAGCATATCCAATCGGCAACACCATATATACACATTTATTAATTAATTGTACCCAACTCAGCAGCTGTGATGGTGGGTTAGTATAAAACCGAAGTACGTATGCGTATAAAAAGTAATTATTTCCGATAACCGTTTCCCCTTCCCCGCCCCCTCCCCCCTTTTTATAAGTATAGCTCCTCCGAACTAGCGGTACTGTGTTAATTGATTGACTTGCCATTATTCCTTTGAGGTTCAGTGGATGCTTGGATCTTGCATTGTATCTCAAGATTTCTCGCGCCAGTTGTGGAACGTAGTGTCCTGCATAACTTTCTCCTGCTAGATAAATGTCCCGGTTTCTGTAGCGTGGGAATCGCCGGACCCATTGGATTAAGAATATCAGGGAGTCCCTTGCTGCATGATGATGAATCCACAAAAAATCAAAAGAATCTGACTTGGTTACATACTCTTCTTATTTATTTATTTTCGATGAATTTTTTCTTCTTCCTAAATAACCAAGTTCTTTTAAACTGATTATCAACGTAATCAAAGAGAAGGCAGGCAGGCAAACTCAGTGAGGAATATATAGCTTCTTTTTTTTTTTCTTCTTTTTTCTTTTTTGCACGGACACGACATGTAGCTAGCTAAATAGATAGCTAGGAGAAACATAAATCTACATATACATACCAGTGCGTCGATCACCCGTGTCAAACAAATCGGATGACTTCTTGGAGTAGGAGAAGCCGACTCCTGCAGGAGTTTCCAGGAAGAGTAGGTTGGCCACTGCATTCCATGAGTATTTATTCAGGTACAGCCCTGAACCTGACCTGTTTATCCTAAACGGGCCTATCTCTTCTGACGCACCATATGCCACCGACGAGCAACCCGGGCCTGTTAATCAGATTTCTTCAATCAAATGTCTTCTAACAAAAGATACACGCGAGGAAACAGACTCAGTTAAAAGGGGGTTGTACGTTCACTCTATTTGCCATACATTTTTATAAAAAAAAAAAAATCTACTAAGATCGAAGATGAAGGTGTTTTCGTTCGTTTAGGTCAACAGTTCACCGAAGTCAACCGACGCGCACAAACAAATTTAATAGAATAGTGGATTGAATGGAAAGGCATCTAGCCTAGTATTAACAAACCCCAAAAAAAAACACGAGTTATACATGCGGGTGCAACAAATTAATGGAAAGGATAACAGCTCTAGCTTTTTAACAGATTCTGGATAAATATTTCAGTTTGGAATCTCATTTCTTTTTTCTTTTTTTGTAATATAGTAATTATTTATTAAAACATAAATAAAAATAACTCAAACTACCAAAAATTTAAAGTTTCTAAAATATTAAATCTTAATAACAATAAATTTTTAATATTTACATCATTATAATTAATTCAAAAATATTTATATCTTTAAGAAAATAAATTTAAAAATATTTATCTTTAAATAGAATTGCGTCATCGTTACATAATCTTCTTTACTCCTACGTCTCGTGTAATATAATATTGCCTATACTATGGGAACCATGCTTCATTGTCGCACATACTTTAGTTTTGAAATCTCTCGCGTAATTTACGTAGAAATTTTTTTTATATATTTTTTATTTTATTTTTTGTTAGGTCATCTACTGGACAATAGAAGATGACAGACCAAATCCCTACGCGAAACGCAGACGTAAACCAATCATCCATCCCTGCAATCTTTTCTTTCCGCTTCCCAATGCTTTAAAATAAATAAATAAATAAATAAAAACGCCCATGCCCCCCATGAAGAGAAAGATCTTCAGACAAGGAAGGACCAAAACCTACGCTCACATTTTTATAGTAGCAGAATACTTGATGTGCTGTAACTAATATATATATCATCATACCTAAGTTAGGAATAGTATGACCTAATATTTTTCGGTCCCGAAAATATTTCTCAATTTTGATTTTTCTCATCGTGTTTTGAAAAAAACGCATAATATATATTATGTATATCTAAACTAATGAGAGTAATACAAATAAAAAAAATTCCGTATGTATATTTCTTATAACATTTATTTATTATTAATAAAAATATATTCAATGAACTATCTACTTTAATTTAAATTAAAATATAAAATAAATATGTATCTGTTTTTTTTTTAATTTCAAATTGACAATATAAAAAATATAAAATAGAAAAATAATTTTTTTTCTTCTATTATCCCCTACCAAGCCATCACTTTAATTAATGTCATAATTTTCAGAGAAATCCCGTCTAACCAGCAAAATACTAGCAGTAGGTAACTAAATTTGTAAACAGACTGGATTTATCTTCAAATTTACTATATCCTTTTGTTAGATAACTTTTTACTTAATTATTTCACTTAACGAAAAAACTAAAGACAAGACCATGTACAAATCGTTTCACATGCCACAAACTACCAAAAATGGTCATGATGGTGCAGTACAGTAATCGATTTTACTTGAGATAAAGAGATAACGCTGGCTCCTCCGGCTGCACTGTATCTACCCTCCCTGCTGCTCCATTATAATTTATAGTAGTAATAATTGTTACTGGGCTGCAGGGAGCCGTGTGGGCTAACGCAGCAGAACATGGAAGCTGAGAACAGATATTACATGACTGATGACAAAGTAAAATAAAAACATAGGCGTTTGGTGTTTCAAATCCCTACATATGATAAGGAGAAATAAATGAATATACAATGAGATATACTGTCCAATTGGGGTCTAGATACAATTACAGCTCAATTCACGTAATTTTTTTAATACATATGTATATATTTGGGGAAATAATAGCTATTAAACTTTAAATATTATTATCAATTATTTTATTATTTTAAATAAATTTATGAAAAATAATAATTCTTTCATATTCTAAAGATTATCTATACATTTGAAAAATAAATTTTGAACAATTTTTTGAGTTGGGTATGTGTTGATATATATCTGAACAAAATGAGAAACCTAAAAATCTTAGGGGTGGAAAGTGAGTTAGACATCCACGAAAAATCCAACCACTATGTCGAAAATAAAATTAACATCATTTCGAATGTAAATTACACTCCGACTGTTAGAAAATTACAAATGTCTTCCACCACTGAGTCACTAGAAACCCACAATTTTAATTATTATTATTATTTAAAATATAATATATTATAATATAAAATATAATTATTATGTTCATAATAAAAATTATTTTTATAATTTTTTTACTAATATATATTAAAAAATATTAATAATTAAATTTTTTTTATAAAATATACAGTAGTAATTTTTTAATACAAAAAAAAACTTTAAAAATGATTATCTGAACCTAAAATTTTGACATAAAAAATTATAATAAGCAAATCTCAAAAAATTCTGATCGTAAAGTCATCAATTTTGCACGTAGAATGAAGACTGCAAAGCAGGTCGGGGTCTGAGGGACAGACTCGGCATAATTAATGGACTTAACGATCTGTTTCTTATACAACCAGTAGAAATTATTATAGGTCGCCAGCGTTTATGTGAGTATGTGACTACATTGAATTGCCTGTACTACTACAGGCTAATGCAGTACAGATGCGAACTTTAAATGCAGGAAGGGCGGGGACCCGAGTCTCTCAATTCTCATCACCCACCCACCAGTTTTACTTTTTTTTGTTGTTATTTTCGCCTCTAAATCCTCGCTCCACTCTCATCTTTCTATGTTAACCCTTTTCATTTAAGTATTAGTATTGTATAATTGATATTAATAAAAGAATTATAATTGTAATTAATTATGATACAAAAAATATGTTAATGTGTAAAAATAATAATTGAAAAATTAATAGCATTATAAATTATCAATTTAAAAAATAGCATTTAATGAAGAGTAACTAACGTCATCACCGGCACGCCCAATGAGAGAAGACAATGCTGCACAACATCGACCGGTGTCTCAAAAAATATGTCAATTAGACATCCGCTAATACATTCATATATGTACCATTACCTGACAGATTATCCGTATATCCGTTAATAGATATTATTAAGTAGATAAATCTATTATCCGACAGATAAACTCATTTAGAATTAAGCGAAATAATAATTTTAACCTTAATTTATACTATATTTATTTTAAAATTAAGGGTAAAAGGATAATTATATATTGAGTAAATGGATACGAATATGGATACGAGTATAGTTATGAATACAGATATGGATATCCTATACCCGTATCTATACCAAAACCCAACGGATATTTTTTTTCTATCCTTCATATCTGTATTTGTTTATCCATATCAGTTTAACTATCCGTTAAATAAAATCCATCGAATTTCAAATAAAATTCGTCCCGTTTACATCTCTAGCACTAACACAAATAATCAAACAATGGAGGAGCAAGAAATCGAGCACAATACTAAACAGGTAGGAGAATGTTATAACTTTTCTCTATGAGCATTGTTATTTTGGGCCAAGATCTTCTTTTCTAGCCCCGAAATATTTCCGAGACGCTTAGGCTCTATTTGGTTCTAAGAAAATTTAAAGGAAAGAAATTAAAATTAAAATAATTTCCTTCAAACTTTTCCTAAAAAAATTATATAATTAATCTTTAGAAATTTTATACCTTACTCTTTTTTTTTATTTCATCATCTCATGTAAACCAAACCAAACATAAAAAATTATTTTTCTCTTTATTTGTTTCTTTTCTTTAAAACTTTCTATAAACCAAATGGAGCATTAATGCCGGAAACACTCCAAAATCTTCTTTTATGTAATTTATAATTATTAAATGAAGATTAATTTAGCAATTTTTTTCTAACGTTAGATAATGTGTATTAAAAATTAAAAGATGGAAAATTTAAAATTAAAGAAAGAAAAGAGAAAAAGTAATGGAAAATTTGAAGGATGATTTGTCCAATAAAAAAATAAAAATTTATCCTCTTAAAAGTCATCAACCAAAAAAAAAATGGCGCCAATCACCCTCCTCCGTCGAAAGGGTGCATTGGTTTTTCGTCTAGCTAGGGAGTAGGGGTGCACCCTGCCTCATCCTCGTCTATTGTTCCCATCAATATGAATGCCACCTCACATATCATTATGTCTTTAGCAGGGCTAGAATGGAAGATCCACCAAATAACATGAATTGATCTGCGGGTATCCAGTGACATATTTTACCTGGCTTCAAAACCTAGCTAGAACTGAATGACTTTGAATTCGTAGTATCTCATTTATGCATGTTGATCGCCTTGAAAACGTAAGCCAAACTGCTTGCATATTATATCAACACGATAGTAGTCCTCGATAGGGTCCCAATTTATTTTGTCACTAGTTTATAAAATATATTCCACGTAATAATAATAATTATTATTATTATTATATTTGATAAATAATATTAAACATTAATCAATAAGTGTTTTTTAGTGTGCCCCGAAACATATAATATTTTCTCATACGAAGAAAATCCACGGAGTACTATTTGATTTCAAATATGTTTTCTTGTGCACATGTTAGGAATTTAATTTATATAAAAATTAAATAGTATAAATAAGAAATTAATAGTGCATGCATCCAATGGTTTGTGTTATTAAATACTTTCTTTTTTAATTTATAGACGATCGATAAATGATTTGAAAATAAAATTTAATTATTAATTACTTTTTAGTATAGTATTAAAAAAATATAAAATGACAATATAATTTATTTCGTATAAATATAATAATTATATATTTATATCATAATAATTATATTAAAAAAGAAATAAATATTTGAAATATACAGTAATTAGTCTTTTAGATAAGAAAAGAGTATTAATAACTCAAACAGGCATGTTGAGGACAGGCTTTAGAAAAAATCAATTAAACCTACCCAGCAGATCAGTTGTTTGCCCTTTTAATAACTCTCACAAGCGGAGGTTTTTGCCCTTGGCCGTAGATGCTACCCCATGTCTGGCAAGGAAAAGAAAAAGAAATAGGATCTCTAGGATGAAACTAATGGCAAGCAGCGGTGGTGGTTGACCAGTTTAATTTTAACTCCCTTTTTCTTCTTCTTTTTTTAGCTTTTATGAAAAGTTAAAGTTTTTTTTTTTTTGCTTCGATTTATACGTCCTCGTCTGGACCACCCAAAATTCAACCCCTAAAATTTCTCTACAATGATGTTCTTATTGAATCTTCTGGACTTTCTAAGCCATGCCAGGATTCATACCAGTGCTTAATGCGTAATTATATTCTCCATGGAGCGGAGCCAAAATGTCATTCTCTTGCCTCCGGGGCCTCCGTCAGCCGGCCTAACAGCATCGGAGGAGGTAAACTACGATGGTCCAACGACCGAGCTCATGGTGGTCCGGAATCCCCATAATTATATTCTCCCTCTCTCAAATGTGCAGTAAACTCCACTTTTTTCTCTTTTTTTTTTGAGGTTAATTACTTACAATAATAACGTCATTGACTTATGAGACTTGAAGGACGGTTGATTGTTTTGCTAGTTAATTAATGCAATCTTTATCTACTACTCGGACTAGAACAATGGGCGTAATTAAAACACTACTACGTTGTTTTGTTAGTGTCGTCATCACAGATTGCTACATTGACAGATTGATAATTACTCCGCGGGCTTAAATAACGATGCCGCTTAGTATTAGTATTTTTTAGTGACTTAACCACATACAATTTGCCAGATAAAATTATGAAAAGGAGGAAGGACGTAAAAGAACACAGGCCAGGCGTTATTATTAGAGAGTAAGGACGGACGGAGTAGGTAGTGGTTAGTGGTTTGTAATAAAGGACTGACCTCCGTTAAGCCAAACAACCAAGGGCTTTGAGAGAGGTTCCTTATCGGCGGCAGCTTCGGTAAGCCAGTAAAACAGCGCTCTGCCCGCCACTTGATCGACGGTAACATATCCTGAGTACTGCTCAAAATTTACCTTCGGCTGTCCTGGCAGTCGCCTTATGCGGTCATGTTCTGCTGCCGTTTCCACGGCATCACCATCGTCTGCTCCGCCGTTTCCTTCTTCATTCGTGATCTGCGGCGGCGCCGATCCATGCCCGTCGGCGGCAGCGCCAACGATAACCACGCTATAACTGCTCAAAGCGGCAATTGTAACAAGGGACGCGAACACGACGACTAGTATCTCCCTTTTCGCCATGGCTGCTGGTCGATGCATGCATGGAACGCCTGTATAAACCAACCTACCTGGGCAGCTATATATGTATATAGAAGTGTGTATTTCTTTTGTTATGTATATAGCTAGCTACTCGGACTCACTGCCAGTCCTCACAGCCTCGATCAATCGCGCTTTGTAGTAGGAGCAGTAGTACGTAATTAAGGAGAGAAAGAAGAAAAGGCAAGGGAAGCTGGCGAGCGTTGTTAATGAATTCCCTTGTTTTTAGTGATGTTCGGGTGGGAGTGTACTGCTCTCCGTTCTTTAGCTTGAGTCAGAGCGAGTAATAAATAAGGGGCATTAATAATAATATTATGATATGAAAATAGGAAGCGTGTGCTGCTCTGCTATGATCTGTACTGCTATCCCCTTGGCCTCTTACTTTGCAGGCTCACGCCCTGCGGGAAGGGAAGGCAGGCACTTCATGATATCCGGCTAGCTGTTCCTGTAACGTCAATTAAATTCGGGAAGTTGGGAAGGCCGAAAGCTAGATGTATGCCAGGCAATCCACTCATCTACGGAACTCGAGTTTGACTACCCATTTCGGTTCTGAAAAATACTACTAGTATTATTCCTTTTTTCTTATATATATATTATTTTTATAAAAAACAAATTATGGTTTTTCCCTTTCTTTTCTTTTTTTCCCTCTGATTCCCCAGCCGTACAACACCGAGCAAACCGCAGCCCGTGCCCAATGACTGCCTTGCCCTTTCCACTTGCACAGTTACCACTTCTTTTTGGGTCGCCAGTCAAAGAAAGGGCACTACATTGCGGTGATTTTTGAATTTAAAAAAACAGCCGTTCCATTCTTAGAGCATCCACGTCAAAGGAGCAAAAAAAAAATTAATATATTTTTTAAAATTCTTTTAATATAATTAAATTTTATTTTATATTTTAAATATTTAAAGTGTATGGTCGGAGCAAAAAATTTTGCTTCGGCGCAAATAATCGCGCCCGCCTGCCTTTATTCATCTTTTTGCCTCGTTGCTGTGATGTATTGCGTCGCAGCAACGGACGTAAAAAATTTTTTGATCCGTCGCTGTGGACGGTCTTATTCACGCTATCTTTCTTACCATTTAAATTCAATCGCCAACGATAATACGCGGTGATTGAATTTAAATCACCGTTTGAATACCCCTTTTTTTTTCTTTCCTTGACACCTAATAAATCATATTTTAAATCGTTTGTTTTCCTTTATTATTTTAAATTTGTTATTGCCAACTTATTTTATTTTATAAATAGATTTTCACCCATATAATATATTAGTTGTGATTACCATAATAATTACTTATTAAGAAAATTAATTTGTAATATTCTTAGATGGAATATTGAATGTTGCATAACTCTTTTATATATATATTTTGCTAACACCTATGTTGAATATTTTCCACTATCGTATTTTTTGACATACACTATAATCGTGCGTTGAAAGTTTATCTATATATATATGATCAACAATTTTGAGCATAAAAAGTTGATATATTCCATTTTCATATATAGTAAGATATACAATATAATCTTGCGTTTATTAAAAAATCACTATCTAATATTGAGTTTACAACTTTATATATCAAATGAAATTTTATCTATTTTGAAAGCTAGTATCATAGAATCCTAAGTTTTTAAACGAAAGGATCATCTAGAGTATAACGATATAAAGTTAGGATTAAATGGTATTAATTATATTGTATATTATATATAAATTCATGATTGTTTGCTGCATGATCCAAAATATCTATTGAAAATATTAGTATATATTGATTGAAATTTAAAATTTATAGAAAAAAATAAATATAATGTTCATAATTTATTTTTTTTTATTTTTAAATAATATTAAAAAATTAAAAACTTATGGAAATCTAAAAATTCCTTCTTTTTTAAATAACTATAACTGCTAAAATTTCTTTTAAAAACCTACCTTCATGTTTTCTTTTATTTTATGAGAACAAAAACCCACCTTTATACTTGCCTTAAGCATTGAAGTTGAGTTACAAAAATCAATTTTCTAATAGGAAATCTATTTTTTTTTATGAAATAGTAGAAGATAGTAATTTTATAAGTACCTATTAAAAATTTTAATATCTTTAAAGAGTAGTGTTACGTCATATAATTTATTATTTTTACAAAGTCTTTTAGTTTGAAACTTTTTAATTTAAGAATTTACTAATTTGTAATATATATTAATATGTATCAATATAATTATAGTGTAATGATAATTAAATGGTGCTACTTACATACAATTTTTTTAATTATTTATAATTTCTTATATACTATTTACAAATTATTACTAATTATAAGATATAAAAACTTTTAAATTTTTTCAGTACTATATTATATTTTTTATAAATAAAACCAAAGAAAATTATTGATTCAGTCTAGTCTAAATTCTTTTTTCTGATCAAATGTATACCCAACCTAGTCGAAGACAATAAATAATAACATCCATTTTGTATAATTTACACACAAAAAATTTATTTATTTTGTGTAAAATCTAAGACATTGATTTTGGAGAAAATTAGTATCAACCATCTGTTCATAAAAAATTCAATCCTCCTACTTGCAAAATATAAACTCTAGCAACCAATGATAATAGCAGGCTAGCAACGAGTGATCTTAACCTTTAAATGCCCATAAACATCTGTTCATTTACAAATAATTCATTCATAATAATCCTTATCGAACATTATATTAAATATTAGATAGTGATAGTATTATCTTTTGACCACCGACGATTTAAAGAAATTATAACCCCTCATTTTTTTAAAGTCTATCAGTCAATTACCATAGTATACCCGATTATTGAGATGTTGAAATAGATGAGTATTTTAAGTCTTGTATACTTGACGGTCAGTGTTGCATAGAAAAAGATATGGAGACATTAAAAAAGGGATAAATGTCAAAATGTACAATGTTAGGAAACATAAATGTCTAGAAACGATAATTTTAACCACACACACACTCACATTATTATTTAACTAAAATTCTCAATAATTATTATATATATATAAATTTGTCTGCAAATAATATATTGTAATTCATAAATCAGTCTACCAATATATTAATAAATATAATAATTATTATATTAAAAAGTATAATGCTAATTTTATAAAAGGATAAAAAAAAGGAAAGACCCATTATTCCTTCTTTTGGACTTTGTAGGTAAACCCAATTGGTAGGCCTTTACTTTATCATACAAAATGACCATAAATTATTAAGTTATAAGCTTACAAAATGCTATAGCAAGCATCAACGGTTCTTGTTGCCTTCACCAATATTACAGTCTGCCAACCACCATTATTTCCAGCCAATCATCAGCGTTAGTTACATACATTTTTGTTTTTGCTACTTTAAAGATGTTAGGCTAGTTGAAAGTAGCATCACAACTCTTACATCGGATAAGGTAGACTCAAATTCAAACTTTAGTTCATTTTTGTTTTGAATATTAAGTGTTTCCAACATTATACAATGATTTTTTGTCAAATTTTCATTCTCAAGGCATTTTGAAAAGCAAAACAACTCACCCTAGTCATTTCAGTGCAACACAAGTGACGATGATAGAGTCTTATCTCCTTCCTCTCTTCTGATCGGTTAATAAGCATTATATTCCCAATCTCAAAACTTGCACCAATTGCAAATTCAACCCATTATCCTTCTTTTTTCCCTCTTATACACTATTATTGAAATGTTTCTCGCTCTATTATCTCACTATATTTCACATTTTTGTCAAAATTTCAATTTTAGATATTTATAATCATCTAATTTATTGGTAGTTTACTAATGATGCATGCTAGTCATTACTAGTTGAGTATCTTTATCAAATCTTGTGTATATCTCACATTAGATCTAGTTACATGTATATTAAAAGACCATGTTCTATGCAAAATGTGTATTATGGGAATGGTTTTATATTTTAGTGTATTTTTTGGATTTTTTTGTTCCATTTTTGGGTCATTAATTATGATATATTTTTATATGGATCTACCTACTATTAATCTATTTCCTTTTTTATCAAGTTCCTTTTCTTTTTATTGGAGGCATTTCTTTGTTTCTTGTTGTGGGCAATGAATTGGTTCCAAAAAAGTGTGCTCTTCAGAATAATCACAAAACAAAATGATAATAATACTAAAAGTAATCAAAGGATCTTGCCAGCTACTTTGTTGTTTTTCTGTTAAAAATATGTTCTTATATATGCGTCAATTATGTAATCAAGAAAAGAATGAAAGAAATTTAATAGTGGAAGGGAGTAAGATGTAACACCCCCAAAATTCACTACTAAAAAATTTCTTTTTATTAAAAGATGCAGCAGAAGCAAAGAAAACAAACTGTGAATTTTGGGGATATTACCACCGTGATCAGGATAAGCTCGACCCCCGACTAGTCTCGCACTAACCACAAGGCTAAAGAAAAATCATCGTCAATCATGAGTCAAACTTAAAACAATATCTTATAGAAAAACTAAATTGTTCATAATACGGAAATCATGGTACGTGTAAAAGAGTTTACAACCCAAGGGTGTATAATTAAAGTACCCAAAGGAGTAGAAGGTATAGTACGATGAAATAAAATTAAAATAAATCAATACAAGGTAAAAAAATAGAAAAAAAAATCTGGCCAAGTCGCTCTCGGTCCCCAGGCCATGTCCAAGCTCAACTCTCATCCCTGCCTAATGTCTCGAAAGTATCGAAGGCATCGAAAATAGCATCTCCTACCTATACAAGCTCAGTAAGGCCCTCTGCTCATGGGAATAAGTAGCACCTATGAAACGAGTGGTCAGTACGCTACGTATTGAGTAAGGTAACTATGCATCTAAGGACAAACATAGAAAGACATATAACACAAGCAAGATCATGTGGATAACATACCAGCAATAGAAATAATAAAGGTCGCACTATAGTCTGATTAAACTCAATCACTAAATCTCTGGTCAAAATGCTCATTTCACACCCATGCGAGTACGGGAACCCCAGTATTATTGCCGGTGGATCGGTCTCCAAGATAAGACACTCTTGGCCACTATTATTTCGGTGGATCGGTCTGGCCCCAAATCTCATGGTGTTTCACTATAAGTACTTAGTTTTTTTCTATATCTTATTATGACTTAGAGTTTGGTTTATTGAGCTTAGGATCCCTCACTATTATAGCTGGTGGATTGGAAACATACAAGACAGAATGCAGCTAACCACTATTATATGTTGATAGATTAGTCTGGGTCTGGCTCAATAATCTTCCGCTTTAAATTATTAGTGTCTTACTATGTCTTATTTAGTAAAATTTCACCCTAGACATGCATGTTCTTTGGGATACACCATCCATCTACTCCCATTCTCTTAAGAGGGCCCGTCCCATATCTTGGGACTCCTACACCTCCTAACACATCCCGACGCTATTTCCCTCTTCTTCTTACTCCTCGTGAATATCCAACTCCTAAGTGCTATCTAAGCCCACTCACTATCATCCTCTAGGGTTTACCCTTAAAATCCTAATTGGGCCTATGTGGCCCATCCTTCCTCTGCCTCACGCAATTAAAGCTCCTTTACCACCCCATACATCACCTCACTTAGATTCAACCTCAAGGCATTCCACTTACTTCCTAATTATACACGTGACCATGAAACTTTAGTTGGCCACCCCAAACCCTAGCACCTTTATTTCCCTATATATCACCTCTCCATTACTCACCTACCATCTTTTCTTCCCTATGACACCCATACTCACCCTACATATGGTATTCTTCTGGTCCAACCCCATAATCCACTCACCCTCAATTATTTTTACTTTCACAACCTCCTCCAATTAGGGTTTTTTTCCCAAACCCTAGTCAAGTTCCCTATGTACACTTAGACCAACCTACGTACTATTTTTCATCCAAGGTCTCCAATCAACCCAACAACTCTTCCCTTACCTTACTTACACCCCAAGATAAATTTTCCCACGTAAAGATTGTCCCCATGCAGACTCCATCCAACTCAAGAAAACCCTAGAATTTTCCATGCAACTCCTTCCATCCCATGCAAACCCTAGAAATTTCCATGCACTCCTTCCATCCCATGAAAACCCTAAAAATTCCCATGAAACCCTAGAAATTTCCATGCAAACTCCTTCCATACCATGCAAATCTAAGGAAATTCCCATGCAAGGTTCACCCCACTCTTTTATTTTGATCATAATCTCTTTTTATTTTCCCCCTCATGGATCACGAGATAATTAGGTTAATCTCACATCCCTTTTGTCAACTCACTTCCCCTTTTTCCCTTTTCATCCTTTCACCCCACATCCTATTATTAAACATCTTAGCATGCATGTCCTAGAGGGTCACATCATACTACACCACAAGCACATCATACATATCATTAGACACATGCCATAAGGAAGTCACATAAGCATACCTCAACTCCAAGCTGTGCTATAAGTAAACAATCATAATAATTATAAAGTACACAATATAGCATAACACATGGCATACAAGGCACATAACACACACATAGATGGTCTTAGCTACATCCTTACCTAAAACTACACCGGTCTTGGAGCACGCTCCTACGCTTCCTTAAGGTTTTTACTGGATTCACCTATAAGAGGGAAATACTAAGGGTTAACTTTCCTCTTCCAAAAATAACCATTATTTCCTACCTTACCCTATCATAGCCTACTATTAGGGCTAAAAATGATAATAGTTGTTTTATAAATAAAAGTAGGATTATTATTCTCAAAGTAGCTAACCATGTTATTACTAGTCAAAATAGGTCTTAGTAGATGTATTGGTTCATGTTAAAGTATTTATAGCACTATCTACATTATTAAATATATTGGCTTAATATTAATACTAGTACTACTACTACTACTAATAATAATAATATTTGTAGTGATAATACCAATAACAACCCAAATCTTATTAACAATAATAATGATATTAGTAATACTAACGTAGTGACAATAATGATACTAATAATAATAAAAATGCTAGTAGTGATAGTAATATTAGTGGTATAGGTAATATTAACAATCATGATAAAGTAGTAGTAATAATAATAATAATAATAATAATAATAATAATAATAATAATAATAATAATAATAATAATAATAACGATAACATTTGTATAAATACGGTTTAAGGGTTGTGGGGGTTAGGGTACCACCTAGGGATGGTGGCAGCTGTGGAGGGAGAAGAGAGGGTGAAAAGGTAGTCATTTAGGATAGAAGAGGGAAAATGAGAGGGTGATTGAGTTGGTGGTGGATACCCTAGGTTGAGAGGGTTGGAATGGGGGTGGTGGTGTAGCCAAAGGGGTAGCGTAGGCACGAAGGGTGTGGTGGCCAAAGGTGGTGGAGAGGGATGAAGGGAGAAGGAGAGGGAGGCAGGGGAAAGGAAGGTAGGGGAAGGTAGAGGAGGTTCTTTTGGTGGTTTTGGGGGGTTGGGGAGTGGTGGTTGCGGCGGGAACAGTGGTGGATGGCAGCGCGAAGGGCGATGGTGGGTGAGAAGAGGTTGATTGAATAACTAACTTTTCATGGCCAAGGTGCCTTGTGCGGGATGAATCGAGGGTGGTGAGTTGTGTAGTTTGGTGGAGGGTGGTGTAGGGAGTGGTTTGGGAGGTGGTTCGGGTGGCGGTGCTGGGCGGCTGCGATGGGGTGGTCGTCCGAACAGGTAGTGATGCAAGAAAGGGGGTATTTTCTAGGTAGGGAAAAAAGACCGAATGAGGAGTGGTTGAGGGGTATTTATAGGCCATTGAAGGGGGAAAACTACCGAGGGGGAAGAGGGGAAGAGAGTGGCATGAGTGGTAGGTCGCCGGCCAGCAACGCACGACCAGCACAGGCCTGCAAAATTGTAGGTCCTGTTTGGTCAGGGAAGGAGAAAGGAAGGAGGAGAGGGGCATGCGTGAGGAGAAAGAGGAGGACTAATTAGGTCGAGCAAGGAGAGGAATCGAAGGGGAAGAGAGGGGAGGTGGAAGGCCAATGTACAGTGTTATAGGGGCTACATAAGGAATGAGTAGGGGAAGAAGAAATGTCAAGGAAGAAGAAGGAAGAAGAAAGGAGGGAGTGGACCTACTGGCCCCGGGGAAAAAGAAAGAAAGAAAAAGAGAGGGAGCTAGGTGGGTTGCAAGGGAAAAAGAAAAGGAAGGCGGACCTTGGACTGCGTTGGGGAAGAAGAAAGTTCAGGCTATGAGGGGTGATGGCCCAAATAGGGGAGGAAGGAAAAAAAGAAAAGGACAAAGGAGAGAAAGGAAAGGAAAAAAGAAAAGAAGGGAAAAAGGGAAAAAAGGATAAAAATAGATGGGTTGGGGTATTTTTTTTTATTTTTGAATATTTAAAATAATAATATTTTAATAAAATAATAAATAAATTCCCTTTTCAAATTAATTTAGGATATTTTGAATAATTTTTCCTTAATTCCATTTTAATTAGCATAACATCATAATTATTTTCTATTTAAATTATTTATTATTTGCCTCTTGATTTTGCCTTAATTATTTCCTCTTATTTTAATAAAATAATGTATTTAATTAATTTCCTTAATAATTCCTTATTTGACCATAATTTCTTAAATTAGGATTTGGGGGTATTTCATAAGATATATGAGAGAAAAATGAGTGGTGCATTACCAACATATTTTGTAAAGAGGCTCAATGCCTTGGTTTACCAAAATTGATAAAATGTGATTGACAACTCCAATTTTTTAATCTCGTCGGATTAAAATATACATTAATGCTAAAAAGATGTTTTCTTGTGTACATTTCATCGTAAATTTATTGGAAAGTGGTTGAGAAGTCCAATATTAGTTTTACGGTTGCATCCTATAGATAGTTCATCAATAATACAAGGTTTTATCAATTAAAAAGATAAAGAAAAAATAATTACATGATGTTGACAAAATTAGGCGGGAAACATAATGTAATGTATATTGCTTTTATAAATAGTAAGATTTTTATTACCAACTTATTTTTATATTATAAATAGACCCTGCGATTTTTATCTAAATATCTAAAACCCCTAATTAAATCTCACTAACTTCACCGGCATGTCTTAATTCATTTAAATTATCAAATGTTATAGCACCCAAAAATTTACTGTTGATAAATTTTTTTTTTTGTAAAAGCTTAATATTAAGATAATTGGGTGTTACCACCATATCCGATAAGATTCTCACTTACCGTATCATCCTCACATGAAATACAAGAAAAAACTTTTACAAGTTTAAATAAGATAAATAGGAGAACGAGAGAAAATTCCACAAACCTTAGACAAGAGTTTGAAGATTAAACTCTAAGTACTATAAGACCAAAAATACAACAAAAAGGATCCAATGGGACTAAGATATCATATGGTACTCAGAAAAAAAATCTTGCCATCGGATAACACTGACTCTATGTCCAAGCACAACAAAATAATCACTCCTCTAGAGGAAGTGTATCAAAAATAGTAAAATCATTAAGGTAGCCTTTAGCTACCTACATATTAAAACTTAGGCTATGTGCTCATGAAAATGAGTAGTACCCATAAAAAGAATGGAAAATACTTGTGTATTGAGTAAGATAATAATAAAATCATAGAAGAAGACATACATAACATATAAGGTCACATGGAAGGACTAATCATGCACATAAATTAAATCTGAGAGTGTTCTTGAGAGGAAAATGAAATATTTCCGTGGTAGATTATTATACATTGCCATTTGCTTAAAATTTTGAGTTTAGGGACTCCATTATTCATAATAAATGGAACAATATCATACAATACAACAAACACAGGGTATAAGGCTTATGCCAATTATTCTTATGAGATGGAATAGACTAGTATAACTCTAGAGTATAAATCTCTTAATAATTATTCTCATCTGATGGAATGGATAGGTATAACTGATCCTGACTAAAAAAAATTTCACTTTAAGTATTAATGTGTTATTAGATTTTTGGTTCTCTCATTAATGTCATAAAAACTTAATAGGAACATAAACACACAACCGACTGTGATCTAGGTCATTCCTCAATAAAAAGGGACCACAATGACTCTATAAAGCCCTAAATTCACAAGACATGTGTAAACCCCTCCTTAAGACTCACCTAACCACCAAATTGGCATATTATCCTTTTATCAAAACCTTAGATCATACCAAATGCTTAGGGTTGCAAAATGAGGGTGTAATACCCTATACTGAAATCCATTAAAATGTATTTAAAATTATGTTGATGTAAAATAAATTAATTTTGCTTTTGAAAATAGCTTGAAATTATAATAAAAATATGAATTAGCATTTTTATTTCATGATAAACTAGTCAATTGGTTTGTCCAAACCCATCCAAAAACCTTATTATAGGGCTATGACACACCAAAAAATATACATGAAAAGCTCCACAAGGTGATGTATAAGAAGTAGCTCCGGTATAATTGGAAGTGGAAGGAGATCCATAACATGGTATCCCTGAGTATCATGAGATACCTAGGATGCTGACATTCATGGGATATGCATCCCTGTAGCACACTTGTTTTACTAGCTTAAATTTTTTGTTTTTGTGGAAGCATTAATTACTAATTACTTGGTGCTACCACCATACTTAGCATTAGTCCGACTCCTTACCTTTCTTACGCTAAGTGCTGAGGCTAAAAAGAAAAAAACTCAACAAATTTTTTTAGCTAAAATAGAAATAATACATAATAGAGTTATGAATAAATGTTGTAGAACAACATTATAACTAAAATACAGTACGAGACTTAAGAGTCTAAAGGAAAACCAATCGTAATAAAAACCAGCACCCGAAGGTATAACTTTTGTTTGCCCTAACTCTTAGACCCAAATGCCCATTATGAAAATGGAACCATTTCCCAATGACTCCACTTGTCTTGCACGAGCTTATAACCTTCATGTCATTCCATGGCCCTCACATATTCATCTGTAAAAGTAGTATCAGTATGACTTCCTCTTATTAAATAAATCACAATACCTCATAGGAGGCATTATATCTACATTCCATATAGCCACAAAGAAACCAAATAACATACATAAGCGTAAGGCATAAATCGTGCAAACAATACTCATGGCGAAACATATATCATGGTCGAAGTCTCAACTCAATAGTAAAGCATACCAAACCATTTCTCATCATTTCAAAGGCTAAAATCATATTTAGGGGATGTAAACGGGGCAGATTTTACCAGAAACCCAATGAATGTTATCCGACGAATGCTTAAAGGGATATGGATAGATGGATAAAGATATAGGGGATGGAAAAAAATACCATCGGGTTTGGGTATGGATATGGGTATGGGATATCCATACCCATACCCATATTCATATTTGTACCCGTTTACCCGATATATAATTATCCTTTTACACTTAATTTTAAAATAAATATAGAATAAATTAAGGTTAAAATTGCCATTTGGCTTAACTCTAAATGAGTTTATCCGTTGGGTAAACAGATAATTCGTCGGGTAACGGATATGTGTAACACCCCCATTTTCAAAACCAAAAACTCATTAAAAAGTATGCGTAGAAGCTAAATACAATGAGTGCATCACCGCCACATCAAGTGTAAATTGGCACCCTAGTCCCATTCACACTAGATGCTAAGGCTAAGTAAAATAAGAAAACACCCAAAACATATTCATTAATTCAAACCAACTGAACCGAAAAGGTTACTACAACTGAAACCATGAAAAGAGTCTACTAAAGTCAATACGATAGATAAAACTCTGAAAGTCACCACCACTCTCAATATTCCTTGTCATGCGTACCATTGACACCTTGAGTAGATTCATACACAACTTGCACTAGATCATCTCCTCACCATGCACATCATGGATCATAACATCCCCGTTTAAAACATGTAACAAGTTAGCTAGGGGAATAACTAAGTAACACGTAAATACAAAGGTATAACCTTGTATGCTCACATTTATATAAGCATATAAATCATAGACATACACCCGAATTACATAAGAAAATCACCCTATTATTAATCTTTATTTAGGTGATTGTAACGTCCAATTTTTAAGTGGGAAAACCAACCAGGGGGTCACCTGGCAAATCAAAAGTCTGAATACCTACCACCAACTACAAGAGGAATATATACCACACCTGGGCCATCCCAGTGGACCTAGTCCAAAGGGGATAACAAAAGTCTGACAAACTACCACCTCGGTCATCTTGTCCTTAAGTGTACACACCCCCTAATAGGGTCCAGAGAACCCCATAGAGTAGACAAGGAGCCTTAACCAAACATGACTGGAAAATAAATACATATCCATAAAAGAAAAGAGAAAGGCTATTGCCGATCTCCAACTTCAGGGGCCCAAACCTGAAGGACCCAAAACCCACTTTATGTTTCACTTTAAGTTATGGTATTTTAATTAAATAAAATTATACAATCTACCATATAAACTTCACTTTATCCACTTTTCATGATAGGTAACTTTTTCAAATTTCACAGAAATATACCCACTTGGACTCACCACTTAATTCACCAACTGGATTGGAATAGAATAAAAATAATTATCCAACCAAACCAGCACTTCAAATAAATAAATAAATAAATAATAGTCAAAGTTTCTCAAGGTCCAACTATATGCTAACATAAACACCAAACTTGATTTAGTCATATAAGATACGAGTCTTGTGATATACGCATAATAAAGGAACAATTGTATAAAATCAACTCTTTACAGCTAGCATATCAAATAAATAACACAACTATAAAATTTTAATATTTACATGAAATTCATTAGGAACCCATATTTATATAAAATTCATAATAAAAATGGAATATCACCCATGGGCCTAATTATATAAAATCATATATATTCACGTAAGGTCACATAGCCAGATAAAACTATTATATCAAAAACTGCATAGTTTAAAATATGCATGAACGCACATACATACATACATACATATATATATATATATATATATATGTATAGATATTATAGATTTAGGCTATTGTACAAACTATTATTTAAGATACAAATGTAGGAACTCTTAATAACCGTTAGATCTAGAAGATTTAAGGGTTGAGATTAATATAAATTTAGATTAGGTTTGTACTAAATCTTAACTGTTGATCAAATACTAATCTAATGGTTATAATTGGTTCCTATACATGTATCATAGAAAGGGTATGTATGTGCCCTTCACCCTATATATATATATATACACATATAAAGGTTGAAAGTAATGTTACCTGAAAGGCGATTTGATCACAAATGCTCACTAGTCGCTAGACCTATAGTTTGCACCGACAATATTAACCCTAGACGAAATATATTAAGTAAAAATATTATAAACGGCTTAGATCCAACTTATCAAAATTCTTACATTTACAATATTTTAGTTTACCGCCTACTGTTTATATATAAACCCCAACTCCTAAGATAATTATGTAACTATACAATTACTCAATATATATATATATATATATATGTGGAAAAATACTTACAACTGGTTTGATTAAATAAATTAATAGAAGGACCCTATGTTGAAATTAATCTACTAGTAATGTTAATCATAAGTCGTAAATGTTTCCTACCGATGAAATTTAATTTAGTGCTTAAATTTTATTAACTAACAAATATATCCGACCCCTAAATAGTTATAAGTATTTATACTAGAGTATGAATATGTAATTAACTAAATTATAGCTAAACAACGTAAAAGTCACATGTGTGTGTGTGTGTATAGACCCAATTCACGTAGTAAGCTGCCTACCCATCAATCACGTATGATTTTCTAGTCGCCCCATATCTTATATTATAAAAGTTATCGTGCCAAGTTTTTCGTATTCGTAGGATTATATATCAGAAGGTCAAGCTTACGTAGGCTTCCTAAATAAAGTTTCTTCCACAAAAGACACGTACCTTTTTGACTAGTATTCTATTTTTTTTTATGGGGATAATGTTGTCGACTCTTGTAAATAGTTTCCGATAACCACATATCATGAGCACCGAAGCATAAAGACTCCGAATAAATTAATAGGTTGTACCATGCAATAGTATAAAGTAAATTAGGAAGTGATGCCTATTGATAGTAATACAAGAACTACGAATTTTTATTGCCTGAGTAAGTGAAATAATAAGGAATCGTCTCGGTACTTGTTGATGATATCAACAAGGTGGAAGTGGGCGGCGAACTATAGCTTCTCTTTTCTCCTAATCGTGTGACTTGTTTTACCGAGTAATAGGCTATTATATACTAGTACAGATTATTAGGGTTCTAGACTTAATTACCTTTTTTCCCCAAGTTACATCATAATTTTTTTGAATTAAAAATAATTATTATACCTTACAAATAATTAGTTACTAAAATTTACCAGCAGTAACATATTATTAAATAAATTAAATTTTAATGGGTAAACCTACAACAACCTTATATTAGTCAAATCCCACCAATGCCTATTATTATTATTATTATTATTATTATTATTATTATTATTATTATTATTATTATTATTATTATTATATCAAAATTACTGGGTATTACATCCTCCCCTACTTAAGAACGAACTTTGTCTCCGAAGTTTGAGCCTAATTGCATAAGTAGATACACATAAGAAATGAGGTAATATAATCTCGAACCATATGGCACCACATATCAAAATATATCAATCATAGAAGAAAAACCATGATAAATAAGAAATGAGGTAATATAATCTCGAACCCTATGGCATACCTATTCAAATAACTGAGGGTATTGACACTTCATGACCTCCTTTGTCTCCCAAGTGGCCTCCTCTACCTTGTGGTTCGACCAAAGGACCTTCACCATAGGAATTGATCTCAACCTAGTCTCCCTAGTCTTAGTATCTAAAATTTTCAATAGTCGCTCTTCATAAGACAAAGTCTCATCTAACTCTAAATTCTCTGGCTGAATTACATTGGAAGGATCATGGACATATCGACGAAGTTGTGAAATGTGGAACATATTATGCACGCGTGCTAACTCCATAGGTAAGGCAAGACGATAAGCCACCTCCCCGATCCTCTCCAATATCTCATACGGACCAATAAACCTCGGGCTCAATTTTCCCTTTCTTCCAAACCTCATCACACCTTTGGTAGGTGAGACCAGTAAAAGGACCTTCTCACCCCCTTAAACTCATCTAATCTTCGTCTTTGATCTGCATAACTCTTCTACCTATCTTGAGAAACTTTCATCTTCTCTTGGATCACTTTCACCTGCTGCATTATATCCTCTATTAGCTGTGGCCCTAACACCACAACCTCACTTAGATCATTCAACACAATGGGCTTCTACACTTCCTCCCATAAAGTGCCTCAAATGGAGCCATTCCAATACTAGCATGATGGTTGTTGTTGTAAGAGAATTCAATCAAATCTAGCTTGTCATCCTAATTCCCTTGAAACTCTAGCACACATGCTCACAACATATCCTCTAATGTTTGGATGGTCCTCTCCGTCTGACCATTAGTAGCTGGATGAAATGCCGTGCTCATTTTCAACCTGGTGCCAAATGCCTCTTGCAACTTTCCCCAAAAATGGGATAGGAAACGAGAATCCCTATTTGACACAATATCTCGAGGAACTCCATGCAGCTTCACCACATATTTTACATATGCTCTAGCTAACTAATTCATAGACCACGTCGACTTCATCAGAATAAAGACTACCGATTTAGTCAGCCTGTCTAAGATAACCCAAATCATATCCATACCAGTCCTAGTCTTAGGAAGACCCACAATGAAGTCCATAGATATAGAATCCCATTTCCAAGCTAGTATCTCCAATGGTTGTGTCAACCCTGCTGACCTCTTATGCTCAATTTTGACCTTCTGACAAGTCAAGCATTTAGCCACAAATTTACCCACCTCCCTCTTCATCCTTGGCCACCAAAACATATTCTTTAGATCCTTATGTAGCTTATCATCACCTGGGTGCACCGAATAAGGAGTATAGAGCCCCTCTTCCATGATCCTCTTCTTTAGGTTCCCACAACTTTGAGGGACACACCACCTCCCTCTGAATCTGATGCTTCCATCCTCATGAATTTGGAAACCTTCAGCTCTACCTTCTTGCATCTTCTGTCAAATTCTCTCTAACTTCACATATCCTGACTGAATGGCCCTAATCTCATCAAAAATAGTGGGAGTGATGGTTAGATAATTCAATCTTGTCTTTAGAATCCTACTCGTGATCAGCTCAATCCCCATCTCCTACAACTCCTTATATAATCTATCTACTATCACCAGAGCATTTAGAGAATGCGATGAATTTCTACTAAGCGTGTCTGCCACCACATTAGCCTTACCCTCGTGGTAGGTAAGCTCCATATCATAATCTGTCACCAACTCCAAGCACCTCCTTTGCCTTATATTAAGCTCCTTCTGTGTGAATATGTACTTGAGGCTCTTGTGGTCTGTATAAAACTTGCACCGCACCCCATATAGGTAATGTCGCCAAATCTTCAATGCGAACACAATTGTTGCCAAATCTAAGTCATGAGTGGGATAGTTCACCTCATAGGGCTTTAACTGACGCAATGCATAAGCTACCAACTTTTTATTCTACATCAGCACACAACCAAGTCCCTTCTTTGAAGCATCACTGTAGACTTCAAATCCTTTGGTTCCTAATGGAAGAGTTAAAACTAGAGCAGTAGTTAATTTCTGCTTTAGCACTTGGAAAGCTTCCTCACACTTGTCATCCCATTGGAATCGTGTGGTCTTCCTTAACAAAATTTTCAATGGCCTTGCAATCTTTGAGAAGTTCTGCACAAATTGTCTGTAATATCCTGCCAACCCTAGAAAGCTTCGTACTTCTGTAAAATTAGTAAGGGCTGGCCACTCAGAAACTACTTGGGTCTTAGTTGGGTCTATAGACACTCCTTCCTTGGAAATCACATGCCCTAGAAAAGCTACCTTCTCCAACCAGAATTCACACTTGGAGAGTTTAGTATAGAGCTTATGCTCCTGCAAAAGTGCAAGTACCATCCTCAAATGCTGAGCATGTTGGTCCCAATCCTTTGAATACACCAATATATCATCAATGAAGACCACTACAAACTGATCAAGGTAGGGCCAAAAAATTTTGTTCATAAAGTCCATAAAAACGGTTGGGGCATTAGTAAGAACAACATCACCGTGAATTCATAGTGGCCATATTTGGTCTAAAATGCGGTTTTGTAGATATCCTTCTTTGCCACCTTCAGCTGATGGTACCCCGATCACAGATCAATCTTTGAGAATATTCCTGCACTTTTTAGTTGGTCAAATAAATCATCAACCCACGGTAAAGGATACTTGTTCTTGATGGTCACTTGGTTCAACCCTCGATAGTCAATACACAACCTTAAGCTGCCATCCTTCTTCTTCACGAATAATACAGGTGCTCCCCACGGAGATATACTAGGCCTAATATGCCCCTTCTCCTGCAACTCTTCTAGCTGTGCTTTCAACTTCTTCATCTCTACTAGAGCCATTCTATATGGTGCTTTAGACACTGGTTCAGTCCCTGGTGCCAAATCATTTGTGAACTCCACCTCTCTATCTGGCGGTAAATAAGGAATCTCTTTCAGAAACACATCCGGGTAATCTCTCACATTCGAAACGCCCTCCAGCTCTGCCACGTTAGCATTCAAATCATGGGCACTACACAAATATAATGGGTGCCCCTTCTTTACTAAAGACACCAACCTCATGGCTGAGACAAGGCGTGTTGTGGGATTCGGCTTGCAAGCCCAATAGGATACTCGAACTCCCTTTGGCCCTCTCAAAACCACCATCTATTGTGCGCAATCTAATTATGCTTTATACCGCCCCACCCTTCTTCCTCACTCAGTGACGTTCCAGGTTTTAAAATAAATATTCCTTGTGATGATAGAAGTGAATACCAATCTTTAAAAATCATTTTGAAACCAGCTTTTCGAAAACTAAGCTTTGATACCACTTTGTAACACCCCCATTTTCAAAACCAAAAACTCATTAAAAAGTATGTGCAGAAGCTAAATACAATTAGGGCATCACCACCACATCTAGTGTAAATTGACACCCTAGTCCCATTCACACTAGATGCTAAGGCTATGTAAAATAAGAAAATACCCCAAACATATTCATTAATTCAAACCAACTGAATCGAAAAAGTTACTACAACTGAAACCATGAAAAGAGTCTACTAAAGTTAATACGATAGATAAAACTCTAAAAGTCACCACCACTCTCAATATTCCCTATCATGGGTACCATTGACACCTTGGGTAGATTCATACTTAACCATTACTAGATCATCTGCTCACTATGCATACCATGGATCATCACAGCCCCGTTTAAAACATGTAACAAGTTAGCTAGGGGAATAGCTAAGTAACACGTAAATACAAAGGAATAACCTTGTATGCTCACATTTATATAAGCATATAAATCATAGACATACACTCGAGTCACATAAGAAAATCACCCTATTATTAATCTTTATTTAGGTGATTGTAACATCTAATTTTTAAGTGGGAAAACTAACCAGGGGGTCACCTGGCAAATCAAAAGTCCGAAGACCTACCACCAACCACAGGAGGAATATAAACCACACCTGGGCTATCCCAGTGGACCTAATCCAAAGGGGATAACAAAAGTCTAATGAACTACCATCTCGGTCATCTTGTCCTTAAGTGTGCACACCCCCTAATAGGGTCCAGAGAAGCCTTTAGAGTAGACAAAGAACCTTAACCAGACACGGCAGGAAAATAAATAACTATCCATAATAGAAAAGAGAAAGGCTATTGTCGATTCCCAACTTCAGGTGGCCAAACCTGAAGGACCCAAAGCCCACTTTATGTTTCACTTTAAGTTATGGTATTTTAATTGAATAAAATCACACAATCCACCATATAAACTTCACTTTATCCACTTTTCATGATAGGTAAATTTTTCAAATTACACAGAAATATACCCACTTGTACTCACCACTTAATTCACCCACTGGATTGGAACAGAATAAAAATAATTATCCAACCAAACCAGCACTTCAAATAAATAAATAAATAATAATCAAAGTTTCTCAGGGTCCAACTATATGCTAACATAAATACCAAAACTTAATTTAGTCATATAAGATACGAGCCTTGTAATATATGTATAATAAAGGAACACTTGTATAAAATCAACTCTTTACAGCTAGCACATCAAATAAATAACACAACTATAAAATTTTAATATTTACATGAAATTCATTAAGAACCCATATTTATATAAAATTCATAATAAAAATGGAATATCACCTATGGGCCTAATTATATAAAATCATATATATTCACGTAAGGTCACATAGCTAGAAAAAACCATTTTATCAAAAGTGCGTAGTTTAAAATATGCACGAACGCGCGCGCGCGCGCACACACACACACACATAAAGGTTGAAAGTAATATTACCTTGAAGGCGATCTGATCACAAATGCTCACTAGTCGTTTGACCTATAGTTTACACCAACAATATTAAAACTAGACGAAATATATTAAGTAAACATATTATAAGCGGCTTAGATCTAACTTATCAAAATTCTTACATTTACAATATTTTAGTTTACCGCCTACTGTTTATATATAAACCCCAACTCCTAAGATAATTATGTAACTATACAATTACTCAAAATATATATATATATGTGGAAAAATACTTACAACTGGTTTGATTAAATAAATTAATAGAAAGACCCTATGTTGAAATTAATCTACTAGTAATGTTAATCATAAGTCGTAAATGTTTCCTACCGATGAAATTTAATTTAGTTCTCAAGGTTTATTAACTAACAAATATATCAGGCCCCTAAAATAGTTATAAGTATTTATGCTAGAGTATGAATATGTAATTAACTAAATTATAGCTAAACAACGTAAAAGTCACGTGTGTGTGTGTGTGTATATATATATAGACCCAATTCACGTAGTAAGCCACCTACCAATCAATCACGTATGATTTTCTAGTCGCCCCATATCTTATATTCTAAAAGTTATCGTGCCAAGTTTGTCGTATTCGTAGGATTATATATCAGATAGTCAAGCTTACGTAGGCTTCCCAAATAAAAATTTCTTCCACAAAAGACATGTGCCTTTTTGACTTGTATTCTATTTTTTTTACGGGATACTGTTGTGGACTCTTGTAAATAGTTTCCGACAACCACATATCATGAACATCGAAGCATAAAGACTCCGAATAAATTAATAGGTTGTACCATGCAATAGTATAAAGTAAATTAGGAAGTGATGCCTACTGACAGTAATACAAGAACTACGAATTTTTATTACCTGAGTAAGTGAAACAATAAGGAATGGGCTCAGTACTTGTTGACGGTATCGACAAGGTGGAAGTGGGCAGCGGACTATAGCTTCTCTTTTCTCCTAATCGTGTGACTTGTTTTACCGAGTAACAGGCTATTATATACTAGTACAGATTATTAGGGTTCTAGAGTTAATTACCTTTTTGCCCCAAGTTACGTCATAATATTTTTTAAGTTAAAAATAATTATTATACCTTATAAATAATTAGTTACTAAAATTTACGAGTAGTAACATATTATTAAATAAAATAAATTTTAATGGGTAAACCTACAACAACCTTATATTAGTCAAATCCCACCACTACCTATTATTATTGCTATTATTATTATTATTATATCAAAATTACCGGGTATTACAATATGGACGTGTTAGCGGATACAGATGTGTTAGTGGATACAGATACTGGTATAGGTATACCTACCCCATTTACATCCCTGATCATATTTGATTGGTTAAGTACATTCTAGTCAGAGGGGTAGGGTACTAAGTCAAATACTATAACACCTCCAAAATTTACTACTACAAAATTTTATTATTAAAAGTAATATTTGGAAGGAAATACATTAGATTTGGGGTTGCTACTGCTACACTTAATACTAGATGGGTTTCCCTCCACTGTTTTGATACCAAATACTAAAGCTAAAATCTTACACTACTTAAATTAAAAATACAATAATAAAATAGAGTAGCAAAATATTTAGAGTAAGGAAAATATAATCCACTAACTATAGTTACGAAATAAAGTCAGTGAAAAAAATAAAATATAAAATATTCAAAGAAAATAAAAAAAATATTCCTAGATAGTCCTATGCTCTTAACTTGATGAGTAAGTTTCAATTAGCACTTGCGAGGTAAACTGCAAAGACCACTGCCCATTGAATAAGTAGGGACCCAAGAAATGAACCCTTCAGTACTATGGTACTAAGTGACTCATTATATTATATTAATATGTAAGGCCCGCATACAACACATCACATGCAACACATTAAACACATGAATATGGAATAATACATATAATAACTGAAAATACAATAATCATTCAGATAGCCACATGTATCAAGATCATATGCCGCTAATGCTCATTCACTTAAAAATAACATAACTCACCAATGGAGCATCCCAGCGATGCTTTATGTAGTATAATTAGAGAGCCAATATCATACTAAAAAATACACACCATCCACTAAACTCATTGGTAGATCCATTGGCCCATCAATACACTACCATACACAATCCATCACAGTAGGCACAAAGGCTACTACCTAATCATAGGTAGGCTCAAAGGTTGCTACCAATACACAGGTAGGCTTAAAGGCTACTACCGAAACTCAAGTAGGCTCAAAGGCTGCTACCAAAACTTAAGTAGGCTCAAAGGCTACTACCAAAACTTAGTTAGGCTCAAAGGCTGATACCGAAACTCAGGTAGGCTCAAAGGCTACTATCAATATATAGGTAGGCTTAATAATTGTTAGCAAAACTCATTTAGGCTCAAAGGCTGCTACCAAAACTTAGGTAGGCTTAAAGGCTGCTATCAAAACTCAGTTGGGCTCAAAGGTTGATACCAAAACTTAGGTAGGCTCAAAGGCTGCTATCAATATATAGGTAGGCTCAAAGATTGTTAGCAAAACTCATTTAGTCTCAAAGGATACTACTGATATATACTAATAATTATTTCCAGTTAATTGTCACACAATTCCATTTTTATTTACTCAAGGGGGAGATCACGAACCCAGAGACACTAAGGTAATCCTGTCATACTGGTGCATAAGAGCAGCAGAGTGTCCTACTGACTATCAATCTAAGGACACAAAGGTACCCTGGTCACACTAGTATACAAAGGTATATAGTACCCTACCGACTAGGACGCCTAATCCATAATTATGCACACCCCCTATTTAGGTCTGTAGAGCTAAATAGAGTAAGATGTTGGGCCTGGCTACGGTACTAAGGCACACCAACAAAATCTAGAATAATTATGGGCTAAACTACGTCTTTAGTGCAGTGACCCCTAAATAGCTACCATTTCTGATTTCAGGGTCTTTCACTTTAAGTATTAGTATTTTAATTAAGGTGACCATAGAAAACACACATTAATCACATACTTAACCATTTTTATTTGATTCTAACATTATGAAGTGACCAAAATTAGGATTATTGTCAATGTGAATATAAATAATCTACTAAAGCCATCCTAGGTTCAAATACTCACACTTAGGCGCTTTAGGTCAAAATGACCAAAAATCCCCTAAGGCTAAGCTACCTGTTTACCATCCATTTCTATAAAAAAATCTATTTATTTTATCAACATTCCATAAAAAAGAGTAACACATTATAATTGAACTATTGATCATGAAGTTAAGTTACCCAACACACTAAATGACCATTTTGCAATAACACCCTAACATGTGCTTCTAGAACAACGAAACACACCTTCTCATGCTTAATCAACAATCAATGCATTTCTTGCATGTTCATGAGAACAATAGTATAGAGTACTCTAATTTGCTAAGTTTAAGTTGTAAATATTCATTATCATATTTATCATGGCACACTCCTAATTACCACAATATCCTTAGACCCTATAATGTTAGTAATCATGCTAAAAAAAGTGGTACGAGGACAATAAACCCCTATTATCATATTTAACATCAATTTATACTTATCATGCATGTTTATTAGACTAATCACTATATTACATGCAACATTACCAAAATACCCCTAGATTATATATCATTGATTATCATGCTTAAATAAGTGGCACTAAGACAATAAACCCATATTATCATATTTGACATCAATTCATACTTATCATGCATGTTTATTAAGATACCTCCTTTTTCACATGCCAAATTACCAAAATTTCCCTAGGTCATATTATACAAATATTCATATCCAAACATGCATTACTAACACCACAAACCTCTATTATCATTTTCAACACCACATAACACTTAGCACGCATATTTATTAGGATGATCACCACCATATATTAAAATTACCAAAATACCCCTAGGGCATAAAATATTGATATTTCTACTAACACATATATTCATAATAACCCAAACTCCCATATGCATTCTTAGCAACATTCATAACACATAATCTATCCCTGTTCGGGTTAAGTATCATGACGAGACCAAATATCCAAATTACCCTTAGGACTCATATTAGTAATATTTTTCCAGAATTGTCCATGCATACTTAACCTATCCTTTTATATACACAACATCCATCATCAACCATTAGGCCAATTCTTAATATCCCTTCACACACATCGCATCATACATAAGATAAAATGAATTCCTTTTCATTTTCCAAGATAACATTAAAAATCATAGGATTATTTGTAATATATCATATCCACACAAATCATATGCCAAAAACCTTAATGTATTAACATACGATAATCCAAACATTTTAGTGGGGTATAACGGTTACCTTATTCCTAGTAAAAATCAAACTTTACCGGTATTTAGTTAAAAACACTTAGGCTCTGTTTAAAAAAGTCTTGTACCTAAAAATAATATCACTATATAATATTAATAGTAGATAAATGAAATAGTAATCTTTATTAAAAATACTTATAACATATAACATTACTAAACTACCTTATACCTTAATATTAGCTAAAAAAGTATAGAAACTTCACAGCATATATCACGCTGCATGTGCAATGTGAGCCATGGAAAATAGTTAAAGGGGAAGGAAAGGAAGAATGGGGAGGCTCAAGTAAAGAGTTTGAGGGATGTGGTGAGGTGTGTTGGTGCTGCTTGTTGGGTGTAGAGGTGGGGCAGGAGGTGGATGGTGGTTAGAGGTTGTGGTGTGCGATGGCTAGGAGGTGGCAGAGATGGGGGCGTGGGCTATAGGAGAAAGGTCGTAGAATAACATTATAACTAAAATACAATACAAGACTTAAGAGTCCAAATAAAAACCAATCATAAAAAAAACCAGCACTCGAAGGTACAACTCTGGTTTGCCTTAACTCTTAGACCTAAAGACCCATTTTGAAAATTGAACCTCTTTCCAATGACTCCACTTGTTCTGCCTGTGCCTATAACCTTCATGCCATTCCATGGTCCTTACATAGTCATATGCAAAAGTAGTATTAATAAGACTTCTTTGTACCGAGTAAGTCATAATAATTCATAGGAGGTAGCATACCCACATTCTATATTGACACACATAAACTGAATAACATACATAAGCACAAGGCATAAATCATACAAATAATGCTCATGGAGAAACATATATCATGGTCTAAGTCTCAACTCAACAGTAAAGCATACCAAACCATTTCTCATCATTTCAAAGTGTAAAGTCTTATTTAATTTGTTAAGTACATTCCAATCACAGGGGTAGGACACTAAGGCAACTACTGTAACATCCCTAAAATTTAATACTAAAAAATTTCATTTTTAAAAGTTATATGTGGAAGCAAATACAATAAAATTTGGGGTGGTATTGCCACACTTAGTAATAGACTGGTTTCCCTCCACCATTCTGATATCAAGTGCTAAGGCTAAAAACTCACACTACTTAAATTGAAAATACAATTATAAAAGAGAGTAGCGTAATAGTTAGAGTACGAGAAATAAAATCCACTAACTATAGTTACAAAATAAAGTCAGTGGAAGAGAAAATATAAAAGATTTAAAGAAAATACAAAAATCTTTTTGGATACTCCTATGCTCTTAACATGATGAGTAAGTCTCAATTAGCTCTTGCGAGCTAACGTGAAAAGGCTAATGCCCATTAAATAAGCAGGGACAAAAGAAATGAACCCTTTAGTACTATGGTACTGAGTAACCCATTATACGAGACTAATATATAAGGCGTGCATGTAACACATCAAACACATGAACATGGAATAATACATATATTAATTTAAATGCAATAATCATTCAGATAGCCACATGCATCACGATCATATGCCACCAATGCTCATTTACTTAGAAATATCATAACTTACCAATAGAGCATCTAAGCAATGCTTTTTGTAATATAATTAGAGATTCAACATCATACTCAACAATACATACCATCCACTCAACTCATTGGTAGGCCCGTAGACCCATCAATATAATACCATACACAATCCATCATGGTAGGCACAAAGGCTGCTATTGAATTATAGGTAGGCTCAACTACCGAAACTCAAGTAGGCTCAAAGGCTGTTACCGATACACAGGTTGGCTCAAAGGCTACTACCGAAACTCAAGTTTGCTAAAGGTTGCTACCAAAACTCAAGTAGGCTCAAATACTACTACCGAAGCTTAGGTAGGCTCAAAGGATGCTATTGAAACTCAAGTAGGCTCAAAAGATGATACTGATACACAGGTAGGCTCAAATATTGCTAGCAAAACTCAAGTACGCTCAAAGGTTTCTAGCAAAACTTTGGTAGGCTCAAAGGCTGCTACCGAAACTCAGGTAGGCTCAAACTCTACTACTAGAATTCAAGTAGGTTCAAAGGCTGCTACTGAAACTTAGGTAGGCTTAAAGGTTGTTACTGATACATACCAATAATCATTTCCATCTAATTATCACACAATCTCATATTTATTTACTCAAGGGGGAGATCATGAACCCTAAGAAACTAAGGTACCTCTGTCATACTAGCGTATAAGAGCAACACAATATCCTATAGACTATCAACTTAAGGACACAAAGGTATCCTAGTCACATTGGTATATGAAGGTACATATTACCCTACATACTAGGACACCTAATCTATAAGTATGCATACCCCCTACTTAAGTCCGTAGAGCTAAATAGAGTAAGATATGAGACTTGGCTAGGGTACTAAGGCACACCAACAAAATTCATAATAATTGTGGGCTTAACCACATCTTTAGGATAACAACCCTGAAAGATCCAAAGACCACATCTTTAGGGTACTGACCCCTAAAAGCCACTATTTATGATCTCGATGTCTTTTACTTTAAGTATTAGTATTTTAATTAGAGTGACCATGGGAAGCACACATTAACCACATACTTAACCATTTTTATTTGATTACAACATTATAAAGTAACTAGAATTAAGATTATTGTCAATGAGTAGTCCACGAAGGCCATCCTAGGCTCAAATACTCACACTTAGGCACTTTAGGTCAAAATGACCAAAATGCCCCTAAGGCTAGGCTACCTCTTTACTATCCATTTCCATCACAACTTCCATATATTTTTTTTATCAACATGCAATAAAAAAGAGTAACACACCATAATTAAACTATTGATTATGAAGTTAAGTTACCTAGTACACCAAATGACCATTTTACACATAACACCCTAACATGCACTTCTAAAAAAAACCAAACAAATCTTTTCATGCTTAATCAACAATCAATGCACTTCTTACATGTTCATGAAAACAACAACAAAACGTACTCCAATTTACCAAGTTACCCCTAAATCGTGCATATTCATCATGGTATACTCCCAATTATCAAAATACCCCTAGACTCTATAATGTTCATAAATGTTCTCAAATAAGTGGTACTAGGACAATAAACCCTTATTATCATATTTAACATCAATTTATACTTATCATGAATGTTTATTAGACTAATCCCCATATTACATGAAAAATTACCAAAATTCCCTACACTATATAGTATTGATGATCATGCTCAAATAAGTGATACTAAGATAATGAAATCCTATTATCATATTTAATATCAATTCATACTTATCATGCATGTTTATTAGACTAATGACCATATTACATGTAAAATTTCCAAAATGACCCTAAACCATATATTATTGATTATCATACTCAAATAAGTGGAATTAAGACAATAAACCCCTATTATCATATTTAACATTAATTTATACTTATCATGCATGTTATTAAGATAACCCCTTTTTTACATGCCAAATTACAAAATGCCCCTAGGTCATATAATACTAATATTCATATCCAAACATGCATTACTAACACCACAAATCCCTATTATGATATTCAACACCATATAACACTTAATATGCATATCTATTAGGATGATCACCACTATACATTAAAAATACAAAAATACCCCTAGCCATAAAATATTGATATTTTTACTAACAGATATATTTATAATACACCAACCTCCTATCTCCATTATTAGCATCATTCATAACACATTATCCATCCTGGTTAGGGTTAAATATTATAATGAGATCAAATATCCAAATTGCCTCTAGGGCTCATAGTAGTAATATTTTTCCATAAGTGCCCATATATACTTAAATTATCCTTTTATATACACATAAAATCCATCATCAATGATTAGGCCACTTCTTAATCATCCCTTCACACACATCACATCATATAGAAGATAGCATGCATTCCTTTTCATTTTCCAATATAACATAAAAAATCATGGGATTGTTTGTATTATATCATATCCACACAAATCATATGCCAAAAACCCTAATGTGCTAACATATGATACTCCAACCATTTTAGTGTGGTATAACAATTACCTTATTTCCAATAAAAATAAAAATTTACCGATATCTGATTAAAAAATAGTTAGGCTCCATTTAATAAAATCATGTAACAAAACATAATATCATAATATAATATTCATATTAGATAAATGAAATAGTAATTTTACTAAACATACTTATTACGTATAACATTACTAAAAATACCTTATACCTTAATAGTAGCTAAAAATATACAAAAAACTCACAACATAACTTACGTTGTGCATGTGCAGCGTGAACCATGCAAAATGGGTAAAGGGGAAGGAAAGGAAGAATGTGGAGGCTTAAGTAATAGGCTTGAGGGAGGTGGTGAGTGGTGTTGGTGCTAGTTGTTGGGTGCAGAGGTAAGGAAGGAGGTGGATGGTGGTTAGAGGTCATGGTGTAGTGTCTCAAAGGTGGTGGAGATGACGGTGTGGGTTATTGGAAAAAGGTGTAGAAAAGGGAGGAAGATGAGGAATAAAGGAGAATAAGAGAAGGAGAAGGGGGAAAGGTAGGGTGGCCTAGGTAAGGTGGCGTGGGGGAAGGTTAAGGTGGTGGCAGGCAGTTGGGGGGAAACTATGGTGGTGGTAGAAAAGGAGGGGGAAGAGGTGGCTATGGGTGGTAGGTGCATAGGTGTTAAAGGAGAGAAGAGGAAAAGGCAAGGGGTAGGTTGCATGGGTGGGTGGTGTTAGCTGCCCGAGGTAGTGTAGGGAGGAGGTAGGGTAGAGGAGATAGTGGCGGGAGGCTGGGTTGGTGGTGGAGACGGCAAAGGTGGCATTGAAGGAAAAATGGGGGAGAAAAATAAGGGACAAAAAGAGAAGAGAGGATCTTGGAAGAGAAGACCAATCATGAGGGAGAATGAGGCAGAGAAGAAGGAGAGGGAGGTGTGTAGCATTAGGTAGGTACAGGGAGGGAGGTCTCAAGTAGGGAGCGGGCATGGTAGAATAAGGGTGATAGGGATAGATGAAAATGGAAAGGAATGGCATGTGGGGGAAGGGAAGGTCAGGGCCTATAAGGTCAAAAATGGAAAAGAAAGGGATGCAACGGAAGGAAGGTGGTGTAGGCATCTAGTCGAGTGATGTATATGGGGCGTGCAAATATGTAAGGGTATAGGAGGAAGAAATGGAAGAAGGCATATGAGGGGGCCCATTTTGCTTGAGTAATGTATATAGGGAAGAAGGATAGGGGAGACGGGTCGAGCGGGAAGGAAAGAAAAGAAGAGGAGGTAGTTCATTCCATGCGAGAGAGAAAAAAAAAGAAGAGGTGAGTAGGGTTGGGCTAGCTTAAGGATAAAATAAGAGGAAAAAAAAAAGAGAAAGGCTTTGGCTAGTCCATGCGGGGGAGAAGAGAGAGAAAAGAGAGGGAGCTTTCGAGCTGGCTCTAGGAAGAAGGAAGAAAATAAAACAAAGAAAAGGAAAAAGAAAGAAAGGAAGAAAAAAAAAGGAAAAAGGAAAAAGGAAAATATTTTTAGTGTTAGGATTAGAATTTAGATTAAAACTAGCCATTGAAAAAATATTAAATTAATTTAACCTAAAATTAATGTATTAATTTAAGAAAATAATTGTGGTAAAATTATGGGTTTGCAATTTATTTAAATAAAAAGAGTAAGATAAAATGATAAAAATAATTATACTAATTTATTAAATAATTCTATCTATTTTCGTAAATCAAAGGTCCATAAAATAATTAAATCAATAATTTAAGATTATATTATTCTGGATAAAAGGTTAAATATTTAAATTCTTAGTTTTAAAAATTCGGGGTGTTATAACTACTAAAACAACAATCTAAGATAATACCAAAGTAGGGCACTAAGGCAACTACCAAACTAGCAAATCCAACATAAACTAAGGTAGAGCACTAAGGCAACTGCCAAACCAACAATCCATCACAATACCAAGGTAGGGCATTGAGGCAACTATGGAACTAGCAATCCATTTCTTTTATTGCACAACAAACATTTCCATTTTACCTGCTTACTCAAGAGGGATAAAAATTAACCTTGGGACATAGTAGTATACCTGATCATACTGGCACCTGAGAGCAACACAATACCCTTATCTCGAACCTAGGAACACGGTGGTATGCCTTGTCATACTGGCACTCGAAAGTAACATAGTATCCTCCCAACCTTGATCACCTTGTCCGTAAGTATTGATACCCCCTATATGGCCCATATGTCACCTATAGAGCAAATTAGGGCCTTAAATTGGGGCACAACGGCACACCAATGAACCAAAAATGAGGGCCATCACCTCACCTTTAAGGTATCAACCCCTAAATAGCAACCATTCCCAACTCGAGGTCTTTCACTTTAAGTATTAATATCTTATGAGGTGATTATATGAGTCACATACAACATAGAAATTTCCATTTTCCATACCTAATCATTTTCCACATATTTTAAATTATTTAGATAAACTCTAAGGTTATAGGTTTATGTCAAGCCAAGTTAAAATCACTAAAATACCCTTCAAAACCCTAATTTCTACATTTTACTAATTTTTCATATCAAAGCTTATCATTATGTTGGATTTTTCATGAGTAAGCAACAAGGTAATATTTCAAATTATTTTAGCACGTCGATAATCTTTTTATTTATGTGATTAAATATATTTTTCACTTTTCATGCATTTCGTAGGTTGTGCCCACCAAAATCCTAATCATGCAACTACCACGTACCGCATCTTTCAGGCAGTATGCATGTGTACATTTAAAGCATAAGACATCATTTAAGTAGGCATATTATCATCATACTATATGTAGGAGCATATCTCTAATATTAGGCTATAGAATTTATCATAAGCTAGCCCTAACCATGAGCATTATTATAAGCCTACTTCCATGTATAAGTATTCATGAGGCATATACCATGGGATTTGAATCATAACATGATAATAATGGAATCCTTAACAAAATATTAAATGTGCGGAAGTAAAACATTTGACATATTACCATGAATATAACATAATTATCATTAATCATGCATATCATCCCTTTAACATATTATCATTATATCATATACGATAAAATACTCAAAAAGCGTAACCCTAGCATGATTATAGGTCTACAAATTTTTATCATGCTCACACATAATTTCTACCATCCTATAAGTGATTGGATTTACCTAAATCTAAGCTTATACAAAAGATATTGTCTCTAAAGCTCTCAAGGATTACTTATGAACTTAACATCCAAACACATACATATATTAGCATATAATTAGCATATAATACTATAAAAAAATTCCAATTTACTAAAATAATTAAGGCTACTAACCATTGGATTAAGCAAGAGGAAACCCAACAAAAAGCGAGTAAACAAGTGAGGGAAGCTTATGCGATAATGGTATGGTAAAGAGGACGACTTTGGCAAACTTGGGTGAAGGTGGAGGTGCTAGGCTTTGGTGGTTATGGTTGGATGGAAGGGGAAGGGAATGGAATAAAAGGATCAATAAGAAGGGGGGAAGAAAAGGTGAAACATAAGGTCAAATAAGAGGAGAAGGGCTTTGGTGATAATGGGTGTATGGGTATGGTGGAGCTTTGGCCAAAATGATCGAAGGTGGGATGTTGGCTTCGAGGGTTAATGTTGTAAGATAGGGGTGGCTACGGTAGTAATAGCTGATGGGGATGGGCTAGGAACAATAGGAAACATTGAAGGTGGAGGGGGAGAAATGGTAGTAGTGGTTGTTGTTGTATCAGTTGGGTAGGCTGAAACTAGGGGGTAGGAATGTCGAAAATTAGTAAAGTAAAGGAAGGGGCTACGACAGTGGAAGGTGTAGCAAGGAGTTGGTGTGCGGGGTAGGGAAAATAAGGTGACGGTTAGGGGATTCTCGCATAGATTAGGAGACAAGTTAGGGTAAGATATTGAGGTAAATATTTAGGGTAAAATATCTAGTAGAATTTAAGGTTATTGGACTATGTTTAATTGATGAAATGGACACCGGTTGCAAACTAAGGTCAAATTTAATAAACTAAAATCAATCAAAGTTTAACCTAATTAAATTTATATCTAATATGTCATAATAATACATATATTAATAATATTTTTAGTACAAATACCATATAATATTTATTATAACTAATTACACATAATTATCGGTTTATAATTAGGGTTTCTAAAAATGGGGTATTACAATGCCAACCCTTATTTATAGTCAATGCAGTGATTTTATCTTCATAAAATCATAGGGGTAAGTCATCATCAACATATCCTACAACATTTAAGGCTCATTTTAGACCATGATGTAGGCAAAGTGGTGTAGTGAGTCAATCATCCTTTAGTGTTCCGCTAACCTTTACCTACATGGCTGAACCATCCTCGGCCCAAATAGCTCAACCATCATTGGCAACTTACGTATATAGTCCACCATTTGAAAATGATGAGTGTGGTAATGATGGTGGTGATGATGATGTAAGTGAGGAAGTCGGAGGTAGTCTGATCCCCAAGATTTGGTGGTCATATTGTATTGAAAATATAGCTTGCAATGGTAAGTTTAGATGTTTATTGCTTATCATTTCTTCTATTTTTTCTTTTTGTTAAAGATCATAATTTCATTATTTGTCTTTAATTTATTATTTAGGATCATGATGTATAGAAATTTCATACTCGACAAGATCAAATATGTAGATGGGTTAGTACCACCAATGATTACTATTTTAGAATCATTTATGGTATTGGACTGGAACATACGCCTTTCAAATCATTCACAAATGTAAACTGGCTACTTTTATCCACATTTGTTGAGATGCATAATTTCTATATTATGTGGGGTGAGATGGAAATCACCATCTTATAAGTCCAATACATAATAAGGATGAATCTTGGTGGCAATTTATTGTATATGGATAATATGGATGATATAAGCTTGTAAGTTGTATATGTAATGGCTGGTTTATTTGGTATAGACAAGGAGTATATTATCAATGCGATTAGAGGAGATGGCCTAACATTTAAGTATCTTCAAGGTCTATGTATGTCAAATGAGGTACCCCATGATATAAAAGTTATTGTGTGTCTTTTATGGTTTCTAGGCTTATTATTATTTGTTAATATGTCATCCGATTAAGTTAACTTGTATTGGCTTCTATTTCTCCAAGATCCCACAATAGAAAAAACTACTCATGGGAGTAGATTCACCTGCATTTTGATATAGGAAACTCGATATTATATTAAGTGGCGGAGCTTGTGAGATATTGTTACAGGTTATTATTTCACTATCAACTATATAATATGCTCTAATTGGTTAATGATTTAAATCAAACACATGTTTATTATAATAGATGTTGATATATGAATAATATTTTGATTTTGTTTTTTTTGGAGTGATTGGGATCCTAAAACACTACATTATTGAAGATGGTGGTATGAGAGACCTTTTGACAAGAGTGTTTGTGTGCTCAGATACTATTATAATACCCCCATAGTTGTAAGATTTAAAAAATGGGAAATTTTTTTTATGTTCCATGAAATTTGGATGATGTTTGATCTTGATTTGGGAATATAGTTTGTGTTTAACTTAAAAGGGAAATTTAATAAGTTTGTAAAACTTAAGTAAATTGATTTTTATTGGTGTACTATTCATCTGGTTTTATAAATCGATATACTGGTCTATCATTTCAACTTGCGTTTCGAGTTCGATAGAATTGATCGATCAGTTTGGATCTTCTCCACTTCAAGCTTTCACTCTACGTTGATTCATCCTTTTATTTTATTATGAAGTAAAAAAATGTTAGATTAGGAAAAGAATTGAATATAACTTTTAGTCGATTCTTTCTTTTAGTTTCTCTTAGAGGTGGTAATTTCATTTTTCTTTATAATTCAATTTTCTTAATTTATAAGGATTATTTAAAAGATTTTGAGTTTTAACCACTTGCTTTTAAGGTCTTAAAAGTTATAATCTTTCAACTAAAGGTTTTGCCTTCTTTATCGGAATATTTACTAAGCTTCAAGTTATTCTTACCTTTGAAATGTGGCATGCATAAGTATGTGAGTTAGTGCACTATATAGATTTATAATATTTATATGCATATATGATATTTTTGGTATTTTAGTAATGTATGATAGAAGTCCTTAAGAAGTCTGAGAAAAAGGCTTGATTCATGATAAATAAGGTTGATTTCTTAGAAATGAAGTATGATTCAGTATATGAGTATGTTAAATCTTGATCTTATGTTATGTTTTGGATGTGGTAGGATTATAGTGATTTAATCTTGTTTATAATGTCAGTTATGTGATGTTTGAGAGCAAACTGATTGATTAGTCCCTAGAATAGTCAACTTGTTAGCCTAAACTAGGTTGTCTGTGGTGACTTTGGTAGCTCTCTATTTAAACCTATAAACTAATTTGATATAACCGATTAATTATTTTTAGTATATTTTAATGGTTTGACCATATCAATCAACTAGTTTGAGAGAACTCTGGGCTTTGGTTAAACTAAAGTGATCCACCGGTTTGGCCATAGCGTGTTGTTTTTATTTCTTTTGAACTTGATATGATTTGAGACTTTATGTTATGTTATAATATTATTATTTAATTATGAGAACACACATATTGAAATGAACTAAATAATCGATTGAATGTATTAAATGGTTCATAATTCATAGTATTCTCAATAAGTGCTTTTAGAAGGCTTTAATAGAAAAAGTAGGATGTGTATGCTATGATGCTACAAATAGATGATGTAATATGAAGTCTTAGCCTAATTGGAATATATTAATGGATTTATTTAAACTTGGATAAGAACAAATAAAAATCCCACCACATGGTTTAGAGGGTAACAATGGTTATACTAGAATGATTAGGTGAATGTGTTGCTTGTTTGTTATATGGGTCTTATGTGAGAACATAACCTAAGAGAATAACACACTAACCACTTAAAGTGAAATATGATTGAGTTGTTCATGGGTCTAGATTACCCCATCAATTAGCTACCAGGGTGTAGTCTACTTTTGGCTGTTGATTGGTGCCATTGGGCTTGATCCTAGTAGATCTTGGTACATTACCTACTCTAAACACTAATGATGTACTACGAGGTATCAATAATAAATGTTTTGGTCATCTAGGTCATTTATTGGTCTTGGCTAGACTTTATTCCATCCGTCTTCGACCAAACTTTATGTCCTTTGGTTTAGATAATCTTTAATGGTATATGAGACTCTGGCGTGGTAATTAGTTCATTACTCGATAAAAATAAAAATAAAAAAGAAAAGGAATAATGACTAGTGAATAATTAATTTAATGGATTGTATCAACTTGGAAAATAGACCTAATGGAATAGCTTGTTATTAATTGTACGTGTTATCCATGATATCTAGGTTATATTGATAAGCATGGTCAGCTATGAATTGTCTAAGTCTTTTTATGACATGAAATCTTGATGCATTGCATAATCATGGTAATACATGTATCTCTAATTGTCTCATGTAAGTATGAAATCATATTTTAGTATGATCAAATTTAGGATTGTACAAAAATTGGTCCAAACCAACTGGTTATTCTGGGTTCTGATCCAAGACTGGACCGGTATTCTAGTCTCTATTCGGGTTTTAGTCCTAAAGTATAAAATTTTTGTCCTTAACTAGATTCGGTCCTATCAGGTCCAATTTAATAGTTTGACCCGAACTTTTATTAACATTTACCTAATAAGTACATGCTTTTAATATAAAAATATATAATTTATTAATTTTTGTCCTAATAGTAATTTTGGTTCGGTCCCCAATCCTAACTACAAAAAATACCGATCCTTAATAAGGTCCAGTCCGATTTTGGTCCATCCGGTTTGGTTTGATATTGGGCCTTGCACTCTTGTGATTCCCATTGAGGAGGTTACTTAGCTTCCTCCATATGTAGAGTACTAATATATCAATTTGCTCAATCCCATGAGTAGAAGGACGTGTACATGTTTTTCAGGATGGCCGGTAGTTGGCCTACGTTGTGTCAGGCTTAGGAGCTTGAGAGTTTGGACACCCAAAGATCTTATGTAGGTCCTTAACAGACTAAGGTTTTGGGCTTTTTTCCTTTTTTTAATTTTGTTCTATTGTATTTTAGTACTTTTAGTTTATCCTATCCTATGCATTAGGATATCTTTGGATACCCGCGGAGGTCTCATTTTTATAATCATTTTATAGCACTATCTATATATTATATCTTTTGCTCACTCTATTATTGTATATGGGTTTATTGGTTATTCTTAGCCTTGTATATAATGTGAGATGGGCCATAGACGTCTATTCTATGTTAGGTGCAGTAGTAAAACCCCATTTTTTCTATGTGTGTTTTATATTTTTCCTTTTCCGCATTGTTTTAAAATAAAAATTTTTGGTAGTGAAAAATGGGGATGTTATAACTATATAAAGATGAGTGATGTTATGGGTGTGATAAAGATATGCTCAAATTTATTTAAATACTATTACATATTTAAATAATGGGAAATTAGTATTTAGTGTACTGATTTTATATTACATGTTGCATTTGATTCATATAGAGTTTGTAATATGATGAGTACCTATCAGATATTATTTTATGGTTGTTTATATTCTATGAATGTAGTAGAACCATATACGCCACAAAAAGTAACTCGCTGGCTTGGGCATACATAAGGAATCCTCAACAAGCCTATCAAATCGATGGGGAAGACACATAAAAAGGAAGTATGAAGTTCATTACTCGCACATGCTTGCTTAGTGGAGTGGGAGAAATGAGCATATACTAAACCCATGTATTTTTGGATAACTAGTAGTGGACCCATGGGATATAGATTCTAATGGATTGGTATGTCCAAGTGTCTCATAGACACTTGTTGCCAATGACAGAGCAACTATTGGTTACACTACATAATGAGGAAGAAGAAATAACAATTGTAAAAAATCTTAATGCTACATCAAAAGCTCTTCATTGTATGTATTAGAAGGGAAGGGGAACCAACTCCAAATTATGGGCAATAATAGGAAGCACTTGAGGTTGTTTCACAAAATTTAGGTGTTCCTATCTACTACCACGGAAAGGGGTTTTAATAACGGTTATTTTATAGTTTTAATAACAATTTTCAACCGTTATTGAATCGCTCGTTATTAAATCTTTAATAACGGTTCATAACCGTCATGAAAAATACACAAAAACCCGCGAATATGTGCATAAACTTTAGATTTAATAACCGTTATTAAAACCGAAGGTTTAATAACGGTTCTTAAACAAAATTGTTATTAAAACTATATATAATTTTTTAGCATTTTTCTATTTTGTTCCTGCCCACATACACAATTGTATGTTCAAACAATTACCAAATCTGCAATGTAAAACAACATCAATTCATACCAAATCTGCAATCACACCATAATTTCAATCAATCTATAATTGGTATGCATGTCTCAATACACAAACTATACTTAGGAATAAAAATTAGTGGGCATACCACAACTTGGTAGCTCTACACCCCAAAGTAAAGAGTTTACAGATCTAGGCTGGAAGACCGAAAGATGTAGATGAAATACAAACCTAAAAATGCATGTAGAATATATAGATCGCTACCTAATACCGAATGAATGAGTGCACCCATGTTTCAATTAATATATTGTTGGCCTCGTGCATAGTTATCGGTGAAAAACTACAACACCCATGTTTCAATTAATATACAGTTAGCCATTAGGTCAAAAATATATATGTCATAATTCATTAATAGAAAAATATGGAAAAGCAAACATACATGGCTTGGATCTATGTTGACCAATCTATTCTGGACTATAAGATCCATTGCTCATCTTCTTCACTTGAACCCTTAAAAACTTCAATTTCATCATCATCATCATCTAAGTTCCTTTGTCTCTCGAATATCTGGTTCCAGTAGCTCTTTGGAGGTACCTAAAGCTCTTATCTCATCCATAATTACACAGAATTGGCATAATTACAGTAAGAACTAAGAAGTCTTTAAATTTGAATATGTTACACTATCCTGCCTCAATATCTTAGTAACCATGAAAACAAAAGAAAGTAATAGCCCCATTAGAAATACTATTACAACCCTCACCAGCTAAGACATGGTAAGATACCCAATGAGGCTAAATAGATGGATGGTTGGATAAAGAGATAAACAATAGAGGAAAAACAATTCTGATAAAAGTAAAAACTAAAATAACTGAAAACATGTATTACCCTACATACAAAATAATACAAGGGGTAGATATATAATGGTTGTTTCTAGAATAAATTCTATATAAAAAATAGAAAGGTAGGCAAAATGTATTACCACTTTAATCAAGAGGTTATATAACACCATCATACCCTAGAATGTGAAAAAGGTTTTCAGGATAGTCTAAATTAAAGATTCAATTTGTAAAAAAGGCCCTAAAAATATACCCTCAAGGTTGTATCACTTGTATGTAACAAAAAAACCTCAATTTAGAGGCCAAAATGGCCTTTTTTGGGCTCCTAGATTGCCCAAACCGGCTTCGCCGCTTTTTCACATTGTAGATCTCGAAACAAATACCCAAAATAGCCTCCTAGATCACCTAAATCCGAGGTCCGATGAAAAAGTTATGACCCTCCAAAGTTTACAGTAATAATGTCTTCTCTTTTGTTTATTACTTACTAATATGTTGAATGGTGTTAATGTTAGTGATTTTATTTCTCTAAATATATTGTATTTCTGATCCATAGTACCCAAATTTATTTCCCAAGATCCATTATTCAACAATAATGTTGAATCTATATTCTCCATACAAACAAATACAACAATAATATGTAAAGGTATCAGCCAACACATGCATTTGTTAATATATAACAATAACGCAACAAATTCAACAACAAACAGCAAAATTTTCAGCCAACACATTTTCGAATGACAAACCACAATCTTTCAATAACAAACAAACGAAACCCTGTAGCAACATGCATGCATTTATATATATATATATATATATATATACATATATAAGTAGATAAAAAGTTACGAGAGGAAGAACAAACACATACATAAAGTGAGCTAGCTACAAACACAATGGTGAGAATGTTGAGAGAGGCAAGGGCTTCAAACACGACGGAGGATTAAGGTGCAAGTGCTAGCTAGCTTCGGAATAATGATAGCACGCACATGTAGAGCCGACAATGGCAGAGGCGTGGTGGAGACTTGGCGGTGCGAGGGTTTCCTTTACTTGAGAGGAGCACGGTGTGAAGGTGCGAGTTGGTGGTGCACGGTGTGGTGGTGCTTGCAAGGAGAAGGAGAGCAAGAGAACGAAGGTGCAGAGAGTCTGAAAACTTTGGCACGAAACAGAACTGAGCGAAATTTTGGGGTTTTAAAACAGAAGGATAAGTTTGATTTTGGGGTTTTTATAACGGTTCTTGAGAGAACCGTTATTAAAAAGAGGATTTAATAACGGTTCTTGAGAGAACCGTTATTAAAACATCTTTTAATAACAGTTCTTCCAGGAACCGTCATTAAAAGATTCTGACTCTTGACAACGGTTCTAATATGAACCGTTATTAAATCCTCTTTTAATAAAAGTTTACATAAAACCGTTATTAAAACATCTGTCCAAATTTTAACGTTGCCTTTTTAATAACGGTTTTTAGCTAGAACCGTTATCAAAACTCTCCCGCCCATTAATTTTCACGCGTTTGACAATGGTTTTCGAACTACTGTTATTAATGTCCCGTTATTATTTCCCGTTTTCGTAGTAGTGATCCATGAGTGAGGGCATTGGCGTGGGTGTGGTTACCATATATGATTTTTTTTATATTTTTATGTAGTATAATTTCAAATTATGTAAGAAAATCATCATTTCTCATGTGTTCCAAACGTTGATGCATTCATAGGCTTACAATCTTGGAAGTCTACCATCTAATGAAATATTTGGAAGGAATATAGAGGATCTTTTTATGTTTAAACTATGTGAACATATTTTAAAATTAAAATACAAATCATCTAACTAAAGGCTACAAAAATGTTAAACTTTATCCTTCGTTGTAGTTGAAACATTGATTGATATGGTGTCATCATGTAGAAACACTACTATCACGGAATACTTGCTTTACAACATGTAATAGTGGTAATGAAATTTTTTCTAATATTTTACCTCCATAATAAATTATTACATGAAATATATATCATGTACTGATAATATTGGAATAAGATTTAATAGAGTACATAAGGATATATAGTATGCATGTTCTATCAAGAAACAGATGACCATTTCACCTTCAAAACCATGCATATCATGTTTTACCACTAATAGTAGAAATTACATGCTAGCTCGTAACACCCAAAAATATTATTATTAAAAAAAATTTAATTTTAAACGTAAAAACAGACACCATAAGAGGGGGTGTTACTACCATAATTGGTATAAGTTTGGCCCCATGCCATCCTTGTACCAACTACAAGGCAAGGTAAAAGCTGATGCACTCATGATAAACTTAGAAATGAAAGCATTTCATAACATAATAAATGTTAAATGTTCGTCACCGATGAAACACTAAAATACATAACATTTTTCAACATAAATAAAATAGTAAAACTAATAAAATGGAAATGATAATAGCTGGATGTCACTTTCTCTAGGCCTAACCCTATATTACCACAGCATCACTCTAACCTGATTATATCATTATGAGAGGAAAATTCATCGAAAGCATCCTTAGTCACCTACACAGACTTAGGAGGGGACACTACTCATGGGAATGAGAAGCACCCATAAAAGGAGTGATTAGTGCATTACGTACTGAGTAAGGTAATAATACAATCAAGTAGGAATAAAGTAGTTAATGATACTATAACAAGATTCAAAGGCATATAAGTAGGTTATAATGGTTCATTCATTACTATTTGGACTTAAGAGATTAGTGTAATAATTATTCATCTCTCGAATTATATCCACGTGGGCTCAGGGACCCCACTATTCTCACTTATGGATCGATAAATACAATACAACCCAAGGCAATCCTCTTCTAGCCACTATTCTCACTAGTGAATTAGTAGATATAATAACAACCTAGGGTGGCACGCTCCTGGCCACCATTCTCACCGGTGGATCGGTAAATATAATACAAGCCCAAGGCAATATGCTCCTTGCCACTATTCTCATTAGTGGATCAGTAAATAAGGTACAACCAATCCTAACCCATGTAGTGCTTCACTGTAAGTAATTAATATCTTTCCATATGTTATTATTGAAATACCCCAAAACTCTAATTTAGAGTATTATGGCAAAATAAGGATTTATTAGGAAAATTAATTAAATAAATTAATTTCTTAAAATAAAAGGAAATTATTTATGGTAAATCAAGGAGAAAATAATAAATGATTTAATTAGGGAAAATTGGGGCGTTTTGCTAAGTAAAATAGAATTTAAGGAAAATTATTTAAAATATTCCAAATTTATCTTAAAAAGGAATTTAATTATTATTTTATAAATATTATTATTTTAAATAATAATCCAAAAATACCAAAATATCCTAAATACCCTAGCAACCTATTTTTCCTTTTCCTTTTTCTTTTCTTTTGTTTTTGTCCTTCTTTTCCCTTTTTCTTTCTTTCTCTCCTTTCTCTTTTTCTTTTTTTCTCTTCTTTCCCCCTGGTTTGGGCCAACCTGTCACCGTTGTCCAATGCCACCGCCCGATCCACCCACAGAAATTCCCCTTGTATCACCCTCTACCATATTACTTCTCCCTCCTCCCTCGATTTTCCTTGCATGAGCCACCTCAACAATGAAATTTTCCACTCCCAATCAGCCCCTCATCAACCCCTGGTGCCCTTCACACCATCATCCACCACCATTCCTTCTGCAACAAACACCCTCTTTACCCTCCAAAACAACCAGGGGAGCTTCCTCTACCTGCCTATACCTCCCTCTCTCCTTGCCTCCCTCTCCTTCTCCCTTCTCCTCCCTCTACCACCTTTGGCCACCACACCCGCCGTCGTGCGCTGCCACCTTCGCCTACACCACCACCTTCATTCCAACCCTCTACACCTAAGGCACCCACCACTACCTCAGTCACCCCCTCATTCCCTCTCCTCTAGCCTATACTACCATCTCTCCACCTCTCTTCTCCCTCCACCGCCATCATGTGCCGCCGCTGGTGTCGCCACCATCCTTAGGTGGTTCTCTAACCTTCCCAACCCCTAAACCCATTTTATACAAGTATTAGCTATTTTTAATAGTATTAATGGTATTATCCTTAATAATAAAAATATTATTATTACTACTCCTCCTCCTCCTCCTCCTCCTCAACCTTAGTTCAGTATTAATGGTATTATCCTTAATAATAATAATATTATTATTAGTAGTATTATTCTTAACATTATTATTATTATTATTATTAAAGCTATTATCTTTAATAATATAAATATTGCTATTAATACTTTAACATGAACCAATGTACCTCCTAAGACCTATTTTGACTAGTAATGACATGGTTAGCTACTTTGAGAATACTAACCCTACTTTATTTATAAAACAACTATTATTATTATAAACCTAATAGTAGGCCACGATAAGGGTAAGGTAGGAAATGATGAAAATTTTGGTAAGGGGGAGGTTAACCCTTAGTATTTCCTTATTATAGGCGAATTATGTCAAAACCCTAAGGAGGCGTAGGAGCATGCTCCAAGCCCGGTGTTGTATTAGGTAAGAATATTGTTAAAGCTTTTTATGTGTAAGAATGTGCTATGTGCGTTGGTTTGATGGGTGTTCTTTATATTCTATATTATCATGTTCTTGTGGTGCAGCTTGCTAATCATGGAGCTAAGGTAAGTTGCATGTGTTTATGATATGTGTAATGTGATGTTATTACTTGTACTTGAATTGTGATTATGTAATACTGCCCCTTATGACATGCATAATAGAAGGTCCTAAGTAGCATGATGTGGTTGTGAGTTAATTAGAAAATGGTAATAATTGCCTAATTATCTTATGAGCTATGGGTGGATAATAATAGGAATAATAGGAATTGAATTAAGGGAATGGATCAAACATGCATGTGAAGTCTAGGGTTTTATGAGATGGTTAGTGAAATGCCCCGAAAATTTCTAATTTTAAAAATTATATTTAAATAAGTTTTTATTATAAAATTTAATTTAATAAATTATTTTTATTAAAATAAAAATAAAATTAATTAGGACAAATCAAGAAAGAGTTTATAATTATTTTAATTAGGAGAAATTTGGGTATTTTTAGCTAATTAAGGATTTTATTTTTTAAAACAACTAATTAAATAAATTATTTTATTTAAAATAAGAAGGAGAAAATAGTTTCAAAATAATATGAATTTTATATATAATTTAATTGAATAAAATTAAGGTGTTTTGCTAATTAAAATGGAAATTATGGAAAATCTTTTAAAAGTCCTAATTTAGCCTAAAAAGGAATTTAAATAATATTTTATTTAAATATTATGATTTTTAAATGTCCCAAATATTTTAATTAATTCAAATACCAAACCTAATTTTTTTTCCCTTTTTCCTTTTTTCCTTTTTCCTTTTCTTTCTTCCTTTTTCTTCCTTTTTCTTTCTCCTTCTTTTCTTTTTCTTTTTCTTCTTTTCCCCATTGGGCCTACCCTCTCCTACGGCCCTATCCCCTCCCTCCTTCCTTCCTTTGGCGGGGCCCAGCCTGCGCGACCGTCGCCCTTCACTCGTCCTTTCCGCGCTGCATTTTGTCTTTGTTTTCCTCAAACTGTAGCATTCCATTTAATTCCTTCCTCCCTCATGCCGATTGCCCGGTCTCCTCTCTTTTCTTTTCTTTTCTTTTTCTTTGCAAACCGCCTGGCCCAGACCCCCCTTCTTCTTCTTCTTCCCCAGCCCTCCCCCGACGCCGACCTTCGACGTGCAACCTCTGCCGCCTTGCCTTGGTTTTTCGCCAGCCATCTCGCCCATTTTGACCGACCTTTCTTCTTCCTTTGTCTTCCCCCTAACTCTCCGGCCCTTCTTGCCTAACTAACCTCCTCTGTCCTCACATTTTTTCCCTCTCCTTTCCCTATGCACCCCTCCCCCGAAAGTTGGTGCCATTAGCCAATCTCGCCACCGGCGACCGGAACCCTACCCACCTTACCCTGTAGCAGACCCACATAACCCTAATCTCCCTTTTAAAATCTAAAAATACCCCCTTACACTGCCATGTATCGAGTTTTGATTTCCTTACCCAGAATATTTTTCTTTTCGCCGCTGCCCCTTTAGACGCCTCGTTAGCCACCTCCGGCCAACTTTGCCGCCATATATGGCCACCAAACTCATCCATGCACCACCCTCTAGCTAACCAAATCATCCATCTCCCTCGATTCTTCTTGTGCGAGCCGCCCTGGCTGTGCAAAGTCCCCTTCCCAACCAACCTATTTTTCTGTCTCCGCCACCTTTCGATCCACCCTTAGCCACCTCTTCCGCCACTTCTTTCACCTCCCAAACTGTACTATAGACCCTCCCCTACATTTCTTTTCCTCTTTCTCCCTCTCCTCCTCTCTCTTTCTTCTTCTCCTCCATTCGGCCACCACCTACCGCCGCCGGCCCGCCGTGCGTCGCCACCTTTGGCTGCGCCACCACCTCTATTTTGTCCCCCTCCTTTTGGGCAACCCTAAACACCCAAACTCCCACCTTAATCCTCCTTAGCTTTTTCCCAGCATGCAACTTTCCCCTTTTTCTTCTCTTTTTATGGCCACCGGTGCCGCCGTCGTGAACCACCGCCGGTGCTGCCTATCCCCACCAGCCTAAGGTTGAACCCTAGACCCTCTCAGCCTTTTTCCCTATTTTTATAGCCCTTAAATTATTTTATTTCAATTATTTGCATATAAATACTATTATTATTATTATTATTATTAATATTTATATTTTTGATATTTATTATTATTATTATTAGTATTAATGTTTTGATTATTATTTCTGTTGAGGGCTGAAGCCCTATTGTAATTTTTATTTTGATTTTATTATTATTATTCTTATTATTTCTATTATTATTATTAATATTAATATGTTATAAGTATTATTATTATTATTATTATTTCATATTTCAAATTTCTATTATTCTTATTTCATTATTATTAATACAGCTATTTTACCATTAGTGTTGTTAATAATTTTATTATTATTGTTGTTGTTAATATATTTATTATTATTATTATTTCATTATTATTATTACTACTAAATTTGGTTATTTATTTTACTAATATTATTATTAATATTGTTTTGGTAAAAAGGCCAAAGCATTTATTTTACTTTTTTTTGAATAATATCCTTATCCTTATTATTATTATTGTTACTATTATTATTCTTACTTATATTCTCATTGATATTATTTTTAGTATCATTATTATTATTAGGGTAAAGTATTTAACCCTATATTATCAACTTTTAGAATATTTCTATTATTTCTATATCTTTAGCAAAGTTAGAATTTTATTAATGTTATTTTTATTAGTATGTTGTTATTTGGTGAAAGCCCTAAGGAGGCATAGGAGCATGCTCCAAGACCGGTGTCGTTTTAGGTAAGGGTGTTACTAAGGCCTCTTGTGTGTTTATAAGGATTATGTGCTTTGCATGCTATGTATCCTATGTTTATCTTTATTAATTATGTCGTATGTGGTATGATGTGGAGTTGAAGTATGTTTTTATGTATTTGCATGGCATATGTATTAAGTATATGTGATGATATGTGTTGTGACCCTGAAAGACATGGATGTGAGGATGTTGATGTGGTTTATGTGGGGAGAAAGGATGAAAAAGGAGGATGGGAAAAGAAGTTAACCAAGGGAGGTGAGTTAACCTAATTATTTTAATGATTCATGAGTTGAAGAAGAAAACGGAGAATTTTAGGGTTTTGCGTGGGAGAATCTGATTTATGATTTTTATGGTTTTGTGTGGGAGAATATAATTTATGGTTTTATATGGGGGAATCTAAATTATGATTTTGTGTGGGAGAATCCAATTTATGGTGTTAAATGGGAGAATCTAATTTATGATTTTATATGGGAGAATCTAATTTATGGTTTTGTGTGGGAGAATATAATTTATGATTTTATATGGGAGAATCTAATTTATGGTTTTGTGTGGGAGAATATAATTTATGGTTTGTATGGGAGAATCTAATTTATGGTGTTATGTGGGGGAATTTAATTTATGATGTTATATAGGAGAATCTAATTGATGATGATGTATATGAGAATCTAATTTATAATGTTATATGGGAGAATCTAAATTATTGTTTTATATGGATGAATCTTTGGTTTCGTATGGACTGAAGTTAGGGTTTTGTGTGGATGAACCATTGGTTGTATATGGTTGGAATTTAGGGTTTGGTAATGATGAATCTTTGGTTTGGTATGGATTGAATTTAGGATTGGTATGGATGAATCTCTGGTTTTATATAGAGGAATCTTTAGTTTTATATGGTTTGAATCTAGGGTCTGGTATGGATGGATCTTTGGTTTTGTGTTGATTGAATTTAGGATTTTGTATGACGGAATCTAGGGTTTGCATGGTGATATTAATGGTTGTATGGTGGTATTAGGGTTGCATGGTAGTATTAATGGTTGTATGGTGGTATTAAGGTTTGCATGGTAGAGTTAGGGTTTTGCATGGGAGTTAATGATTGCATGGAATTTAGGGTTTGTATGAAAAGTTCGAGAGGTTGCATGGGATGTGTAAGGTCTGCATGGGAGTGAAATTTACGTATGAAAGGTTGATTTGGGATATAAGTAAGGTAATGCAAGTGTTATTTGGGTGTTTGAACATTTAGGATGGAAAATAGTATGTGGAGCATTATAAGGGTATGGAGGAGACTGAATTAAGGTTTGGAGTGATTAACTCTGGGTTGTTGTGATTAACTAGGGTTGAAGCGGCTAATTATGGTTTGTTGTGGTTAATTAAGGTTTGGAAGGGCTAATTATAGTTGTTATGGTTAAATAGGGTTTGGAGTGGTTAACTATGGGTTTTTGTGGTTAATTAGGGTTTGATGTGGCTGCTTAAGGTTTTTATTGTACCATGTGTATTTGGTGATTAAAGTGTAATTATGATGTTGGAATTTATGATTTGTGATATGTGTTGATTCATGCATGTCCACAGTGAAAGCTTTTGAATAAGATACTTAAAACATTAACTATCTAAAGTGGAAGATTGTTGAGACGGGACCAACTGATCCACCGGTTCGGAATAGTGGTTAGGGTTTTTACCCTATGTGTGACCGATCCACCAGTTATAATAGTGGGGGTTCCCGAGCTCAGCAAACACAAACCCGAGTTTTGCTAAAATGCCTAAAAGATACTAATTACTTACAGTGGAACACCCTGCGAGCCGGAGCCAACCGATCCACCGGTTAGGAATAGTGGTTAGGACGCGTAGTCCTATGTGTCTCCGATCCACTGGTTATAATAGTGGTTAGGGTATGATACCCTATGTGCCTCCGATCCACTGGTTATAATAGTGGGGGCTTCCGTACTCGCATGGATTTGGTAAAAAGTATGGTGTGAATCGACTCCTGATCAGAGATTAATTAAGTAATTGAATTGGATTATATTTGGGCCTTTTTACCTTTACCTAGATGGTCGTATGCAATTATGATATCATGTTGGTGATTATGCTTTTTAATTATTTTGCATTATTTATGTGCTTATGTGTTGGCCTTAGTGCTCAGTTACCTTACTTAGTACGTAGCGTACTGATCATCCTTTTCATGGGTGCTGCTCATTCCCACGAGTAGTATGCCCTTCTGACTTTGTGCAGGTGAGCGAGACATTAGTCGGGGCTGTGTGTTGAGCATGGTTGGCTCGAAATTCAAGAGTGTCGTGGCCGTATTCATTCTTTATGTGATTTAATTCCTTTTGTTATTTATTTGGTATAGTATTTACCATTTTATGTTTCATTACTCGATTGAGTATTTTAATAAACCTTTTATCGGTTGTAAGTTTAATTCTCTTTTGGAAACGAATTACAATTCTCGATGTGTACTCTGATTTTATTTTTTAACTGTTTAATGAGTATTTGAAGTTTAGTTTTTCTTAATTTTATCATTGATTGTTAATCTTTTCTTTAGCCTTAGCAATTGGTACTTGAACGGTCGGAGAGAACCGGTCTGGTACTAAGTGTGGTGGTTACATCCCCAGAATTCACGGGTTTTAATTTAAGTATTTCTATTGTAATTTCTTCAAAAAAAGTAGTGAATTTTGGGGTGTTATATTTAGCCTTTGCAGGGAGATGACTTTTACGTGGGGAAAGTTGATTTGAGGATCGGATAAGGTAAGGGAAGAATTGTTAGGGTGGTTGGAGTCCATATGTGAAAAATAGTACGTGGGTTGATGTAATTATGTATGAGAGATTTGAATAGGGTTTTGGGATAAACCCTAAGTGAGAGAAATGTGTAAGGGAGAAAAACATTTAATGGAAATGGTTAGAATGAGGATAAAAGATGGAAGGGTTGTCATATGGAGGAAAAGTGAGTCACGTGAGAAGAATGTATTGGGGTGTTGAGTGAGTGACATAAAAGAAAGGAGAAGTATTAGGGTTTTTGGGGAGTTAACTAGGGTTTTTGGTGATCATGTGTGGGAGTTGAATAGTGAGGTTGTAATGCCAAGTGTGGATCAAGGGACGTGATGGTTTTGGTAATAACGAAGAGTTTTGGGTTCATGGTGAGTGGAGAAAGATGGAAGGAAGTCTTGGGATCATGGGTTGTGTCGGATATGTGTCATGTGGAATAGGTGATGGTAAGTAAGAGTGATGAATGAATAACATAGTATTGGGAAAGAGAAGTGCTAGAGTTTTGGGATGGCCAACTAGGGTTTCATGGCCACATATATTATATGGGAAGTAAAATACGGTGCTTGAGTATGAATTGAGTGAGCTGATATGAAATGCCCCAAAAATTCTAATTTTATTATTTATTATCAAATAAGATTTTATTATGAAAATTATTTAAATAAATTACTTTAATTAAAATAAAATAAAATAAATTAGGGTAAATTAATAAGAAAGTTATAAGTATTTTAATTAGAATAAATTTAGGTATTTTAACTAATTAAAGATTTTAATTTGGAAATTAATTAATTAAATTATTTTATTTAAATTAATAAAGAGAAAAAAGTTTCAAATTAATATTAATTTTATAAATAATTTAATTGAAGAAAATTAGGGTATTTTGCTAATTAAAATAGAATTTATGAAAAATCTTTCAAAAATCCAAATTTAGCCTAAAAAGGGATTTAAATATTATTTTATTGAAATATTATTATTTTTAAATATTCCAAATATTTTAATTAATATAAATACCCAACCTAATTATTTTTCTCTTTTCCTTTTTCCCCTTTTCCTTTCTTTTTCTTCTTTTTCTTCCATTCTTCTTTTTCTTTTTCCTCTCTTTTTCCCCGTTTAGGCTTGCCTCTCCCATGGCCCATTCCCCCTCCCTCCTTCCTTCAACGCGGCCCAGCCCGCATAGCTATCGCCCTTCGTCCATCCCGAGATGTATTGTGTTTCTTCTCTTTTTGCACCGAAACTCTGCGTTGCATTTATATTAAACCACCCCACCTCGCGCTCGGCCCGGTCTCCCCCTTCTTTTCTTTTCCATCTTTTCTCCCCCGAACAGCCGGTTCACACCCCACCTTCTTCTTCCTTCTTCCCTTCCCGTTCGACACCGCCAACCTACAACTCACCACCATCTCCAAAAATTTTGTCGCCGGTTACGGCCGTTTTCGTTCCTCTCTCTTCCCCCTGACTCGTCGACCATTTTGAACCAATCCACTCCCCCATTCCTCGCACAATCTCCCTCTCCCTTGGCCACTTGCAGGCCACGATTGAGGAGTGCACCAGCTGTCCTCATCGGCCGGTGCCCACACCTGCCTGCCCACGCCCCTCTCCTCGCATGTTTCCCTTTTCCCAGCCAACTGCCTACCGCGTTCGACCTATAATTTTGCCGGTAACCGTCACCACCAGCGAGCCCAACTGACCTGCCCCGACTTCCCTATATTCCCTTCAACCTTACCTCCCACCCTTGGCCTATAAATATCCCTAAACCAACCCTGGAATTGAATTCTGTTTTTGAACCCAGAAAAATGACCATTTTGGCCACCGCCCCTTTGGACGTCACTTCCGCCAACTTCGGCCAACAACGCAGCCCGTTGTGGCCACCCGTGAACTCCTTGCACCGCCCCTAACTAACTCTGCCTTCCTCCTCCCTCGTTTCTCCATTTGGCCACCACCACCGCCACCATGAGCTGCCACCTTTGGCTGTGCTGCCACCTCTATTCTACTCCTCTCCCTCTGGGCTTTCTTAAACAACCCAACTTCCACCTCCATTCTCCCTATCTTTTTCCTAGCATTCAACTCTTCCCTTTTTCTTCTCTTTTTTCGGCTGCCGCCGTCGTGCACCACCGCCGGTGGTGCCTATCCCCACTAGCCTAAGGTTGAACCCTAGACCCTCTCAACCCTTTTCCCTATTTTTACAAGCCTTAAATTATTTTATTTCATTTATTCTAATATAAATCCTACTATTATTATTATTATTTCCATTTTTAATATATATTATTATTGTTATTAATATTAATGTTTTTATTATTATTCTGTTGAGGGTTGAAGCCCTATTTTAATTTTTAAGTCGATTTTAGCACTATTACCCTTATTATTTCTATTATTACTATTATTAATATTAATATGTTATAAGTATAATTATTATTATTATTTCCTATTTCCTATTTCGAATTTCTATTATTTTTATTCCATTATTATTAATACAACTATGTTACCATTAGTGTTGTTAATAATGTTATTATTATTATTATTATTATTATTATTATTATTATTATTATTATTATTATTATTATTATTTTCAAGTGTTAGTATTTTTATTTTATATAGGGCTGAAACCCTATTGTACTTGTTTTAAATTTTAGTAGCAGTATTATAAATATCATATCTTATTATTATTAGGGTTATTAGTATTATTATTATTAGTATTTATTCTTATTAATGTTATTATTATTATTATTATTATTATTATTATTATTATTTATTAAGTTATTATTACTCAATGTAGGGTGGAAACTCTATTTCTTTTTATCTTCAAATATTATCCTTACTATTATTACCATTATAGTTATTATTATGTGGTAATATTATTACGTCTTTTATCATCATCATCATCATCATCATCATCATCATCATCATCATCATCATCATCATCATCATCATCATCATTATTATTATTATTATTTCATCAGTATTATTATTACTAGATTTGGTTATTTATTTTAGTAATAATAATAATATTATTATTTTGGTATAGGGGTCGAAGCCCTTATTTCACTATATTTTTGAGTAATGCCTTTTTATTATTATTGTTACTATTTTTATTATTCTTGTTAATATTAATATTGATTTTATTTTTGGTATTTTTATTTTAATATTTTATCAAAAGCCTAGTCTTATAATAAGTTAGTGATTAATAGTATTTTTGATAGGAGAGAGTCAAATTTTAGCTTTTCCTTCATAATAGGTAAAACTAGTCAAAGCCCTAAGGAAGCGTAGGAGCGTGCTCCAAGATCGATGTCGTTTTAGGTAAGGGTGTTACTAAGGCCTTTTGTATGTTTATATGCATTATGTGCTTCGCATGCTATGTATTCTATGTTTATCATTATTAATTATGTTGTATGTGGTATGATGTGGAGTTGAAGTATGTTTTTGTGTATTTGCATGGCATGAGTATTATGTATATATGATGATATGTGTTGTGGCCTTGTAAGACATGCATGTGAGGGTGTTGATGTGATTTGTGTGGGAGAAAGGATGAAAAAGAAGGATGGGGAAAGAGGTTGACCAAGGGAGGTGAGTTGACCTAATTACTTTAATGATTCATGAGTGGAAGAATAAAATGGAGAATTTTAGGGTTTTGTGTGGGATAATTTGATTTATGATTTTTATGGTTTTGTGTGGGAGAATATAATTTATGATTTTATATGGGGGAATCTAATTTATGGTTTTGTATGGGAAAATTCAATTTATGGTGTTATATGGGAGAATATAATTTATGGTTTTATATGGGAGAATCTAATTTATGGTTTTGTGTGGGAGAATCTGATTTCTAGAGTTGGTATGGATGAATCTTTGGTTTTGTGTGGATTGAATTTAGGGTATTGTATGACAGAATCGTGGGTTGTATGGTGGTATTAATGGTTGCATGGTGGTAATACGGTTTACATGGTGGTATTAGGCTTTGTATGATGGTATTAATGGTTGCATAGTGGTATTAATGGTTGTATAGTGACATTAGGGTTTGCATGGTGGTATTAGGGTTTTCATGGTGGTATTAATGGTTGCATGGTGGTATTAATGGTTGTATAGTGGCATTAGCATTTGCATGGTGGTATTAATGGTTGCATGGTGATATTAGGGTTTGCATGATGGTATTAATGGTTGCTTGGTGGTAGTAATGGTTGTATGGTGGTATTAGGGTTTGCATGGTGGTATTAATAGTTGTATAGGGGTATTAGGGTTTGTATGGTGATATTATAGTTTGCATGGTGGTATTAATAGTTGCATGGTAGTATTACTGGTTGTATGGTGGTATTAGGGTTTGCATGGTGGATTTAGGGTTTTGCACGGGAGTTAATGATTGCATGGGATGTGTAAATTTTGCATGGGAGTGAAGTTTACGTATGAAAGGTTGATTTGGGATATAAGGAAGGTAATGCAAGTGTTATTTGGGTGTTTGAACTATTTTGGATGGAAAATAGTACATGGAGCATTATAAGGGTATGGAGGAGACTGAATTAGGGTTTGGAGTGATTAACTCTGGGTTGTTGTGATTAAATAGGGTTGGGGTGGCTAATTGTTATTTGTTATGGTTAATTAAGGTTTGGAATGGATAATTATGGTTGTTATGGTTAAATAGGGTTTGGAGTGGTTAACTATGGTTTGTTGTGGTTGATTAGGGTTGTTGTGGCTGCTTAGAGTTTTTGTGTTATCATGTGTATTTGGTGATTAAAGTATAATTATGATTGTGGAATTTATGATTTGTGATGTGTGAAGTGTAAAGATATTGATTCATGCATGTTCTGGGTCAAATCTTGTGGATAAGATACTTAAGATATTAATTACTTAAAGTGGAAGATATTGAGACAGGACCAACCGATCCACCAGTTAGGAATAGTGGTTAGGGTTTTACCTTATATGTGACTGATCCATTGGTAATAATAGTGGTTAGGGTTTACCCTATATATGACTGATCCACCGGTAATAATAGTGGTTAGGGCATGATGCTCTATGTGTGACCGGCCCATCAGTTATAATAGTGGGGTGTTCCTGTACTCGCATGGATTTGATAAAAGGCATGGTGTGAATAGAATTCTGATTAGAGATTAATTAAATGATTAATCCGGATTATAATTGGGCCTTTATGTATGTACCCGAATGATTGGTCGATATTATGATATGATGATGGTCTTTATGTCCTTTTATTCTTATGCATGATTTTATGTGCTTATGTGTTGGCCTTAGTGCTCGGTTACCTTACTCAGTATATAGCGTACTGATCACCCTTTTCATGGGTGCTTCTTATTCCCACGAGTAGTATGCCCTTCTGACTTGTGCAAGTGGGCGAGACATCCGTCAGGGCTGAGTATTGAGCATGTTTGGCTCAAGGTTCGAGAGTAGTGTGACCGGATCCCCTCTTCTTGTTATCTTATTTATTTCTATTATTTCTTCTTATATCGGGTTTATCCTATTTGATTTATTACCTCGTATTAAATATTTCAAATAAACCTTTTATTAATTGTAATGTTACTCTCTCTGAGGAATTTTAATTTCGCACTTTGATTTCCATTTGATTTGTGATTCTTTTACGCACACTCTGATTTCTTTTCATGTATGATCTTTCTAGTTCTTTTATGAACTATTGGTTTGAGTTAATATTAATAATTTTCTTTAGCCTTCGTACTTGGTACTGAAACGGTCGGAGAGAACCGATTTGGTACTAAGTGTAGCGGTAACATCCATAGAATTCACAGGTTTGAATTTAAGAGTTTCTATTTTAATTACTTCCACTTTAAAAAAAGTTTAGTGAATTTTAGGGTGTTGCATGATAAATTAGGGGAGTATGAGTTGTATAGGATAGAGGCAAGTTGGGCCATATAGGCAAAATTAAGGTTTTCCTAGAAGAAAACCCTAGAGAATGATATTAAGTTTATTCAGAAATATGGAAAGTGGGCCTCAAAGTTGGGTATTCATGGTAGTGAGGAAAGTGTGGGAAAGGATATTTGGATGTACTAGAAGAATTAAAAGTCCCAAGGTATGGGACAAGATTGTTGGGAAGTTGAGTGGGTCGTGCATGTCTAATTAGAGTTGTGTGTGGAATAAGATACAATAAATCACTAAGCACTTAAAGTGAAAGATTATCGATCTAGGGCCCAATGAGGTTATATATTTTTTGGTTCACCGGCAATAATTGTGGTCAGATATGTTTTACCCTACTGAGTGATTTTTCGGTCCACCGACTATAATAGTATTAAGGAGCATTTTGCCCTGTTGAGTGTTTTCGGTCCACCGACTATACTAGTGGGGGATTCCGGGCTCGATAAAATAAACCTTGTATGGTAATAAGTCAAGATAAGATACTATTTATTTACAGTAGAACGCCTCGTGAGTCGGGGCCAGTGAGGATATATATTTTACAGTTCACCGACAGTAATAGTGGTCAGGTGCGTTTTACCCTATGGAGTGTTTCTGGTCCACTGGCTATAATAGTTGGGTTCCCATACTCACGCAGAATTAATACGAGAAATGTGTGAACCAGATATATAAGTAATGGTAAGATACTAATTATTTACAGTGGAACACCATATGAGTCAGGGCTAGTGAGGTTATTTATATATTTTTCAGTCCACCGGCTATAATAGTAGGGTTCTCGTACTCTTATGGAATTAATATAAAATCGGTGTAAGATAAATTATTAACATAAGTCTGGCCTAAACTTGTAAATATGAATTATTTCCTTATACGTCTTATGTGTTTATCTTCTTACATAGCCTTACTTGCGTGCTTCTTGCTGGTCTTACCCATATGTTTACCTTGCTTAGTATTTAGCGTACTGACCATCCATTTTCATGGGTGCTGCTCATTCCCACGAGCAGAGGGCCCACCTGTAGGTGATGATATCTTCGATGCTTATGACACATATGAGCCATTAGGCGGGGTTGAGAATTGAGTATGGACATAGCTTGGGGATCGAGAGTGACCTGGCTAGATTCTATCTTCTATTTTTTTCCCTTTACCATTTTGATTTAGTCATGTTCTATTGTATGGTGTTTTTTGTCATTGGAAACTTTAGGTTCTTACTTCTTGTGTTGTAACTCTTATAACCGCACTCTATTTTCTGTATGGTGAACGATTTAGTTATTTTTATGAATTCTTATTTTAATTATTGACTTGTGGGATGATAATCCCCTTCAACCTTAGCACTTGGTACTAGAATGGTAGGAGTGAACCGGTTTGGTACTAAGTATGGCGGTAATATCCCCAGAATTTATAGGTTTTTTTATATCGCTTTCGTTAAACCTTTTCATTAAACAAAATTTTTCAATAGTAAATTTTGGGGGTGTTACAATTATTGTTTAAGGGTTTTATTACTTGAGCTCAAGAAAATAATATTCTCACCAATGGACCATTAAATATGATACAAACCCAAGGTAGCGCATCCTAGTGACTATTCTCACCAACTGATTGGTAAATACAATACAAACCTAGGGTAGCACACTCTTGGCCACTATTCTCACCGATGGACTAGTAAATATGGTATAACCAGTCATGACTCAAGTGATCTTTCGATTTTTGTGATTAGTGTCTTAATCATGTATTATTGTTCAGATATCACACACAACTATGCATAACCCATGTATGACTCATGTCATACTACCACCCCGGGCCAACCCTAGCCCCTTGGAAACTAGTTTCCTAAGCCTGGTATATCCTTACCCCCTAATGATCCTTTGAGTCCCCAATGTATTGAACAACCTAAACATGCCATCGTAAACCCCTTTTGTCCATGAGCCATAATCCATTTCCCTTTTTCATCACATATGATAATAATTAGCCCCTAAGGTTACTCCTCCAAAACCCTAGTTAGGCCCAAATGGGCCTAGCCCCTTATCTACTACTTATTTAGCTATAAAATTCTACCACCAAGCATATGTTACCATGAATATCCATCTCCTAAATTTTTGTAGCTTAACTCCTTCATTTTACACATGTGATAACAACATCCCCAATGAACCCCTCTCGAAAGTCTAATTTCCCTATAGGAACTATACCTACTCCTACTTATCTCACTTGACCATCATACTTAACACATGATCCCCAAAGTGAATATTCAATATCACAGTTTAGATGCACTATCCAACTCCCCAATTACATCATAGTTCAAAGGCAAAACCTAACTCCCCTATATCTTACTTGTAATAATGATCTACCCCTAGGGTTTTGTACTGCCAAAACCCTAGCTTTACCTATTTAGTACTCTCCCATCCTTTAGCATCCAAGAACTACCCCATTGGTTGCAAAGCTACCCAAAATTATCATCATCTCCCCCATAGCCATTCTTAGCAATCATCCCTTACTTAGTCACCCCCAGACATAACCCATATTAGGTTTGACTCACCTTATGCATGGTTAGCCCTCTCCATGCAATATCCACCCTAATCCACTTTTATAATTACCATGATTATTATTCAACATCTTTCAAATGATATTTGACTAAATTTTTACTTAGGGTTTTCCAATATTTCATTTTTACAATATTGACCAAAATGCCCCTAGGTCTCTAAAATCATACCTAAGCCACATGACCATAAATACAAGAACTTCTCAACCTTCCCAAAACATGCAGTACCATATAATAGAATTACACATCAACACATGAACCAACATAATCATGCCCACACATATTCTTACCTTAGATCCTTGAATGCCAAGCTACACAAACAACCCTAGCACATGTAACATTTTATAGATGTATTCACTTAACACATAAGGTCATATAAAATAAGGCCCTTGATATGACCGTATCCTTATCGAAATGACTCTAGTCTTGAAGAAAGAATAACCAACTCCTCCTCTCTAGTGGTCACTAAAACATTACCTAAAAATGGGAATATTCAAACTTAGGTTATCGTATCCTTTTTCTTCCTTTCCCCCTTTTCTTCTTTAAATAAGATGATGATGATGATGATAATAATAATAATATCAATAACAATAAAAATAACAATAATAATAATAATAATAATAATAATAATAATAATAATAACTCTAATTAAATAGAACTCAAAATGGAAGAAGGGAAGTCGTAATGACTAGAATAGGTAATAGACATAGAGGGACAACGCGGGGCAGTGGTGTTGCAAGGTGGGGAGTGGTTTTTGTTGGGAAAAATAGTGGGGGTTAGCCTCTTGGGGGTTGAGGGTGGTGTTGGCATTAGGTAGGCTAGTAGGAGAGATGTGGGTTGTAGTGGCTGGGCTAGCTATCGGTGGTGGTGCAACCTAGAGGAGGGAGGAGAAAAAGAGGGAAATGGAGGGGAAAAGGTAGTGGAAAGGGATGGTGCACTAGTTGGACACTTGTGTAGGGGGCTAAGGTGTGGCAGCGATGTAGAGAAGGGAGATTAGGTTAGTGGTGGTGGTGGTGCAGGGTGGCGTGACTTGCACACTTTGTAGGGATGAGGAGGGAAAATGAAGGGGAAAAGGAGGGGAATGGGGGGGGGCTCAGTAGGTGCATGGGGTGCAATGAAGGATGAGGGGAGGATTTTGGGGATAGTGTGGCTTGGCTATGACGGCGGTGGTGGCGGAGCACTTGAATAGAGGGGAGTATTGGGGACAAGTCAATGAAGGAGAAGAGAGGAGAGACCAGTGTTGGGGGGAGGGTATTTATAGGCTATAGGAGGAGAATGAGGAAAAAGGGACAAGGTGGACTATCGTAGGGTGACACGGTAGGCGAGTGGTGTGCAGGTGTAGGGGGACCTATGCAAGCCCATGCCTATGTGCATGCGTTGCATGGTCAAGAAGGGAAAAAGGGAGGGGGAAGGTGGTTCGCTGTAAGGGTTATAGGGTAAAAAATGGAAGGGGACAATCATGCACCAAAAAGAGGTAGATGATAGGGAGAAAAAGGGAAAGGAGGAAAGAAAGGAGGGAGAGAAAAGGAAAGAAGAAAAGAGGGGAGAGGGTTGAGCTGTTGCCTGGGGAAAAAAGAAAGGGAAGAGCGTAAAGGGACTAAGCCGACTGGGGAAGAAAGGAAAAGAAAAGGGGAGAGGCTGCTTGGGCTGGCTACATTGTAGCCCAAGTAGGGAGAAGAAGAAAAAAGAAGAAGGAACAAACACTACTACGGAAACAGAAAATAATAACGGGACATTAATAATGGTGGTTCAAAAACCGTCGTCAAATGCGTGAAAATTAATACGCGGGAAGTTTTAATAACGGTTTTAGGTAATAAACGTTATTAAAAGTGCAAGGTGAAATTTTGCACAGGAATTTTAATAACGGTTGACTTAAAACCGTTATTAAAACATGATTTAATAACGGTTCTTACAGGAACCGTTGTCAAAATTGGCGAGGTTTTAATAACGGTTCTTACAGGAACCGTTATTAAAAGTTCTTTTTTATTTCGTTCTCTTCTGTTTGGTGCCAAAAATTTCAGACTCTGCCGCTTCCCTCTCGTACTCTCTTTCTCTTGCGAACCCTTGCACCACCGCTCCGGCTCCTCTGAATTAAGGGAAACCGTCGCACCACCATCTCTCCACCACCCCTCTGCCATTCTTGCGAACGTAGCCAGCATTTGTACCTTCGTCGTTGCCGTTCTCAACTTGTACGCCATTCCTCCCTTTACGTATGTGTTTTTCTTCCTTCATTGCTTAATTTGTCTCTACTGATATGTATATATATATATATATATATATATATATATATATATATATATAAATGCATGCATGTTGCACCGAAGAGGTTGTGTTTGATGTGTTGTTCGAAAATCTTTTGTTTGATGTGTTGGTGAAATTTTTTGCTGTGGCCTTTTTTAATTGTAGCCGGTCGAGACCTTAATTTATATATATATATATATATATATATATATATATCCACAAGCCTAAAATATATATTATTATCATAAGATATATACGTTCTAACTATAAAATTAAGGTGTATATATTTTTTTAGCACTCACATTATTATGCAGATCATGTGTATTTATATGTTTTTCTTTAATATATATTTTGTAAGATGTGGATATATATTCCGTAAAATGTGTGTTTATATGTGTTCTATTATATGTATATATATTTATAATATATTTTTATATAAGATGTGTATATATAATCTAAAATAATTGTGGTTAGGGTTAGGGTTGGGGTTAGGGGAGGGTTAGTGTTAGGGTTAGGGTTAGGGTTAGGGTTAGGGTTAGGATCATTATCTTATGAGGTTTAGTGTTATTTTTTATTATAATTTATTAGGGTTAATTATTGTTAGGGTTAGGGTTAGGGTTAGGGGGAGGGTTAGGGTTTATCGTTTATTATACTAAATATAAACTAGGGCTATAGGGAAAAATCCTAAGGATAAGGGTATTGTGCATGCGGAAAAGTTAAGGAGGTTGGTTGGGCATCGGTTTTGTGATAAAAATTAAATAGAGATGAATAATTGTGTATAATAATAATAATAATCATATAAGATTTATTAGGTTGTACTATATATATATATATAAATATATATATATGTATATATATATATAAATATATATATATATGTATATATATATATATATATTATCTTATTAATATCTACTTGATTTTACTATGCGTAGCTTGAATGATTTGATGATAGTTTGATGTTTAGCCAGTTTGTTAAATATATAACTAAAGATTATGTCCTTATTTTAAATAGTTTGATGTTGTTAGGTTTACATAGTTGGTTATGATCTGGTAGAATATATTTATGATTTGTCTAGCTAGTTCAAGATCAGTTTACATATTCTGTAATTTAGATTCTTTCGAGAACAACCTTGATGATAAGATTTAGTGGTTCTCATTTGTAGGTAGTGAGATGACATACCCTCCACTGTATTTTCATATGGCGCCACATACAGATGTACGGACTCATGTGATATGGTTATATGACGAGCTATGTCATTTTACGCGAGTGGCTCATCCTATCACCCCTTCCATTTCAGATCTTATCACCTTCTGTTGACCCTGCCTCAGATAGAGCCATGGGCATCAACTACGTCGACTTTTTTGCAGTGGTTTGTCTACCACACTGATGCACCACACCCGAGAATTATTGAGGGTGAGCTGTTTGCTAGAGAGTATGATAGGATATCGAGAGAACCGATGATCATCGATGATGAGTGGAGGTATCGTCATAGCTTACCTCGGAGTATCCACCTTGGTTACCCTAGAGTATCCGTGAGTCGACTCTCTTGCGATGATGTCAGGGATCAAATGATATATTGTGATGAGTGGAATTTTAGTGTTATAGTTTTTAGTCGGGCTCGACGAGGCTATCGGGGGATTTAGTTTTAGATATGAGTTTTTGTTTTTTAGGTATTTGAGTTGTAGCAACATTTTGATATATATAGTGCTGCTATTGCTTAAATCCTGTAGTATGTATATCTTTTGTAATTTGAACTATTAATTGTATAATATTTTGCTACGTATGTATGTATGTATATATATATATATATATATATATATAGATAGATAGATAGATAGATAGATAGATATATATATGAACTCTTTGTAAGTATGAGGAGTTTCATTGATCAGCATTAATATAAATTTGGAAACTTGTTAGCATGATTCGTATATATATATATATATATATATATATATATATATATATACAGAATAGTATGATACATTTGAGATTAATTCTTTCTAAGCAAGAGTGATTTGAGAATTATTAAACTTATAATTCAATTGTTTTTTAATAATTACTTTCATGTGGGATATATCTAGATTCAAAAAATATGGATCGGAAATGGTTGTCTGCAAATCGTCTGTCTAGAGAATATAACGAAGGAGTGGAGTTTTTCATCAAGTTTGCAGTTGAACATGCTCGGGACTCTAGAAGAATAGTCTATCCTTGTTTGAAGTGTGCTTATATTCAGCGTATCAACGCTAATGATTTGAGAGATCATTTATTTGTGTATGGAATTGATACAAGTTATACTTGTTGGATATGGCATGGGGAAACAGAGTCTAAATATGAAAATGACGATGTTAGGAGGGATAGTAGTGGATCATCATTTGATAACTATGAGGGAAATTCGTTAGAGGAGATGACTCAAAAGGTTGAGGAAAGTGTTTGGGATTGTCCAAAAATGTTTGAGAAGTTATTGAATGACTTGGAGAAACCTTTGTACGGTGCTTGTAAGACATTTACGCGATTATCCGCAAGGTTGTACAACTTAAAGACATGTAACGGATGGAGTGATAAGAGTTTCACAGAATTATTGTCACTTGTGAAGGATATACTTCCTGATGATAACGTTCTACCCGATTGTACGTATGAAGCGAAGAAGATTCTATCCTCTATGGGCATGAGTTATGAGAAGATACATGCATGCCCTAATGATTGTATTTTATATCGCAATGACAATGCATCTTTGGATAGTTGTCCTAATCCTGAATGCAAAGCACCACGATACAAGAAGAACAAGGTGCCCGCTAAGGTGTTATGGTATTTTCCTATAATACCAAGATTAAGGTGGATGTTTAATGATATTGAAGATGCCAAGAACCTAAGATGGCATGCTGATGACAAGATAGATGACAGACTTCTTAGACATCCATCTGACTCTCCACAATGGATGACGATTGATGGGTTGTTTCCTGAATTTGGTAAAGAAGCAAGAAATGTGCGCCTTGCGCTTTCTGTAGATGGAATGAATCCGCACAATCAAGGCAACTACAATTTATGGCCAGTGATTTTGGTTATATACAATTTACCTCCGTGGCTTTATATGAAACGCAAGTATATGATGTTGTCTTTACTCATTTCCGGGCCAAATCAACCTAGGAATGATATTGATGTATATTTGGCACCTTTGATTGATGATTTGAAGTTCTTATGGGACATGGGCGTTGAAGTATTTGATGCATATGGTCAATAAAATTTCACTTTGAGAGCATTGTTATTATGTACTATAAATGATTTTCCGGCGTATGGCAACTTGTCAGGTTATAGTGTGAAAGGCCATTATGCATGTCCGATATGTGAGGAGAATACTTCATTTGTTCAGCTAACACATGGCCGAAAGACTGTGTTCCTTGGGCATCGTAGGTTTTTACCGAAGAATCATCATTATCGTAGGCAAAGAAAAGCGTTCAATGGATTCCGAGAAGAAGGGCAGGCACCAATCCGGTTGACGGGTCGACAAGTGTGGCTGAAGATGAAACATTTGAGTGTCAAGTTTGGGAAGAAGAATAAAGATAAGCCTCCATCAGTTGGGTGCAAGAAGATTTCAATATTCTTCAACCTTCCTTATTGGGAATCTTTCTACGTGAGACATGCCCTTGATGTGATGCATATTGAGAAAAATATATATGACAGTCTTGTTGGTACATTACTTAATGTTCCACGCAAGACTAAAGATGGGATAAATGCTCAAATAGATATGGAAGAAATGGGTATTAGATGAGAACTGATACCGCAAGACAACGGAAGAAGAACATATTTACCACCAGCGTGTCATACTCTTTCCAAAAAAGAGAAAATTTCATTTTGTGAATTCTTGCATAGTGTCAAGGTTCCGGAAGGGTATTCTTCAAATGTCAGAAGGCTCGTGTCGATGAAAGAGTTGAAATTAATTAACATGAAGTCTCATGATTGTCATATCTTGATGTAGCACTTGTTGCCGATAGCTATACGTGGAATTTTGCCAAAACGTGTTCGAATTACTATCACGAGGCTTAAAGTTATACATCCTGATAGTTTGGACACCTTGCAAAAAGGGATTGTGATTATTTTGTGCCAACTTGAAATGTATTTTCCACCGTCATTCTTTGACATTATGGTACATCTAACTCTTCATTTAGTTTATGAGATAAAGATGTTAGGACTTGTTCATGGGCATTGGATGTACCCCTTTGAACGGTTTATGAAGTTGATAAAAGGTTATGTGAAGAATCGATATCGCCCAGAAGGATGTATTGTTGAGAGTTACCTGGTGGAAGAGGCAATTGAGTTTTGCACAAAGTACTTGTCAAATGCTGAAGCTCTTGGTATTCCTAAGTCTGAACATGCGGGGAAATTTGAAGGACAGGGTATTAGAGGCAAACAGTTTGGATGCGTAGAACCTAACATGTTCCGTGCAGCACATCTATATGTATTACACAACAGTGATGATGTTCAGCCATACATTGAAGAGCATATGACTTCTTTACGGATTGAAAATCCATCAAAGACTGAGAAATGGATTATCGATAAACATAATCTTTCCTTTATTGATTGGATAAGAGATCGCATCATTCCACTCATCGGACATTCCCCAACTTTAATTTTCGAAACCCTGCATTGGTTGTCTCAGAAACCTCGTTATGAAGTTTTTCAATATACCAGTTATATGATCAACACTTGCACTTTTTATACAAAAGAACAAGATGGGAAGAGTACAATGCAGAACAGTGGGGTGACTTTAGTGGCTAAGGCAATGCATGTTGCTAGTGCGAAAGAGAAGAATTCAACTTATGCAGATATGAATTATTATGGTGTGATTGAACATATATGGGAGTTAGATTACACTGTATTTAAAATCCCTGTATTCGGCTGCAAATGGGTTGATAACGACAATGGGGTTAGATATGAAGATGGATTCACATTAGTAGATCTTAATAGGGCAGGGCATAAACAAGACCCATTCATCTTAGCATCACAAGCAACACAAGTATTCTATGTCACTGACCCTGCTGATAACAGATGGTATGTAGTACTATCTACAAAAAAAAGAAATGTCAATGAATGTGATGATGAAAATGATGCCAATTGGAATAACGAGTGTGTCTCAACTATCCAAGCAACTCAATTATTGAATGATGATAACAATACAATTAATAAGGAGGAAATATATGTCAGGAATGATCATCGTGAAGTAATATATGTATCAGATCCTGAATCTAATTCGAAAACAAGGGGGAAAAAGAAGGAAAAGAAGGCAATGAGGGTAATAATATTGTAACATATAATATCTATGTTGGTTTTTTTAAATGCATTTTTCAACTCAATTATTCTCAATACATAACATTCTAACATAATTTATTTATTGATTTTTTTTAGAGATATGACCAAAAAAAATATTGATAGGGACAACAGTGATGAAGAAGGGAAAAGAGGGCCGACAATTATGAGAATCATCATAGATATGAGGAATAAAGGAGAACTGGTCGAGTTGGGATGGAATACTTACAATCTTCCCATTGGCCCTTATGCAGACATGTTCTTGACTTACATTTCACTTGTGACACGTAACCGTGTTCCTATCTCCTATAATAATTGGAAGCAGGTTCCAACGGGTCATAAGGAGCATATTTGGCAGGAAATCATGGTAACTATACTATTTTATGTAATCATTTATGTATGTAAAATGTTATTAATTTTAATACATTAATATCGGTATACATTTGTATGTCTTATGATGCAGAGAGTGTTTAATGTGCCAGAGAGTAGGAAGAAATGGCTTCTTAGACATTGTGGGGAGCGTCTAAGAACATTTAGGTCATATTTAGCTCATAGGAAAATGTACAGAAAGAGGGATGGTTCTCTACGGCAGAATCCACCCAAACGATACGGTTTCATCGATCAAGAAAGTTGGAACCAATTTATTGCATATCGTCTTACGGGTGATTTTAAGGTATTTGTTAGATAACAATTAATTTTTTTTTATCGATCATAGTATTGTGCATAATATTGAAATAACTATGTCACTATGTTTTGGCTTGTCACATAGGAAAAAAGTGCCAAAAATAAAGAGATTGCGAAGCAGAATAAATACTGGCATAATATGGCTTGCAAAGGGTATGCAGACCTTGAAGAGGAGTTAGTATGTATTTTGTGATTTATCTATTTAAAGCGTACTGACGAATTTTATAATATTGGTACATTATAAGAATATTTTTTGATTTATAGCTCATAGCCCAAGACTTAGACCCATGTACCTCGTCCATTAATATTGGTACATTATTGAAGAAGGCTAGAGCAACAAAAGATGGATATATTAATGAAGATGTAGATGTTGCAGCGACAAAAATTGTAAGTTTGTAGATATTTGGAACCCTGCTTACTTTTCTTTTAGAAAACTATTATATTATGCGTATTCATGTAAGCTAATTTTACATATATTATATACATTACAGGATGAACTTCAAGCGTCAGATGGTGAGGAGGGGGTAGACTAATATAACATTGTATCACAGGCTATAGGAATTGTAGAACACCCTGGAAGACACAGGGGTCTTGGATTAGGTGTTACGAAAACGAGCGTACGTGGTCGATCTTGTGGTTCTCGTAACACTGATGAGCAAGTCGCCATCCTCATACAGAAATTGAACGTGGCATTTGAATGGATGGCAACAATGGAGCAAGATTTGTCATTTATTAAATCTCAAGGGTATAAGTCATCCGATTCAGTCGACCATGATCAGCTTCACATACCTAATGTAAATAGTGTCAGAGACAGTTGTAAAGCTGATGCACGTCTTCCTTCTCTTTCCGAGGTAAGCATTACATAACTATGAATTGTTATTAAATGTATTCGGTGTCATAAATAATTAATAATGTGTAATATTTTCGTTTAGGGTTTGCATAAATGTGACTTGTTAGCGAATGATCTTTCAACTCTTTTGGCGAAAGGAAGGGTCCGCATCAGTCACAGTACCCAAACGCAAACTGTCCAGGGGTACAACTTAGCCCTACTTAAAAGGCCAGTGAGTATTGACACTCCAATCATTGGTAGTGCGCCCTTGCCTTGTTATAAAGAGGGCGATGAGGCAGCCACAGTGCTAGAAGCTCATGGAAGCTTTGTGCCTTGGCCTGTGGATCAGATACGTCTCACTATTGAAGAGGTATTGACATTCAATATCTTCATTAGACCTAGTTTAGTAGTTACATTGTTTATACCTTTTTCATATATATATGCTCAATACATATTTTGTTTATTATTATTATTTAAGATATCAAAGAAGAAGACTACTCCTGCTAGTAAAACCAAGAGATAAACTAGTAGAATGAGCAACACAAAAGAGGGCGCTGCCAAAGGAAAGAGAGCTAAATCTGAAAAATCAGTTGCCCCACAAAAGATTCCTTCTTCGGAAATACGCCAACCTCCACCAGCATTAGCTTTATTGTATTTCTCTGCCCAAAACTACCTCGGGAATAATTATATTTCCATTGATTGTCGTCCTAAGTATGTTGGAAGGGACGATGCTACTTACATGGTATCGATGGTTGACATAAGCGACATTTATAATCAGGAATGGATGTCAACCACGAGTGTCGTCGTTTATGTCACGTAAGCATTATTTCATATTTCAGATTTTAGTACTCTTGGAGAAATAGAATTTTTACGACCTCTTAAGCTTATATGAGTTATTAGTTATTAACAATTATCCATTGTTATGGTCGTCCATATATAGGTTGGTAGCTAGTTGTGCTGCGTTGGAGGGAATGCTGTCCTTTATTGTGTTTGTGTGCCCATACTACATAGCTGACAGTAGTACAATAACAGAGGTTAGGCACATAAACTATTTAGCGGATCGCATTTTGATTGAGGGACACAACAAGCTCTATCTTATTCCTCACCTCGCAACTGAACATTGAGTTTTGTACGCCGAACGACCTGATCATAATAAAGTTTATGTGTTTGATTCCCTTTGAACCTATGGCGTGCCTTTTGAGGTCGCTCGTCGTGGTGGGAAGGAATTTATCGACATGTTAGTATACTTTTCACTTCTTACTTCATTAGCTTATTTATACATATATATATTCTACTTTCATTATTTGAGGTATATATACTTACAATATTATGTATCCAACTCTATTTATTAGGGCACTACGGACGACATATCAAAGGAGAGGTGGGAATGGTGTCCCAGACCCAAAGAATCTTCAATATGAGCCTATCATGGTAAGTAGGAAGACAACTATTTTGTATTTTGTTTTAATTCAAATTAATATATAATAGTTAGAGAGCTAACTGAATTCATTTGACAGTGCCCACAACAGCAAAACAACGATGATTGTGGATGCTATGTATGTAGAGCAATGGATCTTATAGTCCAGAATAGATCGGTCAACATAGATCCAAGCCATGTATGTTTACTTTTCCATATTTTTCTATTAATGAATCATGACATATATTTTTTTGACCTAATGGCTAACTGTATATTAATTGAAACATGGGTGTTGTAGATTTTCACCGATGACTATGCACGAGGCCAGCAATATATTGTTGATGAAATTGATGAAGTTAGAGACCAGTGGGCCAAGCACGTGCACTCATTCATTCGGTATTAGGTAGCGATCTATATATTCTACATGCATTTTCAGGTTTGTATTTCGTCTACATCTTTCGGTCTTCCAGCCTAGATCTGTGAACTCTTTACTTTGGGGTGTAGAGCTACCAAGTTGTGGTATGCCCACTAATTTTTATTCCAAAGTATAGTTGGTGTATTGAGACATGCATATCAATTATAGATTGATTGAAATTATGGTGTGATTACAGATTTGGTATGAATTGATGTTGTTTTACATTGCATATTTGGTAATTGTTTGAACATACAACTATGTATGTGGGCAGGAACAAAACATAAAAATGTTAAAAAAAACATATAGTTTTAATAACGGTTCTATGAAAACCGTTATTAAAACCTATGCTTTAATAACGGTTTTAATTAAACCGTTATTAAAACATAGGTTTTAATAACGGTTTCTTATAGATACATTATTAAAACTTAGGTTTTAATAACGGTTTTGTCTAAAAACCGTTATTAAAACTCCTTATAATCTCATATTTATGCGCATTTAATACGTATTAGAGGGTTTAATAAACACATAATCAATGACCGAAACGGTTATTCGAACATGTTTTAACAACGGTTTTTGTATTAATCGTTATTAATACATGATTTTCAACAACGGTTTTTTCATATAAACCGTTATTGAAACCTTATTTTTAACAACAGTTTACTAAGAAACCGTTATTAAAAGCTCCTTTTTAACAACGGTTTTTAAGTAAAAATCGTTATTAAATATGAAGTTTACGCACATATTCGCGGGGTTTTGTGTATTTTTTATGACGGTTATGAACCGTTATTAAAAATTTAATAATGAGCGATTCAATAACGGTTGAAAACCGTTATTAAAACCCCTTTCCATGGTAGTGAAATGAAAAAAAGGAGAAATGAGAAAAATAGAAAAGAAAAAGAAAAAGGGAAAGTAAAAAGAAAATTGTTGGGGAATTTTTAGGTTAGTTTTTGGAAATTTATTAGAAATTAAAAAGTAATTAAAAATTATTATAATTTATCTATAATTTATTTTAGGCTAAATAATTAATATATTGTCTCAAAATTAGGTTAGATAATAAATTTTAAAACTCATAATATTATTATTATTATTATTATTATTATTATTATTATTATTATTATATGTACATATATTTTATTTTTATTCCTACTAAATTTTTTTGGATATTACATAGCTTGAGACAAACATATGAATAACATATTTTATCTAGTGGACACTATATGACTAATATCTAGCATTTCTATCTAGTGTGCCTAGTGTGTATCCTTCAAGTGAGCGATATTATCAAAGATGACATATTAGACATTAAATGATGGTTGTTGTCCTCAACCTCAATCTCGCCCACAACCTCGACTTTGACCATATATTTGACCCAAAGATGACCTAACTCGACCTTTAGTTGATCTTGAAGATCTTAAATACCTTTGATATGTATACTCCAATCTCTAAGAATCCCTTTTAGTATATTTATGCCTTGTAAAACCCCTCTGTTATCATTATTGAGGCTTTGTAGTGGCGTTATCTAAGGAATGATAATATTAAATGTTTTTCGAGGCAACTATTTTTTTTATTACACGTGGATGGCTCTAAATAGCTTCAATGAAAACATTGATTAAATGAGGTGCAAACTTGATTTGTTTTTATGTTTTTGGTGGACAAATCTGGTTATGTATATTGAGATTCTTCTAAAAAGAATGGATAGATGATAGGGGGATAGGAATGAAAGTGTACATGTAAGTGTTGATTTTATGAGTACATGGTATCGCATATGCATGACACATGTAACATCCATATAACACTTCATCGGTGCCCACATCATTACTTCTTCCAAAATTTTTCTTGATCAATTCCAATTCAAAAAAAGCTATATATCCTCTTGAATTGGCATAAAGTGCACTAGTAGTATGATGAGAAACATTAAACCACTGCCACTTAAGAGATGCTCTAATGTCACGATGTTGTAAGTCTAATAATAAGTGAATCTACTGTAAAATAGTGTTGAAGCTATCTACTGATGTCTCCAAGAACCTCTTCAATGATACATAAACACTTTCCACCCTATTAAGATAAATTAAAATATGTAAATATTTCACTTTGTAAATAGTTCCATAAGTAAAAAGTTGATGTGTAACAATAAATTGTTTTTTGTACCTATTTGTTGTACCCTAAATAAATATAAGACTTGATCGAACCAAGCAAAAATGAAAATTTCTTTTTATAGAAGTGTTGAGAAAAGGTAGCCTGCACATATTTCTATAATTAGTCTCTAATGATAAGATATGTTCTTCATATTTTTCATCATTTGTAGTGTTTATCACATTTCACTATTGAGTTATAAAAGTAAGTTCAAACTCTTCACTACAATTTTTCTTACACTTCTCCTATACATTCTTATCTACATGAAATCTACACAATTTATTCTTTGAGGTTGGGAATACAAGCTCCATAACTAAAATTAACCCAAGTTTTCGATCACTAAGAATAGTGGTCAGAAGCATTGTAAGATCCATCAACGTCGTAAACTTCTCAAGTATACATGTATAACTTTTTTTCCTTTTCGAATGACATATAAGCTAACATAATGTTGAAATTTAACTATATTCGTGTTAATCCAACAATCTCAAGTAAAGGCATCACACATCTATTTACTTTGTGTGTATACTCCACTATTAGGACAAAAGAAAATGCACATAAAATATTTATAGATATAGGATGTGCACTTAGAAGCTCAATTCGAATATCTAACTCTGATTCACTATGATTCCACTAACAATAATAATTCTCCATTAATATACTCATAACGTGTTATAAGGTTGTTTGATCATCCATTTCATCCAACCTAATCTTCTACCGGGCATTATAAATATGTCTTTTAATGCTTGTATTTTACATAAACTCTTTTTAAAGAAGCATTTGGATGTATTAAGGCTTGACATGACTTTTGATAAGATCACCATTAAACTTTTTCCTTCTTCTTTCAACTTTGCTATAAAAAGTATTCCCTTCAAGAGTATTTTCCAAATCACTATAGTATGCTTCATTATTAATAATTGGTTCCTATCTTCCATTAGTATTTTCAAAACTAGTAATCTTACAAGAGTAATCAATTTTCTTCAAAGACGAATTTCATACATTATCACTATCCATAGACATAGTATATGTGTATGTATGTATGTATGTATGTACATATGTACCTTCTCTTTTGCATCTAAGTGATACCCTGTCGATTCCCTTACCATTTCCTTTTCTCAAACCATTTATTACTAAAACCATCATACAACTTTTACCAATAGCATGCACCAACGCTACAAGGTCATCGTGATTAGAGAATATCTGATTTGTTATAGTTTTTTTTTTATGATTATAGCCTCCATCTTGGAAAAAAATATGACTAATTAATTATCACTTGATAATGATCATATTAATAAGAATATATAAATGATAAATGACTCAATTGCACATAGTTTAGAGTTTAAGATGGGGTTTAGGGCAAGAGTTTATGTTTAGTCTCTATGGTCTAAGGTTTAGAATTAGGGTATAAGGTTTAGGTTTATAGTTTGGGTTTGGGGCATTGGGATTAGGATGTGTGTGGTCCCGAGAATGTAAGGTTGGGAAGGAGAGACCGTGTTAGGGTTTGAAGTTGGAGGGTTGTGGCCTGCATTAGGGTTTGACTTTGGGGGGTGTGGGTTGATTTAGGAAGTGATGTTGGGGATTATGCTATGGTGTGATGCTGGGAGTGGGGTGCGTGAAATTTTGATGCTAGGAATAGGTTAGTGTGTTAGGATTTGATGCTAGATAGGGGCATTTGTGTAAGATTTTGATGGTGGATGGGTAGATTTATCACGTTTTCTTCCATAAACTCTAATATTATGATGAAAAATTGAAATTAAAACGAGGAAGGGTTGATTAAAGTTCATGTGTAAGATTGTCTTCTTTGTGGCTATGAACTTCTTCCTCTCTTTGTTCTTCGTAGCTATCGGAATCCATTTTTTGTCACAAAATTAAATGAGAGAATGAAAGCAAGGAGATAGAGTGGCCTTAGACATATTAGAAAGTAAATATATGCTTATAAAATAAAGATAAGATTATTAGTTATGTGCCACATCATACCTGTCATGAATCTAGGCAGTATGTAACGCTCAATCTGTTTATGTTTGTTTTCTTATCTCTATAGTAACAGTTGGGAAATTAGTAATTCCAAACCGAGTTTTAACTTTCAGTTAAACGTCGTTCACGTTGCCCCAACTTGTAATGGTTGTTTGTACACTCACCGTATCCCTTTTAACAACTGCCCAAATAACAGAATAAGGAAACACGGAGAATTTAAGAAAGAAGATACATATCGGAACAAATTAACCTCCATCTTCGCTTCTGTGATGCCTCCCTAATCAACCAACATTATTCATCTTTTTCCCCCCTTCATTGCTATGCTCTAATTTATTTTCAATCCATCGGTGGTGGCATGCATGGTGCTACTATTTAATCACAAGGTAAGAATATAAAATTGATCGCCTCTTGCGAGCTAGTTTTTAGGTACGTGTAGTTTCATTGTTAATTTGATTGTATATTTTTTCCTTGCATTTGATCTCCTCGAAATTGCAAATTTGTATTTGAGTGATAATCCTATGGCCAATTTCTTTCTGCATCCTGTGCAACTAGGTGGCTAGCAAATAAATGAAACTGCAACAACTGATTTAAGCATCTATATAGCTCATCAAAAGTTAAATCAAAGGGGCATGTTTTTCGTTTCTTTTGAAATTTGTGTTAGTGAAAACCATAAACCAGCTTCTCCTTTTTCTATCATTGATTATGAAATTAAATGATTTTGCAGCATACTGTATAATATTTACAGCCAAGGATAAAGGGGCCCAAGAGTTGAGACAGCAACTAATATCAATAATTGATCGGTTTCTGTATTTCTGGATGTTCTACAATCTGGATGCATTTTGCAAGTATTTCAAATCAGTTTAGACAAATCAATCATGTTTTTATGAGCTATCAACTTATATATGTTTTATCCGAGAATGATTAGTTTATGTTATAATTGAGGAGCATCCTGGGATCTACTAATTCTTTGCCTTCTCATTTTTAGGAATGAAATAATACCTTGGCAACCTAGTCATCTAGTCTTGGTTCGAGAAAGCAACAACAAATTTTTTATTTTATTATTATTATTATTATTATTTTTTAACTTTGGTCTACTTACGCTCGCGCAAGGGTAAGGACATCAATATTAGCTTTCTCGAACCAAGTCTAACGGTAGTTAAGTACGTCAATGAAATCGACAAAAAAATATTAATAAGAAGAAGGGGGGCAAATTGATATGCGTGTCGAACAAAAGAACTCCGATGGTAAAACAGATCGAAGAAGGTAATAACAAAATCCCCGCCGCCGATAAAACAGAAGGAGCATCAGCATCAATGAAGTTATCAAGACGTAATGATAGCTCCTCCTCCATCTCCTCATCGAGCTCTTCATTCGCCTCGCCAAAATCTTCGAAACTAATAGATCAGAATTACACCGTTAATTCTACTTCTACCGATGACAATCGAAGCAGCTGGTCTTTTCCGGAGTTACAGCTCCCCCGGCCTGGATCTCCTGATAATTTTAATGGTACTGCTCACAGTCATTATGCAGAAGCAGTACCAACTGCTGCTACCGAATCTCCTTCGACACAAGCAATGGTGAGGGGACCTGCAGATCAATCAAGCAGCTGCAGGATTCCTGCCTCAGTTTTTGCAACGAATAACCCGGCAGCACCTTTGACTTGGAGTGTGGCGTCGAATGAATCTTTATTTAGTATCACCATGGGAAATATTGGTAGCTTTCGTGGGTCTCCGTTTTTGTTAGACAACAGGCCAGCCGCAGATGAAAACATTCAACGCAACAAGGGATCATTTAATGAATGCAATTATGTGGTGGAGGCTTCCTCCTCTTCCTCTTTCGGCCATCATGATCGCCTACAAAGCATCAATGTGCATGATGATCCTAATCCCGAGGTCCAAAAACTGAAAGATCAATCTGATTCTGGTGAACCCAGTAGTCCGATCGCATACCTTGCTACCCATCATCATACAGGAGCGGATGCCGGTACTAGAGCCATCGTTGGAACCCCAAGCCCCGAATCCAAACCTTACGGCGGTGGTGATAATAATTTGGTGGCGACTGGAGGAGGAGAATCAGCTGGAGCAACGTCGTTGTTGGGAAGAGCACATGACGAAGGCTCGAGCGTAAATATTGACGCGTTGAATTCGCATAGTTATCCTGTTACCGCCGCTACTACCGGTGGTGATCCGGGGGATGACGAAGCCGCTGCAGACAAGCTGTCTTGTGCTCGTGCTTGTGATAGAATTTCTGGTAATGGTGCTCTGGATCATGTCGTCCTCCGCAAGTCTGATGGGAGCGCCAGGTCCTTCATATTTAATGGGTACGTACCGATCCCATACATTACTAACTAGCATATCACCTGTTGCATTCGAATATTAGCTACTCACAATATTCATTATTATTATCATTATTATTATTATTTATTTTTCTAAAAGTTTCATACATTATTTATTATCACAAGACTCGTGCCTGTATGACATCCAAATAATAGGGTCTCCCAATTTTTTTCAAGGTAGGTAAGTATACATATATATATATATATATTAAAACTTAGTGGCATATAGTTCACAAATAGAGCATGGATTAGTTGGCTGACCGTCCTTCATGATTCATTAAACCAAAGGGGTGGAGTGCATGGGTTCTTAAAATTGACTTACAGGATTTACAACATGTCTGTTCATGAATGTCATCTCATCATCTAGCCCTCTTGATAGTAATTCTGTTCCTTTAGTTTTACAGTTGCAACCTTTTGGTGGAAAAAGAAGAGGTATTTGCGAGTCGGTCGTATATTATGTTATTAGCTGAGCAAATATTCAATGCGCTTTGTCTCTCTGGGTCTCCTAAGATGGTAGAAGTATGGATTTGAAAAGATTTATTTTTTCTATTTGATGTCGGAACTTACCAAAAAGTACTTCTTAAAAAAAACCCTCACCCAGCAGCACTTTAAACATGAATTTTGATCATTAATTTTTTTAAGTATTATATTAAAAATAATTTTATAGTATTAATTTTTATATTTTTAATAATATATATTAAAAAAATATTAAATATCAAACCTTGTTTTTAACAATAAATTTTGTAAATACTGTCGAATAAGTTATTGTTAATTTGAGATTACGTTGCTGAGCAGATTGTTTGGTGAAAGAGTTCTCAATTTCAGGGAAGGCATCGATTAGCTTAGGCTCTTTGGTTTATTATTATTTATTTATTTATTTATTTATTTTTATCCGGGACTGCTTTTATGCCAAGCCAAATGATGTTACTAAATTCATTTTTGGTAGCTTCTTGTTTATTTGCTGCTATAATAAATGAATGATATATTTTAAATTGTTGGATTTTTAAATGCTATTATAATTTATTGAAGTTTTATCACTCTATTTTCATATATTGTTTTGTGTACAGATAGCTCCCAATATTTCTTCCCTTCTAGAAGCCCCACAACTCTGGGTTGGCCCTGATTCTTAGTGTGGCATGGGATGTAATCGTGTCATTTACTTGGGTCTCCAGCGCACATGCCAACTTGCATGATTTAACATTCATAACATGATGTATATTTGAAGTTTTTTTTATTAAAAAATAATTATTTTTATAAGTAATTTTAAATAAATTATAAATCAGATATTAATTACATAGTAGTATTAATTAAAATTTTATCATTAATTTTTAAATTGTATGGCAGATCGACACGTAAGTCGGTGGGAAGCAGCAGCGTTGTTCATAAAAACTGTCGCTCGTTCAAGGATAATGCAGATAATACCAATCCAACTAGTACACCAAATGCGTCTCCACCTGCAGCTGGAAAGTTCCTTTTTTGCCTCCCCCGTTGCTCAACTAGATGCTTTTGTATTTAACCCTGGCCCACCCCAGTGCCACCATATAATTCCCTAATTTTAGTTGCTGCCTCCATTCTCCACCAATGCTTCCTACGTATTAATTATAAGCGTCCAACCCCGCAAGGTGGTTCGCGTTTACAACATGGTGGTAAAAACTAAAAACTACATCTATGCCAGAGCCAGACTAATATATACGCTGCCATTTGCCCTTTGGGGGTGCAGCTTGTATAATAATTCATCGACAACATTGTTAAATTTTGGCTGTCGCATTCTTTATCTTTTATGGGATTTACTTGTTTGATTGTTTCTTCTATTTTTTTGGGTGCCCATACTTCCTTTGAGCACCAAAAACCTTGATGTTCCTCTTTCTCCTTCTTTTTCATTTTTTTTAATATCTTAATTGTCACATTATCTACTGCATACATATAAAATGAAATGATACTTCATCGTGGTCGTAAGGAACAATAAATATGCATAGCTATTATAACACACCCCTACCAATAATATCTCTTATATATGCCGCCATTTCCTTAGCCACACTACACACAATTAACTCACATCTAATTTGTCATGCTATGCTACATAGTCATTATAAAACAGATAATACCCGATTTTATTTTTGGAGAATTTGTAGTAAAAGAAGAAAAAGTATTGTTTTTTGTGTTTAGTGTACCGAAGAAAATGACATCAAATAACAAAAGGAATAATTATGCTAATTAATAAGTAGTACAATTTAGGAAAATATAAATATATATAGACACACACAAGAGAAAAGTGGCCAATGTCTTTTTCCTTTTTGCATATTAATTTATATGTTTGGAAATATTTGAGAATCAAGCATAGCACATGCAACAACGTGAATTACACAACAAATTAGCTAAGATGAAGAAATCGAGGTAAAGGAAAGGTGTTAGCAAGCTGGAATTTTGCAATTCATATGCCTAAAAATGTGAAAAAGAAAAGAAAAGAAAAAAAATGTATTTTGTGAAGTATTTTTCATGCCTACATTGATTCATGTTGTCCAATATATTTATAGAAAATGATGAAGAGAGAATAAAGATTGATTTAATATATAAAGCTACTTTAGCTAGGATATTATGGGATTCTAGGCTATAATTCAAACCAATAATATATTCATTTAAATTTCTTTAATACAGTTTCCTAATATCCTAAGAGTGTTCTTAACCATTTCCTTCCACGCATGCTACAAAATAAACGTAAAGAACTTGTGCCAATACTCCCCTCAAGTTGGCTCATTTCAGTCTTCAATATCCAACTTATCAAATGAGTTCTCCAAATATTTGCTACATACGAACTTTGTGAGTGTATCGGCAAGCTGCTCCCTTAGCTTCAAATATGGAGGTTGAACTACCACAATATTAAGACTTTGTTCTATAAAGTGTCTGTTCATCTCCATATCATGTTGAATTAGCTTGTGAGAGATGCCAATGGATGCGTTATTATTACAAAACAAACTTATCGTGCATATTGGAGTAAAGGTAACTTTCATCAACAAGCTATGGTTGTAACACTCCCATTTTTTACTACTAAATTTTTTTTATTTTTAAAACATTTGGGTAAGCAGAAATATGAAAACACTTATAGGAAAAATGGTATGCTACCATCATACCTAATATTGGATAGACGTATCGTCCATTCCATGTTAGATACAAGTTAAGTATCTAACTAAATAAACATAAGGAACATAGTGCACAAAATAGATAGTATAAAAGGTAATAAGAGTTAGGGTTTAAAAAACTAAAACTGTAACACCCCCAAATTTTACTACTAAAAAATTTCGTTAATTAAAAGGAAATTAGCGGAAGCAAATTAATAAAACGTGAATTTTGGGAGTATTACTGCCACGCTTAGTACCAGACCGGTTCACTCATACCGTTCCAGTACCAAGTGATAAGGCTAAGAAAAGTAAAATATATTCTGAAAGAAATTCAACACACATAAATCAGAGTAGCGCATCAAATCGTTTACAGGAATAAAATCCACCAATGGTGGTTACTTTAACAACGTTAGCATTAAAAACCAGGAGTTTAAAAGAGAAAGAGAAAACCCTAACGATACTGGATAACTCCTTACTATCTTTCCCGTAGCCCACTTGAGTAGCACCTGAAAATACCTGCAAGGGCACTGCCCATTGAATAGGCAGGGGCCCCATAAAGGGAATCCCTTCAGTACTATGGTACTGAGTAACCATTTAATACCACACTTAAAGACAGGCTCGTATACAGCACATAATGCAAGCTACATACATAAATAATGAGAGATGCATACATAACAATAACGTACATAATAATTTATAAGTCACGATCGATACTTTTGGGCCTTAAGCCATGTCATAGAGTAAAATCGATATATTCGGGCCTTAAGCCATTATTCCGTCATCATTCAATCAGTCTCATATTTTATATCCATGTGAGTGCGAGAACCCTACTATTATAGCCAGTGGACCGGAAAGTATACACTTAGGGCAGAACGCCTCTGACCACTATTATTTCCGGTGGACTGAAAGATAAACACACAGGGCAGAATGCCTCAGACCACTATTATTTGCCGGTGGACCGGTCTGGCCCTGACTCACATGGTGTTCCACTATAAGTGATTAGTATTTTTCCATAACTTTATTTACATACAATACTGGTTTTATTGAGCTCGGGACCCCCACTATTATTGCTGGTGGACCGGAATATATATAAAATCATCATCCAAGGCACAACACTCCTGGCCACTATTATAACCGGTGGACCGGGATATATAAAGAATCATCATCCAGGGCACAACGCTCCTGGCCACTATTATAACCGGTGGACCGGTACTCAATATCATAATCATCTGGGCCTGGCTCATTAATATTCCACTTTCAATAATAGTATCTTTCCTTTCTTTAATCAACACATCAATCATATTTATTTGCCTCGAACGGGAGATCAATAACCCAGGACACAAAGGTACACCGGTCGTACCGGTGCATATCAGCTACTCAGTACCCTTCAACCACGAACCCAAGGACACAAAGGTACCCTGGTCGTACTGGTGCATAAAGCTAACTCAGTACCCTACCGACAAGGACACCTAATCCATAAGTATGCATACCCCCTAACTAGGTCCGTAGAGCTAGAAAGAGTAAGATATAGGGCCTGGCTGGGGCACAAAGGCACACCAGCAAATACCAAAATAATCGTGGACTAAACCACGTCCTTAGGGTAGCGACCCCTAAGGAGTCACCATTCCCGATCTCGAGGTCTTTCACTTTAAGTAATAGTGTCTTAATTAAAGTGATCACGAAAAGCACGATAATCAGATACTTATTCAATTTCAATCGTTCTGATATCATTAATCGTTTCTTATTCAGATGATTATCCAGGATATCACAGAGAGAACCATTAAGGCCATACTAATTATCAAATACTCTTACTTGGCTAATCAGCATTATTTGAATCATATTATAATGTTCCACAATCACAACGACTTGTTAGGTACAAATTACTTATTTACCCCTTACTTATATAATTGCTAAGTCATCCCTTCCTTACATGATAAATTACCATATTACCCTTTAGGGTACATAATTACCGAATTACCCCTTATCCAATTTAGGTTATCAAGTTGTCTCCTACCCTTTTTAGATCACCATTCACCCCTCATAATTGCTACACTTAACATATGTCCCATTTGGTTGATTAGATTACCAAATTGCCCTTCTCCTTTGTTATAATTACTAAATTGCCCTTGAGTTGGATAAATTATCAAATTAACCTCCTTCATTACCATGATTACTATTTTGTCCCTTGAGTTGGTTAAGTAATTACCAATTTACCCTTTAGTTGTTTAAATTACCAATTTGTCCTTCTCCATCATCATAATTACCGAATTGCCCTTTAGTTGATTAAATTACCAAATTACCCTTCCCATTGTCATAATTACCATTCTACCCTTCTCCATATATATATAATTATTAATTTACCCTTCTCCATATTTATAATTATTATATTGCCCTTCTCCATTATTAAAATTATGATGATGCCCTTTAATTGGTTAATTTACCAAATTACCCTCTCTATCATCATAATTATCCAATTACCCCTTTTTAATCATAATTTAATTACCAATTTATCCCTTTTCATTATCATTATTACCAAGTTACCCCTTACTTCCAAATTCTCCATAAACATCCTTTTATTTGCAAAATTACCGTTTTACCCCTTACATCCAATTTTACCATAATATACTTTTATTTACAAAATTACCACAATACCCCTTTTATTTATAAAATTACCATAACACTCCTTTTACTTTACAAATTACTATTTTACCCTTTCACATCCAAAATTACCATCTTTATCTTTCCTTACATAATTACCATTTTGCCCTTCCTTTCCAAAATTACCATATTACCCCTTTACTTCTAAATTACCATTTCGCCATTCACTTATACAATTACCATATTACCACTTACTCATGAAATTACTATTTTGCCCCTCTACTTCCAAAATTTGCCATAATGCCCATTTACTTGAAAAATTACCATAATGCCCTCCTTCATCCAAAATTACTATTTTACCCCTACTTCCAAAATTACCATTCTTACCACTTACTTATAAAATTACTATATTGCCCCTTGACTCCAAAATTACCGCTTTACCTTTTTCTCCAAAAATTACCATAATACCCCTTTACTTATAAAATTATCATTTGGCCATTTAATCATAAAATTACCATATTATTCTTTTATCTCAAAAATTACCATAATACCCTTCTTTCTCACAACTTACAATTTTATCCTTTTACTTATAAATTATCATTTAACCCATTTCTTTTTAAATTACCAAAATACCCTTTTACTTATAAAATTACCGAAATACCCTTTTCACTTATAAAATTTCCACTCAACCCCTTTATTCACCATTTTTATGAATTTACCATCACTACATAAAATAATGATATTAGTACTTCATTCTTATCATCTAAGTCCACCAACTTGTCATTATTCAACATAATACTCATTAGCAACTACATACATTAAATCACATACTTCATAAGCATAATTACTAAAATACCCTTAGGCAATAATATTACTCATGCATTAGCAACATAATACATCATAAACAAGCATTTAATATTTCTATCAATAATCAAACTTCTTCCTTAATTATCATACCTACACATGGCACAAAGGTTGTCATACTTTTCCTTTTTATCAAGCAATATAAGCAACCATATATATATATATCATGCTAAGCACACAAACCATGCATAAAATCATACTAAATCCCTAATGTGCTAGCATATGTTTTTCCATGTATTTAAGGGAGGATTAACGGTTACCTTAATCCCGCAAAATATCAAATCTTACCTGTACCCCGGTTAAAGATTCAGGCTTTATTAGCAACTCAACACCTAAAAATAATATTAATCATTATTAGGTTAGAAGTAATAAATTAAAGGATAAAACTTTATAAAACAAATATATTTAATAATAGCACACTTTAATTAAATATGCATATACCTCAAAATTTAACCAAATGAATTTCAAAACAAGGGGGAGCTCACGCTGCATGAGCAGCGTGAGTCTCATGGAGAAATGAGAGGGGAAAAGGGCTCAAAGAGGGTGAGATAGAAGGGAGGAGAGGTGGCTCGATTTAGTGTCTTTAGGCTAGAAAAGAAGGTGGGTGGGGGAGGTTTCAAGGCAAGGGAATGGTGCAGGAGTGGAGAAGGGGTGTAGGTGGAGGCTAAGGGTGGTTTCACGGTGGCATAGGGCGGCGGAGACGGCAGCGGCAAGGCGGCGAAGTTGGCTGCCAAGATGGGTCGAGGTGAAGGGGCTGAGAAGGAAGGAAAAGATGAGGGAAAAATGAAGAGGTTCAAGGGCTGTTTTCGGTCAATTGATGCATGGAGGTGGTAGAGGGGGTTGCAGGGTGTCGAACGGTGGGTTGGGTGGCGGCAGAGGTGGCCGAACGATGGCGGAAGTGGTGGTTGCAGGTAGCTCGGCGGTAAGGAGAAAAATGGGGAGAAAGAGGTGGAGAAAGGAGAAAGTGCAGGCTCGAGGGGGCGGCGTGGGGGTACAGGGCAGTAGGGGGGTGGTGGTAGTAGGCGGCGTAGGGCTGGGTGCGGCGGTTAGAACGGTGGTTGGCGGCGGCGTGGAGAGAAAACAGAAAAAAAAATGGGGAAGAAGGAAGGAGAGAAGAGGGGGCTCGGGGGAAGGAGAAGGGCTCGAAAATGAGGGGAATGAAGGGCTGGGGAGATGGAGAAAAAGAAGAGGGAGAAGAGAGGGGCAGGGCTGGCTGGCAAGAGGACGAAGGGTGGCAGGTGGTGGTCGGTTGGCAGGGGAAGAGAGGGAAGAAGAAGGAAAGGGAGAGGGGCACGCGGGGTGTGGTCCAAGAGCCGGCTTGGCTCGAAAAAGGAAAGAAAATGACAGGGGAAGAGAGAGAGAGTAGTAAGGGGCAGGTGTGGTGGCAGGCGGTGGCAGTTGCAGGCAATGGTCGGGCGTGCATGGAGGACGAGAGCAGGTCGGGGCGTGGGAGAAGAAGAGAGGAGAAGAAGAGGCTAGGCGGCTGGACCGACGCAGGAAAAGAAGAGAGTCGGCCGGTCCAGAAAAAAAATAAGGAAGGAGGGCGGGCTGGGTGTGCTGGGTGGCGCGCGAGGGAGAGAAGGGAGGAAGCGGGCCGAAGGCCCAATCGCGTGTGGAGGGCTGGCCTGGTGAGGCAGCTCGAGGGAAGAAAAAGGAAAAAGAAAAGAAGAAAGAGGAAAAAAAAGGCAAAAAGGGAATGGAAAATAGGGAAAAATAAAATAATTTAATTTATAAAATCATAAAATGTAATATTCTTGATAAATTATTTAGTTTAATAATTTAATCATTATAATCTAATATATTAATTTAAAAAGGTTAAAGTTAGTAAAATTTTAGTTTGGAAATCTATTTAAATAAAATAATATGATGAATAGAAAAATATTTATTTTTAATTTATTAAATACTCTTATCCAAATTTAAATACTCTAAAATCTATAAAATAATTAAAATAAATAATTTTTAAAAGCTAGTTTTATTTCAAATAAAAATTATTTATTAAAATATAGGTTTTTGAAATTTTTGGGGTATTACAAAAGCCATATCAGATCCAAACAAACTAAAATGCATAAAATAAAATGATTGTTAAAATAAGGCAATATAAAGGAGAGTCTAGCTTTCTCAAAGACCAACAAAACGACAACCATCAAAAAGTCCATGCTCGCTTTCCCATGCCCAACACATAAATCAGTCGGCTACTACCCACCTTCAATAACTTGCACAAGGTCCTTTATTCGTGGGATTGAATAGGTGACCAATTAAATAGGCACATCAGTATGCTATATACTGAGTAAGCTAAATTACCTAATCATAAGAGTTTGTGCTGCATGTATAGTCATAATAGGCATATAATTCATGATATTACGCATTCTCATACTTATGTAGTAACATGGCCAACTTACATGCTTTACTAACATGGTAATCTACACATGCATATGGAAGTAGATGTAATCATTCTTAATGGTATACATCAAGTTTATTGAAATATCATGCTTCACCAAGTATAGAAGATTCCTGGTTCATCATGCTTGCTACCTACTTCAAAAATCATGGATAACAACTTATGAACATATGATGTGGCATACCAAGGATGCGAGATACTCAAGTAAACTCTAAGGGTTTATTCCATTTAATCATTCATGAGATTATTATCACCATCTTATATAACCATTTAACTATTTATTTTTCTTTTCTAGCATTGGGATCATCCCCTATAGTCTTACAATACCCATGGAAGTCAAACTAATAACTAAAAGACATAAGTTTGGTTGAAGTCAAAGAAACCTTCTAGATTACTAGACCCTTTTATATCGATACTCCCTAATACATCATGTATCTAGAGTAGAAAAGACACAAAAATCAACTAGGATCACTCACAAAGGCAAATGCCAGATTACTTGAAGATGGACTAATCCTCGATATCTCATTGAGGATTAGATAATCTAGTTCCATATAGTACTCCAACATCTTTCACTTTAAGTAATTAATATTTTATTTACCAAACCATATGCAAATCAAGTCCTTCATATTATACCAAGCTAACCATAACCGCATAATTATTTCAAGTTACCCATCATAACCTGTCGAGGGCACTTAGTGGTGATATATTAATACCCAACAAATTTGATCTATCAATTGAGTTAATTGACACATGCTAAATAATGGATTTCCATCATTTAAGAATCATATCATAACATAACATCAAGTTCCAAACCCTCACAAGGTCGAAAAGTAGCAAATAAAGCATTCTAGCCAAAACTAATCGATCGGTTTTATAAACTAATCCATTGGTTTTTCTAATTGATTGATTATTCTAGACATCAATTAATAGGTATGGCCAAACCAATCGATTAGCTTAGCTCTACTAGTTGATGGGTTCAAACCAAGACAAAAGAAAAAAATAACACAAAAAAATTAGTTAATCTTTTTGACTAATTGTTCGATTATTCTAGAAACCAGTCAATCGATTTGAATATTAATTTTAACTATTCTAGAGACCATTCGATTAGTTTGACTATTTTTTTGATTGTTCTAGATACTAGCCAGTGAGTCTATGCTAAATATTTTGCATATTCATTTCCACAAAGGATTTAGGCCTCAAACACCAACCACAATACATCTATATTAATGAACATATGTAACTCTTAGATTAAACAAACTTAACCCCTCAATCATGTCGCATTTCTAATAAATCTTCAAGATTCATTCACAAATTCACATAATTTTTTTTCTAAATAACAAAATTCAAGGAATGTTTCACAACAAACATTACCATTAGCATACTTGCATACATATATCAAAAATTTAAAGCCTACATCAACCCACATGCTCAGTCAGTCCATACTAAAAGGAAAGAATGTCTTACCTCAAGTAAAGCATAACAAAACATAATTTAGAGAAAATATTTAACTAAAAATATCCAAACCTTGAAAAACATAAAAGAAGAGATTAAAACCTAGTAAAAACTCCTTAAAATCTTTTAAAACAAAATAAAACAAGATGTTAGGAAAATTAGAAAATATAACCTCATAAAAGTGAACACCAAGAAAAGAATTAAACCCTCAATATTTTCCTAAATCTAACATTATCTTGCTTAAAAGTGAAATAAGAAAGAGTTAAATGAAGGATTAGAAGAGGTACATAAGATTAGAAGTAGAGAATATGAAGGAGAAAATGGGTGAAGACAAAAAAGAGGAAAAAAGAGAGGCACTTTGTGGTTAAGTGAAAATGAAGACAAAAGAGAGGTTAAGGTTTCAAATATACCCATAACCTAATGGGAAATGAAGAGGGAAAGGTATATAAAACTGAAACCATAGTTCTCTCATACAAAATTAGATATCTTTATGTAACTTTCTCAAGAAATAATGTTGACTTCTCTTATAGCTCAAATTGTGTATATCACCCCCATTTTTTACTATTGAAAATTTTTGTTTTGAAAATCTTGTGAAAGTGTAAAACTAATAAACATTTAAGAAAAATGGCATGTTACTGTTGCACCTAACATAATATAGGTGCCAACTGCCCGTCTCATACTAGATATAAGGCTGAGAAACCAAACTAACCAAAACTAATGTAGAGTGTACTAAAACATGTTATATAAATATTGAAAGGAAAGCTTCTAAGTACAAGACCTCATCGGTCTACAATATTCAAATACGTAAGGAAAAATTAGACCAAGGTACAGGGTTCAAATTAAAAAAAAAAACAAAGTATAGCGTAACTCTAAAATTTGGTCCATCAAGGACTACTTAAAGTCTCTGGATGTTCATGCTCTCAAAACCCATGCCCCACATGAGGTTGGCCAACTACTAACCAACCCCAAAAACCTACACATAGCCTTCTACTCATGGGAATGAGTAGGTTACAGAGAAAATGGGCACATTAGTGCACTTCGTACTAAGTAAGCCATTTTACCTCCTCAATGGAGTTGCCAACACACAAGTTTCTAGTAAAATACACAAGTTATACTAGCATTTTAATGCATAAGTCATATAAAAAGGATACATATTTTTATCATGGTCACATATAGCAGAGGAAGTTCATATCATATAGAACTCACCATGCTTGACAACATAGTACTACATCATAGATGATGGTATGCAAGCTCTAAGTAGGATGTCTAGATAATAGTAAGTAGGGATGACAATGGGTCCTACATCCATACCATACCTGCTAGACCCACATAATTTTTAGCAGGTCTGGGTTAGAATAGTGGAAAGAAACCAAAACCAAGTTAGAATTAGAGAAGAAAGGAAATAAGGATAGAGAGAGTTGGAATATTTCACTAGCTAAAAGAAAAGTAAGTGGAAGAGCCAATTAGTGCCAAAGAAAATATCTACTAGGATTTAGTCCAAAGGCAAAGCTCAGAGGTACCAATAATGTAGAAATGAAAACTAATCCCTAGTAGATAATCGAGGATCGGATAACCCAAACCCATACACAACTCAATTGTCTTTCACTTTAAGTGATTAGTATATTATTCTCAAGGTTACTTGATCACACAAATCCCATACAATATGCAAATAAGATATTTACATATTTGTTCCATATTAACCCTTACCATCCCCAACAATGTGTGGGATTTCCATTACTTCTTACTTAGTAATAACTAAATCAACTAAACTAATCCATCCAATACAAAGTTCGGATTTCATTACACTTTATAAATCCATCAAATAATTATTCGGGTTTAACCATCAAAGCCTTTACAACACCTATTAAATATGTCACAAGTCATGATCCATTTAATCCCTTCATTAGGTCATTATTCCATGTTAACAGATATATTTTACTCATTTAATAGTCATATAGTAGTGTTAGGAATAGTATCAAAGCATATCCAAGCCAAAAGATACACAATCTTGTCAAACCAGTCGATCGATTGGGTAACCAGTTGATTGGTTTGGTTCAAACAAACCCAAGGTTCCCTCAAATCGATTGATCGGTTTGACCAAACCAATCAACTATTTAGAGACCAATCGATTGATTGTGTCAAACCAACTAATAGGTTTAGGAGGAAAGTAGGACCAAGGTCACAACAGATTTACCGATCAATGGGTTGGGTCAATCAGTTGATCAATTTGACCTAACCATTCAATCATTTTCCCCTCAAGCCTCACAAAATAGTCTTTTTTCATGTAAATCATTATCAAAATTTATACCACATCCAAGCTGAAACATATACTGGCATTATACTAACACTTTTGAACTCATAAACTGTTACATGCTCTATAAACAATCAAATTGACCTAATTTCCCAAGAATCATGCATTTATCTCATAATTCATAATTAAATTTACATGCACCAACCTAAAACCAAAATATCATGCAAACTTATAGAATCAAGATTTTAAATATTTCACCACAGACATGTGTAACAAGTCACATTTCAAAAGTCAGAATGACTTACTTGGTATTTTAACAAAAAATTTCACTTATGAGAAAAACTCAACTTGGACAATTCTCAACTTCTAAAACCATAAAAATAGAAGTTAAAGCTTTAAAAATCCAATAAATAATTTCATAAATCAAAGTTCAAATTAGGAGATAAATGAATTACCAACCTAAGAGAAAATAGAGATATTTTTTTACTGGAAAAGAGACTCAACTTTCCCCTAAATCAAACATTTCCTTCTTTAGATATAAAAAAGAAGGAGCTAGAGAAAGGGTCAGAAGTGTGGAAAGAAACTAAAACCAAGTTATAATTGGAGAGGAAAGGACACAAGGTTAGAGAGAGTTGAAATATTTCAGCGGCTAAAAGAAAAAGTGAGTGTAAGGGGCGATTATGGCTATTTATAGCCAAGAAATTGGTACAAGCATGAATGTGGTTAGGCATATATTGAAAAACCCTTATTTATACAATTTGAATTTTAAATTAATGGGTAGATTTTGTCAAAGATAGGATGACCTCCCTTCTAAAGCTGAAATGGTAATTTCTGAAGAAATCTATGTTAAATTTGCCCAAAAATACGAAAGGAAATGAACGATCAATATGGAAGGAATCTCCCAACTAAGAAAAGAAAGGTATGGGGATCAAAGCAGCAATTTCTAGAGTGGGCAGAGGAAAGAGGTGAAAGAAGACAAGGTAGAGGTCATCCTCTCCCACAAATGTCTTTATCAAACCTTCAAATCAATTTGAGGCAAAAGCTTAGCTGAATGACTAATAAGAAAGGTTAAGACTATTTTAAGAACAACTTGAAATAGGATTATCAAGATTCAATTTTGATATAATAAGTTTTTCTAAAAAATTGAGTTTTAAAAATGTACTTAGCTCAAAAACCAGTTGATTATTCTACTGACCATTTGATAGGTTCCCCAAATTAGTTGATCGGTTCAGCCGAGAAAAACCCTTTAGCTGAAATAATGAACTAGTCGATCGTTCCACTTGAAACCCCATTTTAATCCATTTATAAAACTTAATTAAATCCAACTTTTCCTCAAACTTAATTATAGCTCCAATTCAAAAATCAAACACTGTCAAATCTTTATAAATACCATAACTTCTCATTCACAAATTTAACAAAAGATTGGCTATTACAACACTACCATCTTAAAGAGGTTGCATCTCTGAAGCCTACTAACCTAGCTCTAGGTATAGTTTATACACACAATAATTCACATAGTATATTAAATAAGAAAAAAGGGCACTACCCCTTTAAAAGAAGGACTACACCACAAACATTACACTAGGAGAAAAAACTTTGGGTATTTTGCTCGAATATCCTCCTCAACTTTCCATGTGGCCTCCTTGATTCCATTCCATGACCATAAGATCTTTACTAGCAGAACACTCTTCATGTGTGTCACTCAGGTCTTCTTGTCTAAGATGCTTACTAGTTGTTCTTTGTAAGTCACAGACTCATCAAGCTCTAACAACTTTGGTTTGATGACATGAGAAGGATCCGCTATATACTTCCTCTATTAGTATATGTGGAAGACATTATGTACACACGAAAATTCCATTAGTAGGGCTAAATGGTAAGCAACTTTGCGAACATAATCCATAATCTCATGTGGTTCGATGTCCCTAGGAGTGAGCTTACTCGTCCTACTGAACCTCATGATTTCCTTGGTGGGAGAGACCCTAAAAAGAACTCTATCTCCCACCTCTTAAACCTCAATTCATCTTCTCAACTCTGTGTAGCTCTTCTGTCAATCCTAGGATGCTCTCATTTAATCCTGTGTCAATCAAATTTTCCTCATCGTCTCCTTGATCTTCTCTAGTCCCAACAAAATCGTTTCACTAATATCATTCCTGCATATGGGACTGTGACATTTGTCCCTTACAAGGCTTCAAAAGGTGTCATATTGATACTAGCATGATAACTTTTGTTGTAGGAGAACTCGATTAAATCTAGATGGTCCTCCTAACTACCCCCAAAATCCAATAAACATGTTCGAAGCATGTCCTTCAAGGTTTGATTGGTCCTCTTCGTTTGACCATCTATGGGTAGGTGAAAAGTGGTACTCATCTTCAACTGAGTCCCAAAAGCAACTTGTAACCTTTGCCAAAATTGTGACAAGAATCTAAGGTCTTAGTCTAACCCAATGTCCCTAAGAACCCTATGCAATCACATAATGTACTTCCTATAAGCATTAGCTAACTGCTCTATTCTCCATTTCTTCTTCATGTGTATGAATACCATTGACTTAGTTAGGCAATCCACAACAACCTAGATAGAATCAAAACCATTAATGGTTCTAGGAAGACCCTCCATGAAGTCCATCGTTATACTATCCTACTTTCCTTCTAGAAATTCTAATGGTTGTACCAACCCTGCCGACCTCTTGTGCTTGATTTTGACCTTAAAACAGGTCAGACATTGGGCAACAAACTCTCCCACCTCCTGCTTCATACAGGACCACCAATGTATGTTGTTGAAATCCTTATACTACTTGTCCCCTCCAGGGTGGATGGAATAAGGAGTACAATGTCTTTCCTCAAAGATATTTCTCTTAAGCTTTGCACAACCTTAGGGTATGTACCACCTACCACAGTATCTAACACTACCATCCTTGTACAATTGAAACCCTTGGGTTCTACCTTCCTTAATACCCTGCTTTATCCTCTTAAGCTTAACATAAACAAGTTGATTAACTCATATTTACTCAAAGATTAAATTTATGATTGTAGGTGCACTTATTCTTGCATCCAAAATACCAGCGGTGATAAGCTTGATCTCCATATTCCTGAACTCTTGGCATAGATGATTTGATAACACAATTGTGCATAAGGGATGCCACATCTTTCAACTAATCACATGTACCTCTACATTGGCCTTACCTTTATAGTAGGTCAATTCCAATAGTAACCCTTGACCAACTCCAACCATTGGTGTTCTGTCAAATTCAACTCCCATAGTATGAAATGTACTTGAAGCTCTTGTGATCGGTATAAAACTTACATCAAACCCTATATAAATAGTGTATTGAGATCTTAAGAGAGAAAATTGTTGCGGTAAGCTCTAATTCATGCATTGGGTAGTTCTGTTCATGTTGATTTAGTTGTCAAGAATCATATGCCACCAATTTCCCATGTTGCATTAGCATGCAACCTAGTCCATGCTTGGAAGCATTGCTGTATACTTGCAAATTATCAAACCCACTTGGTAACATGAGCACTGGGGTTGTATTTAGACACTTCTTTAGCCCCTTAAAAGCTTTACAAAACTTCTCATCCCACTGAAATCATATAACCTTCTTCAACAAGTTAGTCAATAGATGAGATATCTTAGAAAAGTCTATAATAAACCTTCGATAGTAACCGGTTAATCCCAAAAGGCTGCGCATGTCCTTGACAGAATTTGGTGATGGCCATTCAGAAACTACTCAAACCTTGGAAGAATCCACTACCACCCTATCCTTTGAGATTACATGTCCAATAAATCCACTTGATCTAGCCAAAACTTGCACTTTGAAAGTTTGGCATACAACTTGCGTGAACTTAACAATGCCAACCTTAAATGTTGTTCTTGCTTCTCTCAATTGTTGGAGTAGATGAGGATGCCATTCATGAATACTGTAATGAAATGATCCAAGAATGGTTAAGAAATCTAATTCATGAGGGACATGAATACTATAGTGCATTAGTGAGTCCGAAAGACATTACCATGAACTCATAATGGCCATATCTTATCCTAAATGTAGTCTTAGGGGTGTTTTGCTCTACCATCCTTAATTTATGGTTTCCTATTCAATGATTAAACTTGGATAATACCTTAGCTCCCTTAAGTTGGTCGAATAGGTCATCAATACTTGGCAATGGATAACATTTCTTTATCGTAACCTAATTCAATTCTGAATAATTGATGCAAAACCTTAGGCTCCTATCCTTTTTATTCACAAATATGACCAACTCTCCCCACGACGATATACTTGGTCGGATGTAGCCCTTCCCTAAGAACTCCTCTAACTGGGCCTTGAGTTCTTTCATCTATTCAAGTGTCATATGGTGTGCTGATTTAGATATTAGTTTTGTCCCTAGTAATATGTCCATGGTAAACTCGACATCTTAAATAGGTGGCATTCCCTAAGTCTCCTCAGGGAATATAGTGAGATACTCATGGATCCCACAATCTACTCTAATAACATCTCAACTACCTTGGTATCTCAAACAATGCATAAGAAGAATAGATATCCTTTGTGAAAAAGGTTGCTCTTCATGATTGCTGACATGATCTTTAAAGAGGATTAGGTTCATACTTCCGATACGAGATCCTAACACCCTTTGGTGCTCGTAGAACCACATGTTCTTGTGCATAATCTATCAATGCTTAGTGCTTCCCTAACATGTCCATTTTGAAAACTACATCAAAGTTTCACTATTCAAGCTCCAAGAGGTTTGAGGGAAATTCTACTCCCCCATCCATCAAGGTCACCCTTTTATAGAACTTAAAGCATGCAATCCTATCCCTAGAGGCCAACACAACAGAAGTGAAAATACTACTAGGAAGAGAGCAAGCAACTCTAGCTACAAATATAGAGGAAAAAAGAATGTGATGCACCTGAGTCAAACGATATGCATGTTGGAAAGGTAGAGATAGGAAGCATATCTGTCACCACACAGGCCTTACACTCTGCCTCTAACTGGCTAATCAAGTTCAAGTGTCCTCTTGAAGGAACTCCCATGACATTGGTTGATCCCTACCATTGCTGAAAGGTGCGAGGTTTTTGATGTTTGGGCTAGCTAGATCGACTAGCCACACTAGCTAGTGATGGAGGAACCATCAAATTCTATGGTTCAACTACTGATGGGATTCAGTGTTCTAAGATCATGCCTGACCTCTCTAAACACTACCACCTCTGACATGACACTTGTAGGCTTTATGTTTAACCATACCACACCCATGGTAAGTCACCTTATTTCCTCCACAATCTACTCCTAGGTGATATGCTCCGTAATGCTTATAGTGGTAATGTCTCTCCTCGGAACATCCCCTAAAATGACCTCTAGCTCAAGGTACTAAGCCTATACTCTTACCACACTTAGGCTACATGTTTCCTCCATAATAGGCCTTCTTCCTATCACCAGGGCATTAACGACCCTCTAACTTCCTCTTACTTCTTAAATGGGCTCTCCAGGTTTGAATGACTCAGGAAGCCTCCAAATCCTACTCATACATTTCCACTATGTCTGGTGGAGTAACTCCCACTAATAGTTCTTGCTATCTGATCCCCAAGTTGATCTTAAAATGGTGGACCTACATCGCCTCATTAGCCTCAACCTTTGGAGTAAACTAGATCAAGTCGTTAAATCTCATGTAGTACTTGTCTATCGTTATGTCTCCTTGCCAAAGGGCCATGAACTCATAGTAGTTCTTCATATGAATGTGATTAGGGTAGAAAAAATTGCAAATTACCTAAAAGAGTGGTCCCCAACCCGTAGGCTCTCTACCTCTATGATAGACACTCCTCCACCAGGTGCTTGCTCTTCCCTTTAGGTAGTACACTGCCACATCAACCCTCTTGCCCACTGGGTAACCAAATATGGTGAAGGTCTTCTCCACTTCTCTAACCAATATTTCTATAATGTTAGGGTCCTCCTAACCCTTGAAGATAAATGGATGATGATGCCTAGCCCCTTTGAGCCAATCTTTCATAATTGGTGCAGGTACTATCATTAATGGTGGTTGAGGTGCTCGAATCTAGCCTTCTATGTAGGCTTTGACGATCTCCATTAATGTCTTTATATGCTCATAATGGTGGTTAGAAGTCATCAATTCTTAAATACTATAAGCAATTAAAAGTAATCCATCACCTAGTACTAAGACTAGCACAACAAATCGTCAAAAAAGCTATTTACAACACATTCCCCAACCCACACACTCACAGACATTTGGGGTTTGAAAGATCTTTACTTTAAACTAAATACTTGAAGAATTTAGGAAATCATTTAAAAGAAAACAACTTGTGGTATCCGCTTAAAGAATTTCCTTTTAGACAAGAAGGGATTTTTTGAAAACTATTTGATATCAACCTCTAGCACCCCTATTTTTCACTACTAGAAATTTCATTTTGAAAACCTTATGGAAGTAGAAAACTAATAAACACTTATGAAAAATAGGGTGTTAACGCTACACCTAACATAGGATAGGCGCCAATCACTCATCCCATGCTAGATATGTAGTTGAGAAACCAAACCAACCAATCCTAATGTAGAGTGTGCTAAAACATGTGATATAAATACTAAAAGAAAAGATTATAAGGAAAGACCTCAATGGTCCGAAATATTCAAATAGCGTGGAAAAATTAAACTAAAGTACATGGTTTAAATTATTGAAAATTAAAGTACGATGTAAATCTAAAATCTGGATCATTAAGGACCACTTAAAGTCTCCGGATGTCCATGCTTTTAGAACCCATGCCCCACATGAATTTAGCCACCTACTGACCATCCCCAAAAATCTGCACATGGCCTGCTGTTAGTAGGAATGAGAAGGTGATCAAGAAAATGACAACATCATTATTATTTATACTGAATAAGCTATGTTACCTCCTCAATGGAGCTACCAACACATAAGATTCTAGTAAAATACACAACTCATACTAACATTTTCATGCATACTTCATATAAACATGGTACATACTTTATCATGTCACATCAGGTATAGGAATTTCATACCATGCATGACTCATCATGCTTGATACCATAATACTACATCATAGATGATGGTATACAACCTGCAAGTAGGATGTCCAGCCAATATTAAGGCTTCATTCATCATGTCACACAATTTCTCCATAGGTCATTTTCTATAACTCTAATTTTTATTAGGCCATTCTTTATCTTTTACTCTTTTTTCCTTTTTAACCACATTCTTATATAGAAGTTCTCATTCAAAATTCTTATTTCAAATTATTATCTAAATAATTATCCAAGTCATTATCCAAATACTCATTCTAATTATTATCGAGAGATGGAATTTGCAATATTCTATGGTCTCATATACAATGGAAGTCTATGTAAACCAAATGACATAAAGTCTAAGCTGAAGCTAAGTGACCAACAATGAACATATGTCTAGGTCAAAGCCAAAACAACATAGGTAACTAGACCCTTTAGTATTGATACCCCTAGCACATCATTAGTGTCTAGAGTAGGAGAGGCACTTGGATTTAATTGAATTTTCCCGATGGCAATGCCCAGGTACTAGTAATGCTCGAAGGTAGACTAAACCCCGGTAGCTATTTAAGGATTAAGTAACCTAGATCCATGCACATTTCTATTGTCATTCAGTTTCAGTGATTAGTACATTATTCTTGAGATTACATGATCACACAAGGGCCACACATTATGCAAACAAGACATTCACATACTTATTCCATATTAATCCTTACCATCCCCAACCATGTGTGGGATTTCCATTAATTCTTATTCAATAATAACCAAATCCACTAGATTAATCCGTCCAAGACAAAGTTAAAATTTCATTATCCCTTTCAAAGCCATCAAATACTTATTTGGGTTTACCCATCAAGGCCTTTACAACACCCATTGAGTATGTCATGAGTCATGATCCATTTAATCCCTCTATTAGGTCATTAATCCATGTCAAAAGATGTATTTTACCTTTTAAATAGTGATATAGTAGTATTAGTCATAGTCTCAAAGCATATCTAATCAAAAAGATCAAAATCATACAATTTAGCCAAATCAATCGATTGGTTGGGCTAACTAGTTGATTAATTTGGGCCAACTAGTTGATTGGTTTGGCTCGATCAAATCTAGTGTCCCTCAAACTAATCTATTGGTTTGGAAAATCTAATTTACTATTTAGAAACCAATTGACTAGTTTTCCCAAACCGGTCGCTGGGTTTAAGCAGAGAGCAAGACCAAGGTCACCACAGACCTACCAATCGATGGGTTGGGTCAACTAATTGATAGTTTTAAGAACTAGTTGATTAGTTTAACCAAACATGTTGATTTTTTTGTCTTCAAACCACACAAAACATGCATTTTTCATGTAAATCATTCTCGAAATTCTTACCACATTAAAATTGAAACATGTACTGGCATCATACTAACACTTTTCAGCTCATAAACTATTACGTGCTTGATAATTAATCGAATGCACCTAATTTCCCAAAAATCATGAATTTCTCTCAAAATTCATAATTAAATCTACATGCACCAATCCAAAACCAAATTCTCATGCCAAATTTGAGAATGAGGATTTTTAAGATTTCACCACACACATGTTGGACAAAGTCACATTTTAGAAGTAAGAATTACTTGGAATTTTAGGAAAATTTCTCACTTATGAGAAAAACACAACCTAAAAAATTCTCAACTTCCAAACCCTTAAAAAGAGAAGTTAAAGCTTTAAAAATATGATAAATAATTTCATAAATAAGAGTTTGAATTAGGAGAAAAATGACTCACCAACCTAAGAGAAAATAGAGAGATTTTTTTTTGTTAGAAGATAGGCTCAACTTCCTTATAAATTTAACCCTCCCTTGTTTAGAGATAAAAAAGGAGATAGATAAAGGGTTAGAATGGTGGAAATAAACTAAAACCAAGTTCCAATTTGAGATGAAAGGACATAAGGTTAGATAGAGTTAGCATATTTATGTAGCTAAAAGAAAAGTGAATGGAAGGGGTGTTTAAGGTTATTTATACCTAACAAATTAGTATAAGAACGACTGTGGTTAAGCACAGTTCAAAAACCCTAGTTTCTACCATTTGAATTGAGCTGAATGGGTATATTTTGTTAAAGATAGGTTGACCTCCCTTCTAAAGTTAAAATGGTGACTTCTGGAGATATGCTGGTTTAATTTGCATAGAAATTCCAAACACACGGGAGGAAATAAATGATTAAAAGGAATCTCCTAGCTAAGAAGATATAGGTTTAGGAATCAAAGCTATGATTTCTAGAGCAAGTAGAGGAGAGAAGTGCAAGGAAAAAAAAGAAGCTAAGATCACCCTCTCCCTCAAATGTCCCAATCAAACCATTGAATCCATTCATGGTAGAAGCTCGGCTAAATGAATGATAAGAAAGGTTAAGAATATTTTAAGAACAACATGAATGAGATTATTGAGGTTCCATTTTAGTATATGAAGTTTTCCTTGCTTGACAAACCAATTGATTGGTTTTACCTACCAGTTAATTATTCTACTGTTTAGTCAATCGGTTTCCCAAACTAGTTGATCGATTTTGTCGTGAAAAACCCTTTAGCTAAAATGAAGAACCAATTGATCAGTTTATAGAACCAATTGATTGGTTCACCTAAAACTTCATTTTATTCAATTTCTAAAACTTATTTAAATCCAACCTTTACTCAAGATTAATTATAGCTCCAAATCAAAATTTGAACATTATCAAATCTTAATAAATATCATAACTTCTTTTTCATAAGTTCACAAAAAGATGGGGTATTATAATGTGATATCTAAAATTTTTTAGGGCAACATGCCTTACGAAATCCAAAACACACAAAGGGAAAAGGGATAAAAAGGATAGGGAAATAAAGACCAGACACTAGAGAATTTTTAGGAAAATAATTAATTGTTTTGGTGATGCACAGAAGATAGAAAATTAAGGTAGAAGAAGACAATGGTGGTAAGGTCATCAACCACCTTTTGTCAATTCTAGTCCATTGAATCCATTTATTTAACACCTCCATTTTTCACTACCAAAAAATTTTGTTCAAAAAATGTTGTGTAAGCATAAAAAAACTTTGAAAAAATAGGTGTTATCAATATACTTGACACATGTTAAACATTTGCCACCTACCTCATATGAGATATATGGCTAAACTAACAAAAACACTTAAATAGCAGAGTGTGTAAATAATAGTTTAATAGAAATGATTCCAAAATGTTTACAATAGATGACCCTAACGAATTCTTTTCAAATTGTTACTGAAAACACATTAAAGTATGAAATTACAAAACATGGGTTGGGAGGCCTAAAACAACACCATGGTCCTCCGCGAACCCCATCAAAACCTTTTAAATGTCGTTGCTCACAACCTTGATCCAACTAAGGTAGTCCCTTTACTAGCCATCCCCGAAAATCTACACATTGTCCTCTACTTGTGGGAATGAGCACTTGGTCGAGCAAATGAGCCCGTTTGTACGTTATATACTGTGTAAGCTAGTTTGCTCCCTTTTCGTACACGCGTACAACATTTTATCATACACAGTATAACTTACAGTAAGAATTATTATAAAGCTATATATATGCATAAAGATAAAAGTACATGAGGTTATATTATTATGCATAATTCCGACAAGTAGAATACTTCATGCATAGACTCACCACCTTTTCGCATAAGTATATACCCACTTAATGGTGAGGAGAAACAAACAACCTCTAGGGTTGATCCCAATCAAGCCAATCCTTAAGTTATACCATTACTTAATTCATGTAAGAGATAAGTGAGTCAACACATCAATATTTCATTTCGTAATCGCATAGACAGGTTCACCATTAGTCGAGTGTAATAACTAGCTTTACTCATTTGTTCCCAATCATACCATTACTTTCCTTCTTATCGAATATTAGCCATTCTCTTAATCATCATTTATATTTGGCTAATTACGTACTTAAAAACTATATTTTATTATCATAGAGTGATGGAATGTACTCCACCCCATGGTCTCATATAACATAGGATCCTATCCAAAAAAGGACATAAAGTCTAAGCTGAAGCTAATTACCATAATTGACATAAGTCCAGGCCAAAGCTAACCAACTAGATGATCAAACCCTTTAGTATCGATACCCCCTAGTACATTATTATTATTATTATTATCTAGAGTAGGTAAGGCACCGGGACCTTTTACGATCCAACCTGAAGGCAGCCAAAATACTCAAAGGCACACTAACCCCCATTAGCTAATCAAGGATGGGGTAACCCAAACCTAGACCCATACTCAACTCAACTTTCTTTTGCTTTAAGTGATTAGTATTTTATTTATAAGGGTGATCATACAAGGCTCGTACAAAAAAATGCAAATCCCCATACTAAGCCATATTGATCATTTTTATTTCCATTTTCCCCATCCATGTGGGTTTACCATTTATCCTTAGCCAATGAGTTTCATATCCATCATGGGGTTTAATCCAAGCCCTTACTGATTTCCATTACCCAAATTCCCATTTTATCACTAATTACAAGTGAATTACACCTTTACCCTTTACATTACTCATAATGTATACTATATGTTATGATCCATTTAATCTCTTCATTAGGCTATTAATCCATTTTAAAATTCTATATTTCATCCCATTAATAATCATGATATAGTCCCAAAAGTAACCAAATCACAGAGCAACAATTCATGAAAACCAGCCTACTAGTTGATCGATCTGGCCCAACTAGTCGATCAGTTTCGGTTGACCATTAAATTGGTTCAACTCAACCAGACCATGCTTCTTTTAAATCGGTTAATTAGTTTGTGCAAACCAATTTACTGCTCATAGACCAATTGATTGGTTTTACCAAACTAGTCGATGGTTTAAGTAGAGAGCAAAACTAAGGTCTCTATAGGTGAACCGGTTGATGTGTTGGGTCAACTATTTTAGGAACCAGTCAATCGGTTTGACCTAACCGATCAATCAATTTATACTCACACAGTATCAATTGACAAATTCCATGTAGAGTCTTGCATAAAAATCATTTTTACTCACATTAGAACATGTATCAACATCAACTTATATATTTTGAACCAAATTATCATGCATTTCTTACTATAACATTATGATAGCCTATATTTGTTTTTTCATTTTCATGTTCTTTTCTTAACTTATGTCATTTAAACATATAAATCATGCATACAATTGCATTTCTTCATACCAACATGTATAATCCAATAAAAGGCATCACCTTTCATGCAGGACAATAGGCTAACATTTTAAAAGCAATAATTACTTAGTTGATGCAGGCTAAATCCCCTTAAAAATAGAATTACTAAGTTTGTGAAAACCTTAACTCTTAAAACCTTAAAATTTAAAATCTTAACTTATATATTATGCCAAAAATTCATAAAATTTTGAACAAGAAAATAGAAAGGGAGAAGGACATACAACTGAGACAAAAATAAGGAAAAGCTCAATTGGGCCACTCAATCTTTTCCAAAGATCTAACTCTACCTTTCTTAACAATTAAAACAAGATAGAGCTTGAGGTAGAATCAGGAGAGTATGTAAATAAATCAGCAAGTGCTCGAAGTGTGGAAGAAATAAAAGATTACAGAACTCAGAGGAATTTTGGTGGTTAAAGGAAAGTACAATGCATGAAGGATTATAGCTATTCATAGCCAATCAATCGCAGGAAAACATAGAGGGTTCAACTCAGAAACTTACTTGTGACTATTTAAATTTGATCAGAATGGACAGATTTGACCAATATTTGCTAACCAAAACTCCCATGCTCAATTTGGGACTCTAGGGAGCTCTAGTCAAACAAGCTAGAATTAACATATATGGAAGAAGGAATGGGAGGTCAGTGTGGAAGGAATCTTCCAACTACTTAGAAGCATGCCTGTGGTTAAAGTAATTAATCATAGAATCGGGTAATGGAAAATGGAGGAAGAAGACAATTAGCTGAGGTCATCTCTCTCCCTCATCTATCTCAGTCAACCTCTAGAGAAAATCAAGGTAGTACTTTGGGCTAAACACATCATGAAAATGGTTAGGAATCTCTTAGGGACAAACGGTATTAGATGGTAAGGTTCCATTTTAGTGTAAGAGATTTTTCTAAAAAATCCAACTTGAAAAATATGACCAACTTAATGAACCAATTGATTGATTTTGGGTATATCCATTGACTCTTCATCTATTAGGTTATTGGTTTTCCCAAACTAGTCTATTGGTTTGGTTAAGGAACTTAATTTAGATAAAATGACAAACTAGTCAGTTGGTTGTTTGCTTGTAAACTCAATAAACCTCATTTTCTAACATGATTTCAAAGAAATTTCTATTGCAAATCAAATCATAACATTGAATTTATAAAATGAAAGGCCTAAAATGTGTCAAAATTTCTCATCCATCTGTTACACAAAAGTGTAGAGTAATATAACTTAAGGTAGGAAATAGACTTAGATTAACTATCACATATCATTAAAGATGATTTAGAAACAATTTGGAGCTTAACAACACAAATTGAAGATCATTAGAAGTATTTTCTTATCTGCAATTGAATTTAAAAATCTCACAATTTAGATGAATTAGTTAATCAATTTGGTGTACCCATTGGATTGTTACACTAGTCGATCAAATTCTGAAAACTAGTTGACTTGTTATCTTGAACTATAAACCAAGCTGAAAATGATGGACAAACCAATTTGTTAATGAAAACAATTGATTGATGCTCTAGAAAGTAAAACATTTTTCTTATCTTTTCCAAAATTTTTCAAATCCTTTGAAACTAAAACCTGAAATACATATCCTAAACAAGATTGAACACCATCAAATCATCACCAAGCACAAAGAGTTTCACATATTATAGCCCTAATATAAAGGTGGCATAATGGTAGGTATAAAAATATGTTAGATTTAGGTCATGTGCGATAAGATCAAAATTCATTTATTGTATTTGGACCAAGGCCCAATCCAAATTTTTTTAGGTCTTACAAGTTAAAATTAAAACCTAGAACCATCATATACAAACAAGACCAAAACGATTTCTAAAAAGGTTCAACTATTTTTTTTTTATTTAAATGTGAAAATTTTATTTAAATATTTTTTTGTGAGTTAATTTGTAATTTTTTTTGTTATAATAATTCTTTTAAAGGGTATTTTAACCATTAAGACTTTGAAAATGAAATTGATTAGTTTATAATTAAAACATTGCTAAAGAAATAAATAAATAAAAACATGAAAACTTACATACAACTTTTTAAATAAAGGGAATCATTAATAAAGTATCTTGTAAAAAATCATGATTAGACAAGGGATTGTAAAGGGTAAGAGTATACAAGAAAAAATTTATAGTATTTACCACCATATATTACTCATTTAAAAATCATTTAGTGGGCCAGGGAATAGATGATGGTTCTAAGAAAAAATTGTCATAGATTCCTATTTTTTGCATTTAAAAAAATAAGGGTATAGATAGTGTTTATAGGGTTTGACTTTGTATTTTCATTTTCTAAAAATTTTAAATTAAATTAGTATTTTAATTCATCATCATCATCATCATCATCATTCTTCACTTAATAGGTTTGACTTTCTCTTCTATGTTATTGTTAAATGTTGCACTAAACTACTTTACTTTTTTCCATGCTTTTATTGCTCAATACATGAATGTGTTTCCTCATTTTTACATTTATATGTTTTATATATCATCAAAAGACCTTTGGTATCAAAGTTGTAACTATAACTATAATGTGTGATCTAGTACTACTAGATATATTCCATCTGTTGTTTTATTAATACTGGTATAGGAGATATGCTTATCAAAAAGATCTTAATACTATCATTTCTATTACTTTACTATTTTTTCTTTTCTAATTATTCTATTTAGCTTTATTTTTATAATAAGGTATCATGGATTGTACGTTGGTATACTCTACTAGGTTGTCTAGAAAGTATATAGATGTTGTTGACAACTTTCTTAGGTTTGATGTGGATGTGTAGAAGATCCTTTGTGGAAATATTACTCGTGTATAGATTTTACAACACACAAAGAAAAGTTCTTAATAAAATATAAGATTATCTCTCTAAATATGTATGGATACTCTAAAGGATATAAGTAAAGTATTGAACAACACTGAATGAAAATTAAAAATTTGAACCTAAGATTTATATTAGTTCAGTGGCCTCATTGCTCCTATATATTCACTACCAAAAGGTTAAGTACTCTTTATTACATGTTTGATGATGATCACACTTCTAGTTTTATGGAACTACAATTCTAATTCCCTCTCTTAGAGATGATTTACACCTTATCCTAGTTACCTTCTTCTAGGTCTATGAGCTTAATAACTTAATGACCTATTTTAAGGATGCTAAACATACATAATCTCTTATTAATATATTTAAAAGAGTGTTTTTGTGTTTATAAATGATTACTCACTCATATACATATGAAAGTGTAATATTTGATGTTATGTCTATAAACAATCTAGATGAATATGATTTACAATTGTAATATCAATCTAGCTAATTATGACAAGTGTTGGGCACACTGAATTTTCTTAATGAAAAGGATGTGAAAGTGTAGTTAAGAAATTCTTTGGTAATTAATTACTAAACAATGAGTAGATTATATGAAGTAGTTAATGATTTGAATGGTTATTTATCTCTCTTCAAAATGATCGGATATATATAGGCTTAAGTTTCACTTCAAGAATGTTGGGTAATTAATTCTTAATGGAGTAAGGATAATAAGAAATTTTTTTAAAATTAGGGCCACAATTTGTTGATAGATGGAGGGGTTAGACAATTAATTAGCTTAATCAACCAATCCTTTTGAAATTTTATTTGATTCGATGTTCAAATGAGATATGAGAGGTGGTGAACAAACAATCAACCAATTGATTACACTAGTAGACTAACAAAAGCCATGTGAGGATGTTATATGGCACAAATATTCTTATGGAATTGGAGATTCAAATGAATAAAGATGATGGAAGGATCATTGGCTATAATGGAATAAGGGGAAATAGGATATCAAAGAAAGAATTGATAAATAATTCAACAAGAAGTTCAAACTTTGAATGTTACAATCACAAAAGAGAGGAATAGCCCTGTTCAATACTTATATTAGATTTCAAATAATTCAACCACATGTTACAAGTGTCGATACTCATGCTTTATATAAGAAGCCATACTTTTCTAACTAGTACACTAATATACCAAATGACACACAAATGGTTAACTAGTATATAAACCAATATTAAGATTGTATCTATACCCTATATAATACATAAATCAACAAAGACTGTTACAAATAAAGAAATCTCATTAGTACATGAAAACAACTAACAAGAACCCTAATCAAAATAAGAATATTGGATAAGATGTTAAATAGCTCTCTTGCCTCCTAGAGTTAACTTTCATGTATAATAGCTTACTTTGTAATAGCTTATAACTTAAAAAATCTTATGTATGTTGACATCTTAGATAGCTTGATATTCTTACTACAAGTATGTTATATACCTACAAGAATGACTTAAAGTAAACTTATTAGGGTTAGTCATAATATTAATATCATTATCAAAGACATATAATGTAATTGGTTCCACAATCAAGTAGGCTAAATCTTTATCATCTTGAGGATATATTGATGCTCTTGCATCATTCTCCCCAACATGAGAAGAACTTGTCCTCAAATTGATATCACTAAAGTAACTAGAAAAATCACAACTCTAAATGTCCTTGAAACACCACCATATGATTCTGGAAGTTCAAGTTTGTAAGCACATTCTCCAAACTTTCTAAGGATTTTAAATAGTCTATCCGCTCTTGACATTAGTTTATGTTTTCTTAGATTAGGAAATCTTTCTTTTCTCAAATGTAACAAAATAAAATTACCTGTAGAAAATACCTTTTCGGTGTCATGTTTGTTAGCTTATTTTTGGTACCTTTCTTTGGCTTATTCTATGTTCCCCTTGATTTGTTGATGAAGCTTTTAGAAGAACTCCACTCATTCCTTTGCCTCAAAACTTTTAAGTTCACCTTTCTTCAAGGGTACCACATCAACAAGTATGTAAAGATTTCAACCCATACATAACGGACTTGAATGGGTATTACTTGAAGGACATCACTTACAAGCAAACTCTGCATGAGCTAACTTAATATCACAATCTTTAGAACTTTTACTTACCAATCCTCTTAACAAAGTGCCAAGAGTATGGTTTGTAACTTTAGTTCATCTACCAATTTGTGGATGATGTGAAGTACTAAATAACAACACAGTACCTATTATGTTTCAAAATGTATTCCAAAAGTAACTAAGAAACTTGACATCTTTATCCGAAATAATACTTTTAGGTATGCCATACAATTATATAATTTCTTTGAAATACAATTCTATAACATGTGTAGCATTATCAGTTTTATTTCATGGAATAAAATGAGTCATTTTAGAAAATCTATCTACTATGACCATAATAGAGTCGTTACCTCTTTGTGTTCTAGGCAACCTGAAGATAAAGTCCATACTAGTTCCTTCCCATGGTTGACTAGGTATAGGTAATGATGTATATAAACCTTTGTGAAAAAAAAACTTTTACTCTTTTTGCAAGTAACACATCGGTTTACTATAATTTGTACAACGTTTATCATATGTGGCCAATAGAAATTCTCTTGTAATATCTCTAATGTTTTGTAAGTACTAGAATGACTTGCTATAGCTCCTTTATGTACCTCTTTTATAAGTAAATCTATTATACTTGACCTCGGTACACAAAATCTATTAAGTTAAAATAAGAATCCATCTTGTATTGTATAATTACCATGGTGCCCATTTTCATTACATGGGTGATATTCCTCATGAAAATATTCATAATTATGATACATATCTTTTAGCATTTCAAAACCTAGCAATTTAACATCTAACATGAAAAGTAATGTAGATCTTCTAGAGAGAGCATTGGCTACTTCATTTTCTTTTCCATATAAGTGTTTGAAAGAGAACACAAAGTATTATAAAAAGTTTACCCACTTTGCATATCTAGGAATTATTTTCTTTTAACCATGTAAATATTTTGAACTTCCACGATCAAAATTTAATGCAAAGGTTTTAGGTCTCAAATAATGACTCCATATCTCTAAACTACATATGATGGAAAATATTTCCTTATCATATGTCGAATACTTCAATTTAACACCATTCAACTTTTCACTAAAGTAAACAATTTATTTTTTTTTTTGTGAGAGAACTCCTCGTATCCCTACCCTACTAGAATCACAAGTTACCTCAAAGAGTAGGTAAAAATTAGGAATAGATAGTATAAAAGCATTGCACTATTTAATCTTGAGGGAGTTAAAGGCTTTAGTGGCTCCATTTCCCTAAATAAATTCTCCTTTTTCATGAGTTGAGTAATAGGTGCATCTAGAGTAGAGAAATCTTTAATAAGTCTCCTATTGAAACTAGCAAACCATTGAATTTTTTTCACTTGATGAATATTCTTAGGAATATGCCACTCTTGAAAATCTTGTATCTTAATAGGATTAACATTAGTACCCTCGCCACTAACAACATAATTGATAAAAACTACACTTGAAAGCATAATATTACATTTTTCTAATTTTCCAAAAGTTTAGTTTCCCTTTCTATTAAATATTTTGCTTAGATACACAAGATGATCATGTTTATTTTTACTATATACAAGTATGTCATCCAAATAAACTATAACGAAGTTACCTAGGAATGATGAAGAATTTCATTTTTTAGGGTCATGAAATAATTTGGTGCATTACACAAACCAAAAGGTAGAATAACCTATTCATAAAGACCATATTTAGTTTTAAAGGCTTTTTTCCATTGATCCCCTTCCCTAATACTCATTTGATGGTAACCACTTCTTAAGTTAATTTTAAAGAATAGATATTCATCTCAAAGTTCATCAAGCATGTCTTTAGGTCTAGGCATAGGAAAATGATACATGATGGTTATATTATTTATGGATCTAGAATCTTTGCATGTACACCAAGTACTATCTTTCTTAGGAACTAATATGGTAGGTACACAACTAGGACCCATATTTTATCTCACCTAACCTCTATTCACTAGTTCTTAGATTTGTCTTTGTAACTCCTTGTCTTCTTTTAGATTACATCTATAATTATGTCAATTAGATAAAAGAATTTTAGGAATTAAATCTATAGCATGCTCTATGCCTCTAATAGGTGGTACTCCAAGTGGTAAGTCATCTAGAAACACATCATTATACTCATCAAGCAATCTAGTAAGGTCCAAATTGTTATACTTTTTCTCCTCAAACAGGGATTCTTTCACTACTAAGGTATAGAAAACACCCTCCTCCTCAACGAAATTAATCATTTCCTTTCTATGTAAGAATAAGCTCTTTTTAGTCTTAGGTGGTTTTACATAATCACATTGAGATGGTTTTAACATATAATTCTTTTTATCTTTAAGCACAATATATTCATTAGTCACACCATCATGAGTTGCATTTATATCATATTTCCATGGTCTTCCTAACAATATTTTAGAAGCATCTATAGGAAAAACATCACATATTACCTTATCATGGTAATTACTAATGTAAAAAGTAATTAGGATTTGCTTATTTACTTTATCTCCTTTTTCCTTATTAAGCTATTGTAATGAATATGGTTTAAGATATATAGTGGTCACTAACCCTAGTTATTTGACCATTATTTCACTAGCAATATTTGTACATGAAACACTATCTATTATGAAACTACAAACCTTATCACTAATTCTACACTTAATTTTAAAAATTTTATCCCCTTGTGTAGATTGATCATTATGTTGTATTTTTAATGCCCTTTGAGTTGCAAAATAAGGATTACCATCTTGCTCATGTATGATCAAGGCATCATCACTAGATTCTATTTCTAGGTTTACATGATTTCATGTTCTCAATATCAATTAAGGTCAAAACCCTTGAGTTAAGACATCTGTAGAAAAATGACCATATCCCTTACATATTGTACATCTCATTCACTTTATTTTTACCTTTATCATCTCATTTAGGGTTAGTCTTATTGTCATTATCCGAATAGGTGTATGTCCCAAATTTTGATGTAGATGGATTTGAATAAGTTTTGGTGGATGCGAAAGTTGAAGCAGTAGTTTTATTATAGGATTTGGTGGGCTTATTTTATCTTTCAAAATTTAAAGCCAACTTAGTCAAATCATCAAGATAATCATAGGCAAACATTTCAACTTTATCTCTAATTAAGTTTTTAAGACCACCTATGTATCCAGTACACTTTTGTTCCTTTATTTCTTGCATGTCACATAAGAGTGCTAGTCTTTTAAATTTCCCAATGCATTCTTCTATACTAATAAGCCCTTTCCTTAGAGTAGTCAATTTGATATACATCTCTTGCTCATATTCCTTAGGGGTAAATTTCTTTCTTAGGTATTTCTTTAATGGTTTCGAAGACTTGATTTTATTTTTTTCTTGTGTTTCACAAGTTATCTTAAGGTTTTTCATATCAAGCCCTAGTAAATTTTTTAAATTTGAGAGTTTCTAATTTACACTCACATTCATCATCATACTCTCTAAGCTCAATTATTTCTTGAATTTCATGCAACCATTCAAAAAATAATTCTACATCTAATTCACCATCGAAATTAAGGATATCGAGCTTTATACCTTTATCTTTAAAATCGATGTACCCTAGTGGATGATTTACATTACCTGTTTGGTTAAGGCCAACGTTGTTGGATCCATTCTCTTGTTCTTTTTCTTCATACTACATTCGGTTGTTGATTTGTGTAATACCTCAAAACCCTAACTTAGACAATTATGATAAAATAAAGATTATTGGTGAGATTAATTAAATATAATATTTTAATAAAATAATGGGATTAATTAAGACAAAAAAAGGTTGAAAATAATAAAGAATTTAATTTGGGAATAGTAGGGTAATTTGCTAATTAAAATTGAATTTAGGAAGATTTACCCAAAAAAATTCTACATTAATATAAAAAGAAATTTAATTATTATTTTACTAATTTTTATTATTTTTCAAATATTCAAAATATGCTAAAAGTACCATAAATACCCCAACTACCCTATTTTTATTTTTTTATTCCTTTTTCCTTCCTTTTTCTTTTTATCTTTTTCTCCTTTCTCCTTTTGAGTTTTTCTTTTTCTCTTCTTCCCCCATTGGGCCTTGCCATGCAGTCCAACTCCTCTTTTCCTCTCCTTCCCCTCACAAAGCCTTACTCGCTCCCTACTCCTTTAGTTTTCCCCTCGCCCACCCAGTTCTCCCTTCTTTCCTTTCTTTTCTTTTTCCCCCAACCAATCGGCCCACCCACTTCTTCTTCCTCCTCTCCTGTCCCTCTTTCTCACTACAGGTCATGCCTGTAGACCTACTGGCCATCCTTCTGTACAACCGTACCTCCCTAACCTACTCCCCTCTCTCTCCCTCATCCCTTTCATTTCCAATTCAAGCTAAACCCCCTTTACCTGCCTCCCTCGCGTGACCCCTTCCCTTCCTTTTTCTGCCACTTGCCGCCTTCACCGTCTAACTCCATAGGCTTGTACCGGCCTACCACCGTCGGCTGGTGAGCTACTGTCACCCATTCCCACTTGTCCTCTTCTCCCTCCCTTGGCTTATAAATACCCTATGCTATCTCGTATTTCCCCCTCCTTTGCTCTGCCTAGAAAATTCAACTATTTTCTCTGTTTCCACTTCAGACACCGCCTTAACCATCGTCGTGCAACACCACTGCCCGAAACACCACCCAACCCCTTCCCAGCATCATTCTCCACCAAACCAAGCCACTCTCCACCCTTGAATTCCCCTACACAACCCACACCGATCATGCAAAATTGGTAGCTCGAGTCGCCTTTTGCACCTTATCGCCACCCCTTCCACCACAATCACCACCCCTCCTGCCACTCACTCGACCCAATAGGCCCTCCTCTACCTCCCCCTACCTTTCCTTTTCCCCTGCTCCCTCTCCTTCCTCCTCCCTCCATCTCTACCATATTTGGCCACCACAACCACCACCACATGCACCGCCACCCTACTATGCCACCACCACCACTACAACCCTCTAGATCTAGAGAGTCTACCACCCCACAACTGCCACCTCCCTCTCTCTTCTAGCCCTAAAAGATCCACTTTTCTTAAAACCACCACTTCCACCACTCTCCACCTAGCTTCCACCTTCACTTAGGTTGTACCCTAACCCTCTCTTGCCCTTAAGTATAAATTATTTTGGTATAATTATTATTTTAGCTTTACTATTATTATTATTATTTTTATTATTATTAAATTTATTATCATTATTGTTACTAATATTGTTAATAATATTCTGCCATGACTATTATAACTACCTAACCCTATTTTAGCTAATATTATCCTTAATGCATTTTTTAGCCACTTTAAGGATAAAATCTTTATTAATAATACTAAAGCTATTATTATTATTATTATTATTATTATTATTATTATTATTATTATTATTATTATTATTATCACTAATACTAGTTCATACTAAAGGTAAAGTAGGAAATAATGAAAATAATAAGAGGAAAGTTAACCCTAGTGTTTCCCTCTTATAGGTGAACCAAGTACAACCCTTACAAAGGCGTAGGAGCGTGCTCCAAGCTCGTTGTCATTTTACGTAAGGATGTGGTTAAGTCCTAATATGTGTATTATGTGTATTATATGTGATGGATATGTGTGTACGCTATGTGGTTATGAACTATGTACTTGTAGCGTAGTTTTTTAAGCATAGAGCTAAGGTAAGTTGTGCATGTTTTCTTTATGGTATGTGTAATACGATAATATGACTTGTACTTTGTGGTGCTTATGTAATATGGTCATTTATGACATGCATGCTAGGAGGCTTTATGTGATATGATGTGGTTATGAGGAGATGAAGGGGGTAAAGAAACTGAGTTGAGTAGAGGACAGTAAGAATGGCCTAAGTATCTCATGGCCTATAGGTGAACAACTAAGGGATAATAAGAATAAATTAAGAGGATGGACTAAATCTTACATGGGGAGTATAGAGCTTGCGTGGGATTATTAGTCTTTTCATGGGGATGACCTTTATGTGGAAAACGTTTACTTGAGGGTTAAGTAAGGTCAGGCGAGAGTTGTTGGGGGTGATTGAAGTCCATAGGTGAAATATAGTACGTGGGTTGGTATAAGGGTACATGGGGGACTTGTTTAGGGTTTGGGAGGAAATCCCTAAGTAGAGGATATTGTGGAAGGGAGAAATAATGGGAAGGATTGAAGTGTGGGGTAAGACTGGAAGGATGTCACATGGAGAGTGAAGGTGTGTTATATGGCAGAGGGAATTGTAAGTGAGGGTGATGGAGGGATGCCATATAAGAAAAGAGAGGTGATAGGGTTTGGGGTATCCAACTAAGGTTTTGTGGCCACATGTGTAAAATGGGAAGTAAAGTGGGATGTTTAAGGGTGGATCGAGTGAGGTGACGAGTTGGGGGTAAAGAAAGCATGGGTTGTGTGTGATAGAGAGAGGTTAGGTAATATAGGCTAGATTAGTATTTCCAAGGGAAAAATCCTAGAGGTTGATGGTGAGTTAACCCAGAGATATGGAAAAGTGGGCCTTGTCCCACACACATAGGAGTTAGGCATTCATGATAAGTAAGGAAAAGGGGGAAAGGATGTCTAGATTTACTAGGAGGCATAGAAGTCCCAAGATATGGAACAAGCTTTTCAGGAGAATAGCAGTAGACAGGTTATGTGAGTGGGAAGTCCAAGGGGCATGCATGCTTAGGGTGGAAGTATTTATTGAATATGACATGTATAAGATACTAACCATTTAAATAGAAAGATAGTTGAGATGAGCACAGACCGATCCATCAGCAATAATAGTGGCCAAGTGCCTTGTGGCCTTGAGACTGCTCCACCAGTGAATAGTAGTGGCCATGTGCACTCTGCTCTGGGAGTTTTTCGGTCCACCGACTATAACAGTGGGGGATCCCGAGCTCAATAAATCAAACCTAATGATAATGAGACATGGGAAAGATACTATTTACTAATAGTAAAACACCATGAGAGTCGGAGCTAGATCATTTAACGGGCAAATAAAAGTAGCTAGGTGTCATATACCCTGGAGACTATTCCACTAGTGGATAATAGTGGCTAGGTGTGTTTTACCCTTGGTGTTTTTTGGTCCACTGGCTATAATAGTGGAGTTCTCGTACTCACATGGACTCGAAATGAGAATGGTGTGAAATAGAAATAATGACTAGAAATCTAATGATTTGGTTAAACAAGTTTAAATCATGACTTGTACCATTTGTCTTTAATATATGGCTTTATCTACATGGTTAACTGCTTATATTATCTATCTTTCATGTATGGTCTTAGTTGCATGCTTACCTTACTCAATACATAGCGTACTAATCACCTGTTTTATGGGTGCTAATCATTCCCACAAGTAGAGGTCCCTTCTGAGTTAGTGTAGGAAGGAGATGTTATTTTCAATGCCTATGATGCTTTTGAGGCATCAGGTGGGGCTAAGTGATGAACTATTAAACATGGCATGGGGCCCTAGAACTAGTGTCATCAGGACTCTTCTTTTTCTTTTTTCTTTTATCCTATCTTATTGTTTGTATTATTCTTTTCCCTTGGGGGCTATAACTCTGTAACTATTTTCCATTTTGTAAAGACTCTTTAATCAAACACTTTGATTTCCTTTTTATTTATGAATTACTCATATCATTATAGTTCTATGTCCTAATTGGTTTAATGTCTTGTGAGTTTTTATTACATTATGGTTGGTGTGAGATTGGCCGAGGACCAGCCTTATGGTGATCACGGCGATAGCACCCCTTGTCATTGTGTGCAATTTTAATAAAATAAAAATTTTCAACTATAATTTTTAGGTATGTTACAATTTGTCCTCCTCTTACGTGGACTTCCCTCCTTACTATGCCTTCTACTCAGTCATTGGTAGCTTCCATTGTGTTGTGCATGTGTTGGAGAGTCTCTTAGTTAGCTATTGTAATACCCCATCCCAAAATCCTTCAAAATGTGTGTAAAATTATGTTAATATAAATTAAATTAGTTTTGGCTTGGAATGGACTTGAAATTATAATAAAGATGTGAATTTTAAGTGTACTAATCAATTGGTTTATCTAATCGATTGATTGGTGCACTAGGTAATTGATAATTTTGTTCTCTACAAACCAGTTGATTGGTTTGTCCCAACCCATCGACTAGTTGTCTTCTAATGCCTGATACTTTTCTAGTTTTGATTTAAATTTCTCTCTAATATTTATTAAAACTTCTGATTAGATTCCAACTATGCTCAAAGTTTATTTTAGTGCTCTAGGATTATTTTCACATTATTTAGATCATTATAATTTTTATTAGCCAAATATTTTTCAAAAATAACTTTTGAGGTAAGCCTCACCTTCTCTCTTCTTCCTCACATCTCTCTCTCTCTCTTTTTGCAGCTAAGATTTACTTTATGAACCATCTCCTAACTCACCAACCCACTACCATGCTCATTCTTGATTACCTAGAAAAATAGAGACTTGCTATGGTTTTATCCCTTCTCTGTGTGTGCATTGTATTCTTTTTTCTTCTTCTAACCTTGGCTTTATTCCTCCCCTATTTCCCTTAAACAAGGATTAAGGTTGTTAAAGGTTGAAGAGTTTAGCTCTTTCCTTTGACACCCTATTTATTTTTGAGAAAAAAGGTGATGTTTTGTGTTCTTCTTCTTCTTCTTTTGATTTCCTTGATCATAATAAAGTTTTGAAATATTATTTTCAATGGTTTTAACTTTGATTCTCCTTGGAATAAGGTTGTGCTAGATAGCCATCAAATAAGAGCTTTTGTGCTAAAAGAATTGCTTCAAGTTAAGGCATTCTTATCTTTAACATAAACAGGGTTATGTGGTTTATTGGTGTTCCATGGGGTTGTTGTATATGTAAGTATGACCTAATTTATATTCTATCATCTGAGCATGAGGTATTATTATTCCTAAGTTAGCATCAATGGATTTCTTTGATTTTATGCATAAGTTGACCTTTTGAGCATGATTTGTTTGAGTATGTACATTACCATGTACCATGTGATATTATGTTTGCAATTTTTTTTTTATGTGTGATGACATAGAAGCATGCTAGAATTAATATGGTAAAGTGTGGTAAATTTTGGTGTGCGTATCATAAGTTTGGGTAATTTTTTACCCAAACAAATTGATCAGTTCCTCAAACCCTTCAACTAGTTATGCTAGCAATCGAACGGTTTGGAGTTTTAGATTTGTTGGTCACGAGATTAGTCAATTAGTTTGATAAACTAGTTGAATAGTTTCAATGAATAGTCGATCAGTTTGTTAAACCTATTGATTGGTTTACCTACAAACCAAATGGTTTGGTCTCTTCTTAGACCCATTGACTAGTTAGAACAAACCAACCGACTGATTTCTATGACCAGTCGCTCGGTTGGTCTTACCCATTCATTGGTTTCTCTACATGCTAAAATGGGTTGGTCTCTGCTTAGACCCTTCAATTGACTAGACCAAACCAATTGGTTGGTTCCCATGAATAGTAGATCGATGAGGCTAACTAGTTGACCGGTTCTCTTGTGTTGTCTTAGTTTAGGTCTAGAAAACATACCAGTCGAGTGGTCCTAGGGACTGATCAATTGGTCTCGCTAAATGCCACCAGGTTATTTATAAATTATTGAATTTCTCTTGGGCCTTTTTGTGTTGATACCTGCATGTATTTACAAAATTTAAATTGTGATTTCAACTATGATTGCCCTGATTTAATTAGAATCATCATGATGGTATTTGCGTCATGAATTTGGTTAAGTTTGGTATGATCTCTAAACACTCAATTAGCGGCTTTTATGCCTTGTGATGTATTTGGTGTTATCACATGGAAATAATCAATTTGGTTGATAATGGAATTTAATTGTGTTTAGTCTTATCACTTGGAAACACCCATTTTGTTATATGTGGGTTTTATTTTAATTTGTGATATCACATGAAAACACATAATAATGGTGTAAGTTTTTGTCCCATTCTTGAGGTAGCTACCTAGAGTTAGTGGGTGAGTTTCCTTGTGGTTATACTTTTAGTTAGTACCTATTTGCTTATTTACAGGGTTGAGGTCGATAAGAGGTATGCACATATCTTTGAGGTATGGATTATACTATAGCAAACCAACATGGCATCGGTGTCAAGTACGAGTGGTTGAGGTATCCCAATACAAACCCCCTAGCACTCCATATTTTCCATTACCTAGGTAGGTGTGGTATCCCAACTTTTTAGCCCTCATGGCAGAGGCATTCATAGTGTGATGGGTGAGGTATCCTAGTATAAACCCTCTTGGTTTACTTTAATTATGTGTGGTGGGTGTGGTATCCCAATTTATGTGAGTCATCGCGGAAGGAGCACTCGATGTATGGTGGGTGTGGTGTCTCCAAAGAAAGACTCTTCGATGTGTCCTGACCTCATGTGGTAGTTGTGGTATTCCATTTTGATTATTTATGAGTCCATGACTTTTATTCATGGTGGAGATATGGGTGCCACCGAACAAATTGTCTTATTAACTGGAATTTGTGTGGTCACTAAAGGAAGACTTCTAATATGGTTTAAATTTTATGGATTGCGATGTATTTACTATATTATTATACTTCCATGATTTACATGCAAGCATGTCTTTTTGCTCTACTACTTGAGATTAAGTGTTGAAATTATTTCTGTATAATATCACCATGTTGTTATGTGACTTCAATGTGCTATATGAGCCTTATTATGTTTTACCGGTACTTCACCATACTAATATTGCACTTGTGTGGTCATTGTGAAGATCCGCCTTTTGGTTTGGGGTGTAGAGGACGATTTGTAGGGTTACAACTCTTAGTTAGAGAATGCTGAGGGTGGTGATGTGGGCCATTAGTGGGTTATTGCTTGTGGTTGGAGGTTTATGTCTATGCCTAAAAGTTAGGCTAACCAGTTAGAACTGTTTTTCTGTTGCATTGAGAAGTTTTTATATTTTTGGTTATTTAAACTCTTGGCTCAATTTTCTGTATTTGGTTCTATAAACTATCATACTCATTATATCTATAATATTGACCTTGCTTTTATTATCTTGTATTATCACATTAATGTTATAAGCATGCATCTTTTTGTTCATTGTTCTATTTTAGCTTACATTAAGTATGTGTTAGGTAATAATCATACCTCTCTCATGGTTGATGTGGTGGTAATATTCACCAATTTTATTTTTCATATGCTTCTATAATGTGTTAAAAATAAAATTTTCTGATTCAAAAACTAGGGGTATTATAGCTACCCTCAATTCCAACCTTTGGAGTTGGCTTGGAATGGAAGGAAGCTTTTGTAATTGTCTATTGATGGCTTGTACACTTGTTGGAAGTTGTTAAAGAGTGTCAAAAATGGTTTTCATGGGAACTTATTCACCCATGATTTTTGCTCTTGCTGGATGAGGCGTCAACAATCCTTGGTTGTTGCTGGAAGTCGATTCTTGATGGCTTCTTGGTGGCATTGCAAGGATCTTGGAAGCTTCTTGGATGCATGAGTGAACTGGTGGTAGATGGTAAGTGATGGAGTATGTTACCAATAATTCTTGATAACTATTGAAAGCAATCTTGGTGGACAATGATTGTGGTTCTTGCTTGAATGAAATCGCAAATAAATCAACTAGGAGAATGAGATTGGTTGAATAATCTTCTTCCAAAAGAGTAATTAATGTTGAGATAGATAGTAGTATTTGAATATCAAAGTAATATTTGAAAAAATCTGGACAAATGGATTATTTTCTTACTCGAATCAAGTTGATCAAGATTAAAATTTAATGTTGAAAATAAGCATGCATGTAGGGACATGCATGGGAGATGCTGGAAGAAAACCATTCGTGTGGAAGTTGATGAAAGAATGGTTGGCAACTCAAATTTGGTGGGGGGTAGCTTTGGCTTTGATACCTAAATGGAATGAATCTTCTTATGGAATTGTAGGTTCTAATCAATGAAGATGAAGGAGGGATCCTTGGTTGAAATGGAAGAAGGTGAAAGAGGATATTCAAGCAAGAATTAATAAAGAATTCAACAAGAAGTTCAAACTTTGAATGTCACTCTGTTAATATTACTCCATGTATTATTAGTTAGGATTATTCAATCACAAAAGAGAGGAATAACCAAGTTTAATACTTTTATTGGATTTTAAATCATTAAACGACATGTTACAAGTGTCAAAACTAATGCTTTATATAAGAAGCCTTACATTGCTAACTAGTACACTAATATAGCCAAAAGACACATGCACTGCTAATTAGCGCGTAAACTAGTGTTAAAATTATAGCTATACCCTATATAATAGATGAATCAACATAGAATATTACAAACAAAGCAAGATAATTCGTACATGAAAATAAATAACAAGAACCCTAATTAAAACAAGAATGTTGGATAAGATGTTAACTAAATCTCTTAACTCGTGGAGTTGACTTTAATATATAATATCTCTCTTTGTAATAACTTATAACACATGAAATCTTAATTATGTTGATATCTTAAGTGGATTGATCTTCTTCTATTAAATACATTACATACTTGTAAGAATGACTTAAAGTAAACTCACTCGGGTTAGTCACATTATTAATATCATTATCAAATACATATAATGTGATTGGTTGCATAATCAAGTATGCAAAATCTTTATCATCTTGAGGATATATGGATGTTTCTACATCATTATATGAAAAGGGCTCAGTGCCAAATCTATTGGAATAGGGGATCAATTGATGATCTAAAAGGATTAATTGACTGCTGGGTGATTTTAGTTGACTTTGTATGAGATTCCCAATATCCATAGAATCATTGAAATATTTTTAAGTGATTTTCATCTATTGATATTATATTTGAGTTGACTGATTGGGTTAATAAGTTGACTCCAAGTATTTTTTTTTCCATTGATGAGTTATAAGGATAAAAGAGAACAATCCATCTACTAGTGAAGTGTATTAGTTGACAAGTGCGATTGCTTTGATAATGTGATCACTTTAAATACTTGAATTGATTTGAAACAATTCAAATCAACATGGAGCGATGAATATTCAAAGTCTTCAAAGGCTTTCCTACTCTTATGTTTTGGAAACTTTATTGTTCTCTTAAACTTTATGCTTGATAGATTGTGTAAATGAGTGTGATCATATTGATTTGAAAAATATAGTACTTGCACAAATAAATAAGTTAAATATTTCTTTTGTAGGTTTGTTGGAAACTAGAGTTAAGAGTACTAAATCTGATGGAATTTGTGTTAAGCTTGGTAAGCAGTGGGGGAGACTTGACAACTATGTATCTCACTCCAATGGGAGGATTTGGTGTATTTGGGATATAGGGACTTGGGATGTACAGCTGTTAGCATGCAGTGAGCAAGTTATGCATGTTTTTATCTCTACTATTCATTCCAATGTGACCTTCTTTGCTCCCTTAGTTTATGGTTTTAATTCTGATATTAACAAAAGGGCTCTTTGGCAATGTCTTCAAGACCATAAAGTTGAAGATGAGCCTTGTATTGTGATGGGTGACTTTAATGTTGTATTGCAACCTGCTGAGAAATTTCAAGGTAATGCCATTAATCTCACTAATGTGTTAGAAGCTTGAAACTGTTGTAACTCTTTATTGAATCAAGACCTAGCTTTCACAGGGATGAAGTTTACTTGGTCTAATAGAAGCTTGGGAGAAAATTTAATTATGGCTAAGCTGGATAGGGTTATGGTCAACTTACCTTAGTCTTCTAAATTCCCTTTGTCATATGTTCAGGTTAAAGAGACCTTATTCTTAGATCACAGCCCTGCAGTGATCTCTTTGGATGAAAATAGACCTCAATTTAGAGGTCATTTTAAATTTTATGATATGTGGACCCTTGATCCAGGTTTTCTACCTTTGGTGGCCAGTATTTAGAAGCATTCTTTTGTAGGCCTTTTTCATAGAGAGTTTTAGGTTAATTTAAAGGAGATAATGATTAAGCTGAAGTCCCTTAATAAAGAAAAGTTTGGAGGAATTTCTTCTAGGGTTCAAAAGGCTAGAGAATAGTTGAAAAGAAGTCAGGAAGCTTTGGCATAGCAACCTACTATTCTTTCTTTGCAGTAAGATGAGAAAGCTAGACTACAGCAGTATGAATTTTATGCAAGACGTGAAGAAAGTTTCCTAAAGCAGAAATCAGGTATCAAATGGTTGCAGTTGGGGGATTCCAATACCCATTTATTTTTCTCTGTTATGAAAGCTTGACATACACAAAATATTATAAGGAAGATTAAGCTCAGGAATGGTCTTTGTTGTTCAAAGAGTGATGAAATTGCTAATGCTTTTATGACTTTCTACTCTGACCTGTTGGGTAAGGGTGGTATTGCTTCAGGAAATGTCTTTGAAGAGGTTCTTAAGTTGGGTCCTAGTCTACCTCTTGTTCATCAAAATGAGCTTTTAAGACCTATTTCTATGGTGGAAGTTAAAGAAGCTTTATGGTCTATTGGAAATTATAAAGCACTAGGGCTTGATGGGTTCACTGTAGGGTTTTATAAGGCTTCTTGGACTATGTTAGGGGAAGATCTATGGCTTTTGGTAAGAAGGGTGTTTCAGATAGCTGTTGTTCCTTCCTTCATGGGACATACTAAGCTAGTTCTTATCCCAAAAACAGAGAATGCTCTTGAGCTGGATGATTTTAGACATATTGCTTGTTGCAATGTGGTCTATAAGGTTTTGGCAAAGGTTTTAGTAGGAAGGTTGCAAAAAGTCCTGCCTTCTATTATTCCTCCTTCTCAGTTAGGATTTGTGAAAGGCAGAAAGATAGGTGATAATGTCCTTTTAGCTCATGAATTGCTGCATATGTATAACAGAAAGCATATTTCCCCAAGATGTATGATCAAGGTAGATATGAGGAAAGCTTATGATTCTGTTAACTGGATTTTTTAGAGAAGGTCTTGTTGGGGTTGTACTTTCCTTTGCATTTTGTCAAGGTGATTATGGCATGTGTGTCTTCTGTATCTTATTCTTTATCTATTAATAATGTCATGCAACCTCCTTTTAGGGTGGAAAATGGGCTTAGGTAGGGAGATTCTCTGTCATCCTTTTTGTTTGTTATTGTGATGGAGTACCTCAGCAGGAATTTCCAATCCTTATGGGGTAGGGAGGATTTCCAAGGCCATCCCAAATGCAGAAAATTAGGGATTATCAGCCTAAGTTTTGCTAATGACTTACTAGTGTTCTGCAAAGCTAATGTCTCTTCTATAATGGTTGTTAGTAATTTTTTATCTGATTTCTCAGCTAGTTCAGGCCTCCATGTTAGTCCTGGTAAGAGTATGGTGTTTATGGGTAGTGCAGGTCAGAAACATTCTATTCTGTCCCATCTTCAGTTTCAAGAGGGAAAATTTCCTTTTAAATATTTAGGGATCCCTTTGGATGCATCCAAGCTTAAAGTAGCTAATATGATGGTGTTGATTCATACAATCTCAGGCAAGTTGCAACATTAGGCCAATAAATTGCTATCTTATGTAGAAAGATTGCAATTGTTACAATCTATCATTTTTGGCATAGCTAACTACTGGAATCAGATATTTCTTCTTCCTAAGAATATTATCCATAAAGTAGTGGCATTATGCAGGGCTTTTCTTTGGTTAGGGAAAGCCTCTCATTCTAAGAGAGCTTTAGTAGCATGGAAAGTGGTTTGTCTACCTAAGAAGGAAGGGGGGTTAGGTCTGTTGGACCTCTTTTCCTGGAATGAGGCTCTAGTGGGGAAGTTGTTATGGCATATTTCTCAGAAAAAGGATGCTCTATGGATTAAATGGGTCCATGCTTATTACATTAAAAGGCATGATGTTGCCTCCTATAGCCTGCCTTGCACTGCTTTTGGGCTCATGCACCAAATTTTTGCTTTAAGGCCTAGGCTACTACCTGTTTTCCAGTAGTGGCAGATGGATCATACTTATCATATTGCAGAGATGTATGATACCATTCGTTATTTAGCTCCTAAAGTTGGTTGGTGGAGTGCAGTTTGGTCCAACCATGTAGCTCCTAAGCATAAATTTATTTTCTGGTTGGTTGCTCACTCCAAGCTTCCTACCAAAGATAAGTTACACAGCCTTGTTCCATCCATCATTCTGCAATGTTTCTTCTGCTCCCAGGGGAAAACCATTTCCCATTTATTCTATGGCTGTCCCGAGATGAAGAAAGTGTGATTTGCTATTAGTAAAGCTTGTGGACAAAGGAGGAGACACAGCTCCTGGGAGGGTTTACTAAGTTCCTTCTCCAGGGGTAGAAGTAGAAGTGCTAATAAAGCTCAATTTTATTCTTGTTTTTATGCTATAGCTTTCTATGAAATTTGGAAGGATAGGAATGAGAAAATTTTTTTGAATAAACCTTGGGATTTGAAAGGGGTAGCTCATAGAATTGCTTTGAATATGTCTTCTCTTTGTACTCACCCTAGTAGGAGGGATAAGTTTAGAAGTATGATAGGGAGGATGGATCAATTCTATAACTTCAATTGTAATTCTTTTTGATGATATACATTTTATTATTTAAAAAAATAAAAATAATTTAAATATTTAAGCAAGTTTTTTATTTATTATTATCATAATATTATTAATTAATCTATAAGTTTTATAATATATCTATGTTTTTATGATGTCGAACAAACAAATACTAATATTAAGAGATGTGGTGTATGGAGGTGTGAAAGTGAAAGACAATACATATTGTTGAATCAAGGGAGTCATATAATTATCATTTTGCAATAAAATCAATACATGGTTTCATATGAATGGTAATAAATAATTAAACCATATTTTCACATATCATCTTTTCACCTTTTCTCACCCTTTTTTTAATGAAAAAAAAAAGAAGGGGCTTCAACAAATTATATCACCAAACACAAGATAAGTGCATAGCGAGTGAAACTTTCCCTGAAGATATGCATATTTTCAACTAAAGCACAAGGAGATTAATAATTTTCAAATAAAGCACAAGGATATTTTTCATAATTAAAATTGTGATTAAATACCATTAATGAAATAGAAATGGCATATTACTCCCTTGGGTTATGCTAAGTTATAAGCATATATAATTAAGAACTATGTTCCCTTGAAGGGCATGAATATATCAATAAGTAAAATAGATATAAAAATCAAGGCTTATGTGAATAACTCAAATATGACAATGATAAATCATATGAGATATCACAAGTGAGTGTTATAAGTTTTCAACTAATCCCAAAGACATAAGAAACTTATTAATAATATAAAAAATTATATCTATATTTGCATCTATAAATTTAGCCAGTAAACAAGGAAAAATAAGTGTGTGTGGCTAAGGATGTGCATAAGCAACAAGTGAGAATTCATATCATAACAATTATAGGAGTGTATACATTAATATCGGATTATATATGGACATATTATCACTTAGGAGTCATCAACATGAGAAAATATCAACTCATAACTCGTGGAAGCATAGGCAATAAAGAAACAACATTAATTTGAGAACCAAAAAATCCTTCAAACAAGAATGGATGAAAGGATAAGGGTTGATCAAAAGTAAGATATTATCACTTATGATGACTAAATTTAAGACCAGAGCATGATAACAATTTCATTTGGAGGATATTACACAATAAGAGAGATTTCTATAAAATCATGTAAGCATATATGTTTATCTTATCTATAGTGGGAAAATGGAATCATGACATTAAAACAAATTGTAATGTTAATCAAATAATTATGATGTGATCATGAATCTTAGAATTGCACATTTTTCAACAAATTAACATAATAATGGGAGAATAATGCATATGGTTATGTGGACTAAGAACAATACCCCTAAAATATTAATATGGTGGTAGGTGAGGAATGAACACTCAATTGCTTGATAACTAGACAATTTAGGTAAAGTAGCATTTTTGCATAAAATTACTCAAGCATGATGTGTCTTATCACCCTATGTCTTCAGCTATTATGAATATTTTACATTTTTATGAATTATATGGCACATTCATATATGAAGCTACTTTCAAAATAGGAAGTGAATTAAATTTCAAGGTAATTGTATCAATCTCAAATCAACAAGAGTTATCCATGTATATCAAGCATGAGCATGTGCTAAGACATTAAATGCAAAGATGTAAAATAAGCATATAAATCATGTCTATTATGAGTGAAATGTAATTTTTTTAATTATTATAATCAAGGATTGGTATTCACTTGCTGATGAAAAATGATAATACTAGCTATCAAAGAATTTGAAATAAATTAAGTCACCGTAATGAAATATAAAGGAGAATGATGAATAATATGCCCTTATCAAAATAGGCAGTTAAAAGCATGTAAAATGAGTTAAGCAAGTTGGGTTTGGTCAAATTTCATTCATAATTATTTATAATAATAGTATCATTAGGTGACCATATATCAATTCATGTCTAGTTAAGGATGGGAAGATAGGAACATGAACTAGCATGCACATTTTAACACAATTCCACAGTTGTAACAATATCATAAGGATAATCAAGAATTTAAAGGATCTTTTTACTCAATACTAAGGTGAGTAGTTGATAGTGTATAAAATTTGAACTATCCCCATGTTTCAAGTGAATCATAGAAGTAATTTTCTCATGAGGCTCAAGTTTTTTTTTATGTTAATGCGGAAATAAGGTTTATGTTATACTTGTGTCATGGGGAAGATTATTTAATCAACTATGCATATCATATGACTCATGGAAAAATATGTCTGTCATAATATGCAAAGCGGTCATGTAATAAAGGTGTATATAACTCTCATGCTCATATGCATGATTATCAAGATTAATATAACATATTGTAATATTAATAGAGTATTTCAATCCATTATCATCTTATTAGATATTTTAGTTAATTATAGTAGATAATAAGTAAGGAAAATAGCAATTTAGGTTATATCATATGGAATTGAGTAGAAAGCAATACATAGGCCTCATATAGGGTAGGTTATCATAGATATATATGATTTTAAGTAGTGATGGAACATAAACAAGCACAATAAGAAGAAAGATAAGGGTTATTTTTGGTGAAATGATCGGCATGGGATGTTTCTAGTAGTGTTAATCAAACATTGAATCTAGTCACTTGTACCCAACATTTATCTCACAGTAAATATCTCATCATGGTATATGTGTTTCATATTATTAAAAGAGATAATAAATGTAAGATTTATGATAGTTAAGGGTAAAATACTATTATTGAGTAAAAATACCATGATAGACTTACTATAAATAGCATAGATATGCATAAGTTTAAATAGTAATCAAATATAAGTATAATTATTAAGATAATACCAAGTTAGGCTTGATTATGATATGAAAGGGGTATTTATATCAGTTTTAAGTAATCATATTATCAAATAATCCAGGAGCTATACCATACATAGATAGGTATTCCTAATAATAATGTAGAACCATATATGTATTCATACAACGAGGTGTCAAAAATCCCTTTTAAAAATGTAAGTTATGATTATTTAGACATTAAGGGAAACAATATGAATGAGATATGATAGTTTAATGTATGTCTAGCGGTTTGGTTAGGGTTTACCATATTTAGATGACTAAAGTAAGTAAGGTAAAACTCATCTCCCTGAGTCTTTGGAATGTCTCTCATGTTCAATGGTTGTGGTAGAATCTCATTACATTATATAATGTGTAATTGGGACTTCCATTTACTATGTAATATATAAGTTAAGACATAGATAAATGTTTCTTTTTTATTTGGATAAAATTAGTCAACTATATATACAACAAACATTTATCTCATGATGATTATATTCTTGAAGATTGGAACAAATACCAAGAGTATCTAATAATTTTTTTTATCAAAAATGTCAAAAGTATGTTCTAATAACATGCTAAAGTCAACCTTATAATTTCTCAAGTAATAACTCAAGATAAAAAGGTGAAGGAAAAGTTATATGACAGACATCATCAAATGATTCAATCTTTTAATGTAATAGATAAATCATCAAAAACAAGGACAAAGGTTTGATAAAGCTCATGTAATTTACTAGATAAGAGCCAATAACATGTATGAATAATCATATGAACATGGAATAGATGTATCTAATGAATATATGGAAACATTTTTCAAGTTTGCATTATCATAGAGATGAAGTTATGTCATAGGGATGGATGAACCATTATGAAGTAGGAAGATCAATCATTAGTGATTACATCTTAAGAGGTTATATTAACCAATCACCCATATATAGAGAAATGTATTAGTAAGCGCATATTTTATTGAATTTACTATGATAGATAATTCAACACACCAAACATATTACACAATTTTATAGTAAAATAATGTGAATACTTTTAATATGATAGATATAATTTCATAAAAGTTATCTTATATAAGTTAAATTGTATAATAATGTAATGAGATGGACACAACAAGGTATAAGATTACCCTCTAAAGTCACTTTGGAAAAATAAGTAAAAACCAAACTAGATAGCTATGTCAAATAGTTTGTATATGATAATGGATAACAATAAGTTCATGAGTACAACTCATACAAGTAACATCATAATGTGTCTCACACATTGATGTGACCTTAGATTATGTAGAGCCCTAATCAACACCAGTGGTGCTTGAAGCAACCTTATAATTGGATGATCTAAGGCAGAGGATAGTGTAGGGACAAAGGTATTCAAAGATATATTTCTATCATTATTCATAGTCCTCCTAAAATCATATCTATTACCAACATCATCATCGTGAGTCTTAACTTATTACGTTGTGGGAGTTGGTTGTACAATCTTTGTGGTGGTAAAAACTATTTGATCATATCTTAGGACAGTTTATTCATGATACTAATCTTGGATATAAACATCATGAACCATGGTGTCATCTATCATCTTATCATTGTCCATATGATGTATAGCTAGTGACTTAGGTCTATACTGAGTTTGTTTCTTTGTGCTACCTTGATGTGTGGAGAAGATAATGTCTTTTCAAGCACACATGGATTTGAATTCCTCCTCAATTAGTGAGATTCTATTCTCCATAGACATCTAATGGCTCTCTAGAATCTTGAGTCCTTGAATTATTATGTCTTGAAGTCCGTCAATGGTGTTTCTCCCTTGAGTGTTGGAATATTTAGTGAAGGTATATTAGGGTAGAGTAGTAACATGTGCCCCTTGAGCATTGGTCTCCCCTTAAGTTTCCTCTGCCTCATCTCTCTATGTTTGTTGTGGAGTTAGAGTAGGCTCACCCTAGTTCATATTCTGTCCATCCTCTAAAACTATTTACCCCATGTTAGATAATGTGGCAAAAAGCCTCTTTAGTAGTACTTTAGCATGCTCAATGACCTTAGTTAGCAAAGATGTATAGATGATATAAGTTGACTTGTGCAGATTAAATGAACCTATAAGTACACTTTTGAGTATGATTCTTGCTGCATTTGGAATTCATACCATGTGTTTCCTAATAATGTTTCCACCCTTTGAGATTTTAACCCTTTGACTATACTCTAGCATGAACTTAATCTGAAAAGAGTCTTAATATTCTATGAAATGATAATGTTAGTTGTACTCTCATGTCAAATCATAGAGTTAGATGCCTTTACTCACTTGGTTGTAAAGCATATGATGGGGTAGTATGAGGAAAAGTTACAACTCAACATAGTCGAGCGACATTTATACCCTATCAAGGCTACAGAAGTACTCCCAATAGAATTTTTTATTCACATCACAATCAACTTCATAATCAGTCGAGAAAAAGAATTAAAAAAATCCCTAGATTTGGTTGTATTCACTAGGGGACCATTAGAGTTTTCAACAACATAAAGTATCTCCTATTGACACCTGTCCCAATTTACACTTTCTACAGCTTATAGAAACCCACTAGTTCAAAGAAAAGAGAAACATATGACAATAAAAAATAAGAAATTGAGAGCAGAAGAGAAGAGATTCTATGAGAGAAGAGTGTCAGTGAACTATATTGAAACAGGGAGAAGAAAAAGAAGAAGAGATTAGGCTAGGGGTTTGATTACCATGATCTGCCCATTCTCTTCCGTTCTTCATCTTCATTATTTACTTTTGATTAGCTTGATGAAATTCAACATAAGCTAAGTTTCTCTTTTAGAGGTGGATTAATTGATCATTTTGCTCTAATCTATGACATTGTAGTTATGTATGGTTTATCCGATATTTCATTTTGTTGAGCATTCATTTTTTGATGTGTTGAATGTTGGCCGCATTAGGCACTCACATGAATTCTATATCAACTGTCATAGTGAACAGAACTGTGAGAGGGTTAGCACCAAAAGGTGATGTGGCCTTTCCATTAATCTTCCGAATCTCACTACTTGCCATGACCCATACACCGAGATGGAGATGGCCTGGGAGTATACTTTACCACCGAGTGATGTATGGTAAGTCTAGTAGAATTAATAATTTTTGAGCTTGATAGACTATGAACTATCATAGTTTTCATGCATCTGGTGATAAGTGAACTACCTCCCACAAATCTATCTTATCAATTTTCTTATTATCTATTTCATGTTGGTATTGATAAATTCCTAGTGCTCATCTACTTCATTGCACTTTTATTATTATTTCCACCACCCTACCGATATGTTGTAGTATAGTTTAATTTTGCAGTAAACTTAACTATAGTAATGTGCATTTCGCTGCATCCTTGAGGGAAAAATATTCACTCATCACTCTATTACTTGGATCAACTGATTATACTTGTACGATTGTGTTGCGTTACATTTATTTCATTACCCTATCAAGCATTGTTGACTAGAGCACACACAAAGGTTTTGGCATTGTTTTCGGGGACCCTGGTTTAGAAGAGCTACATATTAGAGGATAGATTACCATGGAATTCTTAGTATAGAAATAACATTAGAGTTTTATAATTTTTAGTTTTTTTTTGTAGGATTAACCCCTGTATGACTAAAACTGAACAGAGAACCCTCTTGCCAATTGATCTAGAAATTGAGTGTACCCTAAGGAGAAATCGTGTGGCCCAGCAAACTCATCAGCAACAATATCAAAGAGAGGAATTAACTTCATAAAATTCCAGCAACATAAGTCATTTAGGCTAATAGCAGCATGAGAATGGCAACAACAGACTTCTAGTGCCACAAAAAACTAGAGGGAAGGAATCCTAGTGATCTTAGCCCCTCAACCTAGCATGAACCCTATAGGAATGCAAGCTTAGCCATAAGTGATGATCGCAACTAAGCTATCAGAGATTATGCTATGCTAGTCTAAGACCACTTTAATGCTACCATAGCCCATCTAAAAATCCAATCTCCTCCTTTTTAACTTAAACCTATCATGTTCCACATGCTATAAACTATAGGGAAATTTAGTGATCAACCAACTAAAGACCCTGACCATTATCTTAGATCTTTTATGGAAGTAAGTGATACCTTCAAATTTTAAGGAGTTCCATAACCTCCCTACAACTTAATTTATTCCCTTATTCATTAAGAGATTGTGATAAGGAGTGGTTATATTCACTACCAACATGTTCAATTACCTTATGGGATGACCTAGTCCAAAAATTCCTCATGCACTATTTCCCTTCCATTAAAAATTCTAAACTCAAACATAGCATTGTAGTATTTTTTCAAGAAGATGACGAAACACTTCATGATGCATGGGAGTGGTTTAAGGAATTATTAAGGAAATGATTAAACCACAAAATCCCTCATTGGTTGCAAATATAGACATTCTACTATGGACTAAACCCTCAGACATGAAACTTAGTGGATGTATAAACTAATGGCTCTATGCTGAGAAAAACCTATGATCAAGCCTATGAGATCATTGAGACCATAGCTTGCAACAACCAACAGTGGGGTAGTGCCTGGAGCATCTATAAGGTGAAAGAAGCAGAAGCATTCAAAGTAGATGAAAAATATTAATAAATATTACTCCCACTAACTCGTAAGTATAGAGAGTAGAAGAAAACCCTACCACTTTAGTAGCTGTAGTATCCTTCATATATTATAGAGAAGGCCATCTGTTCAAGCAATGTATATAAAATCTAGTGTTAGTAAATTATGTTGGAAACTAGGCCAGACGCTCAAAACAATAGTATGGAAATAATTAAAATCCGTCATGGAGATAGCATCCTAAATTATTATGGTCTAACCAAAGTAATGCTCAAAACCCGACCAACTAGTACAACCAACAATGTTACTACCAACCTCAACCTCAACACTCTCAGCAACCACAACCTCACGAACCTTCTCCCTAATAGAATAACTCCAACTCTCTAGAAAATCTTCTCAAGGAGTATATGGCAAAACTAATGTAGCAATCCAGAGCAATACAACCTCCCTATATACACTAGAAACCCAAATGGGGTAGCTAGCTACAACCCTGAGTAGAGGGCCCCAGGGCACTTTACACAGGGACACTAAAAAACCAAGAAGAGATGGTAAGGAGTAGTGTAAAGGCATCTCTCTCAAATCAGGCAAAGAAATTGAGTCCCCAAACAACAAGTCATGACTATGGAAGAACACTACCTTAACAAACAAACAAATGGCATGGAACCTATGGACAGACAGTCAATCTGTGCACCATCACAATAACAAACTAGTCCTATAAAAATTTCAGACGCAGAAAACACTCCATTTCTTAAGCCACAAAAGAGCATTGAGCCATCATTGACCATCATTCCTAAAACCTTTATGCCATAACCACCTTTCCCTTAGTGTCTTAAACAATAACAGTAGGATAAATAGTTTGAGAAGTTCATTGAGATTCTATGACCTATGCATATCAACATTCTATTGGTAGAAGCACTCCAATGGATGTCAGATTATGCAAAGTTTCTCAAGGAAATCTTGGCATGGAAAAGAAGATTGTTTAAATATGAGATGGTGGCAATGATCGAAGGGTGTAGTTTGATTTTTCAATAGAAATTTCCTAGAAAATTAGAAGATAGTGGCAGTTTCACCATAACATGTTCCATAGGATATAAGTATTACGGTAAGGCCTTTTGTGACCTTAGTGCTAGTATTAATCTTATTCCTATTTCCATTTTCAGGAATTTAGGCATCAATGAAGCAAGACCTAGCATTGTAACTTATTAATTAACTAACTGATTATATGTTTACTCTGAAGGAAAGATTGAAGATGTGTTAGTAACGGTAGACCAATTCATTTTTTCAGTAGATTTCATTTTCCATGACCATGAAATAGATAAGGAGGTTCCTATCATTTTGGGTAGGCCTTTCTTAGCTACTTGTAAGACCCTAATAGATGTGAAAAAAGGGGAACTAACAATGAGTGTTAATGAGGAGCAAATAACTTGTAATGTTTTTAACTCAATGAAACTATCGGAAGAGGACCTAGATGAATGTTCACAAATTGATAGTGTTGAGTTGGCTATCTTTGATGAGTTTGGTATAAGTACACCTGATGAGCCAGGGTGCAACAACACCTTAGGAACCTCTTGGCCTAAATAATAGGGATGTGTAGCCTGTCAAGCCATTAATTGAAGAGTCTCCCAAGCTAGACCTCAAACCCTTACTAAATCACTTAAAGTATGTATATTTAGGTATGGAAGACACTCTGCCTATTATTATCTCATCTACCTTACCAGAATCTTACCTGAAACAGTTGGTTAGCTTGCTCATGAAGTAGAAAAAGGCAATAGGATGGACCATGGCAGTTATCTAGGGAATCAACCCAACATTATGCATGCACAAGATTCTACTAGAAGACCCCTCAAGTTCATCTATCGAGTAGCAAAGAAGGCTCAACCCATCAATGGAAGAGATAGTAAAAAAAGGAAAACATCAAATGGCTCAATTTATCAATCATCTACCCTATATTTGATAGAAATTGGGTAAGCCCTATCCAATGTGTCCCAAAAAAAGGAGGTATGCATGTTATTAAAAAATCTAAAAATAAATTAATTCTAATTGAGATGGTCATAGAGTGGCATATTTGCATAGACTATAGGAAACTCATAAAGGCCACCCAAAAAGACCATTTTCCAATTATCTTTATTGATCAAATTCTTGAAAGATTAGCAGGGAGATAATTTTATTACTTCTTAAATGGATACTCAGGTTACAACCAACTAGCCATTGCATAGGAAGATCAACATAAAACCACATTCACATGCCCTTATGGCACATTTGCCTTTCGTTGAATGCCCTTTAGCCATTGTAATACCACTACAACTTTTCAATGGTGCATGATTCCCATATTCATGGACATGGTAGAATTGACTATAAACATTTTTATGGACAATTTCTCTATTTTTGGTGATAGCTTTGATGATTGCCTGACAAATCTAGAGAGAGTTTTGATAAGGTGTGAATAGACCAATTTAGTCCTCAATTGTGAAAAATGTCATTTTCAGGTTCAAAAGGGAGTTATTTTAGGAGATAGGGTCTCTCCCAAAGGATTAGAGGTTGATAGAGTAAAAATTAAGGTTATCGAAAAACTACCCCTTCCTACTATTATCAAAGGTGTGCGAAGTTTTTAGGAAATAAAGAATTTTACCGAAGATTTGTCAAGGATTTCTCAAAAATATCTAAACCCCTTTGTCTGTTGTTAGAACAAAATAGAAAATTTGAGTTTGAAAAATTTTTGTAGGAAGCATTTGAGAAAATCAAGTTAGAACTCACCAAAGCCCCTATTTTCATAGGACCTGATTGGACCTTACCCTTTGAACTTATGTGTGATGTAAGTGATTATTCTATAGGAGTTATCCTAGGACAGCGGAAGAAAAAGGTCATTCATAGCATTTACTATGCTAATAAGACACATATTGAGGCTCAATGAAACTACATGGATACAAAGAAAGAAATACTAGCAGTTGTGTTTACATTTGATAAATTTCAATCTTACCTCCTTGGAGCTAAAGTGATTATTTATACTGACCATGCTGCTATTCAATTCTTGCTTGCTAAAAAAGATGTCAAACCTAGTTTACTACAATGGATCCTACTTTTACAGGAGTTTGATGTAAAAATTAAGGATCAATAGGGTAAAGATAATCAAATTGCAGAACATCTATCAAGATTGGAAGGATACACTAATGCAGTGTTTGGATTGGGGTGAATGGAGGTTAATGGAGGTGAATCAATTGATTCACCCCGTTTGGGTATCTTATTAATAATATTACCTAGGTGAATCGAGGTTAAAGTTTTACCTCCATTCACCTCGATTAACCTCGTTTTTATTAACCTCCAATTTTGGGGGTAACCGAGGTGAAGGTGAAAGAATAAGTAAATTTTTGACTTAATAGGACCAAAATACCCCTCAATAGGACTTATTTGTTTAACACAAGGATATAAATGTTATTTATTTTATTTTTTTAATCTTTATTTACCTTAATTTAAACAGAATTTTTAAAACATTCACCCAGGTTAGGTTAATACCATCCAAACAACATTTTAAAATATTCACCCCGATTCACCTCCGTTCCCTTCACCTAGGTTAATTTTAAATTTTTACCCTCACCTCGATTCACCTCAATCCAAACGGAGCCTAAAGAGCATAAACAAGTTTGGATTGAGGAAACCTTCCCCGATGAACAACTCCTAAATTTTAGATAGGTTCAACCACCTTGGTATGCAGATGTTACTAACTATTTGGCATGTAAAGTACACCCCCCTAAAAAATCTCATCAAAAACTAAATAAATTCTTTCATAACATCAAATATTACTATTGGGAAGAGCCATTCTTGTTTCTACGATGCTCATCTTGGTTGATGAGAAGATGTGTGGGTGAAGAGGAGGTAAAGGAGATTTTGGCCACCTACCATCATACAACCTACAAAAGTCATTTTGGAGGGATAGGCATAGTGACAATGGTTCTTCAAAATGGGTTTTATTAGCCCACCATATTCAAGGATGCCAGAGTTAAGGTCTAAAATTGTGAGCAATTCCAATGACCTAGGAACATATCATAAAAAAAATGAAATGCCTCAAATGGATATATTGGAGGTAGAGTTAATTGATGTTTGGGGTATTAAATTCATGGGCCCATTCTTATCCTCCTTTGACAATGAATATATTCTAGTAGCAGTGGTTTATGTATCTAAATGGATAGAAGCTGCTGCACTACTAAAAAATGATGTTAGGGTAGCAACCTGTTTACTCTAAAAGATTATTTTCACAATATTTAGGGATCTTAGGGTAATCATTAGTGAAGGTGGTACTTATTTTTGTAATAAGTTGTTCAACCAAATTTTATAAAATTATGGGGTTTATCATAGAGTAGCCACATCTTATCAAGTGGCCAAGGAAAACTTTCTATTAGGGAAATTTAGAGAATGTTGGAGAAAGTGGTCAACCCTACTAGAAAAGACTGGTCTGCCATGTTAGACGATGCACTTTAGGCATATAAGATGACCTTTAAGGCATCCTTGGGCATTTCACCTTATAAGATTGTAATTGGAAAGGCTTGTCACCTACCTATTGATTTAGAACACAAATCATATTGGGCTCTTAAGGCACAACTTCAATCTATCCACTGAAGAAGAGACGCACGCTAGTTACACCTAAATGAACTAGTGTAGTTGCCGAATGCTTCATATGATAGTGCATGGTTGTACAAAGAAATGACCAAAAGGTTTCACAACTAACATGTTAAAGCAAAAGAGCTTTATTTGAGGAAATTGTTTTTGCTCTACAACTCTCATTTAAAATTTTTCCTAGGGAAATTACAATCAAGATGGTCTGGACACTTCAAAGTGGTAAAGGTTTACCCCTTTGGATCTATGGATTTAAAAGATCAGAAAACTAAAGAGACTTTTAAAGTCAACAACCCCTGAGTAAAATCATAATGAGCATAAAATTTCAACAAGGAATGCCAAACACTTTCCTTACAAAATTCATAGACTTGAAACAAGTTGTTAGGCTGAGCACATTAAACCAAGCAATCTTAGGAGGCAAATAATTTTTCATCTCCTTTCTTTTATATTTTATTCCTTGTATGTTTTATACGATTTCTCTCCTATATATTCAATTTTCTCCATATCAACCATACCCTAACAATGCAGTTATTTTCTTTCTAGGAAGTTTAATAGGTGAAAGTGTTGGGTAAGAAGCATGAACCACGTGGCAAATGATGAAATTCTTGAGCAGTTGTTTCTTTAGATGGACGATGATCCTTTGTAACTTTTGTTAGATGGCAGCTCATTATGAAGGTACGTTCTTGAATCCCCCTCTGAAGTATATCACAATTCGTTCTTATTCCCTATAGCTTTTAAAAGCTATCACCCCCTTCATTCTCGTATCATCCTCTCCATAATCCCAATTCTGCCATTTCTATAAGTCATCCACATCCCTCACCAATACATTCCCCTCCTTCCTTCTAATAATGTCAAAAAAAGCTATGCACGGCCTTTCCCTACAAGAAGGGAACAATATTGATGACCATCTTACTGAGCCACTCTAGTAGCCCATTTCATCCCCTTCAGCCAAACCTACTAAAATTGCCCTTATCACCACAACAAAAGAGCCTACTCCCTTATGTGCATCCAATCCCATTTCCTCCTCTCTTTATGTTTCTAATCCCACTATGAATAAACAAACCACCCTATCAGCTACCAAAGCTGCTGCTAAAAACCTTCAACCTTCGAAGAAACCTGCATATGAGAAAAAACTACCAGCCCCTTCTTCCTCTTCCAACGAATTTTTATCCACGAAAGATGGTGAGGAAATCCATTCATCCACTCCTCCAACAAAGTTCCCAAAACTAATCTCTAACTCCTTGATTGTTTTCCACTATGACCGTGTTTAGTAGTGTTTCAAATCTCTTTCCACTCGAGAGTTCTATTTTGATTGTGGTTTTACACTCCATGAAATCCCCCAATATCTTGTTAACCCAATCAACCGGTACCACCTGGGCACCTTTGTCAGCATGCAAAGGAGTTTTCTCCTTTGGTAATGCTTGAATTTTTCAGTAATTTGGATATAAAAAGGAAAACAAAAATTATTTTTGTGCCAGGAATGTTAGTATCCTATCTATCCACTACCATCAACAGTATATATGGCCTCCCTTCATTTGACATTGACGAGTATTCTGAGTTATTGGACAACCTTACCAATGAATTGGTGGTAGAAATCCTTCCACACTCATAAAGGTGAGGACAAAGTGGAGAGTTACCACAAGTGGTACTCACCATTATGAACGCCCACAAATGCTCCCCCAGGTGAAAGTTTGGTATCACTTCCTTCAAAATCTCCTGTTGTCCCCTACACATGAATATTCCATCTCCTTTGATTGAGTGGTTATACTCTACTATGTCGTCATGGGAAAATTCTTAGACATTGGTTGCATCATCAAGGACCAGTTGGAGTTGGTGGCCATAAAGTTGTAAGGTCCTATTTCTACCTAGCCTTAGTCACTGGAATGTGTGCTTGTCAGAATTTCCCCTCGTGTCCAACGAAGAAAAAGTTTCTTTCCCCCATTCAATTTTTTAGGTTACGATTAATCATTTCTTTAACTCACCCGATGTAGATCTAAAAGCCAAAATGCCACCTCTAGCTCTAGAACGTAATCATATAGGTTTGGATCCACTCTTGCATGTAGTAAGGAAGGCTATGGAAATCCTAATGAAAGGCAAGAGGAGGTCATTACAAGGTTGGTAGAAGTAGGTCTTGTAGCCATACCTAAGGTTGACCCTAAGACATTCAAATGGTATGGTGTAGTAACTAGTCATGTGCTGATCAAGACAACAGTTGGTAGCCCTACCAATAGTCCATTCCTACCACAAGGTTGGCCTTAGAGAATTCTCCATCAAAATCTGCTTAAAGATTTTCATGGCAATGGACGAGCTGGTTTTTAAAGCCTATTTTTATTTTGGAGTTGATATTATTTATAGCCACTTGGCCCTTTTGTTTCTTTTTCTCCCAACCTATCGACCCTGACAGTGAGGACACTATCAAACATTGTCTAGGGGAGGGTATATCCTTATTTCTTTTATCTTATAATTTTATCCCAATAATATTTTATCCTTAATGTAGTAGTAAGATGTGTTTCCTAATGTTCTTTTTCTTCTATATAGTTCTTTTTGTTTTATATTTTCATATGACTACTATGACCAATTTAGTAAACAAGGTAGCTTTGTCACTCACATTGCTTAACTAAGTGTTGAATGGAGGAATCAGCCCTCACCTAATTACTTGTGCATATTGTTGAGTATGTCACATTTAATAGTAAAAACATGTTTTGAACCAAATACCTTGATTGCAGAATATTCAAGCTAATTTAGTGAGGTTTTATGAAATATGTTGACCTTCAAGGTAAAATTGTTTTTAAAAACTATTTTTGTTGGATAGCATACGTCGAAACTTGTTAAAACTATCATCATTCAAACATTATGAACATAAAGAACTCGAGATTATCTCCATGGCACTTTTATTAGACCCAACATATAGGTGAAATATCATATAATTAATGCATTCTTAATAGAAAGTGTAGGAACCCTACAATTAACTATCTTACATGAGTGGTATTAAATAAGTTTGGGTGAAACAACCATGATAAATAAAAATATAGCTATTAATGAGAAAAAGACATAATAATGATAGTAGAATAGGGAGCTTCAATGCCCACAAGACCTAGTAACCAGGGGAACCTAAATGAGAACCACGTGTGCACTTACATCAAAGAGTGTAGTAGGGTGGCAAGCTTACTTGAACACTTTTGGAATAGGAGTTAGGGTGGAGTAATTGGGGGTACTTGTCTAAGAACTAGATGTACAATCACGTTAAAATATCCTGATAGCCTGAGGGAGCCCTATTTCTACATCATATTTAAAAAACCCTTAAACTTTGTACTAATCTACAAGATAGATAAACCAACTAATGTAATCTAGAGTAGAATTTATAGTTGCACAACTCACTTGAGGATCCTCTAAGGTTTAATAGGGTGACATGAAGATAAATCCGAATGATTTCCTTCCACACATGCACATTGCTGACCCTTTTAGCATATTTCATATATATGAGGGTAAGTTTCAAGTTTGTAAGCTTTTTGTGTCAACAGGATCGAGGGCTAAGAATTACTTCATTATTTTTATGTAAAAAATATTTATGGGAATCTCATTATTTCTATCATAAATTTTCTTGGGGCAAGCAACAACTTAAGTTTGGGGGAGTTGATTTGAGTTAACTTGTATTGATTTGAGGACCCTATGAGTATACCTTTTTTATGATTCTTAAAGCATTTGGAAGTCGTAGGGTGCGTTTCTTAAAAACTTTTCCACCCTTTGAGCTTTCACAATAATTGTATGAACATAATCTAAAAATAGTCTAAATATCCCATGAAATGATAATATTTCTTGTACTCTCATGTCAAATTACAAACTTAGATGCTTTTACTCACTCGGTTGCAAAGCATGTGTAGGGGCAATATGAGGAGAAGTAACAACTCAGCAGAGTCGAGCAACATTTGTACCCTACCAAGAATATAAAAATACTCCCAATAAAATATGTTATCCACATCATAATCAACTTCATACTTAGCCAACAAAAAGAATAACAAAATCCCTAGATTTAATTATATTCACCACAAGAACATTGGAGGTTGTAACCACTTCAGTTAACATTTTTCCTATTTTCCACCTTTTGTAGCTTATAAATACCCAATGGTTTAAAGCAATAAGGAAATAGAGGAGAATTGAAATTAGAAATCACGAGTGGAAGAGAAGAAATTATAAGGGTGAAGAGTGCTATCGAGGTACATTGAGTGACAGAGAAGAAGAAGAGATTAGGCTATATAGGAGTTGGATTAATGTGATCTACCCATTCCCTTCCTTTATTCATCTTCATTATTTACTTTTGATTGGCTTGATGAAATTTAGCATCAGCTAATTTTCTCCATTGGGGGTGGATCAATTGATCCGTTTGTTGTAATATACAACTTTGTAGTTATGTTTGGTTTATCTGATATTTTATTTAATTGAGAATTCATTTATGGATGTGTTGAATATTGGACGCATTAAGCACTCGAATGAATTTATTATCAACTATCATAGTAAACAGAATTGATGATGGTGAATGGTGATAGGGTTAGGACCAAAATTTGATGGGGCCTTACCATTAATCCTCTAAAGCACACTACGTGACATAGCAATAGCCCATGCATCGTGATGGATACAGCCTGAGAGTATACTTCACCAGTGAGTGAAGTCCAATGAGTTTAGGTAAATTAATATCTTCTAAGCTTGACAGGCTTTGAATTGTTTTATGTTGCATACATTTAGTGATAAGTGATCTTCCTCCTATGACTCTATATTTTCTATTTTCTTCTTAACTATTTCATGTTGGTATTGACGAACTCCTAGTGCTCATTTACGTCATCGAAATTTTATTATTATTTCTGCCACCCTACCAATATTTTGTAGAATAGTTTAATACTACAGTAAACTTAACTCTAATAGTGTGCATTTCACTAGATTGTTGAGGGAATGATATTCACTCATCACTCTATTACTTGGATCAATTGTGTACACATATAAGATTGTGTTGTGTTGCATTTATTTCATTACCCTATCAAGCATTATTGACCCGAGCACACATAATCAAACAAGGCTTGTCTTAGAGTGGTGAATGATTTGAATCATGTGCTCTAGGATATCTTGATGAAAATATATTTGTCACTAACCCAAAAGTGTATCTAAGTCATACAAATCCATAGTCATCAAGTGAGCTCTTGATTTGCCCTAAGGAAACATAATGGGACATAAAAAGCAATAATGTATCTAGGGCTGTAAATGCACTGAGTCAGTTCGGTATTCATCTCAACTAGGCTTGTTAAAGCTCAGTTTGGCTCATTTTTTTAATTAAATGAGCCAAGCCCAATCCTAGGGGAATTCAGCTTGGATCATCTCATTTACAACTCTAGATGTATGCTTTTTTCTATAGGAAATGGTGATGATCTTTCCTTGTTTACCATGCTAATCCCCAACAAAGTGCTTTTGCTACAACTATGCATGGATCTCATTGATTCAAATGTCTGTCAACCATTACTCATAGGTAGTCCTAGCATTTACCATGGGATTACCAAGAATCTTAGTAATCTAACCTCATTTAAGTGTATTTCAACCCTTGTAACATATGATGTGATAGCTAGGGTGTTTAATCTATGGTTAGGTTATTGTAGGAAATTTTGACAAATTCAAGATAATGAGCAATTTGAAGAATGAGCAAGAGAAGTTTGTGAATGTCATGTAGATGTTGAATAATAGATAAATGAAATTTATTGGAACATTCATCTACATTAATGTAATAGTAATAGACATGTTTTTGGTTCTTGAAACCACAAAGCCACGTTTGTTGCTTTAGCATATTAGGAAAGAACTGGTGATTAAAGACTAACTCCTTAGTGAGATAGATAAGTTATGCATGAGGACCAATTAGATTTAGAGGAGGAGGTTCATGTTGACATTGAGTTTCCTCCTCATTTGGAGGTGGAGCATGAAGATTAGGTTCACTTATTTGAACATTTTCCTTATGACTTTTGGTAGGAGGTCTAGTGGGCTTTGCATATTTTTTAGGTACCATAGCTAGGGATAAAAAAAATTCCATGGGTTTGGGGGCCTGTCAGGGATTCCCCGTTTGGGTTCGGGTTTGAAAAGATAATTTGGGAATCGGGTTCGGGTTCGGGGAATCTTAATGGGAATTATTTCAAGGACGGGTTTGGGGTCCCCATCCTTGAACCCACCCCAAAGAAAATTATATATTTTTTTTATATAATTATATATATATGTATAATATATAATTTTTTTTATAAAATATATATTAAAAGTATAATATAAAAAAATAGGTTAAGGATCGGGGATGGGATCCGAGATCTAGTATAAAGTCAAGTTTTGGGGATCGAGTTAGGTTTTAAGGATGGGCAATAAATGGGGGATGGGAAATAGATCAGGGATCGGGTCATGTATGAGGATTTGATCCCCATGAGGATCGAGTCGCGGAATCCCTGATAAAAATTTAGGGATCAAGTCAGGTTCGGGGATTATTTTCTTTATTGAGTTCGGGGATGGGGATGGGGTCCCCGTCCCCAACCCACCCCGTTGCCATCCCTAATAATAGCTATCAAAAAAATAAGGGAAAAGTTAAGAAGAACTAGAGTTAAAGACCTTGGGTTTACAAGGTTTTAAGGTTACGGGTAATAACGTAACTTAGGTTAGATGTGCTATACAACAAAAGGTAGTTAAATATGCCAAAGAACATAAAATTAGGTAAGAGAAAAGAAAATAAAACATGATAAATGACTTAAATTCAGACCCCCATACCACACACACATGTAGGAATGCTGAGTTAAGAAATGAAAAAGAGATTAGTGAATAAGGGTCTGATAGCACTTAAAATAAGCTAAGAAAAATCAAGGATTATATTTTATCAACTAATTAAGCATAATGACCTATAATTTATCCTAGAAGGAGATTAGGAATCAAGCACATACCCTTTTTATTCGAGCACCAAATATGTTCTTTTTTTGCACAAAATAGCTCTGTAGATCTATTATTCAAGTCCTAATTACAAAAATTAGGCTTAATTTAGTGATTTTGGTGAATATATGATGGAGAATCTAAGAGAGAGGATAGAGTAGAGGTAAAGGAGTTCAATGGTAATCAAATGAGGATAAATAGATTTCAAGGGATTTTCTTTATGTAAAACAAGCAATTTATATCTAAGTCGTATATGTTAATCTATTTGTCTAGCTAGTTGATAGGTAATTCACTAGTTGCAAACTTATAAAATATAATTTAATCAACTAAAATTAAGCGTATTAATGGGGAAATTAATTACAATAACTAATTTACAAAAAAAAAATCAATCATTAGCTCCATATCATATGTATTCATGAAAACATGATTTAACATCAAAATAAAAACTATGAAAGGGCATATCAAAAAATAAAGCTCGCTTAATTGCCCATTAAATTTAAAGAATCTCATTCAAATAGATAGAGACACATATTATCACAAATTTAATTAGGTCAAATATATGTTGTCATACTAGATCAATTAAATCATGTTTGAAAAATAAAATCTAGTAGATAATAATATGTAATTATGGATTATATTATCATTTTGTAAATAGATCAACATTAAATTATGCATCTTCTATACTATTTTATTCTTAGTTGCAAATCGAGAAGGAATGAATGACTTGGTATAAGAAATTCTTGTGCACATACATTTCCAATGTGTTAAGTGGTAAATAAATGAGCTTCCATTTGCAATCAAATGTGTGATCCTTTTCTTCTTCTTGAGTCCTACAAAGATTATCAAGTATATGATTTTGGTACCCAATTTGTTTGGGACCAAAGGGATTAGTTTGTAAGGATTTATAAACATATATTGAGTACTTTGGAATCCAAATCCTTTTCATCCAAGACACTCTATAATTCTTTATATAGCCATAGCAGTTAAGATTTCTAGTATGTCAAAATGAGAAGAAGCACTCAAAAAATATATATTTCTTCCTAGATAAGTTTCTTTTACAAGAAATCAACTAGGTTTCATAAATTTTCTCTTTGATAGAAAATACACATTTATGGTTGGAAATAGGATTTTCCACACAATATTCATTTATGAAAAAAAGAGCAATCTCAAGCAGACCTTCATTTTATGCATGATTGATCAATTAAAGTTCATTAATACTTTCTTCATTCATAATAAACTCAAGTCTAAGATTGTCATTTTTGGAACCAAACTCCTCAATTTTTATTTTGACAATTTATGCATAGAATACTATTTTTAAAGCATATTATCCAAGCCAAGATGTTTACTCAACATTTTATGACACTGAATTGAAATAATATCAACAATTGATAACTCATTTTTTACGATATCATGAAATCCTCATTGTCTTGGATACCTCATTGTTGTGAATAGTTACTTCAAATTCATATGGCATCATGAAAAACAATTCAAGGTCATCTTCTTATTTCTTTTGCTCAGTAAGAGCACTTGAACATTATCCTAAAACCCCTGAGTAGTACCACACTCATGAATGTACTTATATTCACCTTCAACTAGGACATAATGAAAGATTACAATAGATTTTGAATTGAGAGTGATTCTTTTTCTTTCATTATTCATCCATTCTTCCTTTAACTTTTGAAGTTTAATAGGAGCATGTTGGATGATATACCATAGTTCTTTATCATGTTCATTGAGGAACGTCTACATCTTTATTATTCGTAAGCCAAAAAATTTACCATTAAATAGTGGAGGCATTGAAGATGCTAATTCTTTACATATGAGGATGTATATACCTTGATGATCTTAAGCTTTTAATTCTTTGATCATTTTGAGGAATATTCAAGACCATACACCAATTGTAAAAATATATAGATTTTCTAAATGGGGGTGAATAGAGTATTGAACAATACTAATGGATAATTAAAAATATTAAACACATGATTTATAGTGATTCAACAACTTCAATGTTCCTCTACATCCACTACAAAAAATTACCATTTTTTTATTTGAAATCTTTCTTGTTTTTTATTTGATAATGATCACTCTTTTATGTTTATGGGCAATTCCAATGACCTCTCTTAGAGATGATTTATGCCTTAGTGTAGTTACCCTCTTTTAGGTTTATGAGGTTACTAACTCCATGACCTCTTCCAAGGATACTAGACACACAATCTCTTGATAATGAACTTTTTAGAGTTTTTTTTTTCTAAAAATGAATACTTACATATACACATATGAAATTTTATTATATTATATGAAGTATGTAAATAAGATAGATGAAAAAGATTCATAATAGTAAAGATCAATCTAGCTAACTACAAAAATGTTAAGCACATTTAATTTTCTTAATAAAAAGGATATGAAAATGTTGTCGAGAAAGTTGGTGGTGATTGATTGGTAAAGAGCTAGTAGATGATATTGAGCAATTAGTCATTTTAATGATTAGTTCTCTCTTTAAGGAAGAGTATTTTTGCTTCCTAGGTTGATGTAATCAATCAAATGTATTCCTTTACCGTCAAGCTCATTCATATCTATGGGTGTTATACTATAAGGTGCCTTGGATATAGGCTCCACCCTTGGTAACAAATTGATAGTTAACTCAACATACCGAACTTGTGTTATGCACAAAATCTCATCACCAAACACATCTAGATACTCTAAAATTACCAGAATTTTCTCTAGGAGCATCTTGTTAGTGTCAACACCTATAACACCACATTAGAAAAATAGATACCCTTTCCATATTAGGGTATTAAGAATTATAGCTGACACAACCTTCATAGAGGGGTTATGCTTGCATATCTAATAAGAGACCCTAGTACCCTTCAATCTTCAAAGAACCTAATGATCATGTACACAATATATTTATACTCAATATTTCCCCAACATGTCCATCCCAGCAATCATATCAAAGTTATGTAACTTGAGATGTATGAGGTCTATGAGGAACTTTACCCCACTAACAACTAAAGTTACAACTCTATAGAACCTAAAGCACACAATCCTACCCCCTAAACAAAACACAAAAGAAATTGAAGGACTATTATAGGGAGATAAGGAAGATCTAGCAACAAATGTCGATGCCACAATAGAATGGGATGCACAAAAAAAAAAGCACAATTGCCAACAAGGAATAAATAGTAAGAATATTGATAAGCAAATAAACCGCATGCTTTCTAACTATATTTAGGCACCCACTTAACGGAACTCTAGAAAAATTTTCTAATCCTTGATTTGGCCATAAGGTATGGGGTTTCTAACCCCTTAACTAACTAGAATAACCAAAAACATTAGCTAATGACAAAAGAACTCTCAAAGCTTATTTTTGCTACTAAATTCATCTATTACTATGAGCCTATGATTGGAACTTCTAAACACTATTGCCTCCTATATGGCCCTCAAAATACTTGGGCCACAATAGAGTGCAATCATGGCCAATCACCTTGTTTCTCGAGCAATCCACCCCTAGGTGGTTTGCCCTACAACGCTTGTAATGGTAGCATATCTTCTTAAAATGGTCTCCAGAATAACCTCCAATTTAGGGATACTAAACCCATAGAACTACCATGCATAAGTAGTACTCCGCCTCCAAAATGCTCATTTCTCCCTTCATTAGGGCATTAGCAACCCTCAAACTAACTTTTTCCCTCTTAACGGTCATCCTTGTCTAAATAACCTAAGAAATCTCCAAGGCCTACTTGTACATACTAACCATGTCTAGTGGGGTAACACTAATTAACACCTCTTGATATTCAATCCCTAGGCCCAACTTAAAATGATGAACATGCATTGCTTTGCTGGCCACCACCTTCAAAGAAAACTAGACCAAGTCCATGAACCTAATATATTGCTCCTCTTCTATTATACTCTCTTGCCATAGTGCTATAAACTCATTATACTTTTTATACTGAGGTAAGCATGGTAGAATCTTTTAAAAAGCACCTCAAGGAAGGGTCCCCAAGAGGAAGGTTATCCACCTTTATACGGAATGCTCCTCTACCCTGTTTCAACTTGATCGGTCAAATAATATATATCCATGACATGTCTTCTATTTACTAGGGAACCATAAGTAGTGAAAGTCTTATCTATATCCCCAATCCACCTTTCCATGACGTCAAGGTCTTCATGACCCTCAAATATTGGTGGATGGTGGTTCCCGACCCTCCTAAGTTAATCCTTTGGATTTTATGCGGGTACTAAAGGCATTCGTGGAACCCAAATCTGGCACTCCACATAAGCACTAATAGTCTCCATGAACGACTTGATGTACTCAAAACAAAAATTACTAGCCATTAATTGTGAAAAAAACTATAGTCAATTATAATGAAATGGAGGACTAAGGCCCACACAAAAATAAAATAGCACATAATGCTTATAATATTTCCAACACATACCCAAACTCATTGTTGTTCTCAAGCTATTATGGCTTAGAAAACACTTTGGGGGTTTCAAAAGCAAAACACTTGTAGGGAATCAGCTCAAAACATTTAAAAAGTTAATGAATTTTAAAATAAAGCTATGATATCTGCCTATAACATCCCCATCTTTTACTATCAAAATAATTTATTTATTTTTTATAATTTTTTTGCAATAGAAGAAATATGTAAAGAAAAACTAAAAAAAATGGCGTATTACCGCTACACCTAATGTTAGATAAACGTCTCGTTGTTCTTCCTATGTTAGACATAAGGTTGAATATCTAATCAAACAAACATAGGAAACATAGTGCACAAAATAAATAACATAAAAAATTATAAGATTTAGGGTTTACAAAGCCAAGAACATATCGAGTCCAAAACAAATTGAAATATATAAAGAGAATGTTCACTAAGATATAGCAAAATAGAAAGTGTTAATATCTATAAAGAACTAACAAAACATGACAACCACCAGAATGTCCCTAATCATTTTCCTAATGTGCCACACTTAAAGTGGCCAGTAATCGGCCACCCTTAACTACCTACACAAAGTCCTCTTTTTGTTGGATAGGTAACCAATTAAATGGGCATGTTCATATGCTATATACAGAGTAGGCGAAGTTACCTAACCATGGGAGTTCATGATGGGTGCCTGGTTATAATATATATACAAGTCATGATAGCACACACTCTTATGATTATACATTTATAAGAAAATTCACATGCTCTACTACCATAATATTCTCAACATGGTACCTTACAAACTAGTATGGAAGAAGATGACATCATGATTAATAATAGACATAGAATTAATGGAAATATCATTATTCTTACCAATTGTAGGAAATTTGGGTTCCATCATGCTTACCAATTAATATAAGAATCACTGATAGCATCAAATGATCATGTAAGGTGACATAGTAATGATGTAAGTTATTGAGTTAACTTTAAGGTCCATTCCATTTAATTAGTCATGAGTCTCAGATGAAATGTTATATGAGCCTCTATTTATTTTTAATGAGCAATGGGATGGATTATCCCCCATGGTCTCTCAACACCCATGGAAGTCAAACCAATAACCAAAGGACATAAGCCCAATTGTAGCCAAAGAAAACCAGTAATGGACATAAAGTTCAATTGAAGGTAAATAAACCCACCTAAAGGCAAATATAATAAATTCCTAAAGGCAGATTAAGCCCTAATAACTAATCTAGGATCAGATAATCTAGTCCCTTATAAAAGTTCATGATCTTCTACTTAAGTGATTAGTGTCTTATTTACCAAATCATATGCCAAGAAAGGTCTATAGAGCGTACCAAGTCAACAATGAACACTTAATTTTTCTAAGTTATACATCATAACCCATTAAGAGCACTTAGTGATGATAACATCAACACTTAACCAATTTTATCCATCAATTAAATGAATTAGTTCTTACTAAATAATGGATGTCCATGATCTAATAATTATATCATGACATAATATCAAGTCCAAAATTCTTAAAAGGTTAAAAATATTAGAGAAAGCATTTTAAGTTAATTTTATCATTCAGTTTTATAAAACAGATGATTGATTTAGCTTTTCCAAACTCTATCTTCCCTTCAAAACTAATGATTGATTTGCTTAATTGATCAATTGTTATAAAGACTAATTGATCAAATTGGCTAAACCAACGGATGGGTTCAAGCCAAAATCAAACCACGCAATAACATAGGCAAACCAGATGATGGGTTAGACTATTCGTTTGACTCTTATATATAGAAGATAATTGGTTTGTATAAAACAACCTCCACATGCAATTCTATATGCAAATTTAGACCTCCAATCTCAACCATATCACATGCGCAAATAATATTAATCATGATGCATTTCCAATTAATCATCAAATTATATGCATAAGCTTATATTTTCCCTAAAATAACAAAACTCAAGGCACAATTCATAGTAAGCACTACTACCATCATTCATGTTCACATATGAAAACTAAAATTTGAAAACCTACATTAATGCACATGCTCAGTTACTCCACTCCACAAGGTAAGAATAATTACTTCACATGAAGCTTAGCCAAAAATCACACCAAATAGGAAAAACCATAGATAAATTTTTTCAATCCTTAGACATCAAAAAAAAAAGAGAGATTAAAACTCGGTACAACCTCCTTAAAAATCATTAAAATATAAGCATAATAGGAGGTTAGGATATTAAAAAAAACTCAACCTCTACCAAATAAGAACACCAATGAAGGGATTTATGTTCTCAATATTTTCCTAAATCTAACTTTGTCTTGCTTCAGAGTAAAATATGATAGAGTTAGAGGAAGGGTTATAAGAGATATAGAAGATCAGAAGAAGAGAACATGAAGGAGAAGATAAGTGAAGGAATAAGAGAAGGAAAACCAAAGGTAACTCTATGATTGAGAGAAAATAAGGAAAATAGGCATTAGGGTTGGTAATATACCCACATATAATGGGAAATGAAAGGAGATACGTATACAAAACGAAAACCTTAATTCTCCCACTAGAATTCAGAAGTCTTTAGGTAAACTTATCAAGAAACATGGTTGAATTTCCTTATAGATCAAATGGTGATATTTGAAATATTCTAGTGTAATCTGCCTTACAAAATTCAAAATGCAAGAAGGAAAAATGGACAAAGTGGTAAAATGAAATAAGATCAGAAGATCTTTTGTGGTTATAGGGAATGAATCGTCCATTCTAGGGTTGCATAGAAAAGAAAATAATAGTGGTGAGGCCTTTAACCACCTTTTTTATTGATAAATTTGCTCCCTAAATCTGATCGAGGTACGAAAAAGCTTAGATTAACGGTAGCAAACCATTAAAAATTTTGAAAATATTTTGGAGCTTGATTGCCAAGATTCAAGATCAACGAAAGAATTTTCTCATCTGAAATCGAATTCAAAATTTCCACTAGTTAGGTGAACTACTCAATCTATTTGTTGTACTTTTCAACTGTTTCCTCCATTTGATTGGTTTTTTTAAAACCTATGAACTAGTTATCCTGGCATAAGATCTAAGATGAAAATGATGGGCCAAAGGAGCAATTCATACTAGTAGTTGATTAATGCCATAGAAAACCATTTTCTCCCTCTCTTTTTCTAAACTTTTCCAAATCATTTATAAGTTAAACCAAAATTCATTTCCAAAACAAGATCAAACACCATCAAATCATCATCAAGCAAGGTGTTACAGCATACTCATCAATAATCTTTACCGAATCCTCCATATATCATCCATTATAAGAAGCTCCTCAACTATCTAGTTATAATGTCTTATACAACAAAGCAATGGTTTTGTTACTTCCTTGATCTAAAATTATAAACTAATTGCTTCCAAAAATTTCCCCTAAAATCTCAATTATACTCTTAATTTTTCTTTTTACAATTTCTATTTCCATTTTCTTATGCTCTTTATTTTAAATGCAACTTAATTTAAAATTTATTAAATTCCATTAGAACCCTAATTATTTCTTATTTATCATTTGAAATTTAGAATGTAATTTTTCTATTAGAAATTGTGACTCTCATTCAAAAAATTTGATTTATTTTAAGGGCACATTGATTTTTTTGAAATTCTTGTGGAAAATTACTCATTTGACATTAGATGAACATGGTACCAAAAATGAGATTGAGTATGAAGAGAAATGACTGGCAACCACTTCATATACTTACTAATCGAGAGGAGATAATCACTGACAACGAACTCTACCACCCCTATCCCCTACGGTATTATTTTTTTACTCTAACTCAGATATAGAAAGATTGGATTATCTTCAGTATTGCCCTATCATGGCTATAAAACTTTTTTACTTAGTATTGTTTTGAAATACTAGGTATTAAGGAAGATGTGGAGTATATTTTAGGTAGAATTAGTTGGATACCATTCTCTCATACTTTTGCTAATACTTTATAAAGGTTCACACATGAGTTCCTTCATTCTCTATTTTTTAACATAGATCATGATGTGTTTTCATTTTACCTAATTAATATGTAACATTCCTTGTCTATTTAGCAACCAAATCAACTTCTTAGTGTCCCTCAACATTTTATCTAATCTTGTTGCACTTCAACAAAATGGTGGGATTCTCAACCTTTTTCAACCCAAATTTCAATGCTAAAAGAAAGACAAGAACCACAATATTTCAATGGGCATTCAACCAAAACATCCCTAATTTATCATCCAATCTTTTGAGTTATCCCAAGATTATTATCATCTACAATATTTGGCTATTTTGACAATGGGAATATGCGATGTATTGAGCTTTTTATTTGGCATTCGATGATCAAGGACACTCCCGTCAATGGTGGCTACCTCTTATTCCCCCAAATTAGTTAAAGTTGCATATAAGAGGCCATATCTTATAGTTTCAAGTGGCATTATCACTCTCTTAGCTCATAGATTGGGATCCTTGAGGCATGTCTCCCATATGATTATTCTCGTGAGTTCCATGGATTTCATAGATTCATAAATATACACAAAATAATCAAGAAATATTAGTGGCTACTTTTACTCTCATAATTGGATGTCATGGTTCCCCTTGCTCAATGATACCTTCATTAACCCCATCATTAATGGGTAAGCTAATTGGCTCCCCACTACTTCCACTCCTTAGCAAAAACCTTTATAGAGTTGATGTTTATCTAAACTATTATAATTTTTATCTAGATATTTTTGTTAATTGTTGTAATATAAATTGTACATATAAATATTTTTTTTATTCTATGATTAATTAGGGAGAGTAATAAGGGACAAAACTGCTGGAAATGGACTGCTGCTAATTGATATGACTGAGTGTTGGATGTTGCTGGCTGTTGTGATTGCATGTTTAACTACTAGTTGCTGTGTTGATTTTTTTGCTGTGAGTTTTGCTAGATAAGTTGAATCCAATTGTGTTGACACAGTTAGGGAAAATTATTGTATTCCCTTATGATGCAATCGCTAAAATTGTAGCTAGTAGAATTAAGTAGGCCACATAGGCAGCCACCCAGCCCATAATTGGGTTAGAAGGATCGTTGCCTATGCAACCCTTAATTTCTACAATTAGCTAGATAAATTAGCTTATGGGAAATATGATTATTGTATTCCATAACTTTGGAGTAATTGTTATCAATTTTAAGTGGGCTGAATAAATAATCCAGCACCACCCCAACGTTTGTTATGTAAGTGTGGTATGTAAGGGTTTGATTAGGCCTAGTAATTTCGAAGCCCAATTGAGTTAACTGGTGCATGATATATGTGTATATCATATAGGGAAGGGGGAGATACATTCATACGACTGATTTTTGGAACTATTCATTCGATTTTGTTCTTTTCTCTCTCTTTGGTTGTGCTCTCTCTCTCTCTCTCTCGACTTTTCTTCCTCCTAAAACCCTCGTTGAATCTAATTCTTCTCTACTAAAAAAACTCCATCTACCATTGATTTTTCAATCGAGCCCTGAGTAATTTGATCTTCCTTTGGTGTTGAATCATTGGCTGATCAAGATCAGGTTTCTCGATCATATCTTGTATACATTTTTTTGTCCAGCGTTTCTTCGATTCCTACTAAGGTTTCATCAAGAGTCCTCTTGCGATTGATGAAGAACCTCTTAACAAATTTCTTTCTCTGCCTGCCCCTTCGCCCACTTATGATGCTGACCAAGGCCCCTCCACATCCTATAAAAATCCTTGGGATGCTCATTTTTAAAATATCCATGCCTCCATTGATTATCTTTACATAGAATTCATTGAGCATTTTGATACATATATCGAGTGCCCTAACACACTTGAGGTGAAAGTATATAGCCTCAGGTTTCACTTGGCCTTTGTGGATAATATGTATGATATGGTCTAACAAATCTATGTTTTGAGTCTTTCACACAAGCCACCACCACCCCCTCCACAAAGGCACCCTTCTATCTTTCCTCAATATTGCCTCACACTTACAATATTATGCGTTCCCTAAGAAAGGAGAGGTTATCACTTTTGTGCGTACTTCTTCTATTTTATTTTCTTATTCCTATTTCTTTCAACATGTTTTAGTTATTTTCTTTATTTAGTGTATTTATTTGGTTTTTTTTTCTAAAGTGTTTTTGGTTTATGTTTTCTTAATCACCACATTTTGGTGGTGTTGTTTTTTGTTTGAAAAACAAAATTGGGAGATGATAGGCTCATGATGAAAAATATGATAGAATTTTCTATATGACTTGATAATAAGTTTAGTGAGACCTATAGGTTTTGAGAGATTATAATGAAAAAGCCTTCCAAAGTTTTTTTTAAACATGGACATTCTAATTGTTAGAATATCCAAACACTTATCATTATGGCACTCTAGTGGTTTATTTTTGTTGATTTGCTAACCTGGATTGAATATAAGAAATAAAGTAAAAGGAATTTAAATTAGTGAGACTTTGAGCCACTTAAACTTTGTTTTCTAACTATATATATTCTCCTATAATGTGTGAAACTAAAACTTGAATAATTCCTCTTCAAAGCCACATTTAACTTATGTGTGTATTAAAGTGACTAAGGCATGCATTTTCCTTTTTATATCTACATTAGCCAAATTTCCTACCAAATGATATTTTTTTCCTCTTATTTACCCTTTTGAGCTTAAGACATGTTCTTTTTTGTTAAAAATATACATTGGTAACCTTTTATCTTTTGTTATTTCCTTAACTCTACCTAAAAATAGGGAGCAATAATTCTTGTATTATTTGATGTAGGGGGTTTAAGAATAAGCATGGGGTATGATGATGAAGCATTTGGTAGAGTTGTTTTTATGCAAATTGATCTATATGTAACATTATTAAAAAATTTATGGAGTTATGATATGTATGGTTAAGCACTTAAGTTTTGATGGGTAAACTATGATTGTTAGGAAAAAAAAACATTGGTTATTATTTTTGGAGCCTATTTGTGCATTATTGATCTTAAATTCTTAATGTATATTCTTGTAGTTGTTACTCCACTACTTTTTGGGTCATTAGTTGCAATCCTAACACTTGAATTACCTTTTACCTTATTCCTATTACAACCTCAATAAGACATCATGATTTTTTTCCATAGTGTCTTTTAAGTGGTGACGATTGAGAATAAGTGCAACCATATGGTTAATTGTTATTTGTATATATGGAGAATTTTGAGTGAAATAGATACATTATTAAAATACATGAGAGTCAAGAGTCACATTTTCCGATAGTGAGAGAGTACACTTTTATACTCAACTTATGTCCTATAAATATGTGTATATGCACGACTTTAAACCTTTTTTTATAGTGCCACAATAATTCCAACTGGGGGCTAACACTCAAGATTTTTTACAACTTTATTTTCATTTTTCTATTGCTTATACATATAATATATATAGGTCTTGTAAATGTGTATTATTCTTGCATCATTTTCTTCTATTGTTTGAGGCCTTCGTCCCCATTCTCCTTCTTCGTTTATCTTTCTCACATTTTTTCTATTTTTCTACTATGATGTTTGCTCGAGGAAGATAAATGGGTAAGCAAAAGAAAGTTGATGAACTAATATTTTCTATGGTTTATCCTAATTTGCTTTTTTTTTCATAATTAACATCCTATATGATTCATTGATATTTTGTATGGTTTAGCTATCTATTTCGTGTTACTATTATCCTTTGTTTTTTTAGGAGTAGATGTTAAGAAGAAAAAAAATATCTAAGGAAATAGAATGTGAATATGGATCAAGGATGACTCAAGGAAGATAATGAAGGTGAAGGATCAACTTCTCATGTAATAAGAAGCCTAAAGAACCAAAATAGGAAGCCAAAGAAGAATTAAAGAGGAAAAAACAACAATTTAGGCTAGTTAGATTAGAGCTCAACCATGAATTCTCCTTATGGATGAAGATAAAGCATCTTATGATCATTCCACAATGGACTTGTGTAAAGCACAGTTGTGCAAGCTGAGCGTGCAATTGACAATTACTTTCCCATTAGCATGATTTAAATTCCCACGCTTTGTGTTTTTAGTAGTTTTACTTGAAAAACAAAAACATCAAACTTTCCTATATTTTATAGCATTTCCCTTCATTTTTTGCATCAAAACCTAACATTATCTAGATCTAGTTTAAGTTTATTAGCATTGTAATCATCAAATTTTGGTGTTCATCATTAGTTTTAGAATCACTCACACTTTTTCCTTCTTTATCTATTTTTCTTAATTTCTTTTATGATGTTAAATATGATTATTGCTATGCATTTGATTGTAGATATGAGTGAGTAGATTATATTTCAAGGATATGAGTGAGTGAGAAGATTTAACAAAAATTTCTAAATTCATATAATAAAAAAATAATTTAATTATTTATTTTTACTAATTTTATTATTTTAAAAAAACTTAAAAATACAAAAAGACCCTAAATACCCCAACCACCTTATTTTCCTTTCCCTTTTTTCCTTTTTTCCCTCATTTCTTCCTTCAACATTTTCTTTCTTCCTTTTCTTCTTTTTCTTTTATTTCTTCTCTTCTCCCCCAATTGGACCTCATCTGTGCATCACAATCTTCCTCCTTTTCTCTTTTCCTTTTTCTCCTCTGCATAGCACATCTCCTTTCCCCCCTCCTTTTCTTTTATTCCTTCTTCTCCCCTGGTTGGGACAACCCAATCGCCCCCACTTCTTTCTTCCTTTCCTTTCTCCCCTCATGCGTGTGGGCCAACCCACTCTTTCTTTTCTCCCCACTCGAATGGCCTATCCCTTCTTTTTCTTCCTCCTCCTCTTCTCCTTCCTTAACACTACAAGTCATGCCTGCACATGCCATCAGTTGTCCTCCCCTACACCTACATAGCCCCGACCTACTTCTCCTCTCTCTCCCTCATCCCTTTCCTTTCCATTTCGAGCCCAACATGTCCTTGTACTACCTCTCCTGCATACCCCTTCCTCTTTCCTTTCTCACCATCTGCACCCTGTGACCTTGCGACTCATAAGCTTGTACCGACCTGCCACTGCCGGCCAATGAGCCACTTCTGTAACACCCCCAAAATTCACTTCTGAAAAATTTCGTTTAATTAAAAGAAACTTTGCGGAAGCAATTAATAATCAGTGAACTTTGGGAGTATTACCGCCACACTTAGTACCAGACCGGTTCACTCATACCGTTCCAGTACCAAGTGCTAAGGCTAAAAGAGTAAAATATTATTTTACGAGAAACTTAAACACTTAAGAATCATAGAAGCGCAGTAATCACTTTATAAGAGGAAGATTCAACACCGGTGGTTACAAAATAACAATTACATCGAATTTAAAAGAGACAAGTAAAACCCTACAATTTTCGGACAGTACCTTACGCTCATTCCCGAGAGCTCACTTGAATAGCACCTGAATACAACCTACAAGGGGTACTGCCCATTGAATAGGCAGGGGCCCCACAAAGGGAACCCTTCAGTACTACGGTACTGAGTAACCCTTTAAAAAGCACTTAAAATACAGGCACACAATGTTACATATGATACTACTACATTCATATATAACCATAGGTATAAACATGATATTCGGATCCATTTATTTGTATATCCAATAATTCAATCATACATTAATAGCGTATACATAACATTCACTTTCATATATTTGTTTAACCAGTCAACCAATATCAATAGGCCATGATGAGTAATCGATATATTTTTCGGGCCTTGAGGCCATTAATCAATTGTCTCAATGACTAGTATTTTTCCATAACTCATTCACATCCAAAATAAATTTTATTGAGCTCGGGACCTCCACTATTCTGGCCGGTGGGTCGGAATACATATATATATATATCATCCAGGGTAAAAACATCCTAGGCCACCATTATATCTGGTGGATCAATGCTCATGAACATCAACCAGGGCAAAACATCCTGGGCCACTATTATTTCCGGTGGATCAGTACTCATCATATAAATCAACTGGTCCCGGCTCGTTAATCTTTCACTTTAACAATTAGTATTTTCCCTTTTTATTCAACACAACAATTCCATTTATTTGCCTTGATAGAGAGATCAAGAACCCGGGACACAAAGGTACACCGGTCACACTGGTGCGTAAAAGCAACTCAGTACCCTTCAACTAGTAACCCAGGGACGCAAAGGTACCCTGGTCGTACTGGTGCATAAAGCTAACTCAATACCCTACCGACAAGGATACCTAATCTTTAAGTATGCATACCCCCTAACTAGGTCCGTAGAGCTAGATAGAGTAGATATAGGGCCTGGCTGGGGCACAAAGGCACACCAGCAAATACCAAATAATCGTGGGCTAAACCACATCTTTAGGGTAGCGACCCCTAAAGAGCCACCATTCCTGATCTCGAGGTCTTTCGCTTTAAGTATTAGTGTCTTAATTAATGGTGATCACAAAAGCACAACAATCAGATAATTATCCACTTTTAATTGTTCGGATATCATTAAACATTTCTTATTCAAATGGTTATCCAAGGTAACATGAAAGAATCATTAAGGCCACCCTGACCTCATCTAATTTCCGAATTAGAACTCGTTCTCGTGATACTTACTAATCATCAAATATTCTTACCTCGTTAATCAGCGTTATTAGAGTCATATTACGAATTCCACAATCACAACGATATATTAGATACAAACTACTCATTTACCCCTTACTTATAAAATTTATTAAGCCATCCCTTCCTTACTTGAAAAATTACCATATTACCCTCCTCGTTACAATTTACTAAGTTACCCCTTATTTAATTTAGGTTACCAAGTTATTACTCATACTTATTAGGTCATTATTCCCCCTTAATAATTATTACACTTAATATACTTTCCATTTAATTGGTTAGATTAACACTTTGCCCTCTTTCCTTTATTATAATTATTAAATTATCATTGAGTTGGTCAAGTTACCAAATTACCCTTTCTCCTTATCCTAATTACCAAATTAACCCTTTATTTAGTTAATTACCAAATTACCGTCCTTTATTATCAATTACCAAACTACCCTTCCTTATTGTTAAAATTACCAAATTACCCTTTGGTTGGTTAAATTACCCAATTGCCCTTTTATATGATCATAATTACCAAACTACCCTACTCTATTATTAAAATTACCAAAATACCCTCTAGTTGGTTAAATTACCAAATTACCCCTCACATTTATCATATTTACCATTTTACCCTTCTCCATTATTAAATTATCAAATTACCCTTTAGTTATTTAAAATATTATATTTACCCTTCTCAATTATTATAATTACCAATTTACTCCTTTTCAATTTCCACTTTTACCCCTTTGATCTACAAAATTACCATTTTACCCCTTTACCTTCAAACTTACCATTTTACCCCATTAACTCCCAAAATTACCACATCGTCCTTTTACTTATAAAAATTTCTATTTATCCTTAATTATAAAATTACTATCTTACTTCCTTTAATTTCCAAATTACCATTATGCCCGTTAATCACAAAATTACTATTTTACCCTTTAATTTTAAAATTACAACTTTATCCTTTTATTCCAAAATTACCAAATTGCCATTTTATTTCAAAATTACTAGATTGCCCTTTTTTTACAAAATTACCAAATTGCCCCTTTTATTACAAAATTACTATTTCATCCTTTATTCACAAAATTACAATTTTACCCCCCCCTTACTTCCAAAATTACCATTTTCTCCTTTTATCAACAAATTTATCATATTACCCTTGCCTCCAAAATTACCATAATACCCCTTAGCACACCACTTATTAAATTATTATTATTACTACATAAAATATCAATATTAATGCATCATCCACAACTTTCAAGGTTAATACAATACTCATTAACACCCATATATAAATTAGGCCATATTCTTGTACAATATACATTAATAAAATCCCCTAAGGCTCACAAAATATTAAATATATATTAAATATTACAACAACATAAAACAACATGGATAATACATAACACTTTCCTTAACAACCAAATCATTGCCTTATTAATATTTCCATACAGAAAAACAATCTATCATGCTTCCTTTTTATCAATCAACACAAGCACCACATATTAAATACTAAACAACCTATATCAAGTATAATACACATTAAAAATGCCTAATGTGCTAACATGCGTTAATCCATGCATTTAAGCGGGATTTAACGGTTACCTCGGTTTCCACCAAAAAAAAACCTCACCGGTATTCCAGTTTAAGGTTTAAGATTCAATTATCAAAACCAACACCTAAAAATAATATCAAGGTTTATTATGTTAGAAATCATTAAAAAAAATCAAGACATAAGGCTTTATAACTATTAATAGGATAATTAACTTAAAATATAATTATACCTTAAAATTAATAAACAAATAGATTAAGAAGTCTAGAAACTCATGCTGCATTAGCAGCATGAGCTGCATGAAAATTTATGGGGAGGAGGGCAATAGAAAGAAATAAAGACAATTTCGGGTTAGGGTTTTTAGGTTAGGAAAAGAGGCATGTGGGGGTGGATTCAAGGCAAGGGAAGGATGCAGAGGTGGAGAGGGGGTGTAAGAGGTGGTCGGGGACGTGTTGATGGTGGCTAATGGTGGCGGAGGCGGCGGTAGCAAGGCTGCAAAGGTGGCGGTCGAAGTGGGGTGTCGAGGTGCAGGCTGGCGAGGAAGGAAAAGAAAGGGGAAAAACGAGGGCTTGAAGGTGGTGTTCTCGGCCAAAGGAGCATTGGGGGTGGTAGAGGGGGTGCAGGGATTATTTTGGTGGTTCAGGTGGCGGCACAAGAGGCGGAACGGCGGCGGATCGGGGCAGCACAGGGTGCTTGCCGAGAAGGGGTGAAAGGGGAGAGAAAAAGAAGAGAGGAGGAAGAATAGGCTGCGGGGTGGCTCAATGGGGATTGTGGTAGCCCAAGGGCGAGGCAGAGGGTGGCAGGAGGTGGTGCAGGTGGTGGTTGAGGCGGAGGAAGCGGCGGAGCTACGACGGCGAAACAAAACAGGGGGAGAGAAGGGAGGAGAATAATGGGAGAAAAGGAGAGGCTCGGGGCATGGGGGAGGCTCGAAAAAAAAATGCAGAAAGGGCAGGGAAGGAGTAATAAATAGAAGAGGAAGAGAAGGGAAGGGATAGGGCAGCTCGAGGGGTGTCGGTAGGGTGGTAGGGGAATAGGGGTTGTAGGGAGAGGGAGAAGAAGAGGGGCGGTAGGGAGAGGGAGAAGAAGAGGGAGACAAGGGTGGTGGGACCGGTATGGCCGGAAAATGACGAGAATGAGAGGGAGGGAGACAGGGAAGATCAACGGGGGAGAGGGAGCTGCAGGTCGGGCGGCAAAAATCTCGCCGGTGATGGAGGAAGAAGACGAAGGGAAGAAGAAAGGGAGTCGGGCTGGGGGCTGTGTGCGAGACGGGCGGACCGGCCGAAGAAAGGAGCTGGCCCGATCGGGCAAGAAAGGAGAGAAAGGTGGACGGCCGAGCGATGCGGGGAAAGGCAGAGGAACGGGCCTGCGGCCTAGCGCGTAGGAGAGGGAGAGGGCAGGCCGGCGGCCTAAGGAAGGAAAAAGAAAAAGAAAGAAAAGGGGAAAGAAGGAAAAAGGGAAAAAGAAAAGGAAAATTGGTTTTAATTAAAATAATTTAATTTATAAATAATAAATTATAATATTTTTGGGTAATAAATGTATTTAACAATTTAATTAAAATACAAGGATTTAAAAGGGATAATTTTAGTAAAATAATAATTTGGAAAATTGTTTAAATAACAAGATTATGATAAAATAACAAAATATTTATTTTAATTTATTAAAATATCTATACCAAATTTCATACACTCAAAAATCCATAAAACAATTAAATTAAAAATATTTAAAAGCTAATTTATCCCAAATAAAATTTATTTATTAAAATATAGGGTTTTAAAAATTCGGGGGATTACATCTTCCCCTCATCCCTTGTCCTCATCCTCCCTTGCCCTCTTCTCCTCCCCACGGCTATACACGCTCCAACATCACCCCTTATTCCCCTCCTTTTTCTCTACAAAGAAATCTCCCAAATCTCCCCACCACCTCACCTTTAGACTCCACCCTAGCCGTTATCATACAACACCGCCATCCAAACCACCACCCAACCCCTTCTTTGCATCACCCTCCACCAAATCAAACCACTCCCCACCCCTAACTCCTCTTATGCAACTCGCCCTACCCTTTCAAAGTGGGAAGCTTGAGCTTCCCTTTGCATCCCATTGCTGCCCCTCTCGCCGCCCTATGCTGCCTCCTCCGCCACAACCACCACCCCCACTGCGTCCCCCTCAACCCAATAGACCATCCCCTACCTCCCCTAACCTTTCATTTCCCCTTTCTCCCTCTCCTTCCTCCTCCTTCCTTCTCCACGACCCTCAGCCACCACAGCCACTACCACCTACTACACCACCACCACCACTACAACCCTCCTAGTCCGAGGAACATACCACCTCACAACCACCACCTCCCTTTCTTTCTTCCAACTCCAAAGCCCAACTTTTCCAAACAATCACCAATTCCACCACCGTGCACCGCCACCCTAGCTTCCATCTCCACTTCTGGTTGTACCCTAACCCTTGTTATCACTTAAGTATAGATTATTTTTGTATAATTGTTATTATTATTATTATTATTATTATTATTATTATTATTATTATTATTATAAATATCATCATTAATACTACTAACCTTGTTATGGTTAATGCTACCACTAATATTATTGTTAGCCACTTTAATAATAATACCCTTATTAATACTATTAAGACTATTGTTATTATCATCAATAATATTAGTTTATTACTTAAAATCAATTAGCAGATAATGAAAAGATGCAACATCACTTCCTAGTAAGGAACCAAATCAAAAGATATTGAGGGGGAAAACTAAGGAGAAAGTGTAACACCCCGAAATTCACTATTTTTTTTTAACGCGGAAGTAATTCAAACAGAAATACTTAAATCAAAACCCGTGAATTGTGGGGATGTTACCGCCACACTTAATACCAGACCGGTTCTCTCAAACCGTTCCAATACCCAGTGCTAAGGCTAAAGAAAAGATTAATAATCAATTATAGATCAAGACAAACTAAATTCCAAATAAGCATTAAACGGTTGTAAAACAAAATCAGAGTACACATAAAGAATTATAATTCATTTTCAAAAGAGAAATAAGCTTACAACCGATAAAATTTTCATTTGAAATATTCAATACAAGGTAATAAATCAAAATGGATAAATCCGATACAAAAGAGCTTACGAAAGGAAATACATCGCATAAAGAGTAAATATGGCCACAACTCTCGAACCTTGAGCTAAAACAAGCTCAACACACAACCCCGACTGATGTCTCGCCCACCTGCACAAAGTCAAAAGGGCACACTACTCGTGGGAGTGAGCAGCACCCATGAAAAGGGTGATCAGGACGCTACATACCGAGTAAGGTAACCGAGCACTAAGGCCCACACAAAAGCACATAAATCATACAGAAGAATAGAAGAACACAATCCTAAATGTATATGATCAACCAGGTAAAAGTACAAAGGTACATATAATCCGATTCAATTACTTAATTGATCTTTGATTAGAAGTCAATTCACACCATGCTTTTTATCAAATCCACGCGAGTACGGGAACCCCACTATTATAGCCGGTGGACCGAAAAACACACAAAGCATATAGCTCCTAACCACTATTATAGTCGGTGGATCGATCTCCAGGATACCATAGTACCTGGCCATTATTATTTGCCGGTGGACCGGTCTAGCCCCTACTCGCATAGTGTTCCACTATAAGTAATTAATGTCTTTCCCATGTCTCGGCACAAATATGTTCGGTTTTGTTGAGCACGGAATCCCCCACTATTATAGCCAGTGGACCGGAAATACATAGGACATCATGTCCTAACCACTATTATTCGCCAGTGGATCGGTCTGAGCCTGGCTCAACAATCTTCCACTTTAAATGATTAGTGTCTTAAGTATCTTATTCAAAAGCTTTCCCCTTGGACATGCATGAATCATCACACATCACAAATCATAAATTCTACCATCATAATTACACTTTAATTGCCAATTACACATGATACAACAAGAACCTTAATCAGCCACACGAAACCCTAATTAACCACACCAAACCATAGTTAATCACTCCAAACCCTAATTCAGTCTCCTCCATACCCTTATAATGCTCCATGTACTATTTTCCATCCAAAGTGTTCAACCACCCAAACAACACTTACACTACCATCCTCACATCCCAAATCAACTTTTCATATGTAAATTTCACTCCCATGCAGACTTTACACATCCCATTCAACCTTTCAAATTTTTCATGCCAAACCCTAAGTCCATCCGTACGAAACCATAAATTCTTTCATGCAAACCCCAAGATTTCATCATATAAAACCCTAAATTCAATCCACACAAAACTAAAGATTCATCCATACCAAACCCTAGACTCAAACCATGTAAAACCCAAAGATTCATCCATACCAAACCCTAAATTCAAACCATAAAGATTCGTCCATACCAACCCTACATTCAATCCTTACAAAACCAAAGATTCATCCTTACCAAACCCTAAATTCAACCATATAAAACTAGAGATTTATCCATACAAAACCCTACATTCAAACCATATAAAACCCAAAGATTTATCCATACAAAACCTTAAATTCAATCCATACCAACCTAAAGATTCATCCATACCAAACCCTAAATTCAAACCACATAGAACCAAGGATTCATCCATACATTAGATCCTCCCATACAAAACCATAAATAAGATTACCCTATATAAAACCATAAATTATATTTCCCCATATAAAACCATAAATTATATTCTCCCACACGAAACCCTAAATTTCTCATTTTGTTCTTCCACTCATGAATCATTAAAATACTTAGGACAACTCACATCCCTTGGTCAACTTATTTCCCCATCCTCATTTTTCTTCCTTTCTCCCACACAAACCACATCAACATCCTCACATGCATGTCCTATAGGGTCACAACACATATCATCACATATACAATATTTCATCACATATAGTACAAATGCTATACAAAAACATACTTCAACTCCATGTTATACCACGTACGAAATAATTACAATAATGATAAACATAAGATACATAGCATGTGAAGCACGTAATGCATATAAGCACACAAAAGGCCTTAGCACCCCTTACCTAAAATGACACCGGTCTTGGAGCACGCTCCTACGCCTCCTTAGGGCTTTGACTGGTCTCACCTATTATGAGGGAAAAACTAAAATTAGATTCCCTCCTACCAAAAATACTATTAAATACTAACTTATTCTAATACTAGAATTTTGATAGAATACTAAAATAATAAAAGCAAAAATACCAAAAATAATATCAATATTAATATTAACAAGAATAATAAAAATAGTAACAATAATAATAATAAGGGCATTACTCAAAAACATAGTGAAATAAGGGCTTCGGCCCCTTTATCAAAATAATACTAATAATAATATTAGTAAAATAAATAACAAAATTTAGTAATAATAATAATGATAAAATGATCCAACAAAGAAAATGCGGTGACTGCTTCCTCTAGGCGGTTGATCCAATCGTTGGCTGCTATTTTGCTACAACAGAGAAAATATTTTAGAAATGAACCCACTGGTTCGAGATTATTTTAACACAATTTCCTATTTCTAAAGGAAAACCCTAATCTACCCCTGTACTCCTCACCTTGGCTGACTCCAAAACTTAAAACAGAAAGAGTTTTTGATTAGAGCGGAATTTCTTTTCAAAATTCAAATAATCTTTCAAAATCAATTTCATTTCCCGAAATCAACTTAAAAAGATTAGAGACCGAAAATCTTTGGAAACACACTTCAAAATCTAATAAAATTTTCGTAAACCAAAGTTTACTTTTGAAAACGAGCGTGGTCAAAAGGACCAACCGCTCTAATACCAACTTGTAACACCCCAAAATTCACTAATTTTTTTTTAAGTGGAAGAAATTAAAATACTTAATTTAAAACCCATGAATTCTGGGGATGTTACCGCCACACTTAGTACCAGACCGGTTCACTCCTACCGTTTTGGTACCAAGTGCTAAGGCTAAGAAAACACTATTAACAATATCATACAAATCCAAATTTTATAAAAACGAGAATCAGAGTATGCGCAAGTCTTACATAATTTGAAATACCATCTATTTTTTTTTCAGACAATAACTAAACAACATAAATAAAATTGCTTCGGCAATTCAAACATAATACAAGTAACATGAGTCACAATTTTAAATAAAGGAAAACGGCCACACCGCTCTGGAGATTGATCCAGCCCAGCTATCACTATGCCCCTCCTGATGCCCCATAGACATCAATAGCATCAAAGTAGGTATCTTCTACCTACAACAGATTAAACGGGCCTTCTGCTCGTGGGAATGAGCAACACCCATGAAACGGGTGATTAGTACGCTACGTGAAATGCCCCGAAAATTTATAATTTTAAATATTATATTTAAATGAGGTTTTATTATAAAATTTAATTAAGTATATTAATTTATTTAAAATAAAAGGAAATTAATTAGGGCAAATCAAGAATAAATTTATAAGTATTTTAATTAGGGGGAATTTGGGTATTTTAACTAATTAAAGATTTTAATTTGGGAATTAACTAAATAAATTATTTTATTTAAAATAAGGAGGATAAAATAGTTCCAAAGTAATATTAATTTTATAAATAATTTAATGGAAGAAAATTAGGGTGTTTTGCTAATTAAAATGAAATTTATGGAAAATCTTTTAAAAATCCTAATTTATCCTAAAAAGGGATTTAAATATTATTTTATTTAAATATTATTATTTTTAAATAACCCAAATATCCAAATTAATTTAATTAAGCCAAACCATTATTTTTCCCTTTTCCCTTTTTCCTTTTTCATTTTTCTTTCTTCTTTTTTCTTTCTTTTTCTTTCTTCTTCCTTTTCTTTTTCTTTTTCTCTTCTCCCCGGACTGGGCCTGTCTCGGCGGCCCAGTTTCCTTTTCCTTTTCCTTTCCTCCACGGCCCAGCATCGCTGGCGCCTTCCTGTGTGCTTCCAGACGCGGCGTTTTGGAGCGTTTTATGTCGAGACGCCGCGTCTCGTTTAATGAAGGAAATAACCGACGCCAAACAACCCGGTTCTCCCCTTTTTCTTTTCTTTCCCGGCCGACCGAACCGCCTCCTTTCCTTCTTCCTTCTTCCTCCTTCCTCCTCCGTCATCGCAGCTGCAACTCTCGACCCCATCAATGGCTTCTCCGGCTACAACGGCTTTGACCGGCCGTTTCTTGCCTCATTGAATTCTCCTTGACCTGAGGAATCAATTGGTGTAACTCTCATCCGTTATCTCTCACCCGTTTCCTCTCCCTAGCCTCGCGAATTGTCAAATCAAACCAAACGTTGGCCGACCATTTTCTACCGCCGGCTGCCCAAATTCTTGCACCCCATAACTTCCTGCCGACCTCCAAAACCCTATTATACCATCTACAATCTATAAATAGCCTGATTGTAGGAGTTTTTGGAGTTTTTTCTTCCCCGAGACCCTAAGATCAAGTTGCAGGCCACCGCAACTTCAGACGCGTATTCCACCGCCGTTAGCCAACCTCAATGCCACCGCCACATCCCAAATTCTTCCCTGCAACTCCCTCTAGTTAACCAAACCATTTTCAACCTTCGATTCTTCTTGCACGGGCCTCCATAACCGTGCAAAGTTTGTTTCTCATCTCGCCAGAATTTTACCCCGAAACCTTAAACCACGGTCCGCTGCCGTGCGCCGCCACCTTTGGCTGCACCACCACCATCATTTTGTCCCTCTCCTCCTGGGCAACCATAAACACCTCTTATCTCACCTCAAGTCTCCCTATCTTTTTTCGCAACATCCATCTTTCCCTCTTTTCTTCTCTTTTTCCGGCCACCGCCGCCGCCTCCGTGCACCACCGCCGGTGCCACCTATCCCCATCAGCTTAAGGTTGAACCCTAGACCCTCTCAACCATTTTCCATATCATCATAAGCCTTGATTTAATTTATTTAAATTATTTGCATATAAATACCATTATTATTATTCTTAATATTTATATTCTTAATATGTTTTATTATTAGTAGTAGTAGTATTATTGTTTTATTATTATTTATGTTGAGGGCTGAAGCGTTATTGTATTTTAATTTGATTTTATTATTATTCCCCTTATTATTTCTTTTATTACTATTATTAATATTAATATGTTATAAGTATAATTATTATTATTATTATTTTATATTTCGAATTTCTATTATTCTTATTCATTATTATTAATGCAAATATTTTACCATTAGTATTGTTAATAATGTTATTATTGTTATTACTATTGTTATTATTATGATGATGATGATTATTATTATTATTATTATTATTGTTATTACTATTTATATTCTCATTGATATTAGTTTTATTATCTTTGATATTATTATATTAGTAGCATTATTATTATTAGGGTAAAGTCTTTAACCCTGTATTATCAAGGTTTATAATATCTCTATTATTTTTATGTCTTTAGCAAATTTAGAATTTTGTTAAGGTTATTTTATTAGTATGTTATTATTTGGTCAAAGCCCTAAGGAGGCGTAAGAACGTGCTCCAAGACCGATGTCGTTTTAGGTAAGGGTTTACTAAGGCCTTTTATGTGCTAATGTGCATTGTGTGCCTTGTATATTATGCATCCCATGTTATTATTGTAATTATTGCATATTTGGTATGGCATGGAGTTCAAGCATGTTTTTGTGTTGTTATATGGCATGTGTACTATGTGTATGGGATGATATGTGTTGTGACCCTATAAGACATGCATGTGAGGATGTTGATATGGTTTGTGTGGGAGAAAAGATGAAAAATGAGGATGGAGAAAGAAGTTGACCAAGAGATGTGAGTTAACCTAAGTATCTTAATGATTTATGGGTGGAAAAATAAAATGGGAAATGTAGGGTTTCGTGGGAGAGAATCTAATTTATGATTTGTTTGGGAGAATCTAATGTATGATGTTATTTGGGAGAATGTAATTTATGATATTATATGGGAGAATCTAATTTATGATTTATTTGGGAAAATCTAATTTATGACGTTATTTGGGAGAATGTAATTTATGATATTATATGAGAGAATCTAATTTATGATTTAATTGGGAGAATCTAATTCATGATTTGTTTGGGGGAATCCAATTTATGGTTTTGCTTGGGAGATTCTAAATTATGATTTTATGTGGGAGAATCTAACTTATGGTCTTGTATGGAAAATTCTAATTTGTGATTATGAATGAGAGAATCTAATCAATTGTAAGGTAAAGACAAATCTTTGGGTTTTATGTGATTTGAATTTAGGTTTGGTATGAGTGAATCTTTGGTTTTGTGTGGATTGAATTTAGGGTTTTGTATGACGGAATTATGGTTTGTATGGTGGTAATTATGGTTGTGTGGTGGTATTAGGGTTTGTATGATGTTATTAAGGTTGTATGGTGGTATTTATAGTTTGTATGGTGGTATTTATGGTTGTATGGTGGTATTAGGGTTTCCATGGTGGCATTGATGGTTGAATGGGGGTATTAGGATTTGCATGGTTGAATTTAGGGTTTCACGTGGAATTTTAGGGTTTGCATGAAAAAGGTTTGAAGGTTTGCATGGGGAGACTAATGTCTGCATGGGTATGAAATTTACGTGTGGAAAGTTAATTTGAGATGTAAGGAAGGTCATATAAGTGTTGTTTGGGCGTTTGAGCACTTGGGATGAAAAATAGCACGTGGAGCAAATTAAGGGTACGGAGGAGACTGAATTATGGTTTGTTGAGGTTAATTGTGGTCTGTGGTGGCTGCTTAGCGTTTTTGTCGTATCAAGTATATTTGATGGTTAAAGTGTAATTGTGATTTGTGATGTGTGTTGATTCATGCATGTCTAGGGAAAAGGCTTTGAATAAAATATTTAAGACACTAATCTTTTAAAGTGGAAGATTATTGAGCCGAGTCCAGACCGATCCACCTGTCAGGAATAGTGGTTAGGGTTTTACCCTATGTGCGACCGATCCACCGGTTATAATAGTGGTTAGGACATGAGGTCCTATATGTGACCGGCCCACCGGTAAAAATAGTGGGGTGACTCGAGCTCAATAAACACAAACCAGAATCGTTAAAGCTCTTAAAAGATACTAATTACTTACAGTGGAACACCATGCGAGCAGGAACCAGACCGATCCACCGGTCAGAAATAGTGGTTAGGGTTGTACCCTATGTGTGACCGATCCACCGGTAATAATAGTGGTTAGGGCATGATGCTCTATGTGTGACCGGCCCACCGACTATAATAGTGGGGTGTTCCTGTACTCGCATGGATTGATAAAATGGCATGGTGTGTATCGACTTCCAATAAAAGGTTAATTAAATAATTAATCTGGACTATGATTGGGCCTTTATGTATGTACCTAAATGATTGGTCGATATTATGATATGATGATGGTCTTTATGATCTTTTATTCTTATGCATGATTTTATGTGCTTATGTGTTGGCCTTAGTGTTCGGTTACCTTACTCAGTACATAGCGTACTGATCACCCTTTTCATGGGTGCTGCTCATTCCCACGAGTAGTATGCCCTTCTGACTTGTGCAGGTGGGCGAGACATCAGTCGGGGCTAAGTGTTGAGTATGTTTGGCTCGAAGTTCGAGAGTATTGTGGCATTATTCATTCTTTACACAATTTCATTCCTTTTGTTATTTCTTTGGTATAGTATTTACCATTTTCTAATTCATTACTCAATTGAGTATTTTAATGAACCTTTTATAGGTTGTAAGTTTAATTCTCTTTTGGAAATGAATTACCTTTCTTGATGTGTACTCTGATTTTGTTTTACAATCGTTTAATGATTATTTGAAGTTTAGTTTGTATTAATTTTGTAATTGATTGTTAATCTTTTCTTTAGCCTTAGCACTTTGTACTGGAACGGTCGGAGAGAACTGGTCTGGTACTAAGTGTGGCGGTAACATCCCAGAATTCACGGGTTTTAAGTATTTCTATTTTAATTACTTCCGCTTTAAAAAAAAGTAGTGAATTTTGGGGTGTTACACTACGTACTGAGTAAGGTAACTGAGTACTAAGGCCGGCATATAACACATTAAATCATGTAGGATAATGATCACATACAATTACAACCCATACATATGATACATAGAAGCATAAAGTGAAATCCATAACTTATAATCAACAAGTCCACATATAAGGCCCAAAAAGGTCCGGATTAATCAGTTAATCTTTCTTTCATCAAAAGTCGAAATACACACCATGCCTTTTATCATATCCATGCGAAAACAGGAACACCCCACTATTATAACCGGTGGGCCGGTCACACATAGAGCAACATGCCCTAACCACTATTATTACCGGTGGATCGGTCACATATAGGGTAAAACCCTAACCACTATTTCTGACCAGTGGATCGGCTTGGTTCCACTATAAGTAATTAGTATCTTTTAATAGCATTGACGATCTGGTTTGTCTTTATTAAGCTCGGGATCTCCACTATTATAACCGATGGGCCGGATACATATAGGACCTCATGTCCTAACCACTATTTTTACCAGTGGATCGGCCACACATAGGGTAAAAACCCTAACCACTATTCCTAACAGGTGGATCTGCTGGTCCCGTCTCAATATCTTCCACTTTAAGATATTAGTGTCTTAAATATTTTATTCAAAAATAGTTGTCATTTACAAACATTTGCCCAGACATGCATGACTAACTCCATGCAACCCTAGCTCCCATGCAAACCCTAACTCCATGTACCACACTTCCATGCAAACCCTATCTCCTATGTAAACCCTAACTCATCGTAAGCCACACTTTCATGCAACCCTATCTCCCATGAAAACCCAATCTCCATGTACCACACTTCCATGCAAACCTAATCCACATGCAAACCCTAGCTTCACGTAGACCACACTTCCATGCAACCCCAATTCATGTGCAAACCCTAGCTCCACGTATACCACACTTCCATGCAACCCCAATTCATATGAAAACCCTAACTCCACGTAGACATGCTTCCATGCAAACCCTAACATCATGCCATTTCATGCAAACCCTAACTCCATGCCATTCTATGCAAACCCTAGCACCATGTCATTTCATGCAAAACCTTAACATCATGCCATTTCATGCAAACCCTAACACCATGCCATTTCATGCACAACCACAATACTACATTGTTACACTTCCCATCATGATTTTACAACCTTAACATGCATGTCTTAAGGCCATATCATACAATAATGACATAAACATACGCATAATTCTCATGCCATAGTTTATTCACACCAACATACTTCAACTCTATAATCATGCCACATACGAAATAATTAATAATAATAAACATAGAATACATGGCATATGAAACACATAATGCATATAAACACACAAATGGCCTTAGTAAACCCTTATATAAATTGTCACCGGTCTTGGTGCACGTTCCTATTCCACTTGAGGGGTTTGACTGGGTTCACCTATTATATAAAAATATGCTAAAATTAGGCTCCCTTATTAAATTTTATTATTTTCTAACTTAATCTAAGATTTGGTTTTCAATTAAAATAATATTATCCAATAATTAACTATACAAAATATTACTTAAAAATACAAATAAATTACTCTTTCCATTCGAAAAGGGTGGTGATATAAATGTTTTTACCCTTCACCAAAATAGTATTAGTAATAGTAATAATAATAATAATAATAATAATAATAATAATAATAATAATAATAATAATAATAATAATAAAAGTAAAACATTATTAATAATACTCTTATTAGTAGAATATTAATATTAATAATACCATAAATCTTAAAATTACAAGGTGGCTTTCAAAACCACCCCATTTAATAATAATACTATTTAAAAATTTAATAATGATATTAATATTATATATATACTTATAATATAAAAGTTAATAAAGATAATAATAATAATAATAATAATATAATTAGTAATGGGTCTTTTCCTTTCAAATATTTGGGTGTCCCCCTGGATGCTTCCAGGCTTAAAGTAGCAGACGTGTTGGAATTGGTTCATAAAATTTATGGTCGTATGCAACATTAAGCTAATAGACTTCTGTCCTATGCTAGAAGGTTACAACTCTTACAATTTGTCATTTCTGGTATTACTAATTATTGGAGTCAAATTTTTATTCTCCCCAAGAAGATTATTCATAAAGTGGTTGCCCTGTGTAGAGCTTTCCTCTGGTCTGGCAAGGTTTCTTCTACTAAAAGAGCCCTGGTGGCATGGAGAGTGGTTTGTTTACCAAAGAAAGAAGGGGGTTTAGGCTTATTAGAGTTGTCTTCATGGAATATAGCAGCTGTAGGAAAGTTGTTGTGGCATTTATGTCAGGATAAGGATGCTCTTTGGATTAAATGGGTGCATGCTTATTATATTAAAAGACATGATTTGTTCTCCTACAATCTGCTCTGCACAGCTTCAGGGTTAATGCAGAAAATTTTTTCTTTCAAACATGTCCTCATTCCTGTTATCCAGCAATGGCAGAGTAACAAAGTGTATTCCATTGCTGAGGTCTATGATTCTATCAGATTTTCTGCACCTAAGGTGGCTTGGAGAAGATTTGTATGGTCTAGTTTTGCAGCTCCTAAACATAAATTTATTTTATGGCTAGCTGCCCAGTCCAAGCTACCCACTAAGGATTATATAAGCACCTTCCTGCCTTCCATCAATAAGATGTGCTGTTTTTGCTCCCAAAATGAATCTGTGCTGCATCTTTTATGTCAGTGTGCTGAATTGAAGAAATTTTGGTCTGCTATAGGCAAGACTGGTGGTTTAAGAATCAGATATGGTTCCATTGATAGGGTCTTTACCTCCTTGGCAAGAAGTAGACACAGAAAGGCTAGAGTTTCCCAATTTTATTCAAGTTTTTATGCTGTGGCTCTTTATGAAATTTGGAAAGCTAGGAATAATTGTATTTTCTCTAATAGAAATTGGGACTTGAGAGGGGTAGCTTATAAGATTGCCTTGACTATGTCTTCCCTTTGCCTTCATTCTAGTAGAAAGGAAAAGTTTGTTAGTTTGATAGGAAGGGTAGATCACTTCTACAATTTCATTTGTACGTTATGATTTTGATATAATATTCCAGTTCTTTAAAAAAATAATGTTAAAAATGTTAATAATAGTAAAAAAAAAAGCAAAGGTGCGAGACTTAATTAAATTTTTAGGTTTCTACCCCTCCTAAAATAATTACAATACTAAATAAATAATTACACTAATAATAATAATAATAATATTATTATTATTATTAATAGTAAACATGTAATAATTCCATTAAGTAACCAAATTTCGAGAATAATAATTTATCTAACTTAAGAATACTCCCAAACCTGTCAACAAAATTTAGCAATTAGGAGACAGTTGATAACAATAATAATAATTATTATAATAATAATAATTAAAATTGAATTAACATTAAAAATTATGATAAAAGAAGAATAATTATCAATAAATCTAAAGGACGTGCTGAAAAGGTCTAGGGTTTTACCTTGAGTTGGAGGGGATGGGTGGCACCGGCGGTGGTTCCCGGATGTGGTCGAAAAAGTGATCTAAGAGGGGTAAAAATGAAGAAAAAGAGGGAAGGGGAAAGGAGAAAAATAAAATAAGTTTATGGGTCGGTGGAGGAGACTTAGTAGGAGATATTGGGTGGTTTAGAGGGTGGAAGAAGTGGCGGATATGGTGGTGGACGGTAGTTTAAGGTTTCGGGGTGAAAATTCTGGTGAGATGAGCAGCAAACTTTACATGGTTATGGAGGCCCGTGCAAGGAGAATCGAGGGATGTGGATGGTTTAATTAATTAGAGGGTGTTTCAGGGAAGAGTTTGGGAGGAAGAAGAGGCGGCGAGGTTGGCTAACGACGGAGGAAAGCGTGTCTAATAGGGCGGTGGCACACAGACTGGTGCTTAGGGTTTTGGGGAAAGAAATCTTGAACCCAGGCCATACGAGGTGTATTTATAGTGGTGGAGGTTAGGCTCGAGTGCTGGAGGTTACCAGAAGGTCAAATTCGGTGGGAAATTGGGTTGGTTATACCGTTGATCGGGTGGCACAAATTCAAAATTGTGCCCGACCTTCGCAAGGGAAATGGGGGCAAACGTGGGGAAGAAAAGGAGAGTGGGGCAATTCAAATTGCAGTGTGAGTCGAGGGGAAGAGAATGGGTGGGAGAAAGGCCGGTCACGACACATGTGGCCGGCAGCGCCATTTTCGGGGAAGGTGGAAGGTGGCAGTTATGGCGTCGGGGAAGAAGAGGAAGAAGAAGATGGGGTAGGTTGGACCGGGAGGTTCGGCGCAGAAAAGAAAGAAAGAAAAGGAAGAGGAGACCGAGCCGGCGCAAGGGGTGGCGGAATAAATGAGACGCGGGGTTTTGGTGGAATAACAAATGAAGAGCGGCGTTCTGGTGCTGTCGAACGCAACGATAAAAGAATGAAAATCAAACGCAACGTTCGAGAGGAAGAAGGAGTCCAAACGTGGCGTGGAGAGGGGGAGGACGAACGACTACGTGTGAGTCGGGCCGTGCCGAAGGAAAAGAAAGGAGCACAAGGAACTGGGCCGATGGGCTGGCCCAGTTCGGGGGAAAGAAAAGAAAAAGAAAAGAAAAAGGAGGAAAAGAAAGAAAAAGGAAGAAAGAGAAGGAAAAAGGAAAAGGAGAAGAGAGAAAATTAGGAAAGTTGGGTTAAATTAATTAATAAAAATATTTTGGATATTTAAATAAAATAATATTTAAATTCCTTTTTAGGCTAAATTAGGATTTTTAAAGGATTTTTCATAAATTCCATTTTAATTATCAAAGCACTCTAATTTTCTCAAATTAAAGTATTTATAAAATTAACATTAATTTGAACTATTTTCTCTTTCTTAATTTAAATAAAATAATTTATTTAAATAAATTCCCAATTTAAAGTCTTTAATTAGTTAAAATACTCAAATTTCCTCTAATCAACATATTTATAAAATTCCTTATTAATTTGCCCAAATAATTTTTCTTTTATGTTAGTAAAAATAATTTATTAAATTAAATTTTCTAATAAAACCTTATTTAAATATAATCTTTAAAGTTAGAAATTTTCGGGGCATTTCACTAGGGTTCAGCCTTAGGCTGGTGGGGATAGGCGGCATCAGCGGTGGCCGGAAAAAGAGAAGAAAAAGGGAAAAGTTGGATGTTGGGAAAAGAGAAAGAGCAAGAGGGTGGAAGCAAGGGTGGTTAGGGTTGCCCAGAAAGAGAGGAACAAAATGGAGGTGGTGGCGGCACACGGCGGCGGTGGTGGTGGCCGAATGGCAGAGAAGAAGAAAGAGAGAGGAGGCAAGGGAGAAAGAGGAAAAGAAAGGTAGGGGAAGGTAGAGGAGGGTCTGTAAAAGAGAATGGGAGGAGAAAGAAGCGGCGAAAGCAGCGGAATAGATGGCTAATGGTGGCGCAAAGGGTGGAGGAGGTGGAAAAATAGGTTGGTCAAGAAGAGAACTTTGAACAGCTAGAATGGCTTGTGCAGGAATAATCGAGGGAGAAGGGAGACGTAGTTAGTTAGAGGGAGGAGCAAGGAAGAGTTTGGTGGCTAGAACGGGCGGCAGTGTTGGCCGGAGGCGACGGACGAGGCGTCTAAAGGGGCGGCGGACAAGAGAAATATTCTGGGTTCAAAAACGTAACTCAATTCCAGGGTTGGTTTAGGGATATTTATAGGCTAAGAGTGGGAGGTAAAGTCGAAGGGAATATGGGGAAGTTGGGGCAGGTCAGTTGGGCTCTCCGGTGGCGACGGTTGTCAGCGAAATTCTAGGCCGAACATGGCAAGGTTAGCTGGCTGGGAGAGGGAGAAACGTGCAAAGATAGGGGGAGTTGATTGGGTCAAAATGATAGGCCAATCAGCGGGGAAAAAGAGGGGAAAACTGGCCGGTCAAATCAGGTGAGATCGCCGGCGAAAAACCAGGGTAGAGCGGCAAAGGTTGCTGTCAACGGCGAAGGCAGGATTGAAGGCTGGGGGAGGAAGAAGAAGTAAGGCAGCTAGATCGGGCAGCTGGGAAAGAAAAAGAAAGAAAAGAAGAGGAGACGGCTGAACCAGGCGCTCATTAAAATGGTAGGGTGAAACGCGGCGCTTAGGGAAAAGAAAATACAAAACGTGGCGCTGGAGGGATGAAGGAGGGAGAATCGGCTGCGCAGGCTAGGCCGCGCCGAAGGAAGGAGGGAGGGGGACTAGGCCGCTGGGCTGGCCTAGTTTGGGGAGGAGAAAAAAGAAAAGAAAAAAAAAGAAGTAGAAAGAAAAAGAAGGAAAAAGGAAGAAAGAAAAGGAAAAAGGAAAAAGAAAAATAGGAAGGTTGGGTTAAATAAATTGATTAAAATATTTAGGATATTTAAAAATCATAATATTTAAATAAAATAATGTTTAAATCCCTTTTTAGGCTAAATTAGGATTTTTAAAAGATTTTCCAAATACTCTATTTTAATTAGCAAATCACTCTAATTTTCTTTAATTAAATTATTTATAAAATTCATATTAATTTGGAACTATTTTCTCCTTCTTATTTTATAAAATTCTTATTTATTTAATTAATTTCGAAAATAAAATCCTTAATTAGCTAAAATACCAAAATTCTCCAAATTAAAATACTTGTAAATTTCTTCTTAATTTGCCCTAACTAATTCCCTTTTCATTTTAATAAAAATAAATTATTTAATTAATTTTTATAATAAAATCTTATTTAATAATAAATAATAAAATTAGAATTTTTGGGACATTTCAGAAAGGGTCATAAAAAAAAGTTATACAACAAGTTTTTCGTAACCTAAATTAAGTAGAGTAGAAAGTTTTAAGTGCCCTTTTAGTACGAGAATAATAGGTTTAATAATATCGTACAACCCATCGTACGTAGCACATAGATGTTAGTAGTTTTAAAAATAATAATAATAACAAATTGAAATATCTTTTACTAATATCATCAAAAAAAATAAAAAAATTATGCCAGGTTTCTGAAATTTTTCTCTACAAGTATATATATATATGGGTGCACAAAATATTGTTAAACTATTAACAAGATCAAACCAAATTGTAATTTTATGATTTGGTTTTTGGTTAAAAAAATATGATTTGGTTATTGGTTAAAAAAATTATTTTGTTAATGGCTTTTACAATTTGTGTGGTTAACGGTTATGATATCGAAATTTTAGTAAATTAATTTTTAACCATATATAGTCAATGATATATATATATATATATAAAATTTGACTATATTTTATGGTTAAATATTTGTTTATTTATGTTGAGACTTTTTTTATGTAAGGTGAGAGATGCACTAAAAGAAGTTGGTCCCTTAAAGACCAATTTAGTGACTAATTTTTTTAGTCCTTGTTGATATATTATTAACGACCACTATAAAAAGTCTCTGTTATTGGTATATCTATTACAACCAATGTAATTTTTGATTGTTAATTATTAAATTATTTGGTCACTAAAACCATTTAAATCTTATATATATCTATATCTATATATATATATATACATACATACATATATATATATATTCTAATTAAAAATAAATATATCTCTAAATTCTTTTAAAAAAATGCAATTAAGATGTAATGAAAAAAAATTAAAAATATTTATTTTTTAATTTCTTTTAAAAAAATTAAAATATAAGGGAAACAAATCACTTAATTAACTTCTTAATTTAACAAAAAAGAAATTCTCACCCAATTGGACTCCTCCCCTATCTCTCATTCCCATCTCTTCCATTTATCTTCCTTCCCACCAAACACCAACCTCCCGATCTAAGCCACGACCACATACAATAGCTAGCACATGATCGACTCTAATCATCTCAGCCTCCATCCCCTTCAACCCAGGCCACACCACCACACCAGCCATCGCTAATCGACCACACCATCACCCCTCCTTTTGTCGCCGTCATCGTCTAACATAGCAACAATGACCATCAGTGGAGCAACAGCAAGTAGAAACGCACAAATACAGCAGTGGCGCGCCACCGCCAAGCTACCTCCAGCTTCATTCGGCATCGGCGAGTGGTCCTTGACCACCGATGAAGCTCCAGTAGCTCTCATCCTTGCCAATTTTGTAGCAATTTATTTGGTATAAATACCTAAATCCTAAATTTTATTTTGATTAATTTTGGATGAATTAGCTTTTGATATGATAAATTAATTATTTAATTATGTATATATGTGTTCTATGAGTGATTTAGAATGGTTAATTGTGTTGGCTGTGGTTGATTTGTCAACATTGGATTTGTGACCTCACTATGTCAGGATTTGTCGATTTTATCCTATTAAGCTATTTTAGATAAATTGTATTTATAATATGCTTTAAAATATATCTAATTTCTTGTTAGAACTATCAATTTAAGAAATTTATGCGAAATTAATTGGAATAAGGTTCTTAGGTCAAAATTCTTGCAGATTTAAATTAGATTGTGTAAATGAGTTATTTTATTCAATTGATTATATAATTTACATTAGATTATGTTTAATTTCATTTTCAATCTATCAATTAAAATGTTTTAGCAAGATTTGACCAAATTTGCAGTTCGGACTCAAAAACCCTAATTATGATAAATTAGGTATTTCCTTTATTGTTTTAATCAATTGAGTATACAATATATGTTATTTTGAAATTAAAAAAACTAGGAAGGGTTTTGATGGATGGTGGTGCTCAAGGTTTTCTTCATTACTTTATATTGTTGCATAATCTCTTTTTTGATGTCCTTAGATTTTTTTCTATGTTAATTCATTTAAAAATTTCATAATCATTTAAGAATTATTATTTAAAGTCTGTACGAATGATAGGGAGGGCATCATATTTATTGAATTATGAATCGGCATTTGTTGCACTGGATGAGTCTTTCCCGCTTACTAATTGCCACAATGTCCTTTGCCAATGATTTATTTTAGTAAAATTTTTATCCTTTGAACAAAGCTAGTATTTGTGATTGAGAGGTCTATGTGGTTTTATTGTCATTTGACTAATCTTGCTTGCTTAGACAACATATCAAATGCAAAACTATAATCAAAATGAGGTCGAAGAGTACATGGCAATCGGCATATATTAATACAAAAAATATAGACAATGTACCATTTTATAAAGAGAGAGAAAATAAGAAGAAAACAATAGTTATCTACTAGAAAATAAATAGTATATGATTCAGAAAAAGAGTATAATTTGATGAATTAGTTCTTCATTATTTTTTGCAGTTATTTCAATTTTATGCTTATAGTTTGATGTAGTTATTTTAATTTTGTGTTGATAAGAAACATATTTTCCATATAATTGTGATGTTTGGATTAGAAGGGAGGGGGAAATTCAAATGGAAAAACAATTCAAAGTTTATCTTTTCATGATAGGCGATATAATTGTATGGTTTTCTCTCTTATTCTTACTTTATCCCAATTATAAGGATGAGTATGAACCCTAATATTAAGCACTAATATATTCAATCAATTTCCCAATTTCCCTATAACTTAGACTCAAAATTTAGGACTATAATTGAAACATCCAGCTGCAACATGAGAATAAAAAAGAACACAAAGTCCAAAGCCCCTATCAACTCAAATATCTATACCTAAGCTATAATCTAATGTCATTATCTTGAAAGAAAAACATAACAAATAAAAGAAAAAAGAGAGGATAATATAAGCAAGAAAAATAAAGGAGTCAATTCATACCCTAAATCCTAGGTCATGAATAGAAATCATCCTAGGATACACCAAAGGAATTGCCAATTCATACATGTAAAATGACTACTCTTAACACAAAATGAATATCAAAAAATTAATATCAAAATTAAAATGCCTACTTTTAAAACCCCCCTTCAACATTGGGCCAAAACCCTAACCCTCAGGCTAAAAAATTAAATATAAAAAATAATTAGCCTTATATGAATATCAAAAATAAATAAGGATTATATATATATATATATATATATATATATATATTTCGTACATAATTACAATCATTAAATGAATGACTCACAAATCACACCTATTATCCTCAACTACCATAGATGTCATTGTGTCTATAGAAAGGAAGATATGTACAAAACTTGAACAGGTAGCATTAGAAAGATGCTTCTATTATAAAGAAAACAATACAGGTATTTTATAATGGTTAAAGAGTCTGAAGATGCTCATGATGATAATTTAGATATTCAGGATATCTTAGTAGAGTTTATAAATATAGAAAGCATCCCACATATTCTTTCCCTTGATTTGGAGGACATAAGTAGGCAATATTGTAGAGTTAGTCCATTCATAAGTTAAATCAATAATCTTCAGGCTTTACCCAAACCTTATTAGTGTACAAATAACAAGTGTTGGTCATTAATTATTTAAAATACAATAATTAATGCCTGTTAAAAAAAATGAGGTTCTAAATTTATTGAAAAAAAAATTGAGTTATTAAAGTTATTAAAAAATAAAACTTGAGATCTTGAAACTTTCAAATTTTGAAAGAAACCATGGTGTGCCTTTGTGTTTTTTATTTCTTTTATTAATACTCTATTTATGATGTTTGGTGCTATATCTTTGTAATCCTTGTCATGTATTCTTCAAAATAATAGTGTGCGTGTTTTATCTAATTGACATTTTTTTAATTGTTATGTTTATGCCCTTTTTTCCTTTAGAAAAATGGCACCCAATAGGGAATGGATTAGCCTTGTTGATGATCGTTTTCATGATCCAGCATATTTTACTGGGGTTGAAGAGTTCTTAAACTTTACATTTCAAAAAAATCAATACAAATCTAATTTAATGTATGTACATCAACTATGTTAACACTGATTCTTGAACTCATGATGCTATGAAAGCACACTTGATGACCTTTGGAATTGTGAGTCATGGTGAAGAAAGACATGAGGAACACTTTGACATCAATATGGATCCTCAAAATAATGAGAATGAAGATGATTATGATGATAGTGATAACAAGATAGCAAAACTTTTAAAAAATAGGTATTCTCATTATCAGAATCTTGAGCCAAATTTGGGAAATATGGGATCCCTAAACCTTGAAGAAGAACCCAACTTTGAAGTGGCAAATAAACATAGGTTGTTGAATGAATTCCAACAACCTATTTATGAGGGTTCTAAGGTATCTAAATTGTATACCTTAATTCAATTACTTGATGTGAAGAATATTGGCAAATGGAGTAATCTTCTCTTACAATGTTACTTATATTGTTGAAAGAAGAGTTATTGTCTAATGATTCAACCTTACCTGACTCTTATGATAAGGTATAAAAGATAATTAAAGATCATGGCTTTTTATGTGAGAAGATTGATGCATGTGCGAAGGATTGTATGCTATTTTAGAAAGAAGATAGTCATCTAGAGAAATGTAAAATTTGCAAAGCTTTAGGATGGAAACATAGCAAGCATAGTGGCGAAGGTAAGGTAAAAGAAAATGGAAAAAAATACCTATTAAGATATTGAGCTACTTTTCCCTAAAACCTCAACTTCATATGCTTTTTATGTCCATTAAGACAGCCTCTCTAATGAGATGGCATCATGATAAAGATAATGATGGAGATTTGAGGCATCCAATTGATGGGTTAACATGGAAAAAACATGATGAGCTCAATCTGGATTTTTCTTCCGAACCTCTAAATGCTAGACTTGGGCTAGCTATTCATGGTTTTCAACCGTTCAACAATGCAAGACCATCATATGATATGTGGCTTGTGACCCTTATCCCATACAACTTGCCTCCTTTGTTGTACATGAAGGAACTAAGTATGTTGTTATCCATGCTCATTCCAGGTTTGCAATTGACTTTCAACTTTCATCGGCCATTCTAATTTATGATATCGACAAATTACATTTTGTGCTTGCTTTCGTTTGATATCCATGTCATCCAAATTGCTTTCTTTTATGTTGATTTTAGGTCCCCAATGGTCCTGGGGATACTATTGATATTTATTTACAACCTCTAATCAATGAATTAGAGGAATTGTGGATTAAGGGTGTCCAAACATATGATGCATCAAAGCCTTAAAATTTCAATCTCCATGCATCTCTTATGTGAACTATCAATGACTTCCTTGCATATGGAATATTGTCTATATAGAGTACAAAGGGAAAACTTACTTGCCCTATTTGCAATATGAATACTCACTCTTTTAGACTAGTTCATGAGGGAAACGAATGCTTTATGGGTCACCGGTGCCACTTGGATAATAATCATAGATGGAGAAGAGAGAAGAGAGAAGATGTTATTTGATGGTACTATAGAGAGAAGATGTTATTTGATGGTACTATAGAAAAGGGCATACCTATAAAGCCTTTAACAGGTGAAGATATTATTTACCAAGTGCAAGATCTTGGAGACATCATATTAATCAAATATTCTACCTTCAAAGGAAAGTTCTCACACAAGAAGAGGCAAGATAACTAGAAAAAGAAGAGTATATTTCTTGAGCTCACATATTAAAAACATCATTTGATATGGCATACCCTAAATGTAATGCACATTGGAAAAAAATATGTGATAGCATGCTTGCAACACTACTTAATATACCAAATAAGACGAAGGATAACTATAAATCTCGTATTGATTTGCAAGCAATGGGTATTAGGTTGGAGTTGCATCCTATCACAAATGGCCATAAAATATTGCTGCCCGATACACGTTTCACCCTATCTCAAGAGGGAAAACATAAATTTTACAACTTTTTGAAGCATTTGAAGGTTCTAGATGGTTTTTCTTCTAACATTTCACAATGTGTAAACTTGAAAGAGAATAAGATTTTTGGATTAAAGAGCCATGACCATCATATTCTTCCTCTTGCATTGTGCGGCCTTCTTTTAGAGGATGTGTATGAACCACTTCTTGAGTTGTCTATATTTTTCAAGGATTTAGCTTTGAAACATTTGAATATGGAAGACTTGAGGTGTCTTGAAGCCCAAATTCCAATAAACCTTTGTATGTTAGAGAAGATTTTCCCACTATCTTTCTTTGATATGATGTTACATTTACCGGTTCATTTAGCATATAAGGCTATGTTATGTGGACCTATACGTTATCATCGGACGTACCCAATGGAAAGGAATTTGAACACTTTGAATTCTTATATACGTAACATGGCTCATCCAAAAGGTTCTATTATAAAAGGGTATATAGCAAAAGAATGCATGAGTTTTTGTTCAAGATATTTGCATAAACCAGAGACTAATTTTAATTGCCTTGATCCAAATTATGATGATGATATGAATTTATCTTCTAAATTATATTCCTTTTCTTACAAGGGAAGAGCTCTAGGAATTGTTAGAACCAGAGACTTAGATGTAGATGAATTAGAGTATTCCCATATGTATGTTATCAATAATTTTGAACAAGTTCAACCATTTCTTGAGTAAGTCATACCTAAAACCTCTTTTCTTTCTATCTACGTTTTTTCAAAGGCATGTATTAGACATATGATATATATTTTTCATTATAGAATTTTTTATCAAAACTTAGAACAAAATCTACCACAAGTGTCTTTTAATGGATGGAATAGAATATTTATTGAGTGATTTAACAAAAAATTAAGTTTTTCATGCTATTCAATATTCAATATATATAGTTATGCATGTTCATTTAGATTATTTGGTTTTTAAGAATAGGTTATAATAAACATAATATATATTAGGTTGCAAAATTATATGAAACAGATCAAAGTGAGAACATTGAAGCCTTACTCTCATTGCCATGTAGTCCATCAAAATATGTGACATATTTTTATGGCTATATAGTAAATGGATATCGATTCCACACTACATCTAATGAGGAAAGAATAAGGTCACAAAGTATTAGAGTGGTTGTGGTTGGTGATGATGGCAGTGGATCCATTAATTACTATAGTCAATTAGTAGATATTATTGAATTGCAGTATTTGGGCAATAAGTGGTTAGTCTTGTTTTGATGTGATTAGTTTGATGTAGCTAATAAATTTAATGGAGTGAAGGAAGGTAAGTATGGGTTCACAAGTATTGATTGCAGATGTATTTATAAAACTACAGAACCTTTTGTTCTAGCAACTCAAGCATCACAAGTATTTTATGTTGAAGATAACATTAACAAGGTTTTGGCATGTTGTGTTAAAGAATCTACCAACAGTTTATTATGAAGATGTTACAATCGGATGAAGACTTCAACATCTAAACTTTATCCATCCTTGAGATTTATAATAGTTCTTAGTGATGTTTTTTTGTATACTTTCTACTAGTAGCTTGATTTTCCTGAACTAAGATGTATTTTTTTTAACTATTAATTTTTGTGTTTGATACGTTAAGTGTCTTATGTACTATATTTTGTTAATGTGCTATAATGTTTATGAAGATAGGGGAATAAAGAAATGTAATTGTCTTCCACCAAATGCTATTTTATAGAATCTAATTGTGTATATTAATAGTATGGTTGTAGGTTTCAAGGAAATGGTGTCACCTATTGAATCAAATATTAATCGACCTAAGTATATACCACTAGGTCAATTTAATGCTATTGGAAAGGGGTGCAGCCATGGACTAGGATTGAAGATGTTTTGACTATCCCCTACAACCGGTGGAAACATTCATGCCATTAATAAGAGGAGTGGCGTTCTCCCATCATCATCAACTTCTAGAGTTGGTGCTAAATGCACGCCCAGCACTACTAGTGTCTCTGTAGCTCAAAGGGACCCCTTCCACCTTTACTCTATGAGAATGCTACTCCACAAGGCGAAGTAATTATTGCCTTAGGCGGAAACAATCAATTGAATGCTGAAAATGTCTCCCAATCTTCTCTACCAAAGCTTACAAGTGGAGGTATAGCACAATAAGCTATTTTTTTTATTTTACTTAATTCTTGTTCACTTTTTCTAATATTTTTATGTAATAGATAATTCTACTCAAAATATATGGAATCCTTGAGGTAGAAATAGGTGTCAAAAAGTGGCAAAACTTAGTGGTGGAAACAAGCTACTTGTGACTTTTTTTTAATAGCCATGTTGTTGTAGATAATAGCCATGGGTGGAGTAGGCACATAGGTAAATTAGTCCGTGATCGCAACATAATGCCTATTCAAATCCACTCTTGGGATGCAGTTGAACAAAGACATTAGGACCACCTATGGGCTGCAATGACTGTAATTAATTTCAAGTGTTCATTTTGATATTTCATTTACTTTTTCTTATACTACTGCAAAATTTTGTAATAGTTTCCTTTGACTTGTTAATTCTTAGTTCCTTTGAATTAATTGCTTTTGTGTTGCAGGAGAAGTTCTCTGATGATGATATGGAGTGTTACATGAAAGATTTATGGAACAATTAGAGGGGAGAAAATCATAGAGCTATTAAAGGCTTGGATGTTCATGAGCAACTGAAGCTTAAACCAGCTATGACTGAGGAGCAATCCAATTAGGAGTGGTTGGTGAAATGTTATTTCCATAGTCCAAAGTTTATGGTAAATCACTTATGAATAATTGATTAGAAATATATTTATATATTCAATCACATTGCTAATTATTATTATCTTATTTATTATATGATACAATAAATATTCATAAGAAATGAGCCAATGAAATAGAAACAACCACTTGATGATGGACAACAAATCTCTTCATCGCAGTGGCAGCAATCCTCATTAAGAAATTGCCTATGATATGGTATATATCATATGTATTTGCCTATGAAGAGCAAGAGACAATGTTTTTCAAGAAATTATATTTTCATTTTTTTCAATCCTTATAGATAAATGTTGTTATATTATCTAGGGAGAAAAAGATGGAAAAAATCCATATTATGGCACCATTTATTTTTAAAGCCATAAAAAGGGTGAAGCGATAGCTACAACCAAGGCTGTAGACATACATGTACACCTTTTTCCATATATCATTCATTTTATTAGTTCTATATTTATTTTGTTATTTAACTAACAATATTTGTTTTGAAGGCCCAAATTATTGAGATCCAAGCTGCTGAACCCTCCCTTACTCATGTTGAGGTGGTTGAATGTGTGTATGGGATGACTTGAACAAGGGGTTATATTCTTGTCTATGGTGGTGGAGTAAAGCCTAGAGACATTAAAGACCCTTAAAAAGGAAAGAACAAACTTTTGGAAGATCTTAAGGTAAAGGATGTTACTCTTAAAATAAAAGAATAAGAGCTTGAGAAAAAGAATCAAGAAAATCAAGTACTAAAAGAAAGAATGGACAAATGGGAACCTGTCATGGAGAAGATTTTGAAAAGTGCATGATTTCAATGCTTGATGCAAAATGAAGAGAATGTAGATGACATTATTGCTTCTCCATCTACATCAGAGGATGCTAGGTTCCCTTCAACATGAGGTTAGTTAAATTTGTGAAATGTGATAATCATTATGATTATGATTCTAACTAGTTGTCTAATAAGCTTAACTAGCTAGTTTAGATCTAATTAAAATCAATTCAGCTACGTATGGTTTCTAGGGATGAATTTTTGAAATTAACAAGCATAGGGATTTTTCCAAGACAACTAGATTTGATTTTTAGAGATTACAAGTAATAAGCTAATACTAGTGGCTAGGAAATTATAATTATGTATAGTAGTAACAAGGCTTCAGAATGACTGAGAAATTATAAATATGGTTAGAAGAGTCATATCAGTGTGCCTCTCAATAAGTAGATTTGGGGCATATATTGGTTGCTGATAAGGGTTACACGTAGATGTTTTTAATAATGTTTATCTTCTTCACTAGAATCATTTCTCAAAAGGGTTGCATATTTAGTTATTTACATTACTCTCTTTTAGATTGAGTTGTTCTTTCAATTAAAAGTTTTGTTTTCATACTTCATTTTAGCTCTAACGGTTGAGTTATTAAAATGTGCATCCAGCAGCAGCCAAGTGGATATATTTTTGAACACATTGTTGAGTTTGAAAAGCTAACTGGTGGTGATAATATTCATTGTGTAGAGGTGAGGCTTCTTCTCGTAATAATGCACATGTAATTATGGTTGAATTATTAAAATGTGCATCCAACAGCATCCATGAGAAGGGAATTGTATGGCCTGCATTGAATCTTGGTATCCTTAATGTCATAGAATATATACTCTCAAAAAGTCCCCTATTTTCTTTGCAGCTCCCAATTATCTTTGATTTACAATAAACGCTATAGAGTTCCAACTGGATATATTTTTGTAAAGGGTGTTGATTTTGAAAAGTTAATTGGTGGTGGTAATATGCATTGTGTAGATGTAAGTTTTTTTTCTTATAATAAAGAAAAGATAATTTTTTGCTTCTAATGCAAATTTGAACCTTATTCATTGATTTTACTGGATCACAATATATCATTGACAGTTGATTAGTTGAATTTATTTTTTATGAGTCATTTATTACCTTGGGATCTTAGATGAATTGTTTGGATGTGATAGGGTTGGAGGGTAAGGCTTATGGTGCTCATTGTGGATGCTGCCAACTTGGTTTGGAAGTAGTTTTTATCTTGGATTGAAGAGTAATGATATACTCTTCTTTTTATTATTTAGTGTAATGTTTTCCTTTTCTTTTTTTTTATCAAAGGTAAAAAGATATGATATATATGAAGCATGTATATGTATAGTAACACCAGGGATGCCTGGGCAAAAACCGACCTTAAGTGACCTAGGATACCCCTCATATAAAAAAACCTGAGGGTGTCATCCTACACGAGCAAACATCAGCTAGATAGGGAAGAAGGGAACATGAGCTAATGACTAGAGTTAGAAATTTATAGGGGCTCGATGTTGCCTGCTGTTTAAGATCCCATAAACGTCTAGCTTAATCTTGAAGACTAAGGCATCAACGTCAGCTATTACTTCTTCAAAAAGGGCCATATTTCTAGCCTTCCAAACATGGTAAACAGTGGCTGCTAGTGCTAGCATCCTAGCTTGCTTGTGTTGTGGGGCTCTTCTCTTACATTTTCCGAGTGCCCTTATAGTGCTTTCCAGGGTGGTGCATCTTCTTGCAATTCCTAGCCATCTTTTAACATGCAGCCAAATGTTGTGGGTGATACTGCATTGGAAGAACAAATGGGCATGTGTCTCATTGACCTGGTTGCAGAGTGAGCATATCTGTGATATGTCCATGTAGGTGAGTCTATCTTTGGTTTTGAGTTTCCCCCTAGCTGCAAGCCATAGGATAAAGGCATGCCTCTGTATGTGTAGGTTATTCCAAATGATAGAGCTAGTCCTCATTTTCTCCCCTTTCATTCCGAGATGTTCACATGCCCTATTAGAGAAAAACTTCCCTGCATCCACACAGCCTTGTAACATTTCTTTCGCCTCAGGAACTGTACCAGCTTGACAAATCAACATTTTCTTTTTATATGAAATGTCATTGTTTATTTGATACTTATATTGATTATTATTTTTTATATTTTTGTTGTTGTAGATCTAGTTCATTTTGACAAACTGGCCAAATCTATTATGCTCGGTGAATAGATTGATTAATTCTTAAGCAACTCTTAATCATAATACTTTTGTAATGCAACGATATTCTGTAGCTCTTTTATAATATATTTATATTTGATAAATATTTTATTATACTGGACATTTGATACAAACTATCTGTATGAATATTTGGTTGAATGTTTACAAACAAATATTTAGAAAATTATATCCATGTGTTACAATGGATATATATGCATACAGGTATAGGGCTTTAGAATATTGAAATGAATATATATGAATACAGGTGCAGGGCTTGAGCAAATTAAAATGGATATATATGCATGCATACATACAAGTACACGTTTTGAGAAGATTGAAATGGATATATATATATATAGGGTAAAGGTTCCATACAAACCCTTCCTAAGATATATAGATATATATATATAGGAACCAATCTTAACTATTAGATTAGTATTTGATAAATGGTCAAGATTTAGTAAATACCTAACCTATATTTATTTTAATCTCAGCCCTTAAATCTTCTAGATCTAACGGTGATTAACGGTTCCTACATTTGTATTTTAAATATTATTTTGTACCAGAGCCTATATATATATATATATGGATATAGGTGCAAGGTTAAAGATAAAAATGGAAATGTCAATTATATTATTGAATATATAATTATATCATTTGCAACCAATAAATTATGTCGCTAACAATGAATGAATTTTAGTAGTGACGAAAAAACTAGTCGTTATTATTGTGATATTTTTTTATTTAATTACAATAAAAAAATTGGCCGTTAATATTATTTATGATGATGTATTTTGTTTGTCGTTATTACTTAGAACGAACAACATTATACATTGTCACTATTATTTTTAATGACCAACATCATACATTGTCGTTATTGCTTTTAATGACTAACATCATACGTTATCGTTATTACTATTAGCGACTAACATCATACATCGTCGCTATTACTTTTAGTAAACAATATCATATGTGGTTGTTATTGCTTTAGAGATCATTACATAGTTTTAAAAACCGAACCGGTCAGCGAATCGGTCAGACTACTGCTTTACAAGTTCACTGGTTGGACCAGTGGTTCAAACTAGTCAAACTAGTGGTTCGAATTAGTCAAACCAATGGTTTAAAATTTCATATTATTCCCTCAATTGAGATCAAATCTACTCATTTGTTTAAAAAATATATTTTAATTCTTAATATTATTTATATATATAACAAAAAAATACATCCCATCATAAAGAGATCATTACACATTCATATAAGATCATAAAATAATATAATTCTATATCAAAAGTCTCCTACATATCAAATACTATCTAGTCTCATAAATATTCCTCAAAAACTTAAAATTAAGCACATTAATTCAGAAGTTAAAATTCAATTCAATTAGATAAACTAAATAGGTTGATCGAATAACTACTCAACTAATCCTATAGATTATTTATACCATCTCCAATGTTAGAAAATATAGGGATGACATTTTCATGCATGTGATTATCTTCATCGTCATCTCCACTCTCTCCATCAACTTCATCATCTCCATTTCCATCAAGTTCATCCAATACGTCTAAAAAAAAGAATAAGAATAATTAATTAAATTATTATATCAAATTAGATAAACAATAAAAAAGTTATGAGCTTTCTACCCTCATTAAAGTTATCTTGAATAGTAACAGAAGCTAATTCATTTTTTAGCAACTCTAGCTATTCATTATTCAAGCCAGATGGATCATCCATAAGAACCCAAGAGTCAATTGCATCAAACTCTTCAAAATTAATTAGGTCATAACTAGTCTTAAATAAATTCCTACAAGAAAGAAAATAAAATTAGACAAGCTTGGTAATATTTTCATATAAAAGTGATAATTTTAGACATGTTTACAATAGTAAGTCAACAACAGATGAAATGCATGTCTTTGTTTCAATCTCAAGTTAGAGGGCACAAAGACTAAATCATTGAGCCTTTGGTGCTCAAGTATATTCCTTTTCTTCGAATGGATATGCTCAAATTCGCTCCAATTTCTTTCATAACCCAAAGCACTACATGTCTGGCTTAAAACACGAATCACAAGCTTTTGTAGATTTAGAGCACCACATCCATACAATGCCCACCATTCATGTACAAAATCAATATAATAGTTTTCCAAAGAAACATTAAAAATTTTAAATAGATATCAAATATTTATAATACTTTGAAATAAGTAACAAAGTCATACCTGGAGCAAAAACACAACAATCTTGTAAAGCATACCATCTTCCAAAATAACCTTCTACTTTTCTTAAAGAGCTCATCTCCCTTGTTAATTTTGACCTCAATGTGAAATTCTCATTTGCATATCTCTCAATGACATCAATAACAGAAAACATTGTACTTTGATGTTGAGAAATTTCATATGAGTATTGGAAATGAGGATTAAACCAATAACCGGTTGCATGTAAATTCCTTAATAGCTAATTATCCCAACGAGAAGAAATAATTTGAAGATAAGGCTCCATCCTTTTCTTTATCCTATGAAATCTAGCAACCATATCATCTCTATCCTTATGAAATGCTTGATACAAATAACCCATACATGGTTTCTCTACACTATCCACCAATCACAAAACACATACGAGAGGTTCGGTAAGTTGCACAATTATAGCACACTCCTTCCAAAATGTGGTATCCAACACTTTCTCTACAAATTTCTTACCCTCCCTATCTTTAGCATAAGTAGATGATATCCACTCCCTAGACACAACCATCACCCTAAGAGCATTCTTATGTGTCAAAATACTTTGCGAAGCAATAAAATTAGTAGCAAACTGAGTAGGAGTTGGACATATGATCTCTCTTCCTTCGGTGAACTTTTTCATCAGATGCAATGCATAATAATGATTATAGATGTACTTAGTTATTTTTTACACATGCTTTACAATGTCTTCCACCTTATCTAACTTACCCATATCTTTAAGCATCAAATTAACACAATGTGCAGCACAAGGAGACCAATAAAGTGACTTAAACTCATATTCTAACAACCTTCCCGCAGTAACATAATTTGCAACGTTGTCAGTCGCCATATGAAAAACATTTTTAGCACCAACATAGAGAACAATATCTCTAAATAACTTATGCAATAGTTCAGTAGTTTTTGAAGTATCAAAAGCATCAACAGACTTTAAAAACACATTACCCTTTGGAGAATATACTAAGAAGTTAATCAAAGTATGATTATGTTGGTCAATCCACCCATCTGCCATAATAGTACAACCAATTTCTTTCCAATAAGAACAAAAGGTCTCAGCATAATTCTTCACCTCTTCAACATTTTTCATTAATAAGTATCCACAAAGAGCATGAACAGTTGGCCCCTTATAACCAGGACCAATATGAGCTATACCATCATTAACAGGCTAATAATAATTAGAATTTACAGTATTCAATGGGATACATAAATCAATCATCCACTTAGAAATTAGAATGTCAACTTTCTCAACACCATATTTGCTTTGGAACGTACTTTTGAGTGTTGGTTGTACACTTGCAGTTGTTATTGGCATGAAATGATGCCCTATAGTATGCTTTTTTCACTTGTCTAAAACTCTTAACTTATCTCCTGATTGGGAACTACTAGTTACCCTAAGAGGATGTATCAAATATGGTTCTTGGTGCTAAGGAAAGTCCATCAAACAATATGGGTTATCTTCAGCTAAAAGCTCTTGTGTCTTTCTTTTTTTTACTAGCAAACTCTTCAATACTTTGATTCATCCCAAAAACAACTTCAAGAGGAACTTTTTTACACCTCTCTACATGGCCTTTAACACCAGCTAAATGTTGTTTGACATGCTAGATTCCACCCGTAGAAAGAATTATAGAACAATATAAGCATTGTAATTATTTTCTCTTATTAGCATCATCAACCTCCTCACAATGACCCCATGTTGGATCCTTCTTTCCTCTAGAACTACTTTGAGAAGAATTTGGCATAGAGACGGCATTACTAGCCTCTGTAGACATCTCTAAGGCATTAAGAATAAATTATAAGTTACAAACTTAAATAAGACACATTAACAACAACAAATGCAAAATTAGGTAAGCATATTATCATAAGTTACAAACTAAATATCAAAACCCCAACTTAAGAGGCACATTAACAATAGCAAATACAAAATAGGTAACCCTATAATCAACCTTAAACATGGATCCAACCCCCTACTCATCAAAGAATTAAAATATACTCATCAAACTTTCCTACACAACATGAAGTATAAATTACACATCATCTATTCTCAGATATTTCAACAGACCAAAATATAGCCATAATTTCAGCAGAAAGACAATAACAAATATTTCAAATCAATAATAGAAATTCAATATGTTAATAATCAATAATGGAAATTATACAGACCAAACTTCAAAAATTTATACTCAACTACTAGAATTTTAGATCAATAACAGAAATTAAATATGAACAGAATTAACAACAAAATCAACAATAGAATTATACTTCAGAAATTTTTACTCAACTACTAGAATCTTAGAAATTTCAAATGAAATTCAGAAACTCAATGTGTTGAGACTTGAGAATCAATAACAAAATTATAACAACTAGAATTTCATAACAATAGCTAAAATTTCATATTAGTCAAAGACTCAGAATTTCATGTAATAGAATCAAGGTAATAGAAATCGACATAAGACACAGTAAATAATCCACATAAGAAATTATCAAAGCTACTGCAGCAAAATAACCCAAATTTTTGTTAGAAGATTAGCAGTTTAGCAAATATACTGATTAGTAGACCAGTAGATATACATATTAGCAAAAAAGAATCATAAGTTACCTGAGATTGAAGAAAAACTAAGGCAAAAAATTAGCAAAAAAACTATAGCAGGATTGTTCTTCACTTCTTCTTAACAAACATCTGCCAAATAATTCATAACAATACATAACCAAAATTGAAATAATAAATAATAAAAAAAACTATAGCAGATTAGTAGCGAACTAATTACCTGAGATTGAAGGAAAACCGAGGAAGGGGATTAGCAACAAACTATGGCAAGATTGTTTTTCTTGATAAACATCTGCCAAATAATTCATAACAATACATAACTAAAATCAAAATAAGAAATAATCAAAAAATTATAGCAGATTACCAACAAACTAATTACTTGAGATTGAAGGAAAACCGAGGCAAGGGATTGGTGTGAACTGTGAAGTTCTGGACAACCTCCTCTGCGTTGTACTCCTTGGGCCTAGGTTGAAGACGACGACAAGATGAAGATGGAAGATGATCTCCTCAGCATCGACCAGTAGGGAAGAGAACTGTAGATGAAGACCAACTCGGTTATTCTAGCCTCCAACTCGATGGAAGAGAGGAGTAGAGTAGCAGACGGCAGACTAGTGTGAAGAAGAAGACCGACGAGTGAACAAGACGAAGTGACAAACAGGTTGTTTGGTCTGTATAGGGTTGGGAGAAAATTAGTTAAAAAGATAAAATTACCCCTCAACATATAGAACACTAAACATTTAATTTGAGGGTAAAAAAGTAATTTTGGAGCATACTAACAAAACCAAACTAGTTTACTAAAAAAACAGTGGTTCCCCATTTTTTAATAAATTGGCTGATTTTTACTAAACACATCGATTTTTATTTTTTTTGCAAAACTACTTTTACTTACCGTTTAGCCAGATTTTATCACCAGTTTGCGAGTTTATTGGTTCAATTGGCCGGTCCGGTCCCATTTTTAATACTATGGATCATTAAATCCTTTAATGAGGGAATAATAACAACCACTCAATTTTGTAGTCGTTATTAACATTCGTGACCAAAATTTAGCCATTAACGATGAAAATCGTTGGTCGTTAATGCACCAATTTCTTGTAGTGATGGTACAATTTTGGTTAAAAATATATATACAAATTATTTTTTTCAATCAAAAGTATATTAATATATGTATCTATTTGTAAAAAAAAAAGGAATATTATAGTATAATTTTTATTTTTACAATAATCCTAATTAAATATACTTTAATTTTAAAAAATTAAAAAATTCTATGTATAGCGGGTTGAGATGTGTAGGTATTGAATAATAAGGGTGAAAAACATAGTTCAAAATTTCATGACTATTAAATTATATATTTGGAAATTATAAAAACATGTTCATTGAAATATCCATTTAAATAAACAAATACATAAAATAGGTATTTTCCTAAAAAATGCTCTTTCAATTTAAATAAACTATATAAGATAAGAGAAGGACAACATTTCCCCTCTTATTACCCCCTAACCAAATGAGCCATTAGGAATTTTTTATCGATGACTATGTGGCATTTTCTTTTTTAACTATCAACTTCTTTGGGCCATCCTAGGCATTCAACTTTCTTCTAAACTAGCCTAACTCTTCCATCTTTAGCCTTCCTTCTATCTTCCTGAAACTCTAACTCCTCATCTCATTGTAGCACTATAATCTCATGTAAACTTCACATCAATCATTCAAGTTATAATCTTCCTATGAGCGGATATTTATCTCACAAGGGCTACTCAATCTTGTAATACTCCTAAAATTTACTACTAAAAAATTCTATTGTATAGAAGATCTTAAGTAAAATAAATGGATGTTATCGTCATACTTAATATGAGTTAAGTCACCATACCATTCTCATACTAAGCACAAGGCATACAAAGAGGCAATTTAAACATGATAAAGATAGAAAATAACATATATAAATAAACAATGAAAATATAAGAGTTTAGGAGATAACTCTAATACATAAATACTCACAATGCAAAAAATGGATACATGGATTCTAAGAATCCAAAAGAAGGTTTCCAGAAACAAATGCTACCTAAATGTATCTGGATAAGTAAAACACTATAACCAAAACCCTAATAATACAAGGATGCCACTCATCCACTAGTAAAATATTAAAGTTTTCAAGGTTGTCATTAAAGAACTACACAATGTCATTAGGATTGTTTTCTGGTGTAAATGAGCATGTTCCTATAAAATAGACATGCTATTACTTTTCATAAAGTAATAAAATTAATTCAAAAGATATAACATGCTACACATAACTCATACTACACATAAAATAAAGCATGTGATAACATACAATACAATTAAATTTAGAACATAAGGTAGAACTTAGAGTACAGGTCATGTTATTATTTGTACTAAGTGGTCTCACGGCTAATATATTATTTACATAAATTATAGGAGCCCCATTATTCCCATGGAAGGGTAGGATGACATAACATTGTTCAAGGCAGAACACTCCAACATGACTCTTAATCCTTAAGTACATGCACCCCTACTATTTGGTGGTTCAAAATCATATAGAATAGACTTAGATCCCTTTGAATTTGATAGAACCAAAACACTAACACTAATATACTTTTTATTTTATATTCATGTAATATATCACTTTTATATTAATATTTTATTTAATGGAAATTTTTCGAACAGTTAACACCAAAGGTCCATAAAAATGATTAATACTTATAACCAATAATATCCAATTATTAATTATATCAAATCAAACTAATAATTATGCTTTTAACATGCATTTAAGATTGTGCTAAGTTCAAAGAAGGGAAATCCAACAAAAAATAACAAATAAGAGATTATATAAACATTGATTCAACTCTTAAAGATAACAAAACTAAATTAAACATGCCATTTAACTCAAGGGTTTCTCTTAGGAAAGCTTTTAAAATTATCATAAAGCCAAATACGGCATGAGAAGATTATATTATAATCTAATGGCTAAAATTTCCTTAACACACCCAAATCCTTAACTTGGTAATTAAAGCACCCTAATGAACTCATAGAAACTCCAAAATAAAGGCATGCCATAGAAACCTTACCATAAGCACACTTAGCCTAAAACTAATTTATAGTTCCTTGATAAACAATGAAAAGACCAAAATATCCCTAGGATTTTCTAAGCTCATATTAATCCATTATAACTTAGATCATTAACCTATGTTAATCACCATTAACCCATAGATATATTAATGCAAGACTATATCATAATCCTCCTAATAATGAGGAATTAGCATACTTAATCATGGAACCAATTATATTATATATCTTTTATAATACTTTTACCATGGCTAATGAAGATACTTTAATATGCACTTGCAGGTATTTTACATATTTGCAAGAGGAAGATATTGAAGATACTTAAGACATTTTCATATATAAGATATTTAAACAGTAAACTATGGCATACATGGAGAAAAAGACAATAAGCACATGCAAAGGCCTCATTATTATATAGAACTTGAAGTAAACCCTAGGTTATTATTGTATTAGGTTTTCAAAGCTTTTTATTTCATGTATATATATTAGCTGATTTAATGTTTGTAATTTTGTAGTTAATGCCATTTAATTAGGGCATTAGATAATGTTTGGTCAGGGTTTTACAACTAAATAGAATTAGTTATACAACTACTATCACATATTAGAAATTAGTTACAACCAACTTATATTGGTTGAAACTAATTAAACCATAATGTGTGGAGTTGTTACCAACGGCTATATTAGGTTGTTACTAATGTTTATGTCGGTTATGTGACAGCTAGCTAGTTGTTAATTAGTTAGGATTTGTTTTAGCAATTTTTTATCAATCTTATATATACTCATAATCATCCATTGTGCATGGGAGTAATGAGTTGAATGATAATCAAGCTATGTTGGTTAAGTTTCTCTCTTTTATGAGATAATATCTTCTTATTAATAATTTCTTAGAGTACTTCCTAGTTATAAATCCTTTGAATGTGTTATAGGAGAAACATTCAAAGTGTAACCCTCTCTTATTGAATCTAAGTTTAAGATTCAAACCCTCCTTTTTAGTGCTCCATAATCATCAAACCAAATCTCTCAAATAAACCTTTCAACCTTTGTTGAATATCTACAAATTCATCCAAAAACATGAATTATATATTGATCTGCATCATTTTTGGTATCAATGTTAGGTTGGATCTTCATCATTTTCGAATTGCTAACCCTTTCCATTCATTATGTTGTTAACATTTTGGCATCTGATTCCCGTGCATGCCCATGTACATAACCTTGCAAGTTAATATTCATTGTGATTCATTTATCTTGGTTGTGTCTTGATAGATAATCTTCAACCTACCTTTAGCATATCTTCATCCTACCTTTAAATATTCAAAATCAAAGTTTGAAGATCTTGAATGCTTCAACCCCTTCTTCAAATATTATTCTTCCATTACTCAACCACATTTTCCCTATCTTCAACCATCCACTAAACTCATTCAAGAACCCCTTATCCTCCCTTCTTTTCCAACCATTTTTTATTATAACTTGCCATATTCAAACACCACTTTATTATTTCATTTAAATTCCTAACATCTTCAACTAATATCCCACCTTTTTCTATTCAACATAGTTGAATGCCTTTATTAAATATTCAAAACATATCGCATTTCACAATATCATGAAAAACATGGAAATTCGTGAAAATATCAAGTTTCTCTCCAAGTGTAGAGGATTCATGACTTATCATGCTAACCATAAAATTTAGGAATCATGGATATCAATATATGAAAAATAAAAGTGATATACTAAGGATCTAAGCTACTTATGTAACCTCTAAGGTCTATTCCATTTAATAAGTCATAAGATTCTTATCACAATACTATATAACCATTTACTTACTTGTTTTTCTTTGTGTAATAGGTTGGATCATGTAAGCATTCACAACATAATGATACATTAGCTCTTAACTATCTATGGGGCAATCCAAGTATCAAATTAATGAAATAACCATATCAAGGACATGCATATAATTAATACAAGCTAATTTAATACACTTCTAGACTTATTTCAATTATTATCTCTTTAGAGTCATGATCACATATTTACATTGACAGTAGAATATCAAGTGAACAATTAAATTCTTCTTCATGGAACTCCACTAAGACAACACCCTAAATAGTGTTTACCAAGTAACCAAACAAAATAAATACAAATGCATGATACTCTTAGTCATAGGCCAAGGTAGGGACCAACTCATCACCTTACTAGGTATCAAAACCTTTAAGGGCCAACACCCCCTAAGTACCCCGTAGGTGTAACATAGAGTAGAAGAGGTACTAGAACTAACAAGGGTTCGCCTAACCTTATGCACATACCCGAAGGTAAATGCAATAATAGTTATCCCTTGATCTACTACACTAAGAATCAAAGATATATAATCTTGAACTATTTCTTTCTCTTTAAGTAATTAATACTTCAAATTATAGAGCACATTAAGGGTTACCACCATGATATCCGAATACCATCACATAAGCATCTCATAATATTCAATATTTCTTATTAGAGTAGTAGAAGTGATACCATCATTACTCAATAAATTTAATTTTTCATTATAGTTCATAAATCCATACTAATCAGTAGATTTCCAATATCCAATAATCTTTTTATGACATAATATCAAGTCTGAAACCTTTAAAAGATTGAAGAGCATCGAAGAAAGCATTATGGTCAAAACTAGTCCATTAATTCTATAGACCAGTGTATCAGTTTGGTACTGCCAAACCCTAGCTCCCCTTTTGAAACCAATTGATAAGTTGGCCAAATAAATTAAGTTTTCTAGAGACTAGTCAATTGGTCCTACATAACTAGTTGATGGGTTTAATTTGATACCAAATAGTTTAATTCCACAAACAAACTAGATGATGGGTTGGCCTAACCATTTGACTATTCAATCAACTAGTCAATCGGTTTGACCAAACTAGTAGATCAATCGGTGCAAAATAGTTTTCACATACATTTACATACAACAATTTAGGCCTCCAACATAATTCATACCAAATTGTTGGACACTTAAAAGGTTAAGATTGATTATGCTCTACTACCCAATTATGATGCTTTTCTAATTGATTGTCAAGATAATTGCATATAACTCACATTTTCCCTAAAATAATAAAACTCAAGGCATGCTTCACAACAAAACTACTCCTATCATATACTTTCACAAAATAAGACCAAATATTCCAAAGCATACACCAACTAACATGATCACTCGCCCTATACCACAAGGCAAGAATGGATTACCTCAAGTAAAGCTTCATAAAGATCAAACAAAGTAGAGGAAATCCTTAAATGAAAATATCCAGACCATAAATACCTTAAAAAGATGATATTAAAATATATAAAAAATACTTGAAATCTTATAAAACATGAAAAAAACAATGGGCTAGGAAAAATTAGAAAATATAACCTTTACGAAAAGAGAAAACTAAGGGAAAGATTTAAGCCCTTAATATGTTCCTAGATCTAACCTTATATTTCTTAAGAGTAAAATAAGAAAGAGATAGAGAAAGGATAAGAATAGGAGGATGAGTTTAGAAATCAAGGAAAAAGGGGAAGATGATTGAAAGAAAAAATGAAAAAATGGAGGCAAATCAGTGGTTTAGAGAAAGTACAAGAAGATAGAGGCTAAGGTTGCTAATATAACCCTAACTTGATGGAAAATGAAGGAGGACGAGTATTTAAAACTAAAATCATAACTCTTCCTCACTAATTTTGATTGATCTAGGTGGGATTTAGAAGAAACAAAGCCACTTTCTATATGGAAAAAATGGTGATAGTTGAGGAACTATAGGGTAATGCACCATAGAAAATAATCTACACAAGAATGGAAAAGGGACAAAAAGGAGTGGGAAGCAAGATTAGAAGATTTAATGAGGTTGAATGAAATAAATCATTCATTATGGTGATATACAATAGAGAGATGAATTAGGAAAAGGAAGATAATGGTTGTGAGGTCATAAATTAATTTTTGATAAATCTTATCCTCGAGTTTGTTTGAGGTAAGAAAAATCTTAGATTGACAGTCATAAACCATTAAAAATGATTTTAGAAAATATTTTAAAGCTTGATTACCCTTTAAGCTTATCAAAAGAATTTTTTTTATATCTAAAATTGAATTCAAAAGTTACTCAAGTTAAGTGAACCAATTGATTGGTCTAGCATACCCATTAACTTGTTCTACCAATTGGTCAATTTCTCAAAACTTGTCTACTACTTACCCTGACTCGAAACCCAAGCTAAAAACGATAAACCAATCAATTGGTTAATACCACCAATCAACTGGTGCACTAGAAAACTATTATCTTCCACTTTTTTTTTCCAATTCTCCCAAATTCTTTCCAAATCAAACCCAAAACATATTTCACCAACAATATCCAACGCCATCAAATCATCATCAAGCACATGAATATTCAAACATTATAGATGTAATACCCTAATTTTCCAAAAAAATTATTATTGTATTTTATAAAAATAATTTTTAATCAAGGATTTTTACATCCCTTAACCTTTGTTAATATTTTAATATATTTTGTTTTAGTTGTTTAACCCTTCTTACTATTTCAAGTTGTGTAACACTTCTATGCCACTTTTGGTCATTGATCTTCATAATAATTCATGGTTGATCTTGATTTCTAAAACTTTCCAAGTGTTTTAAACTTATTGGTAGGTTCCATTAGGAACCAACCATTTGGTCTTAAGAAAAATTGGTTGGTTTAGTTTAATTAAAGAGATGATGAGTTAAACTTAGATGGATTGACTAGCGTAGTGAACTAATCAACTTGTTTAGCCAAACCGATCGACTGGTTTGACCAACTAGTCTATGGGTTTGACTCCAGCAGAAACCCATTCATCTCTATGTAAAATCATCGATTGATTTTGCTAAATGATCAACTGGTTTAACCAACCATTCCATGGGTTCACTCCTATAGAAACCCATTCATCTCCAGTTAAACTTATCAACTAGTTTTTCCAAGCTAATAGTTTGGTCTGACCAACCGACACATGGATTTCACTCCTACATAAATCCATTTTTCTTTATTTAAACTCATCGAATGGTTTTGCCAAACCTATCAACTAGTGACATGAACACATCGAATGGTTTTACTAAAATATGTCATTATTCATATTTGTTCATAAGACCAAATAAGTATTATGCAAATTTGATCAATTAGTTTTAATAAAATGATTAACTAGTTTGTGTAACAGTAACTTTTTATTTTTGGTTTCAACATAATCATTAAACTAGTTTGAATCATCAATCGATAGGTTGTACAACCGATCGACTTGTTAGGCTATACTGATCGACTAGCAAACATTAAATGTTAATTTTCTATCCGTTGGGTGATACAGCATTTTGGGGATTTTTGTGTTTAATGGCTATATGACAAGGGTGAACCTTATAAATAAGGTATATCTACATTTATTATAAATAATTTTCAACTACATTAATTTTGTAATTAATCATCTACTCTTAAATCATTCAATTATTAAACTATCTCAACTTTCAAATTTAGAGTTTTTATTGAAAAGTGTTCATTGCTTACTTCTCTCAGTTAAAATGTCTCTACAATTATAATATTTTTTATTACATATATCTAGATTACTTATCATCCAAATTTATACATGTGCATATCTTGTATTCTTGATGATAATGAATTTTAATCACAACAAGCTTACAAAATTCATTACAAAGGGATTATTGAGTGGTTTCCTATCATTTGAGAGAATTTGTTATTATGCATATTGTTAAACAAATGGAACAATGCTAAGTGTTGGTATTGAAAATGGGAAGTTTTCAACAAAGTTAAAATGGATGGACAATAAGGAAGAAAATCTGAAAGGATTACTTGATCTTGAGACCTTCAAAGCCAAGTACTTAAATCAACCAACTAAGATTTCAACTCTTAGCCTAAATGGTATAAGAATTTGGGTAACTTTCAAGACTGCACTTTAATCTTAAGGAAGATCTTTTAGTTCAACAACCAGAGACTTTTAACATTCAAATCTGATCTCCCTTCCAGCCTCTCCCACTCTTTTTAAGAGTGTTGGTCAACCTTTAAGGGTTACAAACAAAATCTAACCTATAATGGATAGATTAGATACACCCTCAACCATAGTTGGTACCAACATAAGCTAACTAAGGTCATAAGAGTACAATCAGCTAGTGACTAGCCAACCATCACTTGATGGCTATCATTACACCCTATGAAAAGGCTTAGAAAACATAAAGTACATATTAGGAAATTCTAACAACATACTTTAACTAAGCTTAGCTAATAAAGGAAATAAGAAAATAGAAGGGTCTTCGGTACCTAGCTACTTGATTGCTAAGGTTATAAAGGTTTCTTTTCCTTAATTTAAGCCAGCTTTGAGGGTCTTGATCTTCCCACAACTACCTTCCCAATGCCCCTAATTCTTGCATAAGAAAAGGGTTTCTAATGTAGGTCATGTTCGCCCAAAAATTAGTGGAGTATAGAGGTGGATAAGGTGATGGCTTGGTTGAGTTAAAATGGAGCCATATTTGGAGCTGGTTAAGGAGTATATTTGTGGAGCCATATTACAGGAAAAAAAAAAGGAACCATATTTATGTGGGTTGATGGCTAATGTTTGGTGTTTGCATGGCTTGCATGGATGCTAGTTAATCTAGTTACTGATTAACCCAAGGAGAAGATTTTTCAAGTCCTCAACTTTAAAAAAATTAATAAGTAGATTATCTTTATTTTGGGGTTCTTGGGATGCTCCTACATCACTTGTGAAGAGTCTAGAGAAGATAAATGGTTCAAGCTGTAAATCAACTCTTAAAGGGTCGTTGAGATTATAATGCTCATAAATATAGAGAAGAGTGATCATCAATCATAACATGTCACTATTCAAAATCCAAAAGAGAGAAAATTTTGGTTGTAGATGTAGAGATTAATTTTCTCTTAAACCATTATGCATTGTGCATAAATTTTTTATTTGTCATTTCCTTTCTAAAAAATGCTACTCACCCCCTCCCGTAGGGTTCTTTCATATTCTCTTTTTATTTTTATTCATTATCCCTTGTACCATCATTTAAGTTGTTAAAATATATAAATATCTAATGTAACCCCAAAAATTGTTTCACATTATTTCCCATATGATTTCGGCATCCTAATTTTCCCAAACCAGACTCGTATTCAACCTCCTTCCCTTCCTCCATTGTTATACATTTATTTTTTATTTTTACTTCATTATTCTTGATTTTTTTCTCTTTATTATTCCTCTTAAACAATTAAGTGTTAAAAATTAAAGAAATTGAAGAAACATACTTATAAGCTATTTCGTAATTTCATAAATCATTACAAAGAAGGGTCAGCCATTATAACCTAGAGTCTTGCATTTATATGTTTTGCTTTGTACTTTTGATGGTATTTTGTTGATTTCGGTGCAAGGTATTCAAGTGGTGGGAAATTTTTTATCTTGGGTTGGATTTGTTTTCTCAAGATTAGATCTAGTAACTTCTTAAACTAAATTATACTAAGAGTACATGGATTTTGATATGTTACAATGCTTAAATGTGTTCATATTGTTGAAATGGCCATTTTTGCTATATTTGAGGTAATTTGGCCTCATGGTTTTTTGGGATATATTACCGTTTTCTTATTTTTATGGTTCCATTTAATTTTTAGGTGTTGAGGTATGATTTCACATATTTCAAGTTTTTTATTTATTAAGAATAACTGTATATCATCAAGAAGAATTACAAATGAAGTTGTAGAATTGATCCACCATCCCTATCATACCTCTAAACATATCACTCCTGCTAGGGTGAGTACATAGAGAAGATATAATAAAAGCAATACGATGAGCTACCCTATTCAAATCCCAACCTACATTTGAAAAAATTTTACCATTCCTAGCCTTCCAAACTTCATAGAAAGCTACTGCATAAAAACAAGAATAAAATTGAGCTTTTGTTGCACTTCTACATCTAACTCTAGAGAAATATCTCAGCAAATCCTCCCAGGATCTGTGACTCTTCCTTTCCCTGCAAGCTTTACTAATAGCAAACCAAACCTTCTTCAACATAGGAAAGTTACAAAATAAATGGGAAATGGTTGCCTCTTGAGAGCAAAAGCAACATTGCAGACTGATGGATGGAACAAGGTTGATTAAGATATCTTTGGTAGGAAGCTTGGAGTGAGTAGCCAACCAGAAAATAAATTTATGCTTAGGAGCTACTGGGTTGGACCATACTGCTCTCCACCAACCTACTTTAGGAGCTGAAAAATGAATGGAATCATATACCTCTACAATCTAATAGGAATGATCCCTCTACAAATGTTGGAAAATAGGGAGCAACCTATGCCTTAAACCAAAAATTTTTCACATTAGCCCAGAAGCTGTGCAAGGCAGGCTACAGGAGGTAACTTCCTACCTTTTATGTAATAGGAATGAACCCATTTAATCGATAAGGCATCCTTCTTCTGAGTGATCTGCCATAAAAGCTTCCCCATTGCTGCCTCATTCCAGGAAAATAGGTCCAACATACCTAATCCCCCTTCCTTCTTTGGTAAACATACCACTTTCCAAGCTACTAAAGCTCTCTTAGTTTGAGACACTTCCCCTGACCAAACAAAAGCCCTGCATAACCCCACAACTCTATGTACAATCTTCATAGGTAGAAGAAATACCTGGTTCCAGTAATTTGTTATGCCAAAACACTGATAGATATTAACAATTGCAATTTCAAGTCTTAATTTAGGTTTATATAATTAAAGTTGTGATTAAATTGAGTTTTAAGCATAAATAAGGGGTATTTTGGTCATTGCAAATCTAGGTTGTGATTTTGGATGTTCTTGTTATTATAAGGTGTTCATAGTGTTTTTAATGAATAGTGTGAAAATTTTGAGGATAGATCATTATGTGCTAAAACTTATGCTAATTTTGGTGTTTTAGGGTTAGGGCTATTTTGGTCTTTTTACTTGCAAATATTTTTTTCATTTAAATTTTGTGTTATATAATGATAGTTATTGATTGAATTTTCTTAGTGTTTAATTTCATAATTTTAGGAGCTATTTTACTATTTTATTCATAATTATTATATTTAGGACATTTTAGTCATCTTGTACCAAAAAGACTTAATTAGATATTTTTAAGTCAATGGTTTACCTTAACCGTTGGTGTGACTCTCAAGCTAGTAAATTGACAAAAATATTGATTTGATATGAATATTAAATTCCTAAAATACTAAAATTTCTCAATTATTAAATTTAAGCTTATTAGCATATTTTTATCGAATATCTAAGACATGAATAATGTTTTATGAACAATACATATTATACCTCGTATTCTTGTGAAACCTAAGTACATAGGATTGTGTTGGGCGACTATTTTATTTCCCTAATTTGATGTTTCATCACATCTATAAAGAGTTTTAGAACCCTAGCAACATTTTCGAAACATTTCGTTCAAAACTACTTGTTGATTCTTACGATTTTGTATATTGTTAAATTTCCAAGCAACTTTTGGCCCTTAAAAATTTTCAAGGAATCTTATCTAATATATATATTTGAAATTATTATGTTTTTATGAGTCGTCTATGCTTTTTCAGAATACCAAATTAAGTTGTTGATAAAAAAAGACATTATTCATACATCGATTGCTCTTGTGTTAGTGTTTTAAGCCACATTAAACCTTTTATGGCTATTAGAATTTCACGAAACATTGATTATAATCTTATTTAAGTGTTTTTGAGATTTTTATAACTTAAAAATGATGTGAAATCAATTTTATAGTTTTCGGATCAAAATAGATATTATTGGTCTCGTATACGTCATCAAATCTAACGTCTCTTCTTCAATTCTTATCCAAACTTTATGAGAGTGAATATGGGTCTCTAATTTTTTATTATAACACATGGGAGTACCCTAAATTTTATGGTATCTCCCCTTCCTTTTTTTCCTTGATATTTTGCACCATAATATCTTAGATAACTTAATAGTTAAGTTTCAACCAAACTTATTTTTTCCCCCTATGACCTCAACACTTATCATTTTTTTTACTTACTTATTTTCCCTAATCTCACCACCAAAACTAAATCCTCTTCTTCCCAAAATTTGTTTTGCTCCATTACCATCTTTATCCTCCTCCATTGTTAACCTTCAAGCTTCCATAACTCTACCTCTTTGGTTCTTTCTTCTTTTCCTTCATTTCTCATCCTTTTTCTATGGATTTTTCTCTAAGTTTTCATTGGTATTTTGTTGGAAATTTAAATTTGGGCTTGATTCTCTATTTTTCTTTTTAAAGTTGGAGCTAATTAAGGTAAGTTTATTGTATTGTTACATATAAGCATAGAATTGTATGTTTTGTGGCTTGATTTATGTTATGGTGGATCATGGGTATTTTTGTTAAATTCAGGGTTTTTGATTCTCTTGTTATTATTTTTTTTTTTGTAAATTGATGATACCATGTTGAAATTGGTAATTTGTAAATTAACTTTGATATATAACATGTTATGATTCGATAACCCTAACTATTTTAATTTTTTATGGAAGATTTGAATGATTTAGGGGATTTTAATTCTTTGATTGTTTTATAAAAAAGATAATACCATATTATAGGTTGTAATTTGTAGAGTTTTTTTCATATATAACATGCTTTGATTGGAGTACATTTGGATACTTTAATTAGTGATTGAAGTTCTTAAAGGTTTAGATTTTGTTCTTTGTGTTCTACACATTCTTTGTGATATTCAAAGTGTCCTTGACTAATGACATTCTAATTACCCTAATTAGAGTTTAATCTTTTAATAATTACATTTTTGGACAAAAAATATTATGCCTAAAATATTCCTAAAGAGCTTTAATGGACTTTTAGAGTTAAATGTTGACCATAACCTTTAACATTTGACTATTTTACCCCCATAAATAGTGAATCTTGATGGATAGTGAATCCTAAAGAGTAGTGAGTCTTGGTGAATATTAAATTTTGGTAATAAATTTTTTTTTAAGATTCTCGGTATAAAATGACATCTTTTCTAGGGAGATAAACAGTAAATTTTTTTAATTTGACATAGGACCTTTACTTGGACTTGGTTAAGCTAATTATATTTATGATTTTAGTAAATTTTGGTCATAAAAATAAAAAGTGGTTTTTAGTAATTTTATCCTCATTTGGTGTTATCTAAACCTATGAAGTGGGTTCCAAATCTTTAAAGAGTCTTGTGGTCATTTAAGGCCTCAAATATAATTATTTGTGTCTGAAAGTATTTTGGGGATCATTTTGGTTAGTATTCTTGGTAAATGGTTATGTTGGTTTGGTTTATGGCATAGTTTAATCTTGTGATGATTTCTCACCTTGGTTTTTATTGATTTATTTTGGGGCTTCATGCCTTAGTTTTGATATATGATGAGTTGTGACTTATCTTATATGGTTGGTTTGTAGAATTTATGTCTGAATGCCTAACCTTAGCCTTTTATAGTTAGTTATTTGTGACCTTGAGTGGTCAAATCATGTGGAGGACATGTTTAGTTATTATCTATGGACCTTTATATTCCTTAGTAAATAATGATATGTTTTTAAATAAAACACTAATTATCAAAGTGGAAGGTCTCAAGTTGGGAATGGTTTCCTCTAGGGTTAGCTACCCTAGAGATGAGGTGCAAGTTCTTAATTTGGTTTGGTTTCACTAGTGTATCTTAGCACCTTAATAAAGCTCTAGTCTACTCCATAGGTAACTTGTAAGACCGATAGGGAGTATTGATACTTAAAGATTAGGTGACCAAGGATTGGAAGGTATTATGTTGATTTTGAGCACCAATATGACCAAGTTATCTTAGTATCATTGGGTTACATGGATAGAGGGTACTAGTATTATGTAACTTTATGACTAGTGTATCTTAAAATCTTCAAATTACACTAGTATGACCAAGGTATGTTAGTATCCTTGGGTTATAAGATCCCTCTTGAGTAATAAGTAGATTTAATTTGGGTGTGTTGTTTGGTTTACATGTTGTACTAACTATCTATATTAGGTCAGCCGGTGATTTTAGTCCATCTATATCTATTGAGGTGTGTTGGCTATCTATATTGTTTGACTAGTTATTTTAGTCAACCTGTGTTTATTAAGATGTCTTAGCTATCTATATTGGGTCAACTGGTGATTTTAGTCTACTTGTATTTGTTAAGGTGTGTTTGTTGTCTATATTAGGTCACTTGGTGGTTTTTTCCACTTACATTTGTTGAGGTGTGTTGACTATCTATATTGGATTAGCTAGTGGTTTTTTCCACTTATGGTTATGTTGATTCCTTATATTGGATTAGTTGGTGGTAGATAGCCCACTTTATTTGAGTATAATAGGGTTTATGCATTTGCCTATGAGAGCATGATTATCTGTGGTGATGGTTTCATGTATAGCATGTATTGATTGTGTTGTGAAGTTTTTACATGTGAACTCATGTTATTTATGGAAGATTTTTGTTATGACATGCTTTTATATGAATCATGCTTATGTGTGAAAATTATATATCACTAAATATACGTTTATACTAATGTGTTTATTCTATAAACACCTATATATTTAATGGGCAGCGTATACCATGTAGCACTTTGAGGTCCCCCTCTAAGGTGGCCCGAGTTTACGATGAGTGTGAGGGCTATTCAATATTATTGTTTTGTTGGTTATTCTAGATTACTTTTGGTGGATCTTATCCCCTTATACTTAAACCCTATCTCCAGCTTCTGAGACGTTATTATGGTTATAGCTCCTTTTGAATAAGTATGTTTATGAAATGATTTGTAAGGCTTAAATTTGTTCATGATGTTATACCTAGCATTATATCTAGCATAAGTTAGGTGTTGTACACACCCCTTTCTATGTTTAATACAACGGTTTCATCTCTATTCTTTGCTTTTGATTATGCAATATATCATTTAAATGAAAATTATAAGTTGAGGAAATTGGGGGTATTATAGTAAAAAAAAATTATAAATTGGTGTATGTGCTTATTTTGGGGTGGTGATCATTAATATATCTAAAATGATCTAAAAATTCAAGTGTAAGAATAAGCTTAGGATTTAAGCGAGTAACCTCGAGATGGCCTCTAAGGTGAGGTTTGCAGTGGATGTACTCCATGCTATTATATGATTGTGCCACCATTACAGTGTGTTAGCAAGGTCTCTTTTTACTCTATAGTTAACCTATATGTCCTATAGGTGGTATCGATACTTAAGGATGGAGTGCTACTCAGTGGATCTAAGACATTTTCTTAGTTGTAGTACTTTGAATTGTTGTCAAAACCATTGAACTTCAACTTTAGTGTGGTTCCCTCTTAGATAAAATATGACTTAATGAATTGTTTGATAACCTAATGTGGAACAAAATAATTGCTGAACCCCGTATGTGCGGGATTTTCTCTAACTTTCGTAATCGATGTTATAATCTTGATGTCGATATAAGCATTTAATATGATAGCATACTTTATTAATTTCTCTTACCTTGAGTATGTTCCTATTTGTTTTTTGGTTTGCATATTATCAACTTTTAGTAGATTTAGTTTACTTAGTATGTTCATCATACTTATTCTATTATTGTTTCTCTTTCTTAGAGCCTTCATGAGGGCTAATATTGGTGAGGACATTGTTGATTTGGCAAAGTTTTCATAAGGGGTTGGGTTAGAATAGGGGTATTCAAATCACCTTATCAATGTTGTTTTTAGTATTCGTATATGAATATTTTTCTCCCTTGTTTGTGTACCTATCTCTATAGTTTTTATCTTTTGCTTCAGAATTGATCTCTCCATACGTTTACTATATATTTATATATGCTTTCTTCGCTCTATTTATGTATCTCTTTCTCTATGTTATGTTTGTTCTATAATTTTGTGTTTGTCTTTTTACCTTATTTTTAGTATAAGAAATGAGAGAGAGCTAGATTTGTATAGAATGTGCCAGTAACACTCATATATTTTTTTTTCTTCTTCAATTCAAAATGAAAATTTTTAGTTTATAAAATAGGAGTGTAATAACAGGGCTAATCTGTAGGGTATCACAACTAGAGCTAATCACATTGTCCTCTTTTCGGCGGAGAGCGATCGTCAAACTTAGGCGTAATATCTTAACCTTCTCATACTAGGTAATTAGAAGATATAACTTGCAATTCATTGGCAAGCCCTAAGCTACGGTATATTGAAGCTTAATGTGGATGGTAGTGAATATGGTAACCCTAGATTTATTGTTGTTGGTGGTGCTCTCCAAGACCACACTAGCCACTGGATTGTTAACTTCGCTGGGAATATGGGACATGGTAGTATTACCTTAGTAAAGCTATGGGTTGTCTTGCATGGACTTTAGCTAACATGTGACAATGGTTTCACCTCAATGGTGGTTGCTTGTAATTCTTTGACAATTGTCAGATTACTAATAGGATGGTATTTTCCCTTTCATCCTCATGCATTTCTCATTGAAGCATGCACTCATTTTATGGCATGCTTCTGTTTTTGCAAGATCCTCCATGATTACAAAGAAACTAATAATGTGGCTGATAAGCTAGCACACAAAGAACATGTATTGTTTCTCCATCTATGGAGGAGATGTATGACCTTTTTGATTTGGTTTGATTATCCATTAGAGTTGAGCATAATATATTTTACCAAAAATAAAATCCTTCTAATTTACAATATATTTTATTTTTAACTTGAACATAATGATTAAAAAAATAATAAATTTAAAAAAATAAAATTCCTAAGATGATTAATATACCATCGCACAAATATACTTTTGGTAACTTGATTGTTAATTAATATGAGATAATAGACGATATAATAGGAAATATAACATTTACTTCCTAAGAATTTTCATCATATAATTTATATTTTAAAATAAGTTGTAGGAAAAAAGGGTGTTTTTATTTATAAAATTTTTATTATTATTCAAAAGCATTATGTACCAAATATACTAATGTATCCGTACACCACCATCCGACCCGTTATTCTTTTTAGACATCTTTGACCGGGTTGAGTAACTTCTTGGCGAATCTCCCCCAAATTATGTTACATGATGGAAAATCTTATAGTGAGTTGTGTTTACACCTCACGCTCTAAGTAATAAGGAACACGAACATCTTACACTCAAAGGAATGAGAAACATCATTAAGGCTTTGTTTGATATGTAAAAAAGTTAGGCAAAAAGGAAAATAAAAAGAAAAAGAAAAGAAAAAAGAAAAAAGAAAAAAAAAAGATAAGGAATTAATATTTTTTCCTCCATTTGGTTGCTAGGAAAAAAATTGTGGAAAATGTTTTTCTATAAAATATTTACTTGTGTTTGGTTTGGAAGAAAGAAAATATCAATAATTTTTTTAATTTATTATTTATAATCATAAATATTTGTTTATTTACAAAAGAAACACACTTTATCATCCTATCATATTCACTTTTTCCACCATCATGCCACATCCACCTCCACCGCAATTTTTTTTTTGTTAGATTATAAATTTATAATCATAAATATTGTGGCAAATTGTATTTCCAATATATTTTAATATTGTTTCATTAATATTTCTGATATGCTTAAGTTAACTTTTTTACTATAATGTATTTACCAAAATATATAGAAATTATATTTATTTTTTTAAAGAAAAGTTAATAATATTAATATTAATATTAATAATTCTCATATATAATATAACTAATGAATTAAACACTAGTACATAAATATAAATATAAATATAAATTATATAGAATTAAAATATTTATAACAAAAAGTAAAAAATTACACCATTTGCAAAGTAAATACAAAAACAACTTTATCCACATAAATACCCATTGCAAGTTATATCAATATTTCCACTCATCGATTCACCATCATCTCCAATATAATCAAGAATAATATACTCCTTCAAGAACAATCATATTAATAGCTAACCCTACCATTAATAAGAGTTAGATCAAAATAAAATACTTGACAAAATTCATCCCTTTGCAAGGCTTGAGACATTCTTCAATAAAAAAAGATCATTATATTTAAACTCGTTAACATTACCAAAAAAACTCAAAAACCTACACTCCCATGGCCTCAAGGCCTCTCTTATCCTACTACAAACATAAAAACTATAAATAAAAAAGCAACCAGTAATCTTGCTTAGTGCTTCAATCCTTAGGTGCTATTTCCTTATGTTCTTATTTTTCTATGCATATATGCCTCTCCTTTGGAATAATTGTCAAATTTTAGTCACTTGCCAAAGAAGATGTCTAATTTGTGGAAATTTTAATTAGCTTATACCGATATGGTTTGACTTTAAGATGAGTTTATAAATAAAACTTATTTTAACTTAATATACAATACACCATGATACAACTATTAATTTCCAAATAAACAAATCAATCAAAATATTTAAATAAGTGTAAATTTCAAGAGTGAATAATATATATACTTTTATCAAACTATTGCATCAACTTCCACCAATTAGCTATATTCATTAAAACGAAATCCCCCCACTTATTATAAGCTAGAAGCTTGACTATTAACACCAAAATTGGTAGAGAGACTTACAATAAAACCAAATAGTAGCATCAAGCACCTTAGATCTACAACACAATCTATCAAGAAGATCATCTACAAAAACATATATAACCTAGGAATTCCTTCACATATACCCCCACTTGGAAGCGCCGGAAAGCACCAAGAAGACTACATATATACTATCAAAAGAAAAACTAGAGTAGATAATTAGGGATTCTTGATATCAAGTTCATTAATCTAGTTTTCATTAAATGCATAACAAATAATCACATTTTGAAAGCCACCTGTGACTCAATTAGGTCATAAAGTATTTGACTTGTAGCTAAGACACACTCGGTTGCTTAAGAAAAGCAAGTAATGATGGTCACTTTCATCAAAAGAGCTATTATTCACTCTACATTATTTCATAATAGAAAAAGGGCATCAGAAAATAAGCACGAATAAAGGAACAAGTGTATAAGAGAAGCATTATCATAGCAATAACAAATAAAGGAAGACTTGGTAGTCATATGGTTACACCCCCAATTTTTGAACCAGAAATTCTCGTTTTGAAGACAATGCAAATGTGTTTAGAAAAGCAATACCAGGGAATGTTGCCGCCACATCGACCATGAGAGAGGTGTGATCATCATCTAATCTATGCTTGATGCAAGGTAAAACAAAACAATTGTGAAAGAATGCATGCTCACTAACAATACAAAAATACTAATGATGACAAGGATAAGAATAGCAATACTATAGATAAAAAAGAGTATGAGAATTTACAAAATCCAAATAGAGGAATCAAAACCAAGATTTTAAATAACCTAACAAAATAAAAAATATCCCAACATAGTGGGCAACATATATCTAATGGATTAGCCTAACTCTTAACTACACAAGAAGTAATTATCGAGTACCTAAGCAATGGCCAGATACCCATCCATAGTATCATCCTCAACATACTCCAATTGAGAATCATACCCCTATAAATCGTCATCTACTCCCTGGAATAGAAGCTAAATCCTTACAGTGACCAAATAAGTGTAGTATCGGTATAATGAAATAGTGGTAAAACAGACTACCAAAAATATGGTAAGTCTCATGCACCACATCAAAGTCACATAGTAGCATGGTGTAAACATACCAATATAAGAATACACTCAAACTTATGGCTGTAATATATCAATGCATACTTGCATGGAGATCATAGAAGAATAGTAATACAATAATTGCATCATAAGAATACAATGTAAAATATATTATAAATCTTCCTTTAGTGACCACATAGTTTCTGGCTATTAAGATAATTCTTCCACCCACGCCCAATTTTTCACCATGAACAAAAGTCATGACATCATACAATCACAATGGGGCTACCACACCCACCACGCATCGAATGAACCTACTGTGATGACTAACACACCATGGGATACTACACCTATCACACGCGGTCGAAGTACATCAAGAGGGCTTATACTAGGATGCCTCACCTACCACACCTTTAATACCTCTGTTGTGAGGGTCAAAAAGTTGGGATATCACACTTGCCTAAGTAATGGATAATACGAAGAACTAGGAGACTTGTACTTGGATACCTCACCCACCTAAATTATTTATCGACGCCATGCCGGACTACCACATTATAATTCTATAACTCAAAGATATGCACATACCTACTACCAACCACAACCCGATAGAGAAGAAAATAGGTATTGAGTAAAAATATAAAACATAAGGTGCTATCCCCCTACTAGCTACACTAAGTGTAACACCCCAAAATTCACAACTTTTTTTTTAAACGGAAGCAATTAAATTAAAAACCTGTGAATTCTGGGGATGTTACCGCCACACTTAGTACCAAGCCGGTTCTCTCCGACCGTTTTAGTACCAAGTGCTAAGGCTAAGAAAATATTATTTTCACACTTAAACCAAGAGTTCATAAAATGCATTAAAAAGATCATAAAATAGAAATTAGAGTGCGAAATAAAAATTCCTTGTAAGGAATAATCTTAGAATCGACAACAGGTTTAATTGAAATACTCAATACAAGGTAATAAATCAAAAAGGATAAATTCGATACAAGAAGATATAATAGAAGGGAAATAAAATAACGAGAAGAGGGAAACCGGCCACACTACTCTCAAACTTCGAGCCAAAACACTCAATCCTGACTGATGTCTCGCCCACTTGCACAAAGTCAAAAGGGCCTACTAATCGTGGGAATGAGCAACACCCATGAAAAAGGTAATTAGTACACTACGTACTAAGTAAGGTAACTGAGCACTAAGGCCAACATATAAACACATAAAATCATGTAGGATCATATTTAACTTGCACTTTCAAACCCACACATGTAATACATAAGGTCATGCAGAAAATTATTTAGCTTATAAATGATCAAGCCCACACACAAAGGCCCAAAAAGTCCAGATTAATTATTTCATTAATCTTTTATCGGAAGTTGATACACACCATACCTTTTATCAAATCTATGTAAGTATAGGAACACCCCACTATTTTAACCGGTAGGTCGGTCACTTGCAGGACAATAGTACACACCACTATTTTTTTGCCAATGGATCGGTCATTTGTGGGACAATATTCCACACCACTATTTCTGACCGGTGGATCGGTCTAGACCTAGCTCAATAGTCTTTCACTTTAAGTGATTAATGTCTTAAGTATCTTATTCAGAAGCTTTCACCCTAGACATACATGAATAATTCCCTTTACACTTCACACATCACAAATCATAAATTCCACCCTCATAATTACACTTTAATCACCAAATACACATGATACCACAAAAACACTAAGCAGTCACAACAAACCCTAATTGTCCACACAAACCCTAGCTTGGTCTCCTACGTACCCTTATATTGATCCACGTACTATTTTTCATCCAAAGTATTCAAACACCCAAATAACACTTACATTACCATCATTACATCCCAAATCAAATTTTCATACGTATATTTCACTTCCATGCAGACTTTACACATCCCATGCAACCATTCGAATTTTTCATGCAAACCCTAAGCTCCCACATAAAACCCTAGATTCAACCATGTAAGCCCTAGATCCATCCATACAAACCCTAAAATCTTTCATGCAAAACCCAAGGTTCCTTCATACAAAACCCTAAATTCAATCCACATAAAACCCAAGGTTTCTCCATACAAAACCCTAAATTCAATCCATACAAACCATAGATTAGATTCTCCTATATTACACCATAGATTAGATTCTCCCATGTTACACCATAGATTAAATTCTCCCATACAAAACTATAGATTAGATTCTCCCATATAAAACCATAAATTAGAGTCTCCCATATAATACCATAGATCAGATTCTCCCATACAAAACCATAAATTAGATTCTCCCATACAAAACCATAAATTAGATTCTACTATATAATACCATAGATTAGATTCTCCCATATAAAACCATAAATTAGATTCTCCCATACAAAACCATAAATTAGATTCTCCCATATAATACCATAGATTAGATTCTTCCATATAATACCATAGATTAGATTCTCCCATATAAAACCATAAATTATATTCTCTTACACGAAACCCTAAATTTCTCATTTTATTCCTCCACTCATGGATCATTAAAATACTTAGGTCAACTCACACCCCTTAGTCAACTTATTTCCCCATTCTCCTCTTTCAACCTTTTTCCCACACAATACCACTTTTATATATCCTCACATGCATATCTAAAGGGTCACAACACATATCATCACATACCACAATATTTCATCATATACACATAATACACATGCCATATAGCAACACATGATCACCCTTCAACTCTACTCCATACCACACACTAAATGATTATAATGATAAACATAGAATACATAGCATACAAATCACATAATGCACTTAAACACACATAAGGCCTTAGTAACACTCTTACCTAAAATAATACTAGTCTTAGAGCACCCTCCTATGCCTCCTTAGGGCTTTGACTGGTCTCACCTATATAAAAGAAGAACTAAAATTAGACTCCCTTTTACTAAAAATACTATTACTTATTAATTTATTCTAAGACCAGGCTTTTGATAAAATAATAATAATAATAATAATAATAACCATTAACTAATTACTAAATTTGGTTAAAAATATAAAATTTAATAGTAACAATAATAATAATAAGGGCATTACTCAAAAATATAGTGAAATAAAGGTTTCAGCCCCTTTACCAAAATAATACCAATAATAATATTAGTAACTTTAATAATAAAATTTAGTAATAAAAATAATAATGAAATAGTAATAATAATAATGATAAAACCATAATAATATTGCAAAAATGATAATAATCATAATGGTAATAATAGTAAGGATAATATTTGAAGATAAAATGAAGTAGGGTTTCAACCCTACATTGAATAATAATAAACTTATTAAATAATAAAAATAATAATAACACTAATAATAATAATAATAAATGCTAATGATAAAAATAATGATAATATTAATAATAATAAGACTTGATATTTATAATACCACTACTACAATTCAAAATAGGCACAATAGGGTTTCAGCCCTATATAGAATAATAATAAAAACAATGAAAAAAAAATAATAATAATAATAATAATAATAATAATCGCATAACAATAATACTAATAATAGTAACACTATTAGTAAAATATTTGTAATAATAATAATAATGAAATAATAATAATAATAATAACAACAAAAACAACAACAACAACATATTAGTGTTAATAATAAAGATAATAGCAACAATAATAATAATGATAATAAAATCAAATTAAAAAAATATAATAGGGCTTCACCCCTCAATATAAATAATAATGAAAACATTAATAATAATAATAATAACAATAATTCTAGAAATAATAATAATAATAATAATAATAATAATAATATATTTTAAATAAATGAAATAAAATAAAATAAAGCTTGTAAAAATATGGAAAAAGGGTTGAGAGGGTCTAGGCTTCAACCTTAGGCTGGTGGTGGTGGGAAAAAGAGAAGAAAAAGAGAAGAAAAGGAGAAAAGTTGAAGGTTGGGAACAAAATAGGGAGAATAAAGGTGGGAGTAGAGGTGATTATGATTGCCTAAAAGGAGAGGAATAGAATGGAGGTGGTGGCACAGCCAAAGGTGGCGGTGCACGGCGGTGGTGGTGGTGGCTGAAAGAGGAAAAAGAAGAGAAAAAGAGAAGGAGAAGGAGGGAGAGGAAAAGAAAGGTAGGGGAAGGTAGAGGAGGGTCTGTAGAAGAGAATGGGAGGTGAAAGAAGCAGCGACAGTGGCGGAAGTGGTGGCTAAGGGTGGTTCAAAGGGCGGCGGAGGTTGAAGAGAGGGTTAATCGGGAGGGCTACTTCACACAGCCGAGGTGGCTTGTGTGGGGAGAATCGAGAAATAAGGGAGATGAAGTTAGTTAGAGGGCGGTGTAGGGAAGACTTAGGTAGGTAGAGAAGGCAGTGAAGTTAGCCGGAGGTGGCGGAAGCGGTGTCTGAAGAGGCGGTGGCGAATAAGGTAGATTTTCTGGGTAGAAGATCAAACTCGATACAGGGTAGAGTATGGGGTAATTTATAGAGTTATAGAGGGAGATAAGGTCAGAGGGGAGATGGGAGAATAGGTAAAGTAGGTGGGCAAGCTCCGCTCAACGATGGCAGGCCGATGGAGGTCAGCTCGTGGTAGGGCCCGATTGGCTAGGGAAGAAATCGCATGAGAAGAGAGGGAGGGCTGGTTGATTCAAACGGCAGGTGGGTCAGCAAGGGAGAGAGAGAGGAGAATCGGCTGGTCAGCCGCACGATCGGCGGCGAAAATACCGGTGAAGTATTGGGAAGAAAGTGCAGACTGCGACGGGCTGGGGAAGAAGAAGAAGGGGGTTGGACCGACGGTCTAGAAGAAAAAGAAAGAAAGGAAAAAGGGGGAAGAATCAACCGGCGACACTGGTTAAAATTCTCTAAACAAAGCACCAGGTTTTGGGGAAACAAGAGGCAAGATGCAACATGGAGAAGGAAGGAAGAAGGGGGTGGTTGTGCAGGCTAGGCCGTGTCGAAGGAAAGGAAGGAGAGGAAAGGGGAACTGGGCTGCGAGCTAGCCCAGGTCAGGGAGGAGAAAAAAGAAAAAGAAAATAAGAAGAAAGAAAAAGAAAGAAAAAGGAACAAGAAAAGGAAAAAAGGAAAAATAATGGATTGGGTTAATTAAATTAATTGGGATATTTAGGATATTTAAAAATAATAATATTTAAATACCTTTTTAGACTAATTTAGAATTTTTGGAAGATTTTTCATAAATTCTATTATAATTTAGCAAATCACCCAATTTTTCCCCAATTAAATTATTTATAAAATGAATAATAATTTGGAACTATTTTCTCTTTCTTATTTTAAATAAAATAATTTATTTAATTAATTTTTCAAATAAATTCTTATTTAACTATAATTTTTAAAATTAGAATTTTGAGGTATTTCACTAAGAGTCAGAGAAAAAGCCTCGAACAAAATCTTGATCCATTAAGTATTAATTACCAAGTGATATCACACATCACAAATTAATTCCATTATTTATAATACCCTATATTTTTGTAAAGTTTGTTGAATGGGAAGTTATAATGTTTATTAAAATTTTATAATGTTTGATTCTAATTTGGGACTATAATTGAGTTTGATAAAAAACTTGGATTTAAATAAGTTTTGGAAATTCAATCAAATGAGTTTTCAAGTAGACTGATCAACTGGTGCATCATTTCAGCTAAAGGGTTCACTCTATCTAACCAATCGACTAGTTTAGAGAACCAACTAACTAATAGGTCAAGTTGAGTATATTTTTTAAACTCAATTTTTCTAGAAAAATTCATTATACCAAAATTGAACCTTGATAATTCCATTACAAGCTATTCTTTAGAGATTCTTAACCCTTCTTATCATTCATTCAACCCTAGCTGCTACTACGAACTAATTCGAGGGTTCGATTTAGAAAATTGAGGGAGAGGATATCCTCAACTTTATCTTCTTCACCCTCTCTCCTCTAAACACTTTTGTAATCGATACTTTGATTCCCAAACTGTCTCTACTCAGCTCAGAGGTTCCTTCCTATGGTGATCTTCTATTACCTCCATTGTATTTGATATTTTCTGGGCAAATTTGACCTACATTTTTTAGAAATTACCATTTTAGCTCTAGAAGGGAAGTAAAAATATATTTGATAAAATATGCTTGTTTAGCTCAATGTTGAATAGTAGAAATTAGGGTTTTCAATTTATGCATAATGCTAATCATTCTTGAACCAATTTGTTGACCATAAACAACCCTAATCACTCCTTATACTCACTTTTCTTTCAACCTCTAAGATATTCCAACTCTCTATCACTTGTGTTCTTTCCTCCCCACTTTGAGCTTAATTTTGATTTCTCTCCACTCTTCTAATCTTCTTTCTAGCTTCTTCTTACTTATCTTTAAGCAAGGGAGGGGTAGATTTAGGAGGAAGTTGAGTCTCTCTCTCAACATAATTTCCTTATGTTTTTCCCTTAGGTTTGGTAAGCCCATTTCTTTCTAATTTGAACTTTAATTTGTGAAATTATTCATTAATTTTTGAAGCTTTAACTTTCTATTTTAAATATTTGGAAGTTGAAAAATCTTTGAGGTTGAGTTTTTCCATTTGCGGAAAATTTTTTCTAACATCAAGTTAGTCATTCTTACTTATGAAATGTGGTTTGAGTAAGCATATGATGTGGTGTATTCTTTAAAGTGCTAGTTTTATAAGTTTGCATTAGAGTTTGACTTCAAATTGATGTATGATGAATTATTTTTTAAATCATAAGGAAAAGGCATAATTATAGGGAAATAGAGTCAACTTGATTAATTGTGAAGCATATTTCAGTTTTTGAGGTGATAAAGTACTGGCATGATGCTATGATATGTTTTGGTTTAGATGTGGTAGGATGTTTTCATGAAAAATGTCTATCCTATGCTATTTGAGGGCAATCGATCTACTAGTTAGGTCAAATCAAATGACTGGTCCTTAGAATAGTCGATTGGTTGGACCAAATAGATCGACAGGTAGGCCTGTGGTGACCTTGGTTACTCTCTACTTAAACTTATTGACTGGTTTGGTAGAGTTGATAGAATGGTTTGGCCAAACTAATTAACCAAATCGAGGGAACCCTAGGTTTGGCTGAGCCAAATTGATTGGTTGGTTGGCCCAAACTGATTGACTAGTTAGTGAAACCGATTAACGAGTTAGGCCAAATCAATGGACTTGTTTGGCCAGATTGTGCAATTTTAATCTATTGGCTTGGATATGCTTTGAGGCTATGCCTAATGTTATTATATGATTATTTAATGATTGAAATACATCTATTGACATTGATCGACAATTCTTAGCATACTCAATAGATGTTTGTGAAGGCCTTAGTGGGAATACCCGAATAATTATTTTATAACTTTAAAGGGGTAAGTTAATCTAGATTATTGGCTTAAATAAATTACCTAATGGAGTGATTAATATTGATTATTAATGGGAATCCCACTACATGGTTGGGGAAATGGAAATGGTTAAGATGGAATAAGTATGTGGATGCCTTGTTTGAATATTTTATGGGCCTTGCATGATCACATAACCTTGAAATTAACATACTAATCACTTAAAGCAAAAGATGATCAAGTTGTGTGTAAGTTTGATTACCTGATCCTCAATTAGCTATCGAGGGTTAGTCTGCCTTCAGGCATTTATTGGTACCTTTGGACGAGATCCTAGTAGATACCACTGCCTTACCTACTTTAGAAACTAATGATGTACTAAGGGGTATTGATACTAAAGGGGCTAGTTACCTAGGAGGTTTTTTTCTTCAACTCAAACTTATGTCCATTGGAGGTTACTTGGCTTCAACATTAACTTTATATCCTTTGGTTTGAATGGACTTCTGTAATATATGAGACCATGGGGTAGTGCACATTCCATAAATCGATAAGAATTTCGAAAAAGATTGTGGGCTAAAGAGAAAAATAAAAGTAAAAAAACAGTGAAAGAGATAATAACTTATACATAAATGACCTAATGGATTATGTAAATTGGAAGAATGGACTCATTGTGAAACTATGTGCATGGATTATAGAAGTCTTAATAATAACTAGATAGTCTACTGAGTAGATTGGATGTTGTTATCTATGATGTTGTGTTATGTTGATAAGCATGATGAGTCGTGTGTGGTATGAGTTTTTGATGCATCATATTACTATGATAGAGCATGTATATACGTATAGGCATGAGATATGTTAGTATTGTAACACCCCAAAATTCACTAATTTTTTTTTAAAGTGGGAGAATTTAGAATTCAAAACCTATGAATTATGGAGATATTACCACCACACTTAGTACCAAACTGGTTCTCTTCGACCATTTCAGTACCAAGTGCGAAGGCTACAAAAGATTAACATTAAACTTAAACTAAGAGTTTATGGAAGAACTAGACAGATCATAACACCAAAGATCAGAGTACGCGTAAAAAATTGTAATTCATTTCCAAAAGAGAAATAAGCTTACAACCGATAAAAGGTTCATTTAAAATACGCAATACAAGTAATAAATCATAAGAGGGTGAATCCGATATAAAGAAAATAGCAGTAGAAGATAAAATAATAAGAAGAGTGAATCCAGCCACACTACTCTCGAACTTGGAGCAAAAAATGCTCAACTCATAGCTCTGCCTGATGTCTCGCCTACTTGCACAAAATCAGAAGGGCCTACTACTCGTGGGAATGAGAAGCACCCATGAAAAGGGTGATCAGTACGCTACATACTGAGTAAGGTAACCGTGCACTAAGGCCAACACACAAAATCACATAAACCGTGCAAAATAGTAAAAAGAACATAAAGACCATCATGATAACATACTATCATACAATCATTCGAGTAAGTACATAAAGGGCCATTTATAATTGGGATTAATTACTTAATTAATCTTTAATCGGAAATCGATTCACACCCTACTTTTATTCAAATCCATGCGAGTACGAAAACCCCACTATTATAGCTAGTGGATTGGATACATATAAGGCACATAGCTCCTGACCACTATTATAGTCGGTAGACCGGAAGCACAGGGCATAAAGCTTCTGACCACTATATATAGCCGGTGGACCAGAAAACAAAAGGCATAAAGCTCCTGACTACTATTATTCGCTGGTGGACCGATCTAGCCCCGACTCTCATGATGTTCCACTGTAAGTACTTAGTATATTTCCCATATCTTACCACAAATATGTTCAGTTTTGTTGAGCACGGAATCCCTCACTATTATAGCCAGTGGGCCGGAAATGTACAGGTACAAAGCCTGACCACTATTATTACCGGTGGACCGGTCATATATAGGACATCATGCCCTAACCACTATTATTCGCCGTTGGATCGGTATGGGCCCGGCTCAACAATCTTCCACTTTAAATGATTAATGTATTAAGGTGTCTTATTCCGAAAACTTTACCCTAGACATGCATGAATCACTTACTTTACACTTATCCTCCAACTGACATGCATCATATCATGAAAACTCTACATCTCCTAACTTATCCAACAACCTTTCCTCTATACTCAAACTCACACTAGAACTCCAACACCGAAATATGTGGGTCAAGGCCCATTACTATACACCTCTAAGTCCACTTATTCCCTTACTCTAGGTTTGTCCCCAGAAAACCCTAATTTAGGCCTACGTGGCCCATCTTACTCCACCTCATACAACCCAAATCATTTTTAATATTCCACACACCACAACTTATAAATTCCATCCTCATAATTACACTTTAATCACCAAATACACATGATACCACAAAACCCTAAGCAGCCACACCAAACTCTAATTGTCCACACAAACCCTAGCTCGGTCTCCTACGTACCTTTATATTGCTCCACATACTATTTTTCATCCGAAGTGTTCAAACACCCAAACAACACTTACATTACCTTCTTCACATCCTAAAACAACTTTCCAAATGTAAATTTCACTCCCATGCATACTTTATACATCTCATGCAACCATTCGAATTTTTCATGTGAAACCCTAAAACTCTCACGTGAAACCCTAGATTCAACTAAGTAAACCCTAGATCCATCCATGCAGAACCCTAGATTCCACCATACAAAACCCTAGATTCAATTTATACAAAACCTTAAATTCAATCTATACAAAACCCTAGATTAGATCCTTCCATGCAACACCATAGAATCTACCATGCAAAATCGTAAGTCCATCCATACAAGACCCTAGTTTAGATTCTCCCATGCAACACCATAGATTAAATTCTCCCATACAAAACTATAAATTAGATTCTCCCATGTTACACCATAGATTAAATTCTCCCATACAAAACATAGGTTAGATTCTCCCATACAAAACATAGGTTAGATTCTCCCATACAAAACATAGATTAGATTCTCCCACACGAAACCCTAAATTTTCAATTTTATTCTTCCACTCATGGATCATTAAAATACTTAGGTCAATTCACATCCCTTGTCATCTTATTCCCCTTTGGTCAAATTATTTCCCATTTTCCATTTTCAACCTTTTTCCCACACAATACCACTTTTATACATCCTCACATGCATGTCTAAAGGGTCACAAACCAATCATCATATACCACAATATTTCATCATATATGCATAATACACATGCCATATAGCAGCACATGAACACACTTCAACTCCACGCCATACCACACATGAAATCAATATAATGATAAATATAGGATGCATAACATATAAAACATATAATAACATCAACAAACATAAGGCCTTAGTAACACCCTTACCTAAAACGACACCGCTCTTGGAGCATGCTCCTACGCCTCCTTAGGGCTTTGACTGGTCTCACCTATATGAGGGAAAAACTAAAGATTAGATTCCCTCCTACTAAAAATACTATTAATTACTAACTTATTCTAAGACTAGGCTTTTGATAAAATAATAACATATTAATAAAAATAATATTATCTAATTACTATCTTGCTAAAGATATAATAAATAATAGTAATATTATAAAAGTTGATAATATAAGGTTGAAGACTATACCCTAATAATAATAAGAATGATATTAAAATAATAATAGCAAAGATACTAAAAATAATATTAATGTTAATATTAATAAGAATAATGATAATAATGATAATAATAATAAAAATGGCATTATTCAAAAATAAAGTGAAATAAGGGCTTCGACCCCTTTACCAAAATAATACTAATAATAATATTAGTAAAATAATTCACAAAATTTAGTAACAATAATAATGATGAAATAGTAATAATAATAATCGAAAATAAAATGAAGTAGGTTTTCAACCCTACATAATAATTCTAACAACAACAACAACAACAACAACAACAACAACAATAATAATAATAATAATAATAATAATAATAATTGCATAATAATAATAGTAATAATAACAACAATAATAGTAAAATAGTCATAATAATAATAATAATTTCAAAATAGTAATAATAATAATAATAATAACAACAACAAAATTAATAAATAAAATAAAAACTCATAATAATACTAATAATATTGATAATACTAATACTAATAATCTACTAAGCCAAATAGGGTCATCCCTAATAAGAAATAATAATATTAATAATATTGAACTTAATAAAAATAATAATAATAATAATAATAATAATAATGATGATGATTATAATAATAATAATAATAATAATAATAACAACAACAACAACAATATATTAATATTAATAATAAAGATAATAGCAATAATAAGAATAATAATAATAAAATCGAAATAAAAATATAATATGGCTTCGGCCCTCAATAGAAATAATAATAATAAAAACATTAGTAATAATAATAGTAATAACAATGAAATAAAATAAAATAAATCTTGTAAAAATATGGAAAAAGGGTTGAGGGGGTTTAGGGTTGAACCTTAGGCTGGTGGTGACAGGTGGCGCCAGTGGCAGGAAAAAGTGAAGAAAAGGGGAAAAAGTTGGATGCTGGGAAAAGGAGAGGTAGAATGGAGGTGGGAGTTGGGGTGCTTAGAGTTGCCCAAAAGGAGAGGAACAGAATAAGGGTGGTGGCGAAGCCAAAGGTGGCGACACACGGCGGCGGTGGTGGTGGCCGAATGGGGAAGAAGAAGAAAGAGAGAGGAGGAGAGGGAGGAAGAGGAAAAGAAAGGTAGGGGAAGGTAAAGGAGGGTTTGCAGAACATAATGAGAGGTGAATGAAGTAGTGGAAGTGGCAGTAGGGGTGGCAGACGGTGGCGTGAAGGGTGGTAGAGGTGGGAGAAAGGGCTGACTGGGAAGCAAATTTGCATGACCAGAGGGGCTTGTGCAGGAAGAATCGAGGGGGATGGGTGGTTTGGTTAGTTAGAGGGCAGTGCAGGGAGTACTTGGGTGGCCAGAATAGGCGGCGTTGTTGGCCGGAGGCGATAGAAATGGCATCTGAAGGGGCGGCGTTGTATCAAAAGCTCGATACAAGGTAGCTTAAGGGGGTATTTATAGAGAAAATGAAGTGGCCAAAGTTAGAAGGCTGTGCCGTGAAAATAGGGTTGATCGGTTAGGGTTACCAGCGACAACAGAGGTCGTCAAAGTTCAAAATGGGGCAGGGGTATGCACAAGAAAGAGAAGGTTGTGCTCGAGAAGGAAGGGAGGTGGGTTGGGTCTAAGTGGTCGCCGAAATAGGGGGAAGAGAAAGGGAGGAAAAGGCTGGTCAAAGGGGCGTTGCCGGCGACGAAAAACCAAGGGAGCTAGGCGGCGGTGCAGGTCGTCGACGTCGGGGAAGGAGGAAGGAAGATGAAGAAAGAAAGGTGGGGGCTAGAACGGTGGTTCGGGGAGAAAGAAAAGAAAGAAAAAGGAAGGAAACAGGTCGGGTAACAAGTAAAATCATTCATAAACCAAACGTTGCATTTCGATAGGAAAAGAAGAAAGGTGTTGCGTGATGAGGGAGAAGGAAGGAAAAGGGGAACGGCTGTGCGGGCTGGGCCGCACCGAAGGAAAGGAAGGAGGGGAAAGGAGGACCGGGCCACGGGCTAGTCTAGGTCGAGGAGGAGAGGTAGAAAAGAAAAGAAAAGAAAAGAAAAGAAAAGAAAAAGAAAAAGAAAGGAAAAAGGAAGAAAGAAAAGGAAAAAAGAAAAATTGTGGGTTGGGTTAATTAAATTAATTAGAATATTTGGGATATTTAAAAATAATAATATTTAAATCCCTTTTTAGTATAATTTAATATTTTTGAAAGATTTTTCATAAATTCCATTTTAATTAGCAAATCATTCTAATTTTCTCAAATTAAATTATTTATAACATTATTATTAATTTGGACCTACTTTATCCTTCTTATTTTAAATAAAATAATTTATTTAATTAATTTCTAAAATAAAATCCTTAATTAGCTAAAATACCAAATTTTTCTAATCAAAATATTTATTATTTTCTTCTTGAATAGCCCTAATTAATTTCCTTTTATTTTAATAAAAAATAATTTATGTAATAAATTTTTAAAAAAAATCCTTAATTAGCTATAATTCTTAAAATTAGGTTTTGGAGGATTTCTAGTATGATCTCCATATTATGCTGGAATTTTGTGTGCTCCCATTGAGGAGGTAACTTGGCTTATTCAATATGAAGTGTATTGATGTGCCTGTTTACTTGTTCAGTTGCTCATTCTCACTAGTAGAGGGCCAAATGCAGGGTTTTGGAGATGGTCAGTAGTAGGCTTACCTCGTGTTAGGAGTGGGTTCCAAGAGCACGGACATCTGAAGACTTTTGTGTAGTCCTTGATGGACCAGAGTTTAGGGCTACGCCTTACTTTTGTTTTTGTAATTGAAATTCTGTACTTTGGCCTAATTTCCCTCATGTATTTGAATATTCACGAACCGTCGAGGTCCTACACTTAAAAACCTTTCCTTGATACTTATATAATGGGTTTTTGGCACACACTACTTTAGTTTTGATTAGTTTGGTTTCTTATTCTTGTATCTAACATGGGACGGGTGGCTAACGCCTATTTTATATTTGGTGCAAATTGTGCGGTAACACCCTATTTTTTCTAAGGCTTTAGTAGTTTTTTCTCTTTTGCAAGATTTTCAAAACAAAATTTTTCAGTAGTAAAAAATGGGGATGTTACATTATTATCTAAATTGGGTATTTCTAAGTGATAACACTAAACACATCTTAACTTAATTCTATTATTATCTAAATTGGTTGTTTCTAATTGACAACACCAAACACATCACAATATATAAACGCCACAAATTTGGTGTTTAGAGATGACAACAAATGTAACCAGTTCAAGGTCCTAAATAGAATCATTATAATTCTTAAAACCCTAATTTTATAATACAATCGGACTAGTCAATCAGTCCCTATGACCATTCATAAAACACATAAAGATACATACTGCACATGTAGAATCACATGGATAGATAGAGATGTTGGCATTTAAATAGAATCATACTCAAACTACTAATTTATGCATAAAATTAAAAAAAAAACAAACAATGCTTAAATTGCAAGAAGAAACTCTACCATATGTTCAAATTCTAGAATACAATCAATCCATGCTCAATATAGAAACACACTAAGAACATGGAACCACAATATGTAATAAAAACCTCATTCATAATTAAGATAAGAATGCCTTACCTTTAAGCAATTATTCTAGTACAAAACTCCTAACTTGATGTCTATCTAGTAGTACCTCAATTCCTAAGAGAATAAAAAATCAAAACCATTAAAACTCCTTTTCAAAACTTAATAGAAAAGAAATAATAATAATAATAATAATAATAATAATAATAATAATAATAATAATAATAATAATAATAATAATAATAATAATAATAATAATAATAATAAGAAGAAGAAGAAGAAGAAGAAGAAGAAGAAGAAGAAGAAGAAAAGAAGAAGAAGAAGAAGAAGAAGAAGAAGAAGAAGAAGAAGAAGAAGAAGAAGAATAAGAAGAAGAAGAAGTAAACAAAATTCTGAGGACAATGAAGCTAGAATCTTCAACCTTTCTCAAAACCTTAATCCTTCTTTAGTTAAGAGAAATAAGGAAGAACTAAAACCAAGACTAGAAGATAAAAAGAAAGACAATAACTCAAGCAAGGAGAAAAGGAAACAAGAGAAAACCTCTATTTTTTGAGCAGAGAGGAAAAGGGAAGAAAAATAGAGAATACTAAGCACTTAGCAAACTTCACCAAGGAAAGGAATAAAAGAGCAATAACAATAGGTAAGAAGTGAAAATGAATTAGGGATGGAGTGCATAGAAGAGATATCTAGTCAAAATCCACAAGAAGGAGAGAGACACGACTGGTATGGTTGAATGTGGGCAACCAAGGGGTAAGAGAAGGCATGATGGTATGAGGGAGGTGGAGTGTAGTCATAGAGAAGCATGCCATAAGGTTGGTAAGTTAGGGAATAGGTGCAAGAATTCAAATATCTATCCAAGATGCCAAAAGAGAGAGAAAAGTGAGGGAGAAGAGAGAAGGTGAAAAGTATTTTTTGAGGAAATTTAGCTAATAAATAATCTCAAAGTACCAAAATATGCTTATTAACACAAATTTATTCTAATTAGAAGTTTTTATAATCATTGGAAAGATATTCAAATCAAAATAAAAAAATGATCAAAAATTGTAGGGTAACTAGTTGATCGGTTTGAGCAAACTAATCGACTAGTTTGTTGAGAATAAAAGTATCAATCTCTGAGTGTACCAGTTGATCGATACATTTGAAATTCACATCTTTATTATAATTTCAAGCTCTATTCAAAACCAAAACTAATTTATTTTATATAAAAATAATATTAAACGCGTGTTGAAGGATTTTAGGATGAGATATTATATACATAATGATTGAAATTGAGTTGACTAAGACATCAAGCTAATACATAAAATGAATTGAAAGTTGAAGGTTTGAGTTACACTTTTTTTTTTTCTTGTTAACAGCTAAAAAAATCCAAGCTTATTGAAGTAACATAGGAATAATATGGATGGAAAAATAAACATGACATGATAAACACAATTAGATCATTCAAAAGCAAATACTATTTTAGAGTAAATATAAGCCACATATGATAGAAACTTCATCGATAGATATAGAAATTGATTAATCAAATAAAAAAAAATGTTAAAATTATTAAAGAAATATATTGTAACACCCCGATTTTTACTACTAAAAAATTTTATTTTTATGGTGGAAGTAAATAAGTAAAATATTAGGGGTTACTATCGTGATTCACATAAGTCTGACTTATTCAACCATCTTTACATCAATCACAAGGCTAAAGGAATGTAAGGAAATTAGAAAAGAAAGAAACATTTATAATACAATAATAAGTTTGGAGTTTAACTTTGAGCTATAATACAAAAAATACAAAAGAAGGGGATACCGTGGATTAAGAGTCCAAAAAAGTATCATGTTAAATACATCTACCTGATAACAAATACTCTTCACCTAGACCCTAATATAGATGAAGTCACTCATCCCCACATAAGGCATTATAGGCAGCATAATCATATAGTTGATCTTCTGAGACCTATATATAAAAGTTAGGGTCTCCTACTCGTGGGAATGGGCAGCACTCATAAAACAGGTGGTCAATATGCTACGTACTGAGTAAGGGAACAATACTATCGAATAGGGATATAATTAGCACATGCTTTCACAACAGACAATGAGCATACAAACAGATAATTGAAAACATCTCAAAAGGCAGATAATGATCCACATCTCTTTATTAATTATAATCCATTTTCATTCTTTTATGTACGTTGAGTGTAGGAACCTTAATATTCTTAAACTGGTGGAACGGTCTGAAATACCTTTTCAGGGACAACATACCTAGGCCACTATTATCATCCGGTGGAACAGATATAAAAACATCACCTTATTGAGGTAAAATGATCCCAATGCACTATTCTCCTTGGTGGAACGAGACATACATATAAAGACAACACCTTGGTCCTGACTCACGTACTCTTTCACTTTAAATCATTAGTATCTTTTCCAGTAGTTATTCTGATATATTTTTATTTCATGATGAGTAAGGACTCTACTATTCTTAATCTGGTGGAATGGACTAAAGCACCTTCTTAGGGTAAACTCTCCCAATCCACTATTCTTTCTAGTGGAATGGAGATTAAAAACATTATCTTCTTGAAGCGGAATGCTCCCGAGCCACTATTTTCTCCGATGGAATGGGAATAAATACTTGCATACATATATATATCACCTTGGTCCTACTCACGTGCTCTTTCACTTTAAGTGATTAGTATCTTATTCAATATTGATTCTCAAGCATCAAACACATTAAAACAGATACATACATGATACATGTCAAATTTCTCACATCCTTTTAAACCCTAATTACACAACATTTAGCATTCATTCTCTCATAGTGATTATTCCACATAACTTATATTATATCATCTTCGAATCTCATCATTATTATCATACCCAAAATATACGGTCTAGTTCCCATGTCATACACATACCTTAATAATCTTATTCTAAGGTCTTACTCTTAGAATCTTCAAAACCCTAATTCCATAGATTAGCCATAATACTTTCCATGAAATTCATATGGTTATCACTTCCAATAAATAACCTTATAGGGCTAATCATTAGTAATGTATTCAGAATCTGATTAACATCTAGATTTTACATATGGAGTAATAATATTATCATTATAAGATATTATACCCCAAATTCACCATTAATTCATCTAAGGACCCTAAAACAACAATAATACTTTCAAGAATTTCTCATGATATCATTATCATATTTAAATCCTCCTAACACATAAAATACCAAAATACCCTTAAGAACCCAATAACCCTTATTTTATAAATTATTGTACCCTTCCACACATTATTTTCCAAGTCCACAAATTATCAACATACCTCATGAAAATTTTTATGTCCACTTATCAAAACTTATTTAGCCCATATTTTATACCATAAGATATATTTTCACAAATATGACATTATCACAACAAAATCATAATGGTACCTCTTACTCATTCTCATTTCCTTTCAACATAATATTCATATCATCACAAACTATCATGATCAACAAATTTTTCATCATATATCAATAATATCATGAAAAACACACATAACCATATAAGAAAATAACAAAAAAATCCTAAGCATCAAATAGTATCCTTACCAAATAGGACACCAGGCTCTAAGAATGTAAATTCTAGACTTCCTCCTCTGAAGCTATTGGAATACCACCTACGAAAAACAACAAAATTCATGGTTAGGCTTGAATAGTTTAACCAAAGGAGAAATTAAGGTAAAGAGGGTAAAAATAGAAATAACCGTAGTCAAATGGAAGCTTAGGATATATGGATGTGTAGTATAATGTGTGGTGGAGCTATGGTAAAAATTTGGTAGTATTTGGACATGGTTTGGGGGTGAAAATATGGGAGAACGGCAAAAAAATAAGAGGCTGCACGACTGTGCTATAGGCGGTGTACACCCAAGCCGAGAGAAAAGATCCCGCACGGCTAGGCGGTACAAAGTGGCACGGTCGTGCTTGATTATTGGGCAAATAGGTTACAAGATGAATATATGCTCAAGGGTGTGTGTTTGGGGCGTGAGTGGGTGTGTGAGGGTGCACAGGCGGTCAGTGTTGGGTTGCACGAGCGTGCAATAGGAAATTTTAGTACTGCACAGTCGTGTGCAGGCTGTGCACTTTGTAAAAATGCAACAGATGAGGAGAAGAAGAAGAAAAAAGAGGTGGTGGTCAGTGGTGATGCCCAACGATGGTGTTGGGGAAAGTTGTGGTGACCTTGGTGGTCAGTCTACCGGCCAAAGGGTAGCAAGTGGTGGCTGTGGTGGTACATGGTGGAGGAGATGGTAGTTCGGTCATGCAAAACATGGCATGACCGCACGGGAAGAAGAAAAGAAGAAGGGAAGAAGAAGAAAGGAAAGAGTAGCTTGTGTGGCAGTTTTGGATACAAAATTGCAAAGTGTGGGCAAAACAAAGAGGGAGAAAAGAGAGTGTGTAGTGTGTGGACATGTGTGCGTGTGAGGAGTGAAATGGGGAAAGGTAGAGGAGGGGAGATGCGCGATCAATGGTATAAGGTGGTGTAGGGGAAAAGATGGTTGAGTGTTAGGAACAATGGCAGGTGATAGTAATAGTTGGGTGTGTAGGTTGCATAAGGATAAGAGGAGGAAGAAGAAGTGGTAAGGTGTGTGCATGGGGTGTGTAGGTTGGGTAAGGATAGGGAAGTAGAAGGAGAAGGAGAAAAAGAAGAAAAGAAGTAGGGTGATGGATGTTTGCAAGAGGTGATGGTGCAAGTGGGGAGGGTGCAACTTGCAACATTTTTTAAATATTGCAGCTTTATTTCACGGTGTAAAGGAGAAGAAAGAAACGAAAATGAGAAAGAAAAAGGAAAAGAGAAAAGGGTTGAAGGGATTAGTTTAGGTGGTTTTAAATTAGCCAAAAGTAATTAGGATTAGTAAAAATTTTAGCGGGTTTCGATTTTGGTCTACAAATTACTATTTATATAAGTTAAGGTTTCAGATTCGGTTAAAATTTTGGGATTAAAAAATTAGGCTAATGCTTAAATAATTTTTTTTTGAAATTAGGATCAAATTAGGACATTAATAATGCGGGATTAAGTTAAATAAAATTTTAGGGTATTACAGATATATGGACAAGTTGCACTAAGTATAGAGTATCAGGATGACTATTCTCCAAACACTTAAATTGAAAGAATGTAATCCAAACCAAACACAAGCACACAACAATCTAAATGCAAAATCACTACTAACAATTGTATTTACACCATCACACGAGCTCAAAAAACACATCAAGTATGGCAGCCACAATCAATAGTATGAAAACGTTCAATTAATGGGGGGTAGGACCATGATTCCCCAACATGCACCAATCTAACAATAAATTACTACTACCAATTATGAATATAATTCTTATAATTAATTATTATTATAGTTATTAATATAATTATTATGAATAAATAATTTTTATTCTCATTAACATTAATCGTGCCAAGTTAAATAGAGATAAAAATTAGATGAATTTTATTTATTAAATATATTATCAGATAAAGATAAATAAATAATGATATAAATATGGAAAAGGTAGAAAATCTGATAGGTTTAGATACAAACATAAATACTATATTTCTAAATCTATACCCACATTTATATTCATATTCATACCCATTTTTATTTATATGTTATAAAAATACATTTTTACCTTTCAATCAAATAATCTAATAATACACTTAATAAAGTTAAAAACAGAAATCAACAAAAACCGTAAAAAATTTAACTTCATTGACGGTTCTACTCTTGAAATCAAGGGCCAAAATCCCGTCCCAGCGTCCCTGACCGGACTCCGTCGTCCCTCTCTTCCGTCGCGTTCTCGCAGTCAATCAGTCAGTCTCAGTCCGTCGTTGCAGTCGCCTCTTCGTATCCGTCGTCTCATCATCGTCGTCGTCGTACAGTTGGCTTCTTGTCGTCGTTGACACAAGCTACTGCCTGGTGGTCAGATCTTCTCGGTAAGCTCCATTTTTGCTTCTATTTTCTTTCTTTCGTTTGTTTTTTACTTTATTCACTGAATCACAGTTCTTGCTTTTGTATAATTGAATTTGTTATTGCTCAGTGAGATGGTGAATTGGAAGATTTATAGGGCTGATTCAATGGTGGAGGTCGGTGATGGAGTTATGTGTTTGGGTTTTGTGGACGGTGATTTGGATTTAGAAGCCATATTGTTGTTGGTGGTTATCAATTAAAGGATAATTTGGTGGAATTTTATGTTGGGAGCACGATGCTTGGTTTTAGATTTTCTTTGGCCCGGAGCTAGTACCTAAAAGAAATAAGGCCAAAGATAATTCTGATACGCACATTGGATATTTATACCTCTTATCTATCAAAACAACTTAATAACAGGAGGGGCAAAAAGGCTGCGAACCTCAAAGAAAAAACTATTAATCACACTGACTGCAGATTTTTATAGATTAAATCATAATAAATCTGATTACAGCTACTTCCGTTCCTCATCAACAGCTCTGTTTTTAATTATTGTGAATTATGAAGGGTTATGTCCTTATGTATTGGCGCATAGTTAGGGTTTCTTACTTTATTTATGTTCTTATAAATAGAGGCATAACCTTGAATTTATTAGATATATTAGTAGCTATTTATTAATCAATTGTAAGAATTGTCGGGTAAACAGATGTGTAAATGGGTGATTAGATAATTTTTTGGGTAAACGGGTCTCAGAAAACCCATTGGGTAATGGATTTATCCTTCGGATGATGGATTATCTGGTGAGTAAGAATTATCTGCCGGATACGGATGATGCAAATGAATATCTGTTTAGGTATGGATATTTCTTAATGAGTAATGGTTAGGGGTACTCAATTCGTACTTGTCCTGTTGCCATTCCTAAGATTAGCACTAAAAAATAAAGAAAATAGGGCCTAAGTCCTGTTGTGCACAAGGAGGAGGGACAATAAATCATGCTCCAAGCTCACCCTAAATCTTTGATATCTTTGTCTTGATAGAATGTAATCTCAACCTGATTCAATTCCCAACTCCATTAATAAACAAAGTGTGATAGCAAGGATATTTTGTGTATATGGGCAACAACCAAGCCCTATGCTGCGTGAGCTTCTCTCACACCTAGCCTTGCCAATGCTAGATCTTGCTGCATCTAGCTATGTTGAGCTTGAGATCTATACAAAGTTTTCCATGTCTACTGTACTAAGCATAGTAACTGGATTTTATTGATAGTTTGGTTCCTTTTTTTTTTTTCTTCCCCCATTTAGTAATGAAATGTTTTCCATATAGCTCCATTGAAAAAAAGGGACTTATATTGTGAAATAGATGGAAGAATGGTGAATTGAAACACTTCATTTTAATCTCTTTAAATAGCTGTTAGTTTCCCCCCTTTTGGTCCTTCTTTCTCTTCCTTGACCTCCCTTTGCTTTCCGTGAGCTCTCTGCTCCTTCAGTCCTCCACTACTTCTCCATCATTGCTCTGCTTGTTGTCAATGTTGCATCGTTACTCGTCACTGATCACTGTTAGAAGTCGATGGAATTCCACTACCGATCCAGTAAGACCTCACTCCCTCAAGTAATATCTCAATTCCTTTTGCTAATTAACTTAATTTAACACTGATAATGGATGTGTTTTCTCTAGTAGATACTTATTATTGGAAATTAAAAAGAAACTCAGTTTTGGATATGGGTTGTCAATTGAATACCCTAATTTACCAATTCTTTTGTTCATTGATTGATTAATTGGACAATTTCTTAGCTAATTATTTGTTATAAAACTGTATCATCATGTCAAATTCATCATTTGGTTAATTGCAGATGACCGTTGATACACTTGTGTATAAATTGCTAATATTGATTATGAGTATTGTTGTTGTTGTTATGGGCAAGCAATAAAACCACGGTTGCGATTGTGGTTAAGTTCGAGTTGTTGCGGTATCGGGGTGTTACAAATGATATTTTATATATCGCTGATTTTTTTCTCAATAAGTAAAATATCGACAAATATCAAAAGTTAACTTGATATATCGCTGATAAATACATAAAATTCTAAAACTATCAATCTAAAATCCGATAAATATTAGCCAATATTGCGTATCAGGAATGATATTTAATTGTATTGTTATGGGTTGAAAGTGTTATTTTATATGGGGACACCATGGACTTAAAATTCTAGCTCTGGCACTGCTTAATGGGTTCTTGATACTACAACGCTCAGTAATATGTTATAGGCGTAGTTTGTTAAAAAATTTGACCCAATTTAGCCAGTTAATTATTATGCCTGTCACGCTTGATGATTCACCGCTGTCTAATGAGTGAATTGAGAAGAGAAACTAATGGTTGGAGTTTTAATCAGTGTAATATGCATTCAAATATGTCTTTTTTCTTATCGAATGGATGAATAGAAAATATTGATTTCATTTGGTTTAACCTTTTGGAATCAACTTTATGCTAATTTGATTGTGTTGTTTTAGTTTTATGGACTTGGTGGTTTTGGGCGCCGTATGTTGCATGTTTCCTGTTCGATTAAATGCCTTAATGAAACCAGAACCTTTTTTCTTGCTCCAGCTCTGACGGATTGATCCCTTCCTTTTGTTTACTAATCATAAACTCATATAAAATTAGGTACACTCAGTGGATTGGTTTATGGTTCAGGTGTTGGATGGGCATAAATTTTGATATTCGATCCCGAATTTATTGAAAGTCATGCATTCTTGTTGTTTAGATTTCCATAAACTATAGTGGCTATTTAAGATACTAATATTTACCCAGTAGACAGTGGCAGAATGTACAGTTTATCCTGATTGGCTTCAAGATGATCTATTAAGTCGTAAATGATCAAGTAACTCTATACTAACAGTCTAATATCCCATAAGAATAGACTTCACCCCTTGAAGTTAGCTTGCCTTTGTGTTAGTTCCTGAGTATAACGTGTCTTCGCAGTCCCATTTGTTGTTGCATCTTTCATTGAACAAATTATCTTTTGCTACTAATATTACTATGTGTAACCTTGTCTCGTAAATATTCTTTTGCTATTAATATAACTAAGTAGCAACTTGTCTCAAAACAACTTTCTGATATGTTGGGATGCTGCTTAGTTCGTGTCATTGACATGAGAGCCACTGAGCTGTTAGTTCATTTACTACTATTCTGTGTTGTATGTAGGGATCCTGCCTTTCTTTGCTTCTGTTTTTGTTGAAACTTGCTTGGTGAAATTTGTGCTAGACTCCTTGATTTTATTGCTGGGTTTACTTCTATGAGCTGTATCGAATTGAGATTTACAATACTTGAAGCAGCATATGCTGATTGCTGATGCACGCTGTTGTTTCAAAGGTTATGTTGATTTTTTCTATCTTCTAAATTGGTTCATTACTCAAACCAAACCAAGCTTCTCTTTTACATTCCTACCAGGGACTACTTTTTAACCACGACATCAAACCTTACTAATTTTTAGCCACTAATCCCTGTTTGAGTAATGAACTAATTTCATTCTTCTCACAGATTAGTCAACAAACTCCATTAGTGAGGTTTGATGTCGTGGTTAAAAATTAGTCCCTAGTAGGAATGTAAAAGAGAATCTCGGTTTAGTTTGTTTGTTTAGATAAATGAGCTGTGCTTGAGCCTTACTTTTAGACCTATTTATTACATTAGACAAGCCCGAGCCCGACAAAGTTTATTTTGGCTCATTTATAGCTTAGGCTTGTGAACTTGGCAGTTCATTTAGTTAAATAAGTCAAATCCAAGCCTTATAAATGAGTCGAGTCCGAGCCCAGGGGTGTTCAGCTTAGCTTGGCTTAGCTCAGCTTATTTATAGACTGGGATATCAGAGGTTCCATGTTTGAATTTATTTTTCCCCTCGGTGTTATAACATATTTATTGTAATTGTGACCATTTATATAGTATTTTGTATTCGTCTTTGTGGGCTTCCTATGAGTGTATATATAAAAAATAAGACCCTAAATTCCCAACCTAGTCTAGCACCGGTTACAATCAATCTTGATCCCCTCTATCCTAAGCAGCGGTGGCACAGCCAAAAGCTTCGAACTCTGCTGGTCATGTAGCCAAGAGCTTCAAACTTCATTGGCTGCATAGCCAGCAACTTCGAACTCCATTGGTTGTGCAACCAATAGCTTCAAAGTCAGTCCTTTGCTTGGCCACAATAGTTGTCGGCCTTTGACTCTCCATTTTGCAATGGCAATAACACACTATTGCTTCATACAACCTTATTCTTCCTAGTTTAGGAATGACAATTAGATGGATTTCACTCGAAATTTTATGGGTTATAACCAATAGATGTGTAAACATTTATGGATAAATATTAGTATGGATATGAAAGAATATATATATAATCTGGATTTGGGTACTGATACGGATAAGGGGTCTCTAAATCTTTACATGCCTCTATATCTGTACCCATCTCCATTTACCTAATATAAAAGTACATCTCCACCTTTCGTTTAAATTACCATCAATATGTTTCATAAGGTTACACTTCTTTCCGTCTTTCAACTATCCGCTTTGTCTCTCAATCTCTCAAGTTTCACCGAGTCAGTAGTTACCCTCTCCTCACACCGCTTCTTCCTTGCCACCTCCTTGTCATCACCACTCATTACCATCGGTCTTCCCACCTTCCTATTCCTCAACTCGTCACTGGTGTCTCCTTCGTGTTGTCAATCATGGATCTTGCTCTTGCATTCTCATCTATAGCTAGGTCATGATTGAGGTTCATTTACATTGTATCTTTAGCTTATATTTTATCTTATATCTAATTATCAGCCCAATCTGTCTGTGCTTGGTTATAAATCGTCCTGTGATTTGAGGATTTTTGTTTTCTGCTCTGTTGTTTCTGTTTTCGGTTTGTTCAGTGAGTTATGTTTTCTTTGTTAGTTGTGTTATGATGTATTCTCTCTAGGAGTGATAAAAGTGTTAGTTGTTTTCTGCTCCGCTGCTTACCTCTGGTTGGTGAAATTGTTCTTATGGAGTGATAAAGGTGGAAATACATGAAAGGAAAAAAATAAAAAATAAAAAATCTAAGACTTATTGAGTTGATAAAAGCTTGAAAATGCTGCAATAAGAACAGTTCCCAGCTTTATGTTGTTTATTATGGACAAGTCTTTATTTGTTTATTTGGTGGAGTATTTGCTGGGAACTGTTTATTATGGACAATATGCTGCGTACCTCTGTTTATTATTTGTTTTCTGGAATAACAAGGAGCTATTTTGCATTGGCAGTTGTTTATTATTTATTTGAAGGTAAAAACAGAGTTAAAAAATCGAGACTCTCCTTTTTCTTTATTCACCTTAGATATTTTTTTGTGCATCAGGATATACATATATATAGTCTCATAGATAGACAAGACTTCTGAAATTATAGGAAGAGAAAATATACTAACTAATTCCTAAAAAATCAGGATTTAATATTCCAATTAATAAAGTGGACTAAGACCTATGATATAGCCCTCATCTCCCTATAATAACTCAAAGTCAAATATTATAATTAAAGTGGACTAAGTCTCATGATATAGCCCTCATCTCTCTATGATAACTCAAAGTCAAATATTATAATTAAACTACACCGGTAGTCAATCTTTCAACACTCCCTCTCAAGCTGGCATGAATATATCACTCATGGCAAGCTTGCTGACTAACTTATCATATTGCGCCTTAGGAAGTACTTTGGTGAGTATATCTGCTATTTGACTGGTAGTGGGTATGTAAGTCATGCATATCACTCCACTGTTTATCTTCTCCTTGATGAAGTGTTTGTCCACTTCTACATGTTTTGTTCTATCATGTAGTACTGGATTATGAGCTATTGAAATGGCTGATTTGTTATCACAATAGACTTTAACAGGTACAGGTGTATGAACCTTTAGTTCATTTAGAAGTCTTTTAACCCATAACACCTTGCAAAAACCATGGGCAACGGCACGAAATTCTACTTTTGCACTACTCCTTGCCACAACATTTGGTTTTTTCCTTCTCCGAGTGACCAAATTTCCTCCTACAAAAGTGCTGTACCCCGAAGTAGACTTTCTATCATTTATATCACCCGCCCAGTCTGCATCTGTGTAGGCTTCAATTTGAGCATAACCCCCATTTTTGAACAAGAGTCCTTTTCCTGGAGTTCTTTTAAGATATCTTAAAATTCTAAACACAACTTCAAAATGAGTAGGTCCAGGTGAATGCATAAACTAACTTACAGTATCACTGCAAAGGCTATATCAGGTCTTGTGTGTGAAAGATAAATTAATCTCCCAACTAGTTTCTGATAGCGTTCTCGATCCACCGCCTCATTAGTTGCTGCTACTTTTAGTTTAACATTTGGGTTTATTGGAGTTTCTGCAGCTTTAGAGTATCATCCTCGTCTCTTTGAGTAAATCAAGAATGTATTTGCGTTGGTTGATGAAGATTCCCTCCTTTGATCTTGCAAATTCCATCCCAAGGAAATATTTAAACTTCCCAAGGTCCTTGAGTTCAAATTCAACCTCCAGCTTTCTTTTCAGCATATGGATTTCAGACAGGTCATCCCCAGTCATGATAATATCATTTACATATACTATCAAGATAGCTATTTTCCCTTAAATGGAATGGTTAAAGAACAAAGTGTGGTCCGCTTGACTTTATGAGAAGTCGTGTTTCCTTACTACATTTCCAAACCTCTCAAACCAAGCTCTTGGTGATTGTTTTAGCCCATATAGGGATTTTCTCAACCTGCAAACCATGCCTTTTCCAAGAATTTCTTCAAATCCAGGTGGCAGGTCCATGTAAACCTCTTCATCTAAATCTCCATTTAGGAAAGCATTTTTTATATCAAATTGATGAAGTGGCCAGTTGTAATTGACTGCGAGAGAGAAGAATTTTGATAGAGTTCATATTTGCTACAGGGGAAAAGGTCTCGTGTTAGTCTATACCATGAGTTTGAGTAAATTCTTTTGCTATGAGTCTCGCTTTGTATCTCTCCACACTCCATCAGCTTTGCACTTCACTTTGAAAATCCATTCACATCCAACAATCAACTATAAACCAATTTGGATCATCTAATGCTTCTTGTACATTTCTTAGCACAAATATATTAGTGATCTTTGACACAAAAGCTCTATGAGTATGAGATAATTTTTTGTATGACAAGTAGTTTGCAATAGGGTGTTTTGTGGATGTTCGGGTACCTTTTCTTAATGCAATTAGAAGGATAAGGTTAGAAGTGGACAAATTAGTTATATCAACAGTAAAGGAAGGATTTGTAGGACCTTCACTCGGTAAATTGGATTGAACCTCTACTTGAGTAATAACTAGAACATCAGTACATTTGCGAAACTTCTTCCTGGTATAAACTTGAAGCTCAGGGTTATGATCTATGACTTCTCCCCCTATTTCTGATATAATATTTGTCAAATCTCATATTGAGGGTACTATCACTAGGTTCCATTTTTTCAGATAATGTTTCAATCAAAGGTTCTTGAAGAGAAGGTAAAATAGGCAAAGTTTCCCCAAAATTGTCTTCCTTACCAGTGTTCTCCCCGTAAAGAGAATTTTTATGAAAAAAGGATTGGTTCTCAACAAAATGAACATCCATGCTCTCAAAAAATTGCTTTGTAACTGGGTTAAAGCATTTATACCCTTTTTTATTAGACGCATAACCAAGGAAAACACATTTTTCAGCTTTTGGATCCAACTTTGATCTAAAAACATCTGGTATATACACATAACACACACAACCAAAAACCCTTAAAGGGAGATTTGTAGTTATTCGATATGTTGGAAAAAAATATTTTAAAACCTATAAAGGTGTTTCATAATTCAACACTCGAGATGGCATTTTGTTTATTAGATAACAAGTTGTGAGGAGAGCATTTCCCCAAAGATATTTAGGAATGTTCATAGAGAACATAATAGCTCTAGTTACTTCAAGAAGGTGCCTGTTTTTTCTTTCTACAATTCCATTTTGTTGAGGTGTGTCACAACAAATTGATTGATGAATAATTCCTTTTTGGGTTAACAAAACTCCTAAATGTTTATTAAAGTACTCAGTCCCATTATCAGATTGTAGAATACCAATCTTAGTTTGAAATTGATTTTTAATCATAAGGAAAAAATCCTTAAATCTTTGTTTAACTTCAGATTTTCTTTCCAACAAGTAAACCCAACAAGTTCTGGTGTGATCATCAATGAAAGTGAGAAACCATTTTTTTCTTTTCCAAAGAGAGTATTTACCTTAGATGGACCCCAAATATCACTATAGAGCAAATAAAATAGTTTAGAACAAGAGTAGGGTTTTATAGGAAAAGAAACACGGTGATCATTAACTAAGTGACAAGCCTCACAGTGGATATTTGAATAATTAATTCCTTTAAACAACTTAGGGAACAAGTGCTTGAGATAGGGAAAACTAGGATGTCCTAACCTTCTATGCCATTACATAATTTGATCACAGACAGAGCTAGAACTAGTAAATATAAAAAACCCTTGGGGTTTTTTATAACCGAAAGTGGTTTTAGCAAAGTAGTAGAGTAGAATCTATTTATCTTTCTTGTAGTTCCAATCGTCTTCCCCAAGCTCTGGTCTTGAAAAACACAGATGGAAGGAAGAAAAATAATAGTGCAGTTAGTGTCTTAAAATAATTTGCTTATGGAGAGAAGATTGCAGGCAGGTTTTGGAACATGTAGAACTGAATGTAAGGTAATGGCTTCTAAAATTTTAATGTTTCCTTTCCCAGAAATCGATGAAAAACTATCATCGGCTATTCTAACTTTTTCAATACCAGAACACGTATAGTATGAACTAAAGGAAAAAGGGCAGCTTGTCATATGATCAAAAGCCCCTGAATCTATAATCTAGGGATTAGATTTTCCTAGAGTCGAGAGTGCCAGAGTATCACTACTTGTTTGTGCCACAGATCTGACAGAAGTATTGGGTGAAGAATAGGATTTTAGCAGTTTAAGAAGTTGATCAACTCGCTCTTTATTTAGAGTAGACGACTCAGCCTCATTGGCTCTGAGCATATGTGATAGATCAGGTTTATTCATCTTAGATGGTCTATCATGTAACTTGTAACAAGTTTCTCTGGTGTGGCGAGGTTTTCCACAATAATCTTAATGTAGATAATTTTTGTCAATTCGTTGATTCTGTGTGAATTTCTGACTGACTTGAGCCTCAGGGATAGTTAGGGCTGATCCTTCTATAGATCCGATTGTTCTAGCAACCTTCTTTCCAAGCATCACTTGTTTTTGACTCTCTTCTCTACAAACTTCTACAAATACCGCACATGTTGGAGGCATAGGATTGCTTCCAATAATTCAGCCTCAGACCTCATCAAATTCAATGTTTAAGCCTGTAAGAAACTTAAAGACTCGGTTCTCATCCACCATCTTCTTGTAATGCCTGCAGTCCTCGGGTGACTTCCACTTGTAATCATTGAACACATCCAGGTCTTGCCAAATTCTTTTAAGAGAATTAAAATATTTAGTCACAGAATTCTCACCTTGGCGAATATCTCCAAGTTGAAGAGTTAATTCATAAACTTGAGATTCATTCCCTAAGTCGGAGTACATAAGTGAGACATTGTCCGATAATTCTTTTGTCGTAGAATAATAGAGATAGTTAGAGCCTATCTCTTCAGCCATAGAATTAACCAACCATGTCATTACCATAGAATTTTCAGCATCCCAACTAGAATAGGATGGATACTTCATGTCAGACTGTTTAGTATCTCCTGTGATATAACCAATTCTTCCTCTCTCTTTAAGATACATACTAAAAATTGAGACCACCAGAGAAAATTGTCACCATTTAGCGTGGTTGTTGTGATCTGAATAGGGTGATTTTCTGGTATATTTTGAGTTGTAAGGTGAGATTCAGTCTTAGAGGATTGAGATGTAACTTCCGGCATTTTTTTGGGATGAAGATAGAGGTGAACTAGGCTTTGATACAATAAAAATAGAGAGTTAAATAATCAAGGCTCTCCTTTTTCTTTATTTACCTTAGATATTTTTTCTATACATCAGGATATACATATATATAGTCTCATAGATAGACAAGACTTCCTAAATTATAGGAAGAGAAAATATACTAATTGATTCCTAAAAAATTAGGATTTAATATTCCAATTAATAAAGTGGACTAAGTCCCATGATATTGTCCTCATCTCTCTATAATAACTCAAAGTTAAATGTTATAATTAAAGTAGACTAAGTTTCACGATATAGCCCTCATCTCTCTATAATAACTCAAAGTCAAATATTATAATTAAACAACACCGGTAGTCAATCTTTCAATAGAAGGTTTTTGTGCTTTCCTAATTTGCTCCTTATTGTCAATTGATTGGCTATATCGGGTAATTAGGAAAATTATCAGGTAAATGGATAATAAATGAAGATCTATCAGGGTAATGGATAATAAATGAAAACCCATCAGTAAAGGGATATTATCCAACAAGTATCAAGTACTTGATGGATTCGGATATGAATGAGTTAATGGATACTCATTTGGGGTCAAGTATTGGTTTTTTTATTAGGCTTGGATAACGGGTAGAATGTACCTGACCCGAACTCAACCCACATCGCACTCACTTTTCTCACAGAATTTGCGAGTATTTTATTTATTTATTTATATTTTTTACAGTATATAGGGATAAATTAGATGGGGCCTTATTTTGAAATTGGTTGTTTGTTGGAATATCTGTGCTAAGGAGAATTTTATTTCATGAATTTTTATGCTTTGACATTCATAGGCCCTAAACTCGTTCATTAATCCTATACCTGAATGCTTCAGACTTTGCTTCAAAAGAAAGTTTTTATATGCCTTTTAGCTCTTTTCTTGTCAGCGTCAAACATTTTTACTTCATGAGAAATGGTTAATAGGCCCGTATGGCTGCCTTGTTCTTCTTCAAAAGGACTGCGCCAGTGTGCTTCTCCAAAACTAACCCCAGATAACTGAAGATACCTTGTTGGTTGCTTATCAAGTTATTATATGTGGCAATTTTCTGTTATTTGATGGTATTTCATCTTTCCATCAAGCTGCTGATGCTTTGATAATGGCCGCTTGCTCTCTATAGTTTAATTTTTGTTGTCTTCTTCTATAATCCTTTTAATTTGGCATTGAATTGTATCTTTGCTGCATTGTTGAAGTAACAGTAGTGTAGTACGTAATTTTCTTGGTTGCTGCTCAACATCTGATGGAGTAAGTTTATTATTATACTTCTTAGTGGGGCTACAAGGGATTGAATCCCAGAGAAAGACTGCCTTTGCTACAAGGCAGACGTCAGTTCATGTAAATAAACCTTATTTAATGCTTATCCAATATTTGTATCTAGAGCATTATGACTAAATGATGCTACAATGCTGATAGGTGCTATGTTTTCCTTTTCATCGTTATAGAGTTGCATAACTTCTGGAGTACACATTGACTCGCTATTAAATTCTTTAAACCTTCTGAAGACTGTAGCCATTCTGTTTTTAGGGTAAAAGTAGGGAAGCCATGCCTGAACGATCAGTGAAGGGAACAGTGACATCATTGTCGTCATTGTACCCCATAGAAGAAATGGAGAAAGCATTAAAGCACATACAGATCACGCTCAACGAGAAACAGAGGTTGATAGACAATATGGACCGCTTCGTTGATGACAACACCAACCTCATTAACCGAGTGCAATCCCTCCCTGAAGAGCTCCACCACCATATTATGGTGCCATTTGGAAAAGTTGCTTTCTTTCCAGGTAGCCTAATCCACACAAATGAGTTCATGGTTCTTCTTGGAGAAGGCTACTATGCTCAGAGAACTTCTAAGCAAACTATTGAGATTCTTAGACGAAGGGAGAAAGCTTTGGTATCACAAATTGCTGGTCTGAAAGCTGATATGAAAGATATTAAAAGCAAGGCTTCATTTTTTGAAAGTACTGCTTCTCAAGCAAAGGAAGGTCTTGTGGAAATTAGGGAGGATATTGAGGATGAGCCTGGGGCGAATGTGCCTAAAGCAAGTCCTTGCCTAAGTCATTGCCATGAAGCATATACACCTAGTGATTCTAGAGTCGGCACGACGGAGTATGCAGTTGCTGATAATGAAGAGTATGCTCGTTGGATGTCAAGGTTTGATGAACTTGAGAAAGAAGAACTTTCAGCAGAAATCAATCTAGAACAGAATGTAGAAACACAGATGGAAAAGGAATTTACCAAGTTGGAGCTTCCAAATATAGAGATTGAAAACAGGGACTGTGAAGAAAACAAATCTGATGATTTAAGGATCAGAAGTTCAAATCAGCAGCCTGCGCAAGTAGTGAAATCCTATGACAACAGAGATTTGCTAAATAAAGCGAAGGCAGCATCTTCAGTGAAGGATTACAAGCCTTCTGCTATGAAGATCAGTAATCAATCTGTACCTAACTCAAATGAGATGACTCCTGTCCAGAGATTGCAACCAAGCCATGACAGTCTCCGAGCCTTCACTGGTTCCATTGTAGAGCGCACAGATAACTTGCCACTTCCAAAGGGACAGACATCCCAACCTTCTAGCTCTCAACCTTCAAGGCCACTTTCAAGATTTAGGATGCAGAGGACGTAGGCACTTCGGTGTATTCGACAGATGACGCTCTACATAAGCCCGAATCATGATTTGGTTCATTCGCTTCATTTTAGTGCAGGAGTTCTCTTGTAGGCATCTGCATTTAGGTGGTGATAAGTTGGTTATCACTATGTAACAGCTGAGGTACAGGGAGCTACAAGTTCAAACATCAGAGCTTGATGAACAATTTCTGTGGCTATGGACCTACAAAACGATCTTGCTGATTAGACTTATTCAGGATAACCTTTTTGGTTCGGTAAGGGTAATTATATAATTACTCCGAAGACGGATTACATGAATATCGACCTAATTACTCACAATAACCACGGAGAAAATCTGACAAACCTGTCATTATATGAATATGTACTAGCCTGACGTAAAAAAAAGCTCCTTAAGAACCTACTTATGTTGAACAATATAGAGAATCTTAATATTCTCACACAAAATTTGAGCTACAATAGTACTGTAATGCTCTCAAAAAGTTAAAAATATATTTGCATTGCCTTGTATTTCTATCCGAGATCTTAGCTTCATCTAGCCACGCTAGTGGTTGATATTCTTTTTCATGAACATTTATTTTCTTTTTCTTTTTTTTTTGTTAAAAAAAATAAGGAAAATAAAAAAAGCATACGCAAGTTGTATCTTCCTCTACACTAGTTTGCATGCACGGATGATTATTTATTATTTGATTTAGGAAAATTATTAAATTGGTATCGATGATAAAAAAATTTCTAATAGATAAAATTTTAAAGGGAAATGATTTTATTATTCTTGTGCTCTTTCTTAGCATCATTTTGATGAAGAAATCTAACACCATTATATGTGTAACATTTTAAGCTATACAATATATATATATATATATATATATATATAATATAATACAAATATTGTAAGATAATGAAAAAGGAAATAAGTTACACTAACTATAAAAGGAAATAGTGTATATAATACTCTCAACGTATTATCAAATTGATAATTTTGTACTTCAATAAAATTGTCCATATCATGAACATATTATTGAAATACAACACATACATATTTTATTATTCCTCTCAATAAAAACATATAACTCATGTTGTCAAAAATTCTTTAAAAGTACACAAAAATAAATTTTTGATACATCCAATGCAAACTTTAATTTTCAATATTTTCTTCAATGTAACCACCTTTGACTTTATTTATGTTGATTTTGAAAAATTTAGGCAATAAACATAAACATTGTTGTATATAGAGTTAGTGGAGAAGAATGGATCATGATTGTTTTGTAGCATGACCTTTATGGTGTAAAACATAAAATGTATATGTTTTAATTTTTTTAATTAGATATTATAATATGGTGCATAATATAAGTATTAGATATTGAAATATAAGCTTAAAATGCATTATAACTATCATTGATAAGTTTTCTTATTTGCTGATATTCTTTTTTATAAAATCAATATCATAATTCAAATAAAAAATTGCGAAACATTAATGTGGCTAATTAACAACAAAACAGTCAATATGAATTTTGTTTGTATTTTTCCATTAACAATGTGGGAGCTGAAACAATTGCTGTGGTTGTATATAGAAATAATAATATACATATGATAGTTAATATCAACCTATGACATAGCTAATATCAGATAAATCTTATACCAATATATTACATCTAGTTATCATCAAGAAAGAAATATAATTAATAAAAAGTATAGATCAAATTAAAGCATTCCATGTGGCCTATCTTTGTATCAAGTGTAGTTTATATTTGCAAAAAAAATGTTTTTTTATTCACACTAATCACATAATACATCGGGACAATATATAGAATTCATCTTTTGTAATACCAGATTTAAGAGACAAGCTTCAACTATGTTAACCCATGAAAAACATAACTTTACTTAAATATTTTGTACAATCAAGTCCATGTATTATAAGACAAGCACGTCAATTGAACAAGATGGTCCATCAAGATTGTCAAATCTCTACATATGGGAAATATTTTACCTAATTATAAAACTCACCTAGGCTGTAGCTAGATGATCGATGGATGATCTAACTTATTCTTTTAATTATAGGGAATTCAAGAAGGGAAAGCAAATATGCTAGTATATAAAGATGAGGAGAAAAATTGTTCTCTATCTCCCTACTTCAACCTTGATGAATTTAATTCTTTTAGCTCAATTAACAAAAAATGGTAGAAAAAAAATGGATTACCAAAATAGAAACTAACCACCTCAAAAAAAAAAAGGATTACTTTTGAGAATCTAATACCAAAAGTTACTGTTGTGCCCTTCTTTCATAAATACATAGTGTACTTATAGAATATGCTAATCCTAGAAACATATAATGCACTAGTAATCAAAACTAATATTGTCTCAAGAATGCAAAAATTTCATTTTTTGATAAGAGAATTTAAACACAATAACATGTACAACCTAAAAGTGGGATTAAGAGAACATAATCAATTGATTAAACTAAAATTTAATGAAGTAATGGAATTAGAATCATGTTAACATGATTTAATTTTGAAGGATGTAAATTGAGTTTTTCTTAATACATGTATGACAATTCTTTGTAGTGAATTGAAAAGAGACAATGATGGGCATCACCTAAATTCTTGTATAGGGCTTAGTGATGTTAATGTAGTTAGGAAGACTTTAATATTCAAAACTTCAATTCACTCTAGCAAGATTGATTATATGAGAATGAAAATCAATCAAGCTAGGGAGTGGACAATTACAAACAATAACAGAGACAAGGGTAAGAGAGATATAGTGAGGTGGGAATATAATTTTATCATTGAATGCCCTTTCCCTCTATCAACATCAACTATATATCATCATCACATAAATGACCTAACAAAATGAAAGATGCTTAAATAATAGAATGGGACCCAACAACTCTAACATGGCTACCTTGATATTAGTGTTCCCAAATACACCGTATTAGTACTTTCCTCCCCAAAGATCCTTTTTCATCAAAGGTTAAAAGAGACAACTTCTTTAGAAAATCATGTAGAAAATTCCATGAAGCCTTTGTTACTGATAACTTTTGTTATTAAAATAAAACTTTTGTGGTTGCCCTATTACCCCGCTTGACCATCATTCTATCTAAAATCAATTTAGGGAGGGATATGCTTAGTAGTTAGATCCCCCACATAAATGGGTGTATCAGTCAATGGCATGGTAATCTGACATTGCTTCAGTTGAGACACATGGAAAACATCGTGCACCTATGACCTTAGTGGTAGTTATAACTGGTATGCCACTACCCCTATCTTATTCATCATACAAAAAAGATCATAATACTGGGGGTTTATTTTATATTTGGAACGATTGATTAAATACCCATTCTTGTAAGGTTGGAGTTTAAAAAAAATACTTAACTATTAATATGGAATTCTCTTTCACTACGATGCTTATTAGCTAATTAACTCATCCTATTCTAATCACGAAGGAGGTGAAATTTGAGAGTCTCTAAGACTTTCTCCCACTGTTTTAAGGTTCTATCAATGGTGAAATTGGGAGTCTCCCCATGCAAATAAGGCAAATGAAGAAGAGGAGGTTGCTCATAAAGAATCTCGTAAGGACTACTTTAGATGGTAGTGTAGAAAGTGGTGTTGTACCACCATTTGGCTAAAGGTAGTCATTTACTCCAAGTGGATGGGGATGCATGACACATGCACTTCATATAAGTCTCTAAGCACTGATTCACGCTTCTATTTGCCTTGTTAGTTTTAGGGTGGTATGTTGGAGAACAAAGTAAGTCCACCCCTTTCAACTTCAACAATTGAGTTCATAATTCACTTAGAAAGACAGGTTCCCTATCTAAAACTATTGAATCCAGGAGAACATGAAGTTTGAATAATTGATCAAGGTAAACCTATGAAACTTTTAGGGATGTGAGGGTTGTTTGAGGGCTATAAAATGAGCTGACTTACTTAGCTTGTCCGCAACAACGAGGATGATTTCCTTATTGAAATATGTTGGCAACCCTTCAATGAAGTCCATTGAGATTGAGGACCACACCTTTTCAGGGATTGGTAGAGGTTAAATTAGAGTTGGATAAGCTACAATGTCATACTTACAAGTCTGATAGGTGTTGCAACTTCTCATATATTTTTATGCATTGCATGTCAACCCCTTCTATTAAAAGAAGGATTTAATTCATTGGAGAGTGTCATACCTACTTGAGTGACCTCCTATATGTAAATCATGTAGCTATTGGAGGATGTGAGATTTTAAGTAAGGGGAAATTACCAAAACCATCTTACCCTTCCTCTTTAATTATTCTTGTCTTCACATATAATGTAGGTGAAAAGAAGAGTCCTTCCTTAGGTCAATTATATGCTTCTATATTCTAGACTATTTGTATTTTTTGGAGCAAATCAAGGGATACCCCATCTAATACCATAGTTATGAACTCTGACCCTTCTTGATGCAGGAGCATCTCTTGAATAGTCTCAATCCTCTTCTTCTGATGATAGAGATCAAGAAGAATCAACATAATTAGAGATAAAACCAATTGTACTTGAAAATTCTTATGCTTCTAATGTTTTGTCAAGTCATTCTTGCAGGTATTATACATATTTGCAAGAAATTCATGGAGTTCATGATGGTTGAAGTTCCTTGATGTACAAGGTAATGACAATGGATTACTAGGTTACAAAGTGCAAGAAAGAACAAGGCTACAAGACTATGAAGTTTAATCATATATGAATATATCAATGTATTGCATTATTAAGTTGTGTAGCTTAGTTATTTTTTTTGTATACTTTGTAATACTTGTAAATTATCATTGTAACCTTTAATATTTATCATGAGCCATGCCTTAAGAAGGATATTTCAGTAATGAGGCTTCTTAATGGGTTTCTTAATGAAAAGGCTTGCATGATTGCATGCATATATATACATCATACTCAAGGAATGTCAACATATTCCAACTTTCATGAAATCAAGTTCTTTGTGACTTAGAGATAGGAGTACATGAGTGGTGCTATCTTCTTCTTTTATTCTCCTTCTTCAATTGTGTTCATTGAGAATTATTAAGAGTTTTTCTATTGAGAAATAAAAGGTTCTTATTAGAAGTGTTAGATCTTGGTATAGATCAAATCAAACCTATCAACTTTTGAGATAATCAAACAATTCAAGAGGTGAATTCGAGATTGGATGAGAGTTTGCAGCTTATGATCCCTCAAAAAAGATCTTGTATTCTTGTAGAAAAATTGAAGAAAATCATTTTCAACAAAAATTTTATCAAAGAACCTTTGAAGTTGACATTGCAAGGAGTGCAAAATTCATCTAAGGTTCAACCACCTTCATCGCCGTCCTTAGCGTTCAAGTAAGGTTCTTGATTCATCTTGATAGGTTCTTGTAAAATTTGATGATTTCTTGTTGAGCCTTGTGAAAACTTGTGTGCTTCATGTAGATCTTGTAGAATCTTATATGGTTTTAGCATGGTTCTTGAGCATGGGTGCACGTATAGCTTCAATGTTGAATGTGTAAATTTATGTTGAACTTGCATGCAGAATTTTCAGCGTGTGATGTGCATGAATTTTAAAGTTTGAGTTTAGATTTTATTTGTTTAGAAATGTGCATGCTCATGACTTCTTTTCTGCTGTTGGATCATGAGTGGTGATCTTATATTGTGATAGAATTCTCTAAGTATACATAACATAAAAAACATTGTTTGATTTGTGAGTTGGAACCGAGTATGTATGCATGTGTTTTGTATTGTAAAATGTGTGTGTTCGTGTAAGCGTATTCGAGTATGATGTGATAATACCAAGTGAGATTATTGTAGTTCAAAGCATTATTGGTTTTTGCATGAAATTTAACTTGAACCATTCGAATGCATGTGTTGGTATTTCAAATGTTTTTAATAGGGTTTCTGAAAAACTTGCATAATTCTATAATAAGAATTTAGCATGGTTTGTTTCTGTGTGTGTGTGTTTTTTTTTATGTAGTGATTTGTGGTATGTTTTATGATTGTGTTTTTTATTCATTGAACTCAAATGTTTACACAAGAACCGACTAAGAAATCTCAAGTAAAGATGAAGTAATTTGGTTTAAAACCATTAAAACCTAAGGGGAACTCAAGTGTTTTGTGATAGGGATAATCACTCATGGAGGGGGAAAAAAATTTCCAAGCCATGTTTGAAGTCATTTAAAAAAATTATAATAATTTTTATGCCACTAATGCACAACTTAGATAATTAATGACTATATAAATGCAAATCCAAAGGTTAGAATCTAGGTTAGCCAAACAATATTCGATTCAAAATGCCCAAGAACATAGAAAATTCTATGGTGATAGATTTGGAAGTGCTATGAGGTTAAATAGTCTAATTAAAGGAAGGTATTTTAATTCAAGAGTATACCATGAAGAAGAGTCTATAGGTAGTGCAAGTAATAGGAAGCTCCATGACCATCAACCTAAGTATCATCAAAAGGAGGATAAGGGCATTAACTTGATTTTTCGAACTTTAATGGTAAGCTTGATGTAGATTCATTTATTGAGTGGTTGCATGAAGTGAAGACAAACAAAAGTGCAAACTAGGAACTCTTAATTTTAACAAGTTTACTAGAATTTGGTACGATAATTTAAAGAGGACTAGGGAACGAGAGGGCAAGTATAATATTAAATCTTGGGAGAAAATTCAGAAACATCTAAGAAAAAAAAATATTATTCCTAAAGAGTATGAACAAGATAATTAAATAAAATTAACAACTCTTAGGCAAGGACTACTAAGTGCTAAGGAATATGTTAGGGAATTCAAGAGGTTGGCACTAGTATGTAATATACATGAAAGGAAGGAACAAAGCTGTCCTAGATTCTTGTGAGGACTTAACATGATGATTCAAGACAAGTTAGAAACTTGTCTTTATGATTCTTTAGATGATATGCTTAAACATTCCTTAAGATTTGAAAAGAAAATTAAGTCCACTAAGCCTCATAATAAACAAAGTAATCCATCCACAAAGTACTACTCAAGTAACCAAACTACAAAATTTGGAGTAAGTACTTCAACTTCTACCAATCTTTAAAGAAAATATGAATTAATAGAGAGGAGAAAGGTAAAAATAAAGTGAATGAAGTCTCTACTAGACAATGTTCCAAATGCCGAGGGTTTGGACACTTCGCTTGCAAATGTCCTAATCAAAGGGTATTATCAATCCAAGAGATTGAAGCCATGGAGACATGTGAGGAAAATTTTGAAGTTCAACCTTTTGAGGAAGCTTCTAGTGAATCCAATAAAGAAGATAGTGCTTGTTATGTCTTAGAGAGAGTACTTCAATTGCAATCTACTGAGAAACCTACTTAGAGGGAGAAGATATTTAAAACAAAGGGAAGAGTAGGAGATATGGTTTTTCGTATTATCATTGATAGTGGCTCTTATACAAACGTAGCCAATGAAAAGATGGCTAAGGATTTGGGGTTGAAAACTACACCACATCCAAAGCCTTATTCTCTTCAATGGTTGAATAAGGACAAGGGAGTCAAGGTAATAAAACAATATCATTCAAAATTGGTAACTACCATGGTGAGGTGATATGCGATGTTTTATCTATGAATGCATGTGGAATATTATTAGGTAGACCATGGAAATATGAAGGAAATGCTATTTATAATGGTATTGTTAATGAGTATCTATTTGAGAATGATAAAAAGAAGCATAAGCTTAAACCTTCCAAGTATGATAACGAGAGCAAAGTTGAGAATAAAAAAGAGTTTATTCTTACATGAAAAGGATATGGTCAAATGTATTCAAGAAGAAGGGGATTTTTATGCTGTGGTCATGAAAGAATCTCTACAAGAGTACAAAGATAATGAAAATACTCAATTAGATAAACTCCTTGATGAATATCATGATGTTTTTCCTAATGTATTACCACTTGGATTGCCGCCTAAGAGAGGGATAGAAAATTGCATAGATTTACTTCCTAGTGTGTCCTTACCTAATATGTACGCATATAGATGTAATCTAAAGGATGCTATGGAGTTATAAAAACAAATAGGAGAGCTCATAGGAAAAGGGTATGTGAGGGGAAGCACAAGTCCATGGTGTGTGCTTACATTAATTTTTCCTAAAGGAGATGCTTTGCCTTGTGGATCCATGATATTAGTCAGGTTTGATGTTAATTTATTGGGATCTGAGATGTTGAAGGATTTGTATGATAAGGATGAAGAATTTTTTGACATATATAGTATGTGCAAAAATAATGGTAGTTTTGGGAATTATTTACTACAAGATGACTATCTCCTTAAACTTAATAAGTTGTGTATACCTTGTTTAAATTTATGTGAATTACTTGTTAAAGAAGTACATGAGGGAGGTATAGCTGGTTATTTTGGAGTTCATTAGACCATGGAAGTACTATAAGAAAATATTCACAAGCCACAAATGATAAGGCTAGTACAAGAAATTATAGGAGGATGCGTAACTTGCTAGAAAAGTAAAAGTTTCTTCCATAAGGGTTTATATACTCCTTTACCAGTATATGATCAACCTTGGAAAAGCGTTAGCATGGATTTCATAGTAGGATTACCAAGGAAGCAAAAAGGTAAAGATTTAATTCTTATGGTAGTAGATTGATTTTTAAAAATGGCACATTTTATACCTTGTAACAAGAATGATAATGCAAATCATGTAGCAGAATTATATTTCCAAGAAATAGTGAGGTTACATGGGGTTCTCAAAAGTATATTATTGGATAAAGATGTAAAATTCTTAAGCTACTTTTGGAAGACACTTGGGCACATTTTAGGTACTAAATTGCTATTTAGTACTTCTCATCATCCACAAACTGATGGTCAAACTAAAGTGACTAATAGAACTCTAAGTACTTTTCTATGAGGGTTGGTGAATAAGAGTAACAAAGACTGGGATATAAAGCCTGTGCATGCTGAGTTTGCATACAATAGAAGTCCTTCTAGTATAACTAAAATAAATCTTTTTGAGATTTTATATGGGTTAATCCATATCTACCCATCAATATTTTTCATTTAAGATAGGAGATATAGATGTCAAGGAAAGAATCAAATTATTTTAAAAACTTCATCAACAAATTAAAGACAACATTGAAAAGTTGAATGCTAAATACCATGCTCAAGTGAACAAAAATAGAATTTAATAAGTGTTTACACCGGGAGATTTGGTATGGTTGTATTTGAGAAAAGAAATATTTCCAAACTTAAAAAAGAATAAACTAATTATGAGAGATGATGGTCCATTCAAAATCTTAAGAAAAATTGGAAGTAATGCGTATGAACTTGAATTACCTGAATATTATGGAGGAGTATCTTGGACTTTCAACATTGATGACTTATCTCCATATTACAGTGATGCTAATTTGAGGGAAAACTCTTCTCTACAAGGGAAGAATGATGTAGGAGCATCTCTTGAAACCTCTCAATATTCTTTTTCTAATGACAAAGATTAAGAAGAATTAGCATACTTGGAGATAGAACCAATTGTGCTTGAATATTCTTATGCTTCTAATGTTTTGTCAAGCCATTTTTTCAGGTATTGTACATGTTTGCATGAAATTCATGAAGTTCATTATGGTTGAATTTCTTTGATGTACAAGGTAATGACAATGGATTACATGGTTACAAAGTGCAAGACTAACAAGGCTACAAGACTATAAAGTTCAATCACATATGATTATATCTATGTATTGCATTATTATGTTGTGTAGCTTTGTTATTTTTGTTGTATACTTTGTAATAATTGTACATTGTCATTTTAATCTTTAATATGTGCCATGAGTTATGCCTTAAGAAATTTATTTCATTAATGAGGTTGCTTAATGGGCTTCTTAATGAAAAGGCCTGCATGGTTGCATGCATATATATACCTTTTACTCAAGGAATGTCGACACATTCCAACTTTAATGAAATCAAGTTCTTGGTGACTTAGAGAGAGGAGTACACGAGTGGTGTTATATTCTTCTTCTCTTCTCCTTATTCAATTGTGTGCATTGATAAGTAGTGATATTTTTTCTATTGAGAAATCAAAGGTTCTCATTAGAAGAGTTAGATCTTGGTATAGATCTAATCAAACCTACCAACATTTGAGAGAACTAAGCATTTCAAGAATTAAATTTGAGTTTTGATGAGAGTTTGCAACTTGTGATCCTTTAAAGAAGATCCTGGATTCTAGTAGAAGATTTGAAGGCAATCTTCCATGTCACTTCTACCTTGGATAAGGCATATGAGGCCTTATTTTCCTTCCCTTTCTTGCAATCAATATCTAAGTCGGACCCTATGAGCTTAGCTATGATACTTTATTAACCTAGGGTAGATATCTTTTGTTCCATTAAGAACTTGATGCTTTTCTAGTCCAATTTGCTAATAAAATTCCTATCAGTAAAGTAGAGTCCCCACTTCCTCACTACAAATAAGACCGCCATTAGCTCCCTCTTATACACAAACTTTGATTGATTCATAGGGCTTGATGTTTTGTTGATATAGGCTATGGGTGGTGATATTTCATGAGAAATATCCCTATTCCATAATTAGATGCATCAGTTTCTACAACAAAGGTCTGGCCAAAATTAAGTAATGCTAAGTTCGGAGCTAAACATAAAGAGTATTTGAGTTAATTAAAGGCTTTTTGTGACTTTGACCCCCATGTGAATTTATCCTTCTTCAGTAATCTATGAGTGTCTTGGCTATGGATCCAAAACTCTTCACAAATCTCATGCAATACCTAGCTAACCCCATAAACCCTCTCAACTATTTAAGTATTCGAGGCACCAACTAATGTTGAACTGTGACCAACTTGCTAGGGTATGTGGACACTTCCCCTACTGTAATAAAATGGCCAAGGTACTCCACATGTGGGGTGCCAAAGGAGCACTTAATTTTATTCAAGTGCAAGGAATGATTCATCAAAAACTTTAGATCCTTATGTAAATAAGGTTGTTATAAAAAAACTAACACATACTTCCTCAACTGGGGTTTAAAAACGTGGTCCATGAGTGCTTGGAAAGAGGAATGGGTATTATTAAGGCCAAAGGGCATCACTTAAATTTTATAATGTCCTTTATGAGTTTTAAATGTAGTTTTATACACATCTTCCATTATATCCCAAGTTAATGATACCTTAAGCAAAGATTAAATTTAGAGAATACATTTGTATGACCTAACTCATCTAGTAAGTCTTCTAAGTATAGGAATTAGGAATTTATCCTTAATTATTTTTTATTTAATTCCCTATAATCCACACATAATTTATAGGACCCATCTTTCTTCCCTACTAGCACCATGGGTGATGCATAGGGGATGCCACTATGCTGGATAATGCTCTTGTTAAGAATTTATCTTATTAAATTCTCTATGACATCTTTCTGCAAGAAAGGGTATTGATAAGGCCATTTAGTGACAGGGTTGCTCCATCTACAAGAGGTATCTTGTGATCAAAGTCAGCTTGACTAGGGGTCATTCCATAGTTTTCCTCAAAAAGCATAATAAACTCATCAAGCAAAAAAGTAAGGTCAACATTGAATTCTTTTGAAAAATCAACTGAGAAGAGAGTAGGATATACCCCTTCACTTACCCCCGAGTAAGGACACAGATGTAGCAATGGTAGTTGTCCCCTTTGTTGGAGCATCTTAGGGACGCTCCTTCCCTCAACCACTTTCATCTTGTGCAGTGTAGATCCCCTTAATGCTTTCTTCTTTCCATGCACCTTGAGCTCTTTCTAAGATATTGGGAATCCTGAATAATGGGTCCTAAGGTCATTAGCCATTGGATGCCTAGTATAGCACCATAGAAACCCCAGGGTAATACCATGCAATCGATAGTAAACTTGGTATTGAGCATGTGCCAAGCAAAGTATTTGCAAATGGATAAGACCTGTAACTTGTTCCCGTAGCAATCAAGACCCCCATGGGTTTTATGGGTTCCATCTTACACCCCAACAACTTTACAACTTGATAAACCATGAAATTGTGGGTGTTGCCACTAGCTATTAGGATTTGCAAGAATATCTTCCCTTGATGATCAGTGAACCTCATGGTATGGAAGTGATGAGATCTATTAATAGCACTAACTAATATATGGGGCTTTCCTGCATCATCCACATCCTCACACGTTGCCTTTTCCACTCCTTCTTCCAAAATCTTCCTTGAGTTCAACAACATGCAACTAGGCTCACTTGTGTTTACATTGATGGCTTAACTTGAATAGTTCGTCATAGAACATACACAACCTTTTAACTCTTCTCTCTTCCATCTTGGAAGGGGTGCATTTTTTGTGGGTTTTATCCTATAAAGTCGAGCATAGTTTTTGGGGGGGGGGGTATGTGGGCTTGCTTGGGAGGTGCTAGAAGAGGATATAGGTGTTATTGTGGAGGTTGATAGGTGGTCATTTTGAGCAGGTTCTAGAGTGGTTTGGATTGAAAGGATTTCACACATTTGTGTTGTTGAGTTGTTTCGGCTAATTTAGCAAGCTAGATCACCGATTGAATGGTCTTGGGATTAAACATCTAGACATGCATTTGTATCTCTATTTCAAGCCTCATGAGAAAGTAGTTGATTGTGTAATTATCAGTGAGCTCGACTCATGTCACAATGCTTTCAAATCGATTAATGTAATCATCCATGCTATAAGTTTGTTTGAGTGACATCAACTTAGACATAGGATCATCATACACTGACCCAAACCGTTCAACCACTTCCTTGACATACTCCTCCGAAGTCACAAGACCTCTAGTGATTCAACTTTTCATTAGGGCATGATGCCATTAGAGAGCCTTTGCTTCTGTATGAATGACTACTATTTTAACTTTAGCATCCATAGCTATATTATCCTGAGAGAATTAATCACACCTATAGAGCCACTCCTTAACAGTAACACCCCATTCCTCAAAAACCAATTTTTTTTAATAAATATTAGAGTTGATTTATGAGTTTTAACATTTAATTTAATTTTAATTGGGTTATTTAATTTAAATTATATTTTTCTTAAATGCTTGTTAGGGTTTTAATTCATTTCATGGTTTTATTGACTGTTTCAAATTTATGTTAAAATTTATTTAATCATTTGTCATTACAGATTGTTCTAGATAAATTCGTTCATGACTATGATTTTATTAAATTTTCACAATTCAATTTCCGTTTATGTCATGCGTTTGATTTTAACATTTTAAATTTATTTTTGAGTATAACCTTGTTGTGTGATTACGACTTTATTTTAGAGTTATATATCATTAAAAAAAATTAAATTATAAAATTTATCTAAAGAGTAAAATCATTTTAATAATTTTATCTGTATACAACATTTTGGTGTTGAATTTATTGTTTTATGAGGTCGATAATATGTTTAGAACATTTAAATTAAAATGGTTTCCGTAACTTATTTATGATTTTATTTTTGAAATTTATTTTTTCCTTTTTTTTTAATTTTGGATTACAGAGGATCTTTTTGGAAAATGTTTTAAATTAATTAAATTTGCTCAAATTTTTATAAAAATAATTATCCATTGTATTTAAAATATCATTTTGAAACTTTATTTCTATTTAAATAAGTGTTATAATTCATTTTATATAATAACACTTAATCGGGTAAGTCTTATTTTTCTCCAAACATCTATTTATAGGTTATTTGTGTTTATTTTAGTTTAATTTTATCATAATTGAAATATCTTTTAACTCTTATTTAAGATGTTAAATTTATCTAAGTTATTTAGATATTTTGTAATAAAAAAAATGGCCAGTTCCCCCTTCCTCTTTTCTTTCTCTCTTATCTCTCATTCTTTCCTTTTTCCTTTCTTGCACCTCACCCCTCGACTTTCTTCCCCTGCCTCCCTATCATTTTCCTTCCTCCTTTTTCATGCAGCACCACCACCACACCACTTGACCACACCATCGCAACTGCCGATTGTTGTCGTTGTAGATGACAACAATGAGCAGTGCAAAAGCATGCTAATGCAATCAGGGGAATGGAGCAGATTGATTAACTTTGCTCCAGCGCTGATGCAATACCCCAAAATTTTAAAACCTATAAATTAATAAATCCTCATTTGAGATAAACTAATTTTTAAATTAATTAATTAAATATTTTGTGGATTTTTGGTTTATACAAATGGATATGATTATGTAATAAATTGAAATAAATATTTTGTTATTTTATCATAATCATTTTATTTAAATAATTTTTCAAACCCATATTTTACTAAAATTACCTTCTTAAATTAATATCTTAAATTTTAAATAAATTAATTTATCCATCTAAATAATTAAATATTCTTATTCTAAAAATTATTTTAATTTTATTTTTCCCCCTTTTCCTTTTCCTTTTTTTTTTCTCTCTTTCTCCTTTTCCTTCCTTTTTCTTTTCCTTCTTTTTCCTTTTCTTCTTTTCTTCTTCCTTGGGCCACTCGGCCTACCTCCTCCTACTAGGCCGCGACCCTCCTCCTCTATTTCTTTTCCCTACATCACCTAGCCTACCTCCCCTCTTATATTTTTTTCGCTTCTTTCCTTCCTTGGTTGGGCCAGCCCAACCCCCATTTTTTCCCTTCTCACTCGCGCGCATGGGCCAACCTTCCTTTCTCCCCGCTTGGCCGACCTGCCTTCTTTCCATTCTCCTTCCCTTCTCCTTCCTTCTTCGACTGTTGATGCCATACTAGCCTGCAAGCCTCCCCCTTCTCTGCACCTGCCATGCTCTCTCCCTCTCTCCCCTCTCCCCATCCCTTTCCTTCAATTTTTGGCCACATGCACCCCTACACTACTTCTTCTCATGCCTTCCTTTCCCTCTTTTTTTCTTCTCTTCCCTACCACCACAAGCCATGCGCCTATAGCCCCTACACCCTCCACCTAACCCGACCGGACATGCCACCTCTCCTTATTCTTTTTCTTCTTCTCCTCTACTCATTTTCTCCCTTACTCAAACTCTCATTCTCCCTTTGCCGATCCCCATTTTCTCCCTTCTTCCCCTCTTCTCCTCCTTCGTTGCTTTTGCTTTGTCACCTTCAACCACCACTTCTACCACCCAATCGATCACCACAGCAACCTCCTAGACTCCCCTACAACCACATTCCCCTCCTTTCTCTTTTCTTTCCTCTTCTCGACCTCCACCCTACACCACCTACGTGCGCCATCATTCTCCCTCTTTTTCCACCTCCACAACCACCCCTCAATCCCCTAGCACCTCCCCTCCCACCACTCTACCTCACCTTGGCTAAAAATCCCCTGCAACCCCTCCCTTATCCTCCTCTTTTCCTTTCCTTCTTCTTCTTATCCCTTCCTTGCACCCATCTTTCTAGCCCTATAGCCGCCATTTCTACCGCCCTGAGCCACCAACCTTCAACCCTCGACCACCACCTACACCCCTACTCCCTCCCTACACCCAGCCACCATCCTCACTCCCCTCCACAAGCCCTCAACCCAACCCCCAAAACCCTTACCTAAACCAACCTTGTCCCTTCTCCCAACTCCCATCTTCGACCATTAATTCTCCTTCAACCTATGCATGCAGCGTAAGTCTACTGCATCTATTTAAGCCAATGTTGCTAAATTTTTTGAGGTACAAATTTTTCTAATCAAAAGCTTAAACTTTTAACTAGGATACTAGTAAAGTTTATTTGTTGTTGGAAATAAGTAACAATTATATCCTACTAAAATGTGTAGATATATGTTTGCTAGCACATTAGGGTTTTAAATATGTTAATGTGCATGTTATATGATGATTTATAGCATAGGTTGGTTGTTGAAATGAAAAGCATGTTAATTTATGTGTCATGTATGGAAATGATAGTTAAGGAATAAGCCTTATTATTACTGATAATGTTAAACGCAAGGAAGGAGCCTTATTGTTAATGATAATGTTAAATGTAAGTATATGATATAATAAGCTAATGTGACCATTTGTAGCATAGATAATGTTAATATGAGCTCTGTGGGCATTTTAGTAATTTTTCTTGTACAAAAGGTGTGTCCTAAATGAGTATATATATGGTAGGTGCTAATGAGTATTAATAATAAATAAGAATAGTTGGTGGTGTTAGATAATATATATGGACCATGGATGTTAATGTTTTATGTGGTAAAGGTATTTTAGTAAATTTGGTATAATAAGGGCGAATTGGCAATTTATAAGAATAAAAGGGGTAGTATGATAATTTAATAAGTAAGGAGGGCATTTTAGTAAATTTTCATGGAAAGGGGATAACTTGATAATTTTGTGAGTAAAAAGGTATTTTAGTAAATTAATTAAATGAGAAGGGTATTATAGTAATTTTGGCATAAAAAGGGATGACTTGAAAATTTTATAAACATAAAGGGGTAAAATGGTAAAATTAAAAGTAAGAAGGGTATTTTAGTAATTTGGCATAAAGAAAGGGTAACTTGGTAATTTTGTGAGTAAAAGGGCTAAAATGGTAAATAAACAAGTAAGAAGGGTACTTTGGTAATTTAACATGATAAAGGGCAGCTTGGTAATTTTAATAAGTATGAAGGGTAATTTGATAATATAACTAACCAAAAAGGCAATTTCATAATTTTAATAAGTATGAAGAGCAATTCGGTAATTTAAATAATCTAAAGGGTAATGTAGTAATTTTAATAAGTATGAAAGGTAATTTGGTAATTTAACTAACCAAAAGGGCAATTTGGTAATTGTAATAAGTATGAAGGAAATTTTGGTAATTTAATAAACCTGAAGGGTAATTTGGTAATTTTAACAAGTATGAAGGGCACTTTGGTAATTTAACCAACTAGGAGGGTAATTTGGTAAATTAACAAGTATGAAGAGTAAAGTTGGTAGTGTAATGAATACAAAGGGGTATTTTGGTAATTATACAAGTATGAAGGGTAATCTAGTAATTTAGTAAGTAAAAATGGGTAACTTGGTGACTTTACAAATAAGAGGGGTATCCAAGTAATTTTGTAAGTATGAAGGGGTAAATTGGTAAATTTTATATAATATGTCAATGGATTAAGTAGGCCTCCATAATAAGACATAAGGGTTGCTAAATAATAGGATAAGGATTTATGGCTCTAGTATCACTTGTTTAAGTATAACGAAGTATATTATAAGGATAAGAGTATTTTGGTAAATCGGTGAATATCACAAGGATATGGCATGACATAGGGTTGAATGGATAATTACGGGAATGATATGATGTTTATCTTTTATTCATGCAAGAGATACCTTAATTATTAATTATGTATGGAAATGTGTGTTGGGTTTGATATAAGTATATGTTAGGGTTTAAGTGTTCCATGATCCTTCGATGTAGACTACCAGATTCTATGACCGTATTGTAATTATGGCATGATAACCTATTATGAAATGTGAATAAATAGAAATGAAGTACATGATAGTAATAGATGATAAAAGGATGGCCTTAGTGGTTTATTTAAGTTAACAGGGATAACCATATGAATAAGGATTACTTAATAATAACATAAACGAATGAAAATGATTAAGCATGTGATTGTTGTGTTTCTCGTGGTCACCTTAATTAAGATACCAGTAATTAAAGTGGAAGACCTCGAGATCGGGAATGGTGGCTCTTTAAGGGTCGCTACCCTAAAGACGTGGTTTAGCACACGATTGTTCTGGTTTTTGCTAGTGTGCCTTAGTGCACAACCTATGCTTTACATCTTACTCTATCTAGCTCTACGGACCTATTTAAGGGGTATGAATACTTATCGAGTAAGAGCATAAGGATTATCTAGTAATATTTTAGGTTTTCTCTTTCCACCTTTCTAATTCCTTGTTGAATGATTTTACTCTTATAACCACTAATAGTGGCTTTATATCTTTTGTAACGTCTTTAACACGCTACTATGATTTAAATGGAAGTTGAATTTGTGTAAATTGTGTTATGTTCCTTTAGCCTTAGCACTTGGTATTAGAATGGTAGGAGGAAACCGGTCTGGTACTAAGTGTGACGATAACTTCCCCAAAATTTACGGTTTTTGCTTCTACTAAATTTTAAATAAAACAAAAATTTTCAGTAGTGAATTTTGGGAGTGTAACAGGTGACTCCAATGTTGACCACCGAGAGTTGAGCTAATCACCAACGAGTGGTCCTTGACCACCGGCAAAGTTTAAGTAGCCCTTATTCTCTTCACTTTTATAGTAATTAGTTTGGTATAATTACCCAAAATCCTAACCTTTATTTTAATAAATTTTGAATGAAATAGCATTGATTAAGCTAAATTGATTGTTGAATTATGTATATGTTAGTTGTATGATTAATTTGGATGGGTTAATTGTGTGGTATATGTTTGATTTATGAAAATTGGGATTTTGATCCGATTATGTCCATATTTATTGGATTTTTCCGATTGAGTTGTTTTGGATAAATTGATTATGCATTATGCATTAATATATATTTAATTTTGTGGTGGAAGTATCAATTTAGGAAAATTAGTTCAAATCCATAGGACTTGGAGGTCAAAACTCTTGTGGGTTTATATTGGATTATGTAGTTGAGTTATTTTATTAAATTTATTACACAATATGTTATAGAATATGTCTGATTTTAATTCTAAACCGTCAATTTAAATATTTGAATAAGATTTGACTGAATTTACAGTCCAAGCTCAAAAAGCTTAATTATGTTAAAGTGGATCTTTTTTTTTATTGTTTTTAATCAATTGAGTATACAATATGTTATAAAATAGGTATGATTTCATTTCTAAACATTAAATTTAAATAAACTAATAATTTGACTTAATTATATTTTTGGGCTTAAAACCTTAACTTTCAATTGAAATTATGGGATTTGTCACTTGTATAGCTATTTCTCTGAAATTGATTTTATAAAATTATTTGAAATGGCCTTAATTCTATTCTAATACATTCAATTTGAATTGATTGATTTTAATTGTTTGAATTTATATTTTGGGTTTAAAACCCTAATATTTGTCAATAGTTTATAAAATTGAGTTATATTTGTGTAATACTCCAAAATTCTCTCTCTATATATATTTAAAAAATAGAAGCACTTAAATTAAAACTCGTGAATTCTAGGGATGTTATCGCCACACTTAGTACCATAACGGTTCACTCCGACCATTCCAGTACCAAGTGCTAAGGCTAAAAAGGATTATTTTCAAACTTAAACTGAGAGTTTATAAAAAGAACTAGAAATATCATAACATAGAAATCAGAGTACGCATAAAAGTTTATAATCAATCATAAGATAGAAATCATAATGCGAAATCAAAATTTTTCAGAGAGAATAATGTCTACAAACATTAATATTTAATTCAGGAGAATCCAATACAGAAAAGAAATATCATAAAGAAATAGAATGACATAAGGGAGAATCTGACCACGTCACTCTGATCATCAAACCAAGCCCATAATCAACACTCAGCCTCGCCTAATGCCTCATGGACATCGAAGGCATCAAAATATGCATTGCCCATCCGCACAAAGTTAGAAGGGCCTACTGTTTATAGGAATGAGCAGCACCCATAAAAAGGGTGATTAGTATGCGAAGTACTGAGTAAGGTAATTGTGCACTAAGGCCAACACATATAATCACATAATTCAAATCGGATAATAATAAAAACAACATAAGATCACTTCGGAGAAATAATAATCAAAGGCCATTTAAATTCCGAATTAATCAATTAATTAATCTCTTATTGATACTCATTTTACACAATGCTCTTTATCAAATCTATATGAGTATGAGAATCCCACTATTATAGGAGGTGGACCAGATACATATAGGGCACAAAGTTCCTGACCACTATTATTGCCGGTGGACTGGAAACATACAGGGCATAAAGTTCTTGACCACTATTATTGCCAGTGGACCGGAAATATACAGGGCATAAAGCTCTTGACCACTATTATTGCCAGTGGACCGGAAACATATAGGGCATAAAGCTCTTGACTACTATTATTCGTTGGTGGACCGGTATGGCCTCGACTCTCATGGTGTTTCACTATAAGTACTTAGTGTCTTCCTCATGTCTTAGCACAATTATGTTAAGTTTGTTGAGCACGGAATCCCCCACTATTATAGCCGGTGGACGGAAACATACAGACATAATGTGCCTGACCACTATTATTCTCTGGTGGATCGGTCTGGGCCGCTCAACAATCTTCCACTTTAAATGATTAATATATTACAGTGTCTTATTCAGAAAATTTACCCTAGACATGCACGATTCACTCCCTCTACGCTTAGCATCCAACTAACTCGTACCATATCATGAGAACCCTGCACCTCCTAACTTGGCCCAACAACCTTTCCTTTATACTCTAACTCACACTAGAAGTCCAACTTCGATGTATGTGGGTCAAGGCCTACTACTATACTCCTCTAAGTCCACTCATTACCTTACTCTAGGGTTTTCCCCAAGAACCCTAATTTAGGCCTAAGTGGTCCATCTTACTCCACCTCACACAAACCAAATTATTTTAACACTCCACACATCACAACCCATAGACTCCACCCTCATCATCACACTTTAATCACCAAGTACACGTGCTACCACGAAAACCCTAAGTAGCCACACCAAACCCTAGCTAGGTCTCCTACTTAACCTTATACGGTCCCACATACTATTTTTCATTCAAAGCATTCCAACACGCAAACAACACTTCCATTACCTTCCTCACATTTCACATTCCATATCAACTTTTCATATGTAAAATTCATCCATGTGTAGACTTTACACACTCCATGCAACCTTTTGAACTTTTCATGTAAAACCCTATAAATCCCACGTGAAACCCTAAATTCCCCATGCAAATCCTAGATTCCTCTATGGAAACCCTAGATTCCTCCATGCAACCCTAGATTCCATTCGTGCAAATCCTAGATTCTGCCATATGAAACCCTAGATTAGATTCTCCCATATAACATCATAGATTAGATTCTCCTATGCAAACCATAGATTAGATTCTCCCATGTAACATCATAGATTAGATTCTCCCATGAAAAACTATAGATTCTCCCATACAAAACCCTAGATTCTCCCATACAAAGCCATAGACTCTCTTATGCACAACCATAGGAGAATTTTTTTTATATTTAAAATCCCCATTTTATTCATCCACTCATAGACCATTAAAATATTCAGGTCAACTCACACCGTTTGATCAACTTACTTCCCCATTTCCCTTTTTCATCCTTTCCACCCCACCAACCACATTAAACATCCTCACATGCATGTCTTAAAGGGTCATAACACATTACATCACATTCCACAACATTTCACCACATATATATATCAACATATAAAATAAGAAGGCACACAATAATAACTTAACTCTAAGCTGCTCCATACATAGAATAGTCAACATGAAATAGTCAACTAATAATACATAATACACAACACAACATTATATAAGGCATTCAAAGCATATAATACACATAGCACAAATAAGGTCTTAGCTACACCCTTACCTAAAACAACACCAGTCTTGGATCACGATCCTACGCCTCCTTAGGGATTTGACTAGTCTCGCCTATATGAGGGAAAAGCTAAAGGTTAGTTTCCCTCCTACCAAAAATACTATTATTTACTAATTTATTCTAAGACTAGGCTTTTGATAAAATAATAACATATTAATAAAAATGACATTAACTAATTACTAATTTTGCTAAAGATATAAGAAATAATAGTAATATTGTAAAATTTGATAATATAAGGTTTAAAGACTTTACCCTAATAATAATAATAATGATACTAAAAATATTAATAATGATAATAATAATAATAATAGTATAAATAATAATAATACTAAAAATACTAATAATAATAATAATATGGTTCAAAATAAATGGTGGAATAAGGGCTTCGACCCTTCACCATAATAATAATAATAATAATAATAATAAGAATAATAATAATAATACAAATAATAATAATAATAATGGAAATAGTAATAATAATAATGATAAAAACCATAATAATAATCATCACTGTAATAATAGTAATAATAGTAATGATAATAATCGAAGATAAAATGAAGTAGGGTTTCAACCCTACATTGAATAAATAATAAAACTAATGATAATAATAATAAATAATAATGATGATGATGATGATGATGATGATGATGATGATGATGATAATAATAATAATAATAATAATAATAATAATAATAATACTAAAATTTGAAATAGACATAATAGGGTCTCAACCCTATATAGAATAATAATACTAACATTGAAGATGATGATGATGATGATGATGATGATGATGATGATGATAATAATAATAATAATAATAATAATAGCAAAAATAAGAATAATAATAATATAACTGACTAAAAAAAATATAATAGGGCTTCAGCCCTCAATAACAATAATAATAAAACATTAGTAGTCATAATAATAATATAATCAAAATAAAGGAAATAAAACAAAATAAAATAAATAAAGCTTATATAAATAGTAAAAAAGGGTTGAAATGGTTTAGGGTTCCACCTTGGGTTGGTGGTGATAGGCGGCACCGACGGTGGTGCACGGTAGTGGCCTGAAAAAGAGAAGAAAAGAGGAAAAGTGGGATGCTGGGAAAAGGAGAGGTAGAATGAAGGTGGGAGTTGGGGTGTTTAGGGTTGCCTAGGAGGAGAGGAGTAGAATGAGAGTGACGGCACAGCCAAAGGCGGCAACGCACGGCGGCGGTGGCCGAAAATGAAAGAAGAAGAGAAAGAGAGGAGGAGGGGAAGAAAGAGAAAAAGAAAGGTAGGGAGATAAAGGGAAGTCTGCAGAGGCTTTTGGAAGGTGAAAGGGGTAGTGGTAGCGGCAGAAGTGGTGGCGGATGGTTGTGCTAAGGGTGGCAGGGGCGGAGGAGTGGTTGATTGAGAAGGAAACTTTGCATGGCTGGGGTGGCTCGTGCAAGGAAAATCAAGGGAGGGGGAAGGTATAGTTGGGTAGATGATGACGTAGGGAAGGCTTAGATGGGCGGAGTGGGCGGTAGAGTTGGCCAACGGTGGCGAAAATGGTGTCTAAAAGGGCGGTGGCACAAAGGAGTAATTTTTCTTTGGATTGAAATCAAAAGCTCAAACAGGGATGGTTGTGGGGTGTTTATAGGCTAAAGGAGGGGGAAATCGGTCAGAGGAGTGCTAGGAAAATAGGGCAGTTAGGAGAGGGCATCTACCGGCGATGGTTGGCCTGCAAAATTCAAAACGTGGTAGAGTGAGTGGCTAGCTGGGAGAAGGGAAATCATGCAAGAATAGGGGAGGGTTGGTTGGGTTGATGTGGTTGTTGAATCGACAAGGGAGAGAGGGGAAAGTGGCCGGTCAAATCGGGTGTGGCCGGCGGCATCAATCTCGGGACATTGTAGGTCGATAGGGAAGGGAGGAAGGAGGAAGAAGAAGGTGGAGGACGTGCGCGTGGAACGAGCAGTCCAGGAGGTTGTTAATAAAAATAATTTATTTGATTAATTTTCATAATAAATATTTAATTAGCTATAATTCTTAAAATTAGGATTTTTAGGGCATTTCAATTTGATTATTTTAGTACTTTTGATTTAAAAACCAATCAAATTGAGTTTTAATTTATTATTTGGCTTAATTTTCTAATATTGATCGGTTTGATGTTTTGGGTGGTAAAACCTAATTTTTATAAGTGGGTTTTGATAAAAAAATTACTTATTTTCTATTATTTTATGTTTGAATGAGTTTTCTATAACTTAGTATGATGATTTTCAAAGGTGATATAGGAAGGGGTGTTAATGGATCCTAAAGAAAGAATTTTCCTTCTTATTGTGCTAGAATATCTTAGAAGTTAGGTACACCTCCTAAACTCATGGTTAATAAAATTCTATATTTTGATGTATATTATTACATATTTTGGTTTATGTTAAGAATATAATAGGGCTTGTTAATAAGGAATGCAGTTTGTGGGTCTATGCTATATGGCTATCTTGTAGTGTGGTATCGTGTAGTTCATCACATATAAATCATGATTTTTCATAGTATTAAAGTATAAGTTTTTATGCTTTTTAAGCCACATGGCATATTCTTTTGATATCATGTTTGTTAACGCGGATGTAAGAGGTTGAATTATTTATTGGTAATCATATGTGATTGTTGTTAAGAACATTTATGATTATGATATATATGGTGGAATATGTGATCATGGATTATAGTATGAATACTTCAAGTGATAAATGAAATGAATGAATTATGAGAATTGTGCTATAGGTCACATTAGTAGTCATAGCTGGTGGTTGTATATAGTCCACCTTGAGTAGCCTCGGAATGGCCTCCGAGGTAGGTTAGTGCAGTAGATGCCTCCCTTGTGATTTTGTATGTGCTATGCCTATAGTGCAATAGTGATATCTCTCTCTCAACTCTATAGGTGATTTATGGGATCTATTAGGGGTATCAATACTTAAAGGTTAAGGTGGCCTGAGTGGTTGTGTAGGCTATAGCCGTAGAGCTACAAGTCATAATGGTTTACATAGCTGCAAAGCTATAGGTGACATGTTGTTGTAGATTCCTTAGTATCCATTCTTTTGATGTGAATAATATTAATATTTTAGATATGGATTATATTATGTTTTGGATGTGAGAAATACTATGTATTAGAAAGGGATAATTAAAATAAGTGAAATAAGTGAACCAAGTGAACTATGATATCATATACAAGTGAATGGGTAATAATGTGAGTTGGCATGTATGATGTAAGATCTTTTGGTGCAATTGAACATATAATTCTACTACATCATCATTTTTTCTTATGAATTCATGCTTAGTTAATATTGTATGTTTTCTATGAGATATGCATTGATCTTTTATGAGATAATGTTTCATACTAAGATTGTATATGTATGTGAATCTATGTGTGCATGCTATTGATATAAGTTGGGTTGTTTACTCAATACGTCATCGTACTGATACTATGCTTGTTCAGATCTTTTTATGCAATTAATATATTTTAATTTGGATGTGATTTGGACTTGGGTTGAGAGTTAGAGCTACCTAAAGTTTTATCCATCGATGAATTTGGAAGTTAAATTTTTGTGTTGTAAATTTAATTTGGTGTTGTAAACAACTGATTATATTTTGATGCTTGGTTTTGTTTTGAAAGCCTAGGTTTATCTCACAAGTTTTATGCTAACTTTTTCAATAACAACTTTTTTTTAGTTTCTATTTTAGAATTTTTTAAACAAGTTGTTAGCCTTGCACCTATTAAGAGATAGATGATGGATATCTGTTTCATGGTAGGTGTGGTGGTAGCAGTCCCTATTTTTTATTTTTACTTTAGAATTATATCATTTTTAAATGAAATTTTTTAGGAGTAAAAATGGTTGTGTTACATTAAAATTATCCCCACCAAACTTAGGAAATTCATCCTTAGTCAATTGAGTCGTGA